>JASJET010000047.1:0-706934 GCA_034092305.1 Diaprepes abbreviatus | reverse complement strand
CGTTGTTCAGGCGTCAGTCTATTCATGTTGAAATGCCAAACCAAACTAAACATAAATCACTTGACAGCTGACAACCTCTATAAAAAAAAACAACCTTTATAAACAAGATAATATCGCAAAATTCCCATTTCATATATTTTTGGATGTTGCTGACATTGTCGATAAAGTGAAGGATGATTTTTTTAGAGTTGCGAAATGACTCCTCAGCTGAATGCAATAAGTTAACCAACAATCATAACATTTGTTAAACAGCATAATTTATACATAATAGCTTTTCTTAAGTTCTCAAATATATTTGTCGAGACCCTATATTTTTTATTTTATTGATCAAATATGACGGATGGGAGAGGGGGAGGAGTTGTGAACATTTTTAATAAACCGAAAAAGGGTCGCGATTAAAGGAAGTTTGGAAACCATTGGGCTACAACAATAATACTTAATTATATATTTTAAAGAGAAAATTCAAAAATACTTTAAACGAAATAAAAACATTTCATTAAACTTTTTTAAAAGTTTCGATGAAAGAAAAGCAAAATTGTTATTCATGTTATGAGCTTTATAAATAATGTCATGCTGAGTTTAAATAATTTTGCACCAAAATAAGTTTTCCGGGAAAACGGTAATTTATCATTTAATGAATGATTTTAACTTGTTTTGCTTATTACTGCATTTTCATGAAACTCGCGAACAGAATGAATAGCTTTTATCGTGCGAATAATTACGCTTTTTAATAATAAAATTATCAACGTTCATATGTAGTTATACGTGTAAAACTAACTGAATAACTGTTTAACGCTTTTAATTTTTCAATTAGAAATTAAATACATATCATCATTTATTAAAATATGATACATTTTGTTTATTTTACAAAATAATTAACATATCAACTTATATATTTATATAGAAAATATCTGAAAATAACAGCATGAAATCTAGAAAGTAACTGGAAGCCATGGGTAAAAATTACTGGTTCATACAACAATGGTAATCTGCAAATTAAATGTTTGTTATTATCGTTTTGGGTATGGAAGAAAGACACTGAGTCGGAAATGTCATTCGAAACAAAAGTAGAAGAACAAAAATTTAATACCCAACACGAGAAATATCGAAGAGTAATCTAAACAGGCATCACCACAGCAGCAAACAAAATTACCAATAGAAATATTGCTGGAATGAAGGTAAAAATATATACAGACAGCAGACAGACACTACTGATATTAAACAAGCCACGCATTTCATCTAGCATAGTGCTGGAATGCCGTGATTCTCTTGCCTTGGATGCAGCTAAAAATAAGGTCATTTTGAGCTGGCTCAATGACACGATTGGTCCGATAAAAACCGCATTGTTAATTTGCTAGCTAAATAGGTAGCCGAGATGAAGATGCTGGAACCAGACGTACTGGTAGCTTTGACTAAATCAGCACTGACAAAACTAATCAAAGATTACTCCCATCATTTCTTTAAAATACGATGGGATGAAACCATAGGCTGTGAAGTCTTCAGGCAATTGTTAAACTATCCAGAGGTGGTGACAAACAAAAGATATCTGGCGATGTCCAGAAGAAAATGGTAATTTGTCATAAAGATTCTCACAAGCTCAGAAAATACTTATATAATATGAAATTATTATATAAGATCATGTTCCCGTATGTCGGGGTTGTTAAACAGAAATTAAGTAGTGGATGTTTTACGTTTCCCGCTTTTTAATTAAAGAGAGAAACTATGTTAGGCGAGTATTGGCTCACTTTGGCCGATAGAAAGACAATGCCGCTTGAAAACATCGTCGTCTATTCTAATTCTGTAGGTTGGGCGACAAGCTGAGCTAGACAAATGCCTATAGGAGGTGACACAATGGGTCTAATGAGGCTTAAGTACTATGGAGCCTAGCTCACCTTCCTTGTTTTCAAGATCCCAGATACCTAGTACGAGAAGTGTCAATAAGTGATTTATATCGCGGAAGATTAGATTAGAAACTAGCGAATTCAGATACGAAGACATAGAGGCAACATACCAACATATAAAGAACAGTGAGAAGCAAACAACTACGCATTTGGAGCAGGAGAAAAAACGCAAAATTAGCAAAGAGAGAAGAAAAATATAAATATAATGGGAACCTTATATGAAAACAGTAACCGAGAAGAAGACAAAGAAAAGAATATTGAAAAAAATCGAGAAGTTGGAGGAACAGTAATGAAAAACAAGAATTAAAGGTGGTCAAAATATGCAAAAATATAGAATAACATCTAGCAAGAACACAAGACTTGGAATCATGGCGGGTAATTAGAACACTTAGGACACAAGTGGGAGAAAGTGTGACTGAGCTTTATAATGGGAATAATATTATAGGTAACCGATTACATTGATCTTGGCATTGGGAAAATCAAACAAAGCTATTAAATCTTTGATATACAAGAAATCGTTTGGACCTGGAGGTATTACTTCAGAAAAACTGTAATATTTGATGGGCTATTTCACGTCGATCTATAAAATGAGAGAGATGCAGATGTGAGAATTATTTGTGTTTTTTTTCTCAGTAGGGGAACGTTCTAGGGAAGAGTAGTAAAAGAAACATTAGAAAATATGCTTGACGAAAAAATCGGAGCAGATCAACCCACTTAACAGTAGACTGATCTTGTATTGATCATGAATGAATGAATGAATTGATAAGAGTGATGCTAATATATATATATATATATATATATATATATATATATATATATATATATATATATATATTCTTTAACAACTGATATATGAATGAATATGCCTAACGGAAAAATCGGATCAGATCAATCCACTTAACAGCAGACTGATCTTGTATTGATCATGAATGAATGAATGAATTGATAAAAGTGATGCTAATATATATATATATATATATATATATATATATATATATATATATATATATATATATATATATATATGTATATATATATATATATATATATATATATATATGTATATATATATATATATATATATATATATATATATATATATATATATATGTATATATATATATATATGCATATATATATATATATATATATATATTCTTTAACAACTGGTATATGAATGAATATGGTTAAAAATGGACCTGCATATTTAGTACTCATAGACCTCAAAAAATTTTGCAGCTCCGTAATCAGCGTGAAATTTGTATGAAAAAGCTCAAGGAAGAATGTAGCCAGAATGAACTAGAAATATATTTCGCGAAAAAGAATACCTCTCAACAATGGAAGATTTGGTTACATTACAGATTGAGCATTATTTTATCTTAGAAGGATACAAGAGAAGAAGATATTAATAATAAGGGTGGTTAAACACGCAATTGTATCAGGCAACCTTATCCGATCTTATATATTTTACTCGGAATATTAAGATCTATAATAGCTTTGAATTGTAGTGTTTTTTTTCTTGATGGAAATCTATTATAAATAATGTAAAATATAAACACAAGTTTTTGTTTCATTTCCATTATATTTTGTAGTTTAGAAAACACATAACTCGTTTCGCTATGATGTAGCTTCTTCCGACGTTTGATGTACTATGAATTGTTTAAATAGTAACTATGGAAATTAAACAAAAACTTGTGTTTATGTTTTACATTATCTATAATAGCTTGGTTCATAGTATATTAAATAATTCATGGAGCAAAAATTTGGATAATAAACGTAAGATAATGTAGCAAAATGGAATTTTGGCGAAATATCGTCTTTTTTACTGAAATACTGAAAAAAAGCTAGTTGAAAAAAATGATGGGTCTTAATAATATTGTCTGTATTATTAAAATAGTGACTGGTCATTATTATAATAACCATTTCATTAAAAACAAGACTTCGTTAAACTAATCGCAGTTATTAAACACACACAATAGCCCTGTTAATTAACCAAATATATTTAATTTTTCAGCCTCTCTTTCGCTAATTAAAATATATTTGCGAAAGATTTGATTAGGAATTTATTAAGATATTTTCATTGTTTTTAAATACATGACATTGATCTATCAGTTTTCGGATATAATCATTGGGTATACTTCTTGAAACAACAAGGTTAACTTTCCAACACCTATTATTTAACATGACTGTTAATTTATCTGATTAATAAATTACATTTATCCTTTCAAACAGTAGCTGGAGAATTTAATTTAATTAAAATTGTTTGTAGGTTAACTCTTTATTAGCTCTTAGGAGTATACAGGTCGATGTATAAAATTATTATTAAGAATGAGACTTTTTAAAATTTCCGAACGGTGCGCTCCCAGCGCGGGATTTTACTTTATTACTAAGGAATTTAGTCCAGGTATGTAACGATAATTTAACGATTAAATATATATATATATATATATATATATATATATATATATATATATATATATATATATATATATAGGGGTCCAGTAGCAATCTCCTAATTTCTCGGGAGGTCAAAATAACCCTAATTTTTTATAGAAAAAGAATCCTATCCACTTTAGGCTCCCGAGAAATTAGGAGGTAATTACTGGACACCCTGTAGATATATTTATTTTTATATAGAAAACTACTTTCGTTTTATTTTAAAAAGAGTGTATTTCTTTCAAACTGATATATTCCTGTTTGGCGTTTTATGCTTCTTCTGTATTTATTTGCGTTAATAAACTTACTTTAAAACGAAAAAATTAAAAACATAAAAATATTAGTATTATTAAGCTAAAAATAAATAATTTCCTTCGTTTTTTAGTGTCTTCACCATATATATTAGTTGTTAGCACCGCCGTGGGGGGCGACACTATCGAATTAACGTCACACCCGTTTCGAACAGTTAGTACGTGAATAACATTTCTGATTTTTGATGTGGTTTGATTATGCACTAATAGGCATGATGAATGATTTTGAAAAAACGTTCCACGATGTTTTTACGCATCTACTTTATCCAAAATAAATCATATTTTCGCAAAAAATAAATGTTTTGAAGGATACACAAAGTAATTTATTTCTGCGAAGATCATTTTGATGTAAGTATTTATTTTATGTAAATAAGTGGCGAAGTACGCAAACAAAATATATGTAAGGTAAATATTTGTCAGTAACATTATCGATCCCGTTTGAGGTAAGGTTTCATTTCTTTATTACTGTATTGTACTTAAAGTTTCTAACTAAAAGCTTTTTCTTTTTCTAGTTACCCAATGATATAAAAAATTATATACAGTACCATTTAATGGGTTCAGTTCTACAAGTGCGTATGAAGTCAGGGTGTATACCCACAAGATTTTAATGCTAACCAGGCTAAAACAAACGAACTTCGGACACCACTGAACGTCGCTATACTCTCAAAAATCAAAGAAGGTGTCGAATTGAAGACAGTGAGAAAGATGTAGCACAAACAAAAACACCTACAGAATATTTAGAACTCGCAAGTAGTTTTTCTGAAAGTTCAGGTACGTACCCATTGCTTTTTTATATCGGTAGCCTGTTTTATTGAATTCAAGTGTACATCTTTTCTGTTTGCCGGTTTAATCATGACATTATAGGTAGTTATGATTCCAAACAATCTTTGTGGTACCTATTATAGGACGGTTCGCGCGGTTGCTAGGAGAATTGCTTTCTGCATCGGCTTATAAAGATGCTCACTAAGGCCCAGTCCCTCGATACTCTGCAGGAGATTCTTCGGTATCACTCCAGTTGTTGACAGTATTATGGGAATCGTTTGGACGCTGTTCATTGCCCATTGTCTTCGGATTTGGACCTCCAGATCTCTGTATTTGGCGATCTTCTTGTTGTATTTTGGCCTTAGGTTGTTGTTGTTAGGCACAGCAATGTCGATTAGTGTAGTTCGCCTAGAAATTTTATCTATTAGTATAATGTCTGGTCTATTATGAGCAACTGTTTGATCCGTCAGAACTGTTCGGTCCCAATATAACTTGAACTGGTTGTTCTCGAGAATAGGCTCTGGATTGTATTTGTAATAAGGCACTTTTCCTACCTGTAATAGGTTCAATTTTTCTGCTAACTCTTGGTGGAGTATCTTAGCGGCTGGGTCGTGTATTTCCTTATACTCGGTTGCGGCAAACGCTTGGCATCCTCCAGTTATGTGCTGGACTGTCTCCGATGTTCGACAGCCATATCTGCACTGGTCATTCTCTATTGAGGGATCTCTAATGACGAACTTCCGATAGTTCTTCGTCGGAATAACCTGGTCTTGGATAGCCAACAAGAAGCCCCCCGTTTCCGGAAACATCTGTCCTGAAATCAACCAGTAGTTCGACGCTGAGTTGTCGACATTGTCCTGATGGACCTCATTTGGATGCCGTCCATGAAGTGGCTTCCGTAGCCAGGTTTGTAACTTCTCTTGGTCTGTTTGGTGGTAAGAAGTAATATCTTGTTCCCTCAACTGTAGCGGCATTGAATCGTCTGCCTCGCATATTGCTCGATGTAGTGTGGAAGAGTCCGCTAACCTGTGGAAATATGAACGTAAGTTTATTATTTGTTGATCGAGCTTCTTACCAATATCCACCAATCCTCTTCCTCCTTGGTGTCTTGGAAGCATTGTACGTTCAATAGCACTCCGAGGGTGATGTTTTTGTGCTTTTGTTAGGAGTGTCCTTATTTTTCTTTGCAGGTTTTGGATGTCCGTCCTACTCCACTTTACAATTCCAAAAGAGTAGCTCAGCGCAGAGCAAGCATATGTGTTGAGCGCCTTAAACAAATTTCTACTATTTAAATTAGTTCTTAATACCCGCCTTACCCTCCTGACAAATTCGGCTGTCAATTCGGCCTTCATAGTGCCGTGATCAATTCTTTTAGCCTGTTTCATACCTAGATATTTGTATGTTTGATCTGCTTCCATTGCAGCTATAGTTTCACCGTTCTGCATTTTAAAAGCCCCCGGTTGTATCTTCCCTTTAACGATGTTCAAAATACGGCACTTGTCAAGTCCAAATTGCATTCCGATATCCCCGGAGAACTCCTCTACAATTTTAAGCATTTGTTCCAGCTGGCTTCTGGTAGCAGCCATCAGTTTAAGATCATCTATGTATAGAAGATGATTCACTCTGACTATCTCTTCGTTGTTGTTTCTAACACTACCTATTATTATTATTATATTATTATTATAGTCTGTTGCAAAAATTATAGTACATAATAATGTGTAAATAGTTACAGTTTGTTCATAGGTACTTATTTTTATTTTTTAGCTTTGCACACAATTGAAGATCTAGAAGCACTTACCACTTTTCCAAAATCAGCTGATAAATCAGTACAAGTATATATATTATACAAATTCAGAAGTAAAGCTGTCCAGATTGAAGTTAAAACAGTGCACCAGTTAATCTCACTCCCAGCATCAATGAGTCGATTCCTTGGCAAATTTGAGTTATTAGCCTTGATAAATCGTTTTTCCATGAGATTGTTGTACTTTTGGTAGCAAGAAACTAACACACTGGATATTTTTATCTACAAAATATCTGATTAACGATGTAAAAAAAAGACAAATTCGGAGGATAAAGGCGATAAACAATGATGATGGATGTGATATTTACGAAAGCGTGACGTCACGCGCTTCTGATTGATGCTCGATCTAATATGGCCGATTTCTATGTTTTGTGTTTTTATTTTTACTAAAATAAATATAATCTCGCATGTAATGTAAAAATAAGTGTGTTTTTTAGAATCTGTCTATCCTATATAATTACTTCAAGTCATAATTTCAGTGATTCTTCGTAATAGTCATTATGACTATTATTTGTTCTTCTTCTTCTCTAGGTGCCGTCTCCGCTTCGAAGGTTGGCAATCATCAAAGCGATCCTGATTTTTGAGACCGCTGCTCTAAATAACTCGTTGTTACTGCATGCAAACCACTCTCTAAGGTTCTTCAGCCATGAGTTTCTTCTTCTTCCTATGGATCTCCTTCCTTGGATTTTTCCCTGCATAATAATCTGCAATATTTGGTATTTTTCTCCTCTCATGACATGTTCCATATATAGTAGTTTTCTTCTTTTAATTGTTAGAATCACTTCTTTTTCCTTATGCATACGTCTCATTACTTCCTCGTTGGTTATTCTCTCTACCCATGAAATCCTCAGCACCCTCCGGTATATCCACATCTCAAATGCCTCCAGTCTTCTCATGTCAGACATTTTCATTGTCCAAGCTTCCATCCCATAGTACAGTACAGACAGCACATAGCATCTCAGCAGTCGTACTTTTAATTCAAGGTTTAGATCTCGGCAGCAAAAAAGCCTCTTCATTCTTATAAATGTGTTTCTGGCCTGTTCGATTCTGATTCGTATTTCTTGGGAGCTGTCATTGTCTTCATTAATGGTTGTGCCAAGGTACTTGTATTCTCTTACTTTTTCAATAGGTTGATTCTTTACACACACCGTACGAATGTCCCGAGTTGTTTTTGTTACTAGCATATATTTTGTTTTGTTTATATTCAGTGAGAGTCCATATTCTTCGCTTACTGTGACCATTCTATTAATTAGCATCTGTAGGTCTTCATGTGTTCCAGCTAAAAGAACTGTATCGTCGGCGTATCTCAGATTATTTATTGTCATGCCGTTAATTTTAATGCCTATGTCCTGATCAGCAAGTGCCTTATTTACTATATCTTCCGAATACAGATTAAAAAGAATTGGTGAAAGTACACACCCTTGACGAACCCCTCTCTGTATTTCTATTTCCTCTGATGTTATGTCTTCTATTCGCATTGTTGCTTTCTGGCCATAGTATAAGTTTGAGATTATTCTTATGTCTCTGAGGTCGATCCTTCTCCTTACCAATGATTCGATGAGTTGATCATGTTTAACTTTGTCAAAGGCTTTATTGTAGTCTATAAAGCACACGTGTAGATCTTGATTCATGTCTAGGCATCTTTGTGACAAGACATTAAGTGCGACCAGTGCCTCTCTTGTTCCTAGGCCTTTACGGAATCCAAATTGTGTATCGCTGATGTCCACATCTAGTTTCCTGAATATTCTGTTATGGATCACCTTCAACAGGACCTTCAATGTGTGAACCATCAGGCTTATTGTACGATAGTCGGAGCAATGCTTGGCATTTTTCTTTTTTGGGAGGGGTATAAAAGTTGATAACAACCATTCATTTGGTATTATTTCTGTTTTATATACGGTGTTGATTAACTCTATCAGAATATGAATCTGGTCATCCTCTATCAGTTTAAGAATTTCTGCTGACAGTTGGTCCGGACCTGTAGCTTTTCCGTTCTTTAGCATGTTTATTGCGTATATCACTTCGTCTTTAATTATGTCCGGGCCTATTTCCACTTCAATATTTACAAGATTAGTTTGTTGTCTCTCATCTTTGAAGAGTTGTGTAATGTAATTCTTCCATATTTCCAGTTTTTGTTCTATTTCCAGGACCATTTTTCCGCTGTCGTCGTATAGTATATTGAGCTGCTTTTGTTTGGTGGTGCCGGCGAGTTCTTTGACTTTTTTGTGTGTATTGAAATAGTCATGCCTTGCCTGTAACTCCTCGATTTCCTCACATTTTTGTTTGTAATAGTCTTCTTTTGCTTTTCTGATTTTTGTGCGGATTATTTGTTGTGTTTCTTTACATTGCTGTTCATTTTTTCCTTTATAGCTTCTTCTCTTATCCATCAAATTAAGAATTTCGCTAGTTATCCATTCTTTCTTTCCTGTGGGTTTTTGTTTCTGCAGAATATCTATTGACGGTTCCATTAAGGCTTCTTTGACTCCGCACCATTTTTCGTTTATGTTCTTGCAGTTTCGGTATTCCTCCTTGCTTTCGAGTGTTTTTAGATTTTCGTTTATTCTAGCTTGTAGCTCATTCCTTACGTCTTGGTTTTTTAAGTGCTCTCTATTTATTCGAGTTTCTTTTTGCTTTGGAATTCTTTTGAGTTTGATGTGAATCCGGGCCACTAAGGGATTGTGGTCTGAGGAGACATCAGCGCCTGGGTAGGTCTTATTGTTTGTCTACTTTTTCTATTATCTCCATTTGTCAATTTAATAATTACTCCAATGTTATGTCGGTTTTTAGATCGCTGACATTAAATTTAATCTCAGTTTGTTTTAGATACAAATCTGAAATTTTACCATTTGAAAAAATTCATCATCAACAGCGTTTAGAACATATTTTCAATAAAAACTGATTCGAATAAATTAGGCTTCCTAATTTATGAAATAAAAAAATAAAATTTAATCTCCAATATTACACCAAATGCCAATAACTGCTACGGAATCCTAACATAATGCGTACACGGCAGGCCGTTTATCAGTTTTTTTTTTTAATTTTCGCCCACACAGAGGAGTATAATTTTAAATCCTACATGTTTTTAGTAAGGCTGTTAATATCCCCTTGTGGGAGAAAGTCCCAAGTCACCTGAAATGGGCGAATAAAAGTTCAATAATTGAGCCATTTTTTCTGATTCAATTTTTCGGAAGTAAGTATGTGACTAAGCATTTTATTTTTAACTTGTTAATGAATACTTTATGTGCCCTATGGGATTCCTTAAAATTAAGGTTGCACGGTAGAAAATAGACTATTTTCAAATAAAAACACGTGGGTGCTACTAGGGTCCAATATGAAATACTTTCGGTAAATTGTTGTTGTACACCTTTACGTTGGCTTTTTCTTATATCTGAACTCCCACCTACAACCTTTGTTGTGAACGGAGAAAAAGTATTAAATTTAATTGAGGTAAACAACATTGTGGTAATACTAAAATACGTAATACAATAGTTAAATTAGGGTATTTTTAGCAGTGTGATTAAATTTTATTTTGGGCAATTTTTCTCATAAAAATATACTGAGAACCAGGACAGTGTTAGATGGAACTTCCTTATCGTAACAGTTTCTTAATCTCAGAATTATATACTTAGACCTCTCCGAAAATCAGAGTTTTAATCTATTACACTGTTTAACAAAATTTACCTTTTTGTCTGTTGCCGTGAATTTTATGGTTAATAATATTTCCTTATGACCTGTTTTTGTCAAATCTAACCTCAAAAATTTTTGTGCAGCTCGAGTTACTTTTTTTTTTGATTTTTATCATTTATGCGTATTAATTTATCTATAACGTGCGTATTTTACTGTGCCAAGATTGGTATCTGAAGTTTTTGCGCCATGAGTAGTTCAAGGAGACGTTGTTTAAACAATCCAAATCATTTTTGCTATATATGCGGCGAATATGTGTTTAACAATTGTAGAAAAGTTATATCAGAAAAATACCTATTTTGAGTATTTTGGGATGCTCTTAGATAAAAATGAAAAGTCTTGGGCTCCTAATTGTGTTTGTAAATCGTGTGTGGAATATTTAAGATTATGGAAAAGTGATAAAAGAAGTGCCTTTAAATTTGGAACACCGACTTTTGGCGAGAACCACAAAATCATCTCGAAGACTGTTACTTTTGTAGCGTGAACGTAAACGGTCTAAACACTAAAAATCGAGCTAAATGGCAGTACCCAAATACTAGTTGTGTTCAGCGTCCAGTGCACCATTCACCTGACTTTTCAGTGCCTAAAAATATATCTTAACCCTTAGAACAAGACAAGGAAGGACCAAGCTCATCACAAAATGATGCTGATTTTGAAGGTATATCAAATGAGCCAAAATGCTTTTCCCAAAATGAGTTAGATGATCTTTTAAGAGATTTAAATCTTTCTAAACTAGCTTCAGAATTATTGGCATCAAGACAGAAAGACAAAAATTTAATTTCCTCAAATACTAAAATAACTTTTTATCGTGAAAGAGATAAAGAAATACAGCGTTATTTTTCCGAAGAAAACAGTATTGCCTTTTGTTCAGACATTAAAAACTTGTTGATAAAAATGGGCTTCAAACAATTCGAACCAAACGACTGGGGTTTAATCATTGACAGCTCAAAATGTAGCCTAAAATATATTCTATTACATAATGGAAATAAATACGCTGGGGTACCTATTGCCCACAGTATAAAGTTAAAGGAAGAATATTGTAACATCTCTCTAGTCTTAAATAAAATACAGTACAATGACCATATGTGGCAAATTTGTGTTGATTTAAAAATGGTGAACATTCTTCTCGGTCAACAAAGTGGTTACACTAAGTTTCTCTGTTTTAATATGGCTTTGGGACAGTAGAGTTAAACAAGAGCATTGGGTAAGAAGAAACTGGCCCTTGAGAAAAAATATGAAGCCTGGAAAGCAAAATATAGTCCAAAATTCACTAGTAGCTCGTGACAAAATTATTCTTCCACCATTACATACAAAACTGGGAATCATGAAACAGTTTGTTAAATCATTAGATAAAGACGGGGACTGCTTTTCTTACATTTGCCAAAAATTTCCTCAGCTCATTATGGAAAAGATTAAAGCAGGTATTTTTGATGGCCCCCAAATTAGATAACTACTCTATTTAGAAATTCTATGACTGAATTAGACCTAACGACTTGGACAGCTTTCGTCTCTGTGATGCAAATTTTCTCGGAAATAAAAAATCAGAAAATTATAGTGAACTTGTAGAAGACCTTCTGTTATAATTAAAAAATTTGGGGTGCAATATGAGCATAAAACTCCACTTCCTCCATTGTCACCTAGACAGGTTTCTGGAAAATTTAGGAGATATGAGCGAAGAGCAGATTGAGCGTATGCATCAGGACTTACGCGTCATGCAAGAGCGCTATCAGGGTTTTTGGGATACGAATATGATGTCTGACTATTGTTGGTCTCTGACACGTCATTTTCCTAAGTCTACACATCAGAGAAGAGGTTTAAAACGAAGTTTTTTAGAACTCAATGATTAACTTGATTTTTAATAAATTTTTTCTTAGTAAATATACATGTTTTTTTTCTGTTTTATACCTACATAGCTGAAACTCAGAAACTAGAGCTGATAAAGAAATTCTACTCATATATTTGAAATTAGCATATCATATGTAGTGAACAACAGCTAAAATTGCTTCGGCAACAGATGTACTGTAAACTAGTGTTATTTTTACTATCGAGTGGTAAGTAAAAATAATGAGTATTTATTTTTATACAGAGCTAGACGAATGTTCCGGAATGGTGGAACCGGGTTTTCTTCAACCGTCGGAACTACAAATCTTCTATTCGATTGTCAAATAAAGATATCATATATGATTTCTTAAATGGTACATCCTGAATGTTATCAAGTATGTTAAGTCTCCAACAAATATTTTTTATAGCATATAGCATTTTATTTTTGTGTTAAATAATATGATTGTAAATTGTAAAATCTATAAATGGAAAAGAACTTTACTTAATTTCTAATACATATTAGATATATTCTTTAAAATGTATCTTACCTGAAGTACTTGGTCCCCCGCTAAACCACATGGCTACTAAATCGTCCATACTTGCACCCGCCGAACCTGGAGGCGTTTGATGGTATGCTGGATTCCCGTAGTAATAGGAGGAAGTTGTGGTACCTAATGTATCCATCATTAGGCGTGGGGGTAACCCCGGTTGAGAGGTGGCCGTGTGCAAGCCAGTGGGATCTCTGCGATTTGAATCCAATAGTAGTTGCTGAACCTATTAAGAAACGAAAGGATATAATGGAAGAACGTATATAATAGGGGAAACTGGGGAAACATCAGACACATTTACAAAATTAATTTTTAACTTCCGATTTTTTGCAGAGTATTGCAAATTTTCAGAGAAATTTTTCATAGAAATACAATTTCTTTTTTCTATTTGGCAATTTTTGTTCTTTCCTTTAGTTTAGAAGATACTGTATAACCTTTAAAGGGGTAATTTTTTCTCAAGAAATGCTTTATCTTGCATCTCGGGTAATTTTGGATCCAGAAAATAAACTTAAAATACATTTTAAAGCTTTTGAAAGAACCTTTAAAACTATATCGACTTTTTCTGCAAATATTTTTTTTTCAGATGTCTTGGAATTGAATAAAAACCAAAAAATGTAATTTTTTGGATCGTTTATTGCCCTCTAAAAAAAATAATAAAAAAGAATGCTATTCTGGTATAGATACCCACAAAGTACTGTACACCAGGGGCGGATTCAGCCTTTATCTTTGGAGGGGGCGATATCACAAAAGCGAAGAAATTTTCCAAATTAGCCCCAACTCATTTAAGTTCGAGACTGTAGAGTGTGACACTACCAACCAGCAGGCGAGCGAATCGATTTTTGCTAAATTTAAAGCTCTTGAGAGTGGGGAGACTCCCCTCTTATATTCCCCCTGCCGTTTACAATACGAATAGCGTCCCTATGTCAAAACGTTCCGAGTACGTATACCGTCTAAAATGTCAAAGTTAACAATGGATATATTAGATGACACCTAGCAATGCCAATGTTGCCATTTCCTATATTAAGGAATTGGCTTCAATAAAGATTGCCACGCAATATTGGCTAGAAAATATTTTATTTTAAACGTCATGACAAAGAAACAAAAATAAAAAAATAAAATTATTTAGGTATCATTTATTATTACGAAACAAATATATTTTGAAGCACATCTCAGTTTATTATATTTTATAAAAATATCTGAAGATATTTTATTACAAGCCTGACTCTTTATAAACTGTCTTTTGTCTTAAAATAGAAAATCTGAAGATACCGGTCGCGTATATGTTGGTGGGCGATATTTGTCGTTTCCACATTATTGGGCATAATCCATAAATTTCTGCCAACTTGTTAGAGTCTAGACGATTCTTATAAATTAGAAGTGACAGTGATTTTTAAATATATTCCTTGTGTAATGTAAACGACCTTAACTTCTTAAAACCCTTCATTGTTAAAGACTTTTTATCGCTACTAAGTGTTTGGAATATTAGAAAATTTGATTGAGTGTCCTGGTATACAAATTAAAACAAAGAACAAGTCATTGATAATAAAATTTGAGTAGAACACTTAGTTGTTGGATTATGATAAATTTTTCGCGTGAGGCAAGAAAATTTTGTTACTGATTACCAGTTGTTTGGAGTTTCCATTAAATAGCTACAAAAGTTGTTTTGTAATTGTTATGCAATGTTGCTAGAAAAATACATATAATTTTCTTGCTTTGATTTCTTTATCATTTAATCTAGATAGTACCTTATGCGAAGCAGATTTAGATGAAACCCAATTTGGATTTAGAAACGCCCTAGGTACTAGAGAGGCTTTATTCGCTCTAAATATACTTCTGCAAAAATGCCGGGACCAACACAAGGATGTATTCGTATGTTTTGTCGATTACGAGAAGGCCTTCGACAGAGTACAGCACAGAAAACTCATAGACATTTTAAATAACGTAAGGGTAGACAGCAGAGACGTGAGAATTATTAAAAATCTATATTGGCGGCAGAAAACAACAGTAAGGCTAAATGGAAAACTCACAGAAGAAAGTAAAATTCTGCGAGGCGTCAGACAGGGCTGCATTCTATCTCCACTGCTTTTTAATATATATTCAGATAAAATCTTTAAACGGGCTACTCAAGGACAACGAATGGGAGTACAAACCAATGGAGAATATATAAATACAATACGATATGCTGACGACACTGTTATCCTAAGCGACAAACTGAGGGTCAAGAAATGTGACTCAACATGAATATCAAAAAGACAAAATTTATGGTCTTTAGTAGACAACCTCATCTTAACGCTTCAATACAAATAGAAGGAAAAAGTATAAACAGGGTGACTCATTTTAAATACCTTGGATGTTATATCACCGAAAATCTAAACCCAGATAAAGAGATAAGGTGTATAATAGAGACTGCTAGAACAACTTTTCAAAAAATGAAACCACTTTTCTGCAATGATAACCTCAATCTAAAACTACGACAGAGAATGATTAGATCATACCTCTGGCCGGTGTTACTATATGGGGCAGAGATCTGGACAATTAAGGCTGCCACGATTAATCAGTTGGAGGCTCTCGAAATGTGGTTACACCGGCGAATGTTGAGAATACCTTGGACAGCTAGGCAGACCAACGAAATGGTACTCAATAGGGCCGACACAACTCGTTTACTATTAAACACTGTGAAGTGTAGAAAAATTTCATATCTTGGACATATATTCAGAGGGGAGCGATATAGAATTCTTCAGCTAATCGTGATGGGTAAAGTAGAGGGACGTAGAGGGGTAGGAAGGAGACAGGCTTCCTGGTTGAGGAAGATTCGTGAATGGACAGGTATATGTAGCGCAGGGAACTGTTCCAGCTGGCGCAGGACCGTGAAAGACTTGCCAATGTAATTGCCAACATCAGGGGACCTGATATGGCACTTAAAGAAGAAGTACCTTATTACGAATAAAAATAAAATTAGTCTATTTTTGAAAGTTCAGAAATAGTTGTTTTACTTAAATTAAAAAAGAATAATCAAGAAATTTTAAAACTCCAAATATTCCTTAAAGTACATTGATTGATTGGTTGTAATGTGAACAAATTTGAAAAGTAAAGGAAGGAAGTGTTAGTTAAAAAAAGATAAAGTTAAACGTAGAAAACCACCAAGTCTGCAAGATAGATACATCTGTAAAATTAGTCGACAAAATCCAAGGCCCACAGCATCAGAAATTGCTGCTCTCCGTCTAAAAAAAAAGAATTCATGAGCACAGAATTTATGGCAAGATAGAACTGAAAAAACTCTTGTAAA
This sequence comes from Diaprepes abbreviatus, assembly GCA_034092305.1. Lineage (NCBI taxonomy): Eukaryota > Metazoa > Arthropoda > Insecta > Coleoptera > Curculionidae > Diaprepes > Diaprepes abbreviatus. The sequence continues at coordinate 690,384 of JASJET010000047.1, read as the reverse complement.
AAAATGTTAATAAGAACAAAGATTGCAATGGGTTAGAAAACATACAAAGCGATCGGAAAAAAGTTCTATTTGTGAAAGTAAATTTGACTTATTTGGTAGAATTTTCGTAAGGAGATGCGCAAATGAAAAATATTTAGAGAAAAATGTATGTCCTTCGGTATAGCCTAGTGGAGGCTTGGGTATGGTATGGGGCTGATGGTGGTTAACAGGTGGGATATATAAATGGAATTTTGAATAAAGAGGGGGCACAAAGAAATATTGAAAACTAATGCTGTTCCTTTTGGAAAAAGCGTAATTGGACAGAAGTTCATATTCCAGCAAGACACGACCCCAAGCACACGTTGAAGTTATATAATGGTTATCTTGCTTATGTGGAGAAGAAGAAAAAATTAACTGTCGATGACCGTCACAGTTCCCAGACCTCAACCCAATCAAACTCGTGTGTGAAGAGTTGGATAGATTTGTATGAAAATCGGACCTACTACTTCAAAAGCCCACCTATGGACAATTTTACAGTGGAAGAAAATTAGCACTGAAATGTTAGAAAAGATTCGAATGCCTCGAATTTGTAAAGTAGTGAAAAAAAAATGAAGGTGGACACTTTAATAAGAATAAGTAAATTTCACTAGTTATATATTTCAATAACATTAGAGTAAGTAGGTGTGTAAATAATGTGATCTCAAATGTAAATAATGTATAATTTGAGAAGTTTAAAAAATAGTGAAAATAATTATGACAGCTATACAATTTTTCGCCGTTGTTATTTAAATTTCCTCTTTTATTTAATATGCAAATATTTTTTATAAAATAAAAATATTTTTTGTAGTAAAAAAATTGATTTTTTTAGTTTTAAAAGTTGATACATAGATAGTTTTTGCAAAATGCAACATATTCTTTCCTTAGACGTTTTTGTATACCCAAAACTAAACGCTATATGTCTTATAAAATAAATGTCTACAAAAAAATTCAATATGAATTTTTGAGCTTTCAAATCGTCAGTACAGTTTTTTTGTCCAACTACTTCCCATAAAAAAATTGCATCATATTTCTGGAGAAGAAATTGAAAAAAAAATCTTTTATGAATTCGTAAAATGTTTAAAAAATTAAAAAAGCACAAATGCCATTCATTCCATTCTAAAGATGTTGAAGAAATCTTTAAAATGAGGAATTTTGTACGATAACTTTATGTTGAGAACTTTTGGCGACTTTGGTCTGATGTAGGCAAAAGTAAGTGGACAGCAGTGTTAGTATTTTTAATAATATTTTTATAAAAAAATTGAACCGACTTCTAAAAGAGCGCTAAAAAGTCAAAAATTTCAATTTCATATAAAAATTTATAGTTATTTTTCACTTTTTAGCACACTATTAGAAGTCGGTCCAATATTTTTATAAAAATTTTATTTTTCCATTTTTAGTTTTGAATTCATTATGATATCCATAAATTATCGAGATTGGTAGACTTCGCAATGACTTCAAGGTGGCCAAAAAGTACCCATTTTATCCAAAGTTGTGAATCACCACTAATGTAATGAACCACTAAAAATGCTTAGAGCTCTCCAAATACCAGCGAAATTGTGTCAAAAAATATTTAGTCTGTCATAGCAAATTCACTATTTTAAGTTTCAAATTAATTTTAGATTGGTAGTATAGGCCTCAAAACCTTCCAATATCGATATTTAAAGAACTTGAGTACTTGACGTAAATTTCTTAGCCTGATATATTTTACACAGCATATTGAGTTCATATATGCCCTAAGAACTCCGCTATATCAATTTTAGACAAAATCGGAAAATGTAAAATTTTCAATCTCTCATACTGTATCTTATCAACTTAATAGTTGTAAAAAATTCACTTCATATTCGTAATACACGACCCCGAAAACCCTCTAATACCAAATCTAAAAAAATGCGAATAAGGTAAAATTTTCAACTCACCACATTGGATCCGCCATATTAAATTTCAAAAAAAATAATTTTAACGTCTTAATCTAGTCTAAATCTAAACCCTTCAAAGTCTCTTAGTCTCAAATTTGGAAAGTTAAAATTTTTAGACTATCATATTGTCTCTGACATATTAGATTTTCTTAAAATAATTGTATATTCGCTATTTAAATCTTCAAAAACGATTCAGTCATACCTTCTAAGAAAATCAAAAAATGTAAAATTTTTGGCCGCCATATTCAATCCGCCTGAGTGAGTTTTTCGAAAAATATTTTAAATTCGAAACCAACAAAAATCTCCCAATACTGATTTTAGATTTAGAATCTTTAATCCGCCATCTTGGATCTGCAATATTTAATTTTTTAAAAATAATTTCAGATTCGTAATGTGCGATCCCAAAATCTCCCCCATATCAATTTTGAAAAAAATCGGACAAAATTAATTTTTTTATCCTCTATATTGGATATGCCATATTGAATTTTTTAAAAATAATTTCAGATTCCTTATGTGCCACCATGAAAACTCCTCCATACCAATTTTGGAGAAAATAGGACAAAATTGATTTTTTTCTTCGCCATATTGGATCCGCCATATTGATTTTTTTAAAAATAACTTCAGATTCGTTGTGTACGACCCCGAAGATTCCCCGATACTAATTTTGGAAAAGAATAACCGCAAATATTTTATATTTGGACCTATTTTAAGAACAAATATTGGCAATATAAAATCTTCTAAACTCACCTGCAGAATATCCACAAACTCATCCCCGTTATTGTTGCTGATACCGGTACCTGGCACTCGCGTTGTATCACTGTGTTGAGAATGGCGCATAGTTAGCGTTAACATTTTGACGGATGACAGATTGGCAAGGCGCTAAAGGACCTCTTGCCATACGGTAGAAAGAAAAAAATATTTTTGGAAAATTTTGTGTAGATTTTAAAAATGATATGAATATATTTAAATGGACGGATTGGGATTGCACAGTTGAAAGGGCAGTCAGAGATGGACTAGGTTTCTGTCTGGGTTCAAATAAATTGCATTTCTTCTTCATAACCTGCAACAAATAAAAACAAATATTTAAAATCTTTATTCTGAAAATCGTATGCAAAATAAAGCTGACTAAGTAAAAGGTCAGATTTTCATGGGTTGGAATGTGAAACCATTTTAGTGGATATGACTGTTAAAATTCAAAAACAATAATCTTAAAATCCAATATTGTGATCTGTTCTTCTTTTTTTATTGCTGTTAAATAACAATTATGATTATTCAAATTTAGAAATAAATTTTAAAAATGTCACGTACGATTCAAAGGTGAAATGTTTTTGTGGATTGACCCTGATTTTTCCAAATCGGGTAACATCCACTTTCTAAAACCTTCGCAATCGATTATAATTACCACTTTTTTATTCCTTTTCAACATTGCGAAATTATTTTTATTTGTTCTGAAAAAACTGAGAATTAGGTAGAACGTTATGCAATTTTTATTCTAGTTTGTTGTTAAAGAGTATTGTGTTTTGACTCCTAATGATATTTGTTGGCATTCCAGAAAAAATTTATTAATTAGTATAATCAAAGTTGGGATTTAGGGGACAGTTTGCTGTTAGAGGATAAGCTCCAAAAATCAGTTCAAAGAGCAATGTAATACAGCTTACTACTAGCTTACTCTACATATAGTCTAATTATTTTCATATTACTGAAAGTAATCACTTGGATTGGTTTGACAGAAAGATTTTGATGCAGTTAACTATACAAAAAAAATATTTCATAAACAGTTTATGTCGACTGGCTCTCGGAACGACTATTAAATGTTTAGAGGTTTGCGTGCTGAATCAGCGGCGTAACGTTGTGCCCTCCCCTCCCCCGCAGATTTTTAAATATGAACTACTATTTTGTACCAGTCTTGATTCTTTGTATTTACACTTTGGTATTTGAGGGCGCCCCTAGATTGGCTGTGTCCCCCCGCAGCGCGGGGCCTGCGGGGTCGTCATTTAAGACATTGTGCAGAATGTAAGAGACTGTCCCGCCTTTGTTATGATTATTATATTCGTGACAAGGAATCTGGTATCGGTCGGAATCTGAAGCCATTCTGGAATTTTATGAGTAATAAATTTCACTCGAACGGTATGCCATCTGAATTGTATTTGGAGGATAAGAGCACGGTCATGGGTCCAGGGGTTGATAAACTTTTTGCTGATCTTGAGTATGCTACTTCATGCTCCGAGTTGAATTTGCTCCCCCTTGCTAATAATAAAGGGTAGTAGTACGCCGTCTTCTGATTTCCAGTCTCCATTGATCTCGGTTTGTCCATAGGTTTTCATCCATTCCTCTTGTTCTTATACCTTTATCCACTCCTTCTCTCCAAAATAATCTGGATCTACCTCTCTTTCTTCTTCCCTGTGGTGCCCAATTTAAATCTTTTTTTGGAAGTCTAGTATCGTCCATTCGTTGAACATGTCCGTACCATCTAAGTTGGTTGATTTTAATATTTTCTGTTATCTTGTGCTTAACGCCCATAATTTCTTGGATTCTTTCATTTCTGACTCTGTCCATTCTGGATTTTCCAGCCGCTCTTCTCCAATAATCCATTTTTGTAGCTTCCAGTGTTCTTAGAGTTCTTTCTTTCAATGACCATACTTCACTTCCATAGGTGACAATGCTTTTAACAATACAATTAAAGATTTTTTGTTTGTTTTCTTTGGATATTTCAACTGTCTAATAGCTTGTCGTCCCTGGTTGTTTCTATGTTTGATTTCTTCGTCAAGTTTGCCGTCGTTGGTTATATGCATTCCGAGATTCTTAAATTTCTCACAGTGATTTATTTCCTGCTGCTGTTGTTCCAGAATCAAGTTTTGTTGCTGTCCCCCAATACACATGTAGTCCGTTTTTTGATGTTAACTTCTAGCCCCCACTATTAATATTCTTCTATTAGCTAACGAACCATGTATTCCAGATCTTCGTAGTCTTGTGTCAGAATTATTTGGTCGTCTGCGAAACACAATGTATATAGTATGGAATCGTTTAGTGGAATGCCCATATTTTCGCACTTTCTTTTCCATGTTTTTAACGCTTGTTCCAAGTAGATTTTAAACAAGGTTGGAGACAAACAACATCCCTGCTTGAGCCTTTTGCTAACCTTTTGAAATATTATGCCCTTTCTTTATTTTGCTTGTATTATTTGAATAGAGCTTTTGAACAGCCTTGATAAGTATTATATTTATATTTGTTTTTTCTAGGGCTTCCCAGAGTTTTTGTTGGTACGCTGTCATAGGCTTTTTTGAGATCCACGTAGAGCAGGTGTATTTCTTGGTTCCGTGCTGATTTTTTCTCAATGAGCTGGGTTATTGTAAAGAGATGGTCAACAGTAGACCTACCTGCTCTAAATCCAGCCTGTTCTTCGGCCTCCATATCTGAGTATTCGCTCTTTGATACGTTCTTAAATCATTTTAAGCAAAAGCTGTTGGAATTGATTGTCGATTGATATTTTGTTTTTTTGCTGTTACAGATTGACAGTTGTAGACTTCATTTTTTCTTCTGTAAACACCCTTTTGTTATACTACTATTAATTTCACATTGTTATGTTTCACTCTAGCTTTGTAATTAACTATTGTAAAATGAACAGTGTTGTTCATCGGTAAATAAATAAATAAATAAATAAGACTTTCGATATAATTTAACTTTTGAAGTGCGTCTTCGTTATCACTCAATCAGCTCTTTTTCAGCTTTTCGGAATGAAATTTTTGAAGAACCCTTTCTTAGTGGGTGTCCACTTGGTGTGAACAACTTTTTTCCGAATTTTCATGATTTTCTCTTTAACAGTTTGGACTATGGTGCGTTGATGTGTCAGTTAGTGAGTCACGAAAACACCAGAATCTGAAATGACGACCCCGTATGTGAAGGTAGGGAAATATGTAAATTCCCTAATTTTGATAATTTCGTAATACATACGGGTTGTCTCAATACTAATAGGATACTGCATTTTCACCATGCCAATGTAAGCATGCAATAGTAGATTAAAAACTGTTACTCGAGGTTCGCACAAAGGTTCTGGGGAAAATAAAATCGTGAAAAAATAAAGCTTATTAATATATATATATATATATATATATATATATATATATATATATATATATATATATATATAATAAAATTTGGTCGAATAAATAATAATAATTATGAAATGATATTAGCACATGATATAATTAAAAAATAGATTAATAAATCGTTGAAGGGAACTAATAACACGAGATTCGATGCATGTGTTAATTTCTATTCTATGAAAACTCCAATTACTCGAGCTGCCATAAATTATTTCATTTAAAAAGTACACGTGTTTTCCTCATTTGCTTTATGTTAATATCGTGATTGTTTATTATTGCTCGTGCTGATCTATTACTGTTAATAAAATTTATAATAAAATTAGAACTAGTTTATAGAAATTAGCGCAATATTCATAGTCGCTGGTGTTCAACATGGTATTGGCACAAGTGTTTTCCAAAACAATTTGATATATCAACGCACAGCCCAAACTAGCAAGTCGATAAGAAAGTAATTTCTGTTTTTTTTTCACTCTTATCAGCAAATAACTGAACCAAGTGCGATTTAAGGTCACCATAATTTCTGAAAGAGTTTTGCAAACCTTGGAATAAATGGTCTAGATCAGGGCTCTATGGTGGATGCGATATCACTTCCCAACTAAGCTCCAATAATTTCCCACGAGTTACTAAAAATGAATGAGGCTTTGCTTTATCATGATGTAATACATTTCTATACGATTTACCAATTTTGGTCGGTTTCTTTGATTGCTTTACCAAGTTTCATTAGTTGTTGATAGTAAATATTTGAATCAATCATCTGGCCTTTTGAAAGCAGCTCAAAATCCACAATACCTTTGTAGTCCCGCCAAATTGACAGTATGACCTTTTTCAGATGCAACTTAGCTTTAGATATGATTTGTGTTGGTTCATCTCGTTTGCACCATGACCCTTTGCGAATGATGCTACTGTAGATAACTCATTTTTCATCACCAGTGATGTTCTTTTCAAAAAAGGGTCGGTTGCATTTCGCGTGAGATGTCTATCGTAATAACGATTCGTTGTGTTTAGAGAATCACTTTTAATTTATTCGAAATCTAAATGTCGAGCTTCTTATCGAGTCCAAGACATTTTAACTGATTTACAATTGATGCGTGCGATACATTTAACCTCTCTACAATCTCTTATATGATGATTCTCTTCAATTTTGGCTTGGATTTCTTCATTATTAATTTCTGTAGGGCGATCAAAACATTGGTGGTCTTCAATTCTGACATGTGCCTCCCAAATCTGTTTTTAACTATCCCCGAACGAAACCGAGATGGATAACTGCTTCTTTCTTCTTCATGTGCCGTGTCAGATCCCCCTGACGTTGGCACTTACAATGGCGAGTTGATTACTCTTCTCTTCTATTATAAATAGCTGTTCAGCGCTGTATATCCCTGTTCGCTCTCGGATGTTCCACAGTCAGGAGATTTGCTTCCTTCCAACACCTCTACGACCCTCGATCTTTCCTTTTATTATCAGTTGAAGAATTCTGTATCGATCCTTCTTGAGAACATGGCCAAGATATGCTAGTTTTCTGCATTTTACAGTTGTCAGTAATTCACGAGGGGCATCTGCCCGATCTAAAACCGCTACTGCAGAGCTATCCAGGGTATTTGAAGCATTCGCCTATGCAAAAACATCCTAAATGCTACCAACCAATTGATTGTGGCAGCCTTCACTGTCCACATCTCCGCTCCTTACAACAACACTGATCAGATATAACATTTAACTATTTTTTGGCGAAGTTTTAAATTTAGATTATCATTGCAGACAAGCGATCTCATTTTTAGAAAAGTTGGGCAGGCTGATTCGATTCTGCATCTAACTTTTTTATCTGGGTCAAGCTGTTCAATAATATAACATTCAAGGTACTTGACAGACTTTTTCAACCATTTATCCATTTATTAGCAGTGAAGCGTCTGGATATGGCAGACGACTGAAAACCATAAATTTAGTTTTAGCAACATTTAGCTCGCCGTTGATTTTAACCCCCAAATACTTTATTATGTGGGGCTTCCTTAAAAATTTTGTCCGAATATCAATTAAGCTGCTAGTAATGTATAAACAAAGCAATAAAAGAATTAACTCATTTATTAACATTAAATAATATTTTTCCTAATGCATATAATGCCTTAATATTTCTGTTGGGTTTACAACGAATCAGAAAAACTGCAGCATCTTAGTGTTGTTGGATTTTTCAAAGGCTTGTGATACAATAAATCACAAACCTACCTCAAGAATCAATACTAGACTCGTTACTTTTTTAAATTTATATCAATGATATTCCTAAATTGATTGAAAATTGTGAACATGGACAAAAGTAGCTCTATTTCTCATTTAATTTTCAAGATTTCAAATAGATTTTCGTAATCATTTAAATATCATTAAAACAATCATTAAATTTTAGGTTGCTATTAAATCGCTTAAAATCTTATGTAATACTGTTTAGAAATGAAAATCACACTTCTCTTCTTACAGAGATCCTTAATATAAATTTAGATGGTATAACGTTGCCTAAGGTTAGAATAGCAAATAATCTGGGTGTGATTTTAGGATACTGATCTTGGGTTAAGAAAACAAGTAAAGAACTTCTTCAAAAATCATTTATATTTTTAAAACTTTTATAGCGTAACAAAGGTTTTGTTAATGTTGACTTACGCAAATCGTTGCGTGAATCCCTTGTTTTTTTAAATTTTAGTTAGTATGATCTTATTTAGGAAATTGTATATAGGTTTTTTATAAGAATCATATTCAAAAAGTGCAAAATTCTGAGATAAGGTATATAAAATTAGGAACATTTGATTATTTCACTCAAAAATGTAAATATTTGAATTCAATGAAAATAGTCCAACGTAGGGTAATTTGACCAACTTTGTTTTTTAAACATTGCAAAACCCACACTTACCTACCTTGCAATCCTTAAAAGATCCTTTATATTTACTCAGTAATGTTTTATAACTGCTTTGATAAATACTTTCCTTCCTTAATTTAAAGTAAAATTATATATATATATATATATATATATATATATATATATATATATATATATATATATATATATATATATATATATTTAAGGTGTGGTGATCTTTAGGATATACTGCTTATCTTTGACGGTTACCGTAGTTTCTCAACATTAAGTTTTATAGGAAGAATTAATAATAACAAAAGTGTCCTCATCAAAACAAACCACTTATAATTTTCCGTGAATAAAGAAAAGCCTGTGAATGAACCATTAGTGTCATAAAAACAAACAAATTCCAAACTATAACCTATAAAGCACGCCATTCGAGAATGTTTTTTAGTGGTAGTAATAAAGGTGTTCCTGTACTGACAAATATTTTGGTGTAGGCTTTGTGTAGTACCCTAAAATGGAGTGTAACATTTGTAAAATCAAACAAAAAACAGTGTTTTCGTGTGACAACTGTAGAAGAGGAATATGTAAGGCATGTGGAGATCTATCGACAAATAAAGTAAAGGTCTTGGGATCCGAAGGAGATAGAATTCTGAAATTTTATTCTCCAGATTGTTTAAATTTCGATACGCATAAACTGTTAAAAGAAACAATAGAAGATAAAGTAAAAATAATTGAAAGCAAAGATGAAATAATAGCCCTTTTGAAACAAAAATTAAGTGACTTAGAAGACAAACAAAACTCTAACGGGAAATGTTTTTTGTATAGTGATGTTGTTCAAAGGAGTGAAGCAAATATTTCCAAAACAAACAATATACCTAACATTATAATTAAACCGAAGAAACAGCAGAATACAGAAAAAACAAAGCAAGATTTACAGAGGAATATAAGGCCCGCTGATCTGAAGGTAGGTATTAGAAGTACAAGGAGCACAAAAAATAGAAGCATCGTTGTGAAGTGTAAAGACAGGAATGATGTAGAGATTTGAAGAAAGGACGCTGAAAACAAATTAAAAGACTATGACATACAAATTACTAAATTGAGAAAACCACGATTTAAAATAATCGGTTATGAGATAGAATCAGAGAGTGACCTCGACAAACAATATATAGAAGCTTGTATACGAGAACAAAATCAGTTTATTGACACCACTGATGAATTGCAAGTAACATTTTTAAAGAAAAATAAAAAAAAATGGAACCTATAGTATTTACGGAGACTGCTCGCCTAAGTTGTTTCATAAGCTGATGAATGTAAAGAAGATTTTTGTACAATGGGAACGGTACCCAATATATGAGGATATCGGCATAGAACGTTGTTTCAACTGTCAGGAACATTTTCACAAAAATAATGTTTGCCCCAATAATACCATATGTGAATATTGTGCAGGAGAACACTCAATTCAACAGTGTCAAAAAAGGTATAAAAAATGCATAAACTGTGAAAAAGCGAATAAGAAATTGTATATATATTTATATATTAACAGCAGTTTTAATTCCAAACAGTTAAAAATGTATTAGATATGTTTCTATGAAGCTAGGAACCAATGAATTTAAGGGGGTAGTCTAGGTTTAATGCATAAGATTTCAATAATTTTTTAAAAAATATTTATTCAAATTTTTCAAAACTTTTGTATAATGAAATATACACGTTGAACTTTAGGATTCTTTTTTTGTTTATTTTAAAATAACAAAATGGCGGTCATAAGGGAACCATTTAAAAATTTGTTTGACATAATATTTGGGGTAAAGTACGTCTGAAACTAAAAACTCTAACAGCATTTGAAATATAAGTGTGGTGGTTATGGTCGGCATTAGAATTAGATATTTTAGATGAAAAGAAAACAAATGGCGGGATTTCGAATTTTTTTGAATCTTTTTGCAACAAATTTTTTTATAAAGAGGGTAAATAATGGATACAAAATTCTGATTCTACTACAGGCTGAAACTATACATGTGTTGAATATTTCCTGAAAATTTAAGCCCAATTGGTCGTATAGATTTTTCAAAACCGTGTCAATAAGGTCAAAAAACGTTGTTTCAAGAAAAACGCGTTAAGGTTTTTCTATATAAATATATATATATATATATATATATATATATATATATATATATATATATATATGGAAAAGTTATTTTATTCTCCTTATGACCGTTAAACCGTTAAGAAAGGGGGCAGACATATATTTTCTGCGAATTCCACTCTGGTTTTTTCCTCGACCAGGTAAGTGGAGTTGTAACGAACCGAGAGCAAAATGCACAGAAAACAACTGCCTACTTAAAATCCCCATATCGTAAAATATAGGCAGGATAGTATCCGCAGAACTTGATGCAGGACCGTTATCTTAAACAGTACAAACGAACATTTGAATATACCCCGGAGCGGTACGATATTATCAAAAATAATATATATATATATATATATATATATATATATATATATATATATATATATATATATATATATATATATTGCCTAAAAATTAATTATCTGAAATATCGATTTTTCTAAAAATAAACCCAAACTAGCCCCGGAGCTAATAGATTACACGTTATTTAGTACTCCTAACTAGGAATTAGGAAAGGATTGTCGAGCATACGATAACTTCGATATCTAGCTGCCATAAAAGATGGTTTTCCTATTACCACTTTTGTTTTGTTTCTGATATTAACTTAATTTGTATTTTATCTGCAAATAAACCAGGAGCGGATTCAGTCTCTCTCTTTCGGAGGGGCGGCGATACCGTAAGGGTAAAAAAAAGATCAATGACAGTATACCACAATAAACGAAAGCGAGTTTTCGACAGGGGGAGGGGAGGGGGAGGGGGCAGCGACATTCTCGTTCTCAATGCAGTAGGCCTGCGAGTCTATTTTTTGAATTTAAAGCTCATGTGGGGCGATCGCCCACACTGCCCCCTTGGATCCGTGCCTGCAACAAGCTAAACCTTTGATTATAGATTACACAGGTTAACAAAAATAAATAAACCCGAACTAGCTCCGGGGCTAATAGACTACACGTTATTTAGTACTCCTAACTAGGAATTAGGAAAGGATTGTAGAGCATACGATAACTCCGATATTTACCTTAGCAACCTCACTTTCTAAGCACGTGAAAAGACACCTTGTCCTAGCTGAAGTTGCTGGTTAAATAAAAATTAAAAAAGAGAGACAGCACCATATATCCATCATATCTAATATTTTTATTTCAATAATCTTTATAATCTTCATTTCATAAACATGGCATATCTCTGTAGATATCGAGAGTAGAGGATAAAACTCCCTTTTCTTTATTAACCCTTTACCGACAACGATACCTCAGCTTGCTCCGCTTACATACAGATATTAGAGAGAGTATTATATTACATGTACTTGTAAAGCCATAATTATATTTAAAATATATATTTTAAGAAATGTGGATTACATATAAAGTGTTGAAGAGAGATAGACATAGGTCTTCTCGGTTTTCTCTTTCAATCAGCGTGACACTACTACATACAGGTGGCCCTACTCTATCTATTCCCGCCATTTTAACTAAGTATTCTAAATGCTATTACACCTTATTAAACCGTTTTTTAATTACTACATTAACTGAGTAAGGAAGATCGTTACCAGCCGATCATCCTATTTGGGTTTGTTACTGTTTTAATTACAATATAGTTTCTCACTCAAAATTTCTACCGAAAAATTGTCATTTACATGGCACCACCATTCATAAAAATAATACGTTTTTTTTTTATTTTTAACATCCACATAATACAGCCTACATACCTCAAAAATGTAGAATGTGAACTTGAACTTTAACTGTTTTTTTTTCGTTAACAAAATATAAACCCACTCTTCTATATTCCATTTACATAAAAAAAACTTTGAAGATTATAATATTTTTTTTCATAAAGATATCGAAATATTATTGTTTTACGTAATTCTTTTCACGTTTTAGAAAATAAAAAAAGTTTATTTTCCCCCGCAAAAAGAAGTGGTGGAGTTCAATGTCCGTGTTTGCGCAGGCGTGTGTATGTGTGTATGTACACTGTTAAAAATAACCTTAAATTTAATGTACATTCATCAATTCAATTTAATGATTTTGTGCCGTAAATCGTGTACATTAAATTTCAATAAAGTAACTCAAAACATACCAAATTTAATGTATAAATACATTTATTTTTAGATTTAGTGTGAAAATTATTAAATTTAATGCAATAATATTAAATGCTTCCAACACAGTACCTTAAAATTAATGTGAGGTTTATTTACAATGTATATGTATTGGTATCTGATATGGTAACCCATTAGAGGAAGCTCTGATTTTAATGCAATTTCGTTTGCTTAAATTCCTGGATTTTAGCTATTTTAGTTTGTAGATGAATTTTAGCAATGGTTTTAGTGGAAACCCACTAGCTTGGACTCAAATATTTAGGTTTATTGCGTCGTTTATTTTTAATTTTTTTATTTAACTTATCTATATCTTTTTAGCCAGACTCACTAAACAGCACTGAAAAAATTTAGGTTTCATTCCGGATCTAGCTGCTATAGAAGTTAGGTCTTCAAATAGGTCAGTTGTGTTTTGCTTAGGACATTGTTATAATTTGTAATATACATGTGAACAAACAAACCCTTATGTAGGGAAATTAAGCTTAAAAACCTAAAGGGAAAGCCTTGGATTCGATAATAGGTATAGTTGTTACCGGAAAATTAATAAACCTTGTCTTTCTTTCTTAATTTCTTAAGATTAAAAACTTGTTTAACATTTTGTTGCACTAATATTTACACCTTTCCTTATCAAGTTAAACCATGTTAGTTAATTACGGGATTAGGTTTTATATCGGATCTAGCTGCCCTAAAAGATGGTTTTCCTATTACTACTTTTGTTTTGTTTCTGATATTAACTTAATTTGTATTTTATTTGTAAATAAACAAGGGGCGGATTCAGTCTCTCTCTTTAGGAGGGGCGGCGATATCGCAAAGGTAAAGAAAAGATCGATGACAGTACACTACAACAAACGAAAGCGAGTTTTCGACAGGGAGGGGGGGGGGGGTGTTAGCGACACTCTCGTTCTCAATGCAGTAGGCCGGCGAGTCTATTTTTTTGAATTTAAAGCTCATGTGGGGCCATCGCCCACACTGCCCCCCTTGGATCCGTGCCTGCAACAAGCTAAACCTTTCATCATAGATTACACAAGTTTAAAAAAAATGGAGTCGTGATTATTTGTTGCGCAAAATTTTAATCCGACGTCAGAATTAGATAGTTACGTCAGGATTTTGAAATATTTGAGGTTATGTACTCGAAAAATGTTTTTTCTGACTTCTTTTGAAGTTAAGAGCAGAATGCTCAAAATTTTTTCGTTTTTTTTAGTTACATTATTTAATACTACTACTACCTTTCAAAATAAGCTATTAAGGGTTCCCCTACAATTTTTTCTTACAATATTATGACAATTTTAAATACAGGTTAGTAGATTTTTTGAGACAATATTGTCTTTTGCATATATATATATATATATATATATATATATATATATATATATATATATATATATATATATATATATATATATATATATATATATGTATGATGTTAAAAATAAAAACTTGAATTTTTTGGCACAAAGTTCATAATCAGCGACTCCGAAAACCCTCAAGTGAAATTTTTTTCATGCCAATATTATTTTTTGTAAATTTCGTTGCGCCGTTTTAAATCCTCCATCTTGGAAATGAAAATTTTAATTTTTTGACTTCATAGTCATACTCAGCGACCCCAAAAATCCCAAAGTACAAATTATCGAGAGAAATAAATACAGTAGAAAAATATATGTCTCAACGGGTTAATGTGAATGCTCATGATGTTCTAGGGATATATTTCATATCTTAAAATGACCGTAACTTTGCAAGAAAAAATCGTAGATGACCGCTTAATAGCTTATTTTGAAGGGTAAGAGAAATATTAAATGATACAACTAGAAAAAAGACCTACAAAACTTTGTAGATCCTGTACACAGCTTCAAAAATAACAAAAAAAAAAGTTTTTCGTGTACATAACCTCAAATATCTCAAAATTCTGACGTGATGGACCAATTCTTATCTCGGATTCAGATTTTACGTAGTAAATTACTCAGGAAATGACACTTAACAGTCCAATAACTATATTTTGTAGTATTTCTTTATATTTTTAACTCCTGCAAGCAATTTTTCGAGATATAATAGCGGGTCGCAATGCAAGTAAGCAAGCAAAGTCATGACCGTTCAACTTCAAAAGCATCGCCTGCACAATATGATCGAGATTAAAGAATTTGGCACCTACATAAATATTGCTATTTATAAAATGTCATTTCTCAGTTTTGTTGAGATATTAGTTGAACTAAGAGACCTTCTATTTCCTGAGGTCCAGAAAAGTGTGAGGCCACATCGTGCGCCGAGGATCGAGTGGTTTGGGGACGAACAATGTCTATGAAGGTGGAGCTTGGTAAATGAAATGACCTACGCCGGGAGTCGGTCTATTTTGTTTTACAAAAAGACTATAATAACTATTTGGGAAGAAGATATAGACCCGCACGGTTAGAGGGTAAGAGAAAGCCAAACTTTGATTATATCCGCAACTCGGATAATGTTGGTAGTGCGGTATGGAATGTAATCGACAACTGAATTGGATCAACGGACGGAGTTTTGGCTAATCTTGATCTGGAAGGCATAATTGATTTTCTTGCGGGCATTGTAGATAAATTGGTATCGGCTCTGCCCTTTGAATTGTGTCTGTAGATTTTGAGTTTCACACCTGAATGGGTGGGTGTATTTCTCTTTTCGCGAAGCGTCCTTCAATTCGATAAGAGATGTCATGGGCAGACTGAAAAAGAAACACAATATACTGTTTTAATATAATTCTTCTGTACTAATTGAGAAACATTCTTACTGGGTCGCTTGCTAGGCTGTTTAATTTCTGCATTTGTGAGGAACTATATGCAGCAGTTTTCAAGCTGAATAGGACTATTCCTATAAGAATAGACACCGGCACCTTTACAACAATTATAGTCTTTGAGATAACACTTATGTGAGTATATTGAAGATGGTGGTTTCCTGTTTGGAGAGCAGTTTAGTTACAGCGAGGAGAGATCAACAACTAGGGCAATCTGAAGAATGTGTGACTGCATAGTTAAAGGCGATTTTGTGGGGTTACCTTCTTTTTAGGAAGCTAAAATTTTATGGCCTGATTTAGAGTTATTTGTCATACAGAAGACTGGTGACTTACTGTCAGGGAAACTATTAGGGGAAAGAACTATGGGGAATGGTGTTCCGCAGCGCTTCATCTTAGGGCCGCTTCTATTTCTTATTTCTGTTAACGTCAGAACATTTTTCCTGATGGGACCGAAGTAACGCTCTATGCAGATGATACGAGTTTTCTTGTACGTTGTAGGAATATGGAACTTTGGTTGAATCGATGGATAACTGTACTGAGAGTGTGAGTAACTGGTTTTGGATCAGTTGACTGAGTTTTAACGTAGATAAGGCACAGAATATGTCGTTTTCCTTGAAAGGGGATAACACAATCGATAATCCAGGCAAAATAAAATTCCTAGGCGTCTCTCCAGATCCAAAATTGACTTTTGATCTATCATATTAACACTATATCTAAAAAAATGAAATCTGGAATATTTGTTTTGAGAAATTTTACGGGGGTTGTTGATGGCAGGGTGAGCTTTATGGCATTGGTTCATGTCATCAGTATTCATGACATTAATGAGTTTTTAAACTGTAGGAGATGATCTGAGTTAATTTTATTTCTCCTTATATAATTTTTTTACTATTACCAAATACTAGTGTGATATTAAAGTTATGTTTTTATATATACTTATTGACTAGTAGTTTTGTCATGAATAAATATATTGTCTTGCCAAAGCTGTTGCATTTGTAAGATGACAAAATCTCTCTAATAAAATAGTATACAAAGATAACAGGAAATAATAAAAAACTAGAAAATTATATTTGATTTTTCAGTTACATTTCAGAAACTATTTAGCTGCGGGTCTGTGGCGACAAGCAACTTATCCACTACAATAAATATTTATGGAAGAAGAAAAATTTTATTAACGAAATAGCAAGATATTAGCTTACATTTTCAGTAAAAAATTTAAGGATGGAAAGACTACTTTCTTGATAGGATTATTTAAGAGTAAAAAGGGGGCTAAAACATGAAACACAATAACATATTGGATAAGAAAGCAAAGTTGAATGATGATGTTTTTCTTACAAGATATTAAATATTTCAGAGGTATTTAAAGCCTTCTCAAAGAGAAGAGTAAATTTATCAAAATTTATTGATGTTGTAGCTACTCAAATATGAATTTATCTTGAATATAATTTGTGAAATATTTTAAAATGAATAGCCCACTTTAAATATCATCACATATGAAAATATAAGTTACATTAACAGTAAGTGTCAGGCGTGGTATGGTAATTATGCGTTTGAATGAAAAAATAAGTGTGTGGAGACCAAATTTTGATACTTTAAGAAGTTGTTAAATTTAGTATATTGTATGGAATGAAAACAATATAATATTTATGCTCTCTCTGTTTTTATTCCTTTATTGTTTCATTTATACATCATTTTATTACTGACAACACTTATGGTGAGACTATAAAGTTGTCTTTATAACTGAAAGATTCGACCTTTTCGTTAAGATCCTCTTGTATCTTAGATATAAATTATTAAGAATTATTAAGAAAACTTTGCTTTTCTCAACCCGGCTTCATAACTTTGATACTTCAAATTGAAGATACTTTTTTTAATTAAAAATACGAATATCTACTCTTAATTTAATTACCTAATTATTTGTTTTATTTACTTATTTTTAAAAATTTTTAATTTTTATATTCAAAAGGACCTTTTTTCTGAATCGCTTAGCTTTATTGGGCTTAGAATGTGAACTTCTAACTTATATAGTGTATGTAATCAATTAAGTTCAAGCTTCATTCGTAATTTTTCTGTAAAAATAATGTTAAAATCAATATTGGTCCTTGAAGATCCTTTGAACTCTATGGATGCAGTCTCTGACTTTCTCTAAGATAGTGATGGACAATGATACTTTTCTAGTATCCATGATATATACTGCTACTTTGTTGCATTTTTTTCGGTTTTCAAAATCTCTTGTTGAAAATTAAAGGGGAGAATATATATTAAGCGAGGAACCCTAAATTTGCTTTGCAATTTCGTTTCACTCTTGTCCTTGGGTTACTGAGAAGAACAAGACAAATATATGCTAAGCTTAATAATGTAACTGTTAAAGCATTATCAAGTAGGGGCTGTTCATAGGGAGGAGTTCAATCGCATTTCTTGTGCAGTTTTGCAGTGGACAGCCTGCTGAATGAACTAGATGAGGCTAATTTGTATATATAGGCCTATGCTGGTTATTTGGTTCTTTTTTACCCTAGTTTTTATATCCGGTATCTGGGAGGACTAATGATGCAAGCCTTCGTGATCGCAGAGTGATGGTGGGGAAAGGCTCGGAATAAACTTGAACAAGGCTGAGGTGGTACCCTTTATAAAAATGAGAAAAATTGGTAGACTTCCTGCAATTATATTGTTGGGAAGGATCCTTTACTACAAAGGGGCTATTTAATTGTCTCCTGGGAGTAATTCTTGTCTCACGACTGAGCTGGAATGATCATATTAAGGCTCGAACCAAGAAGGTCATATGTGCGTTCTGGTCTTGTAAACGAGCCTTTGAGTGCACAAGGGGGTTGACACCGAAAGTGTTAATTTGGATATACTCTATAGTAATCCGCTCTATGATCACGTACGCCTCTATCGTAGGGTGGCTTAGTACAACAAAGTGCAAACACCTTCTTCAAGTTGACAAAGTTCAAAGAATGGCTTGTGTGGAAATAAAGAGTGTGATGGGGACTGCTCTGGAGATCCTAATGAGCCTGCTTCCTCTTCACTTATACATAGAAAATGAGGCATTGAAGGCTACTTATCGTCTAAGCTGCCTAGGGTGTTTCAGAAGGGGAAAGGGCGGCTACTTAGATGTCTGAAACAGCATGGTGGAGTGATATTTATCACTTCATATGCAAACAGATTGCATGGAAGCGCTTTTGAAACCTAACTATTCTTTTGAGATATGTTTGCCAATTAAAGGGAATTGAAGGGAGGAGCAAAATCTTCTGAAAAATGAATCCTGCTGTTTTACAGATGAATCTCGATAAGATGAAAGAGTTGAAGCCTGAGTTAAAGAATTCTACTCTCTCAGACAAAGTACAAGGATCTTTATAGCGGAAATTTATGTTATTCTGCAGTGTGGTCATCTCTGTGAGAGGGTCATAAACAGGAATATGATAATAAACATATGCTTAAACAATAGAGCTGCGATAACGGCACTGGCTTTTAGTGTCGTCACTTTACGACTGGTGACTGAGTGAAAGGATGTACGGAATAGACTGACAAGGAGTGGTAGCATAGTTACACTCGTGCAGGTCCCGGATCACCAGAGAATGAAGGAGCGGACCGTCTGGCAAAGGTGGAATCTATGATTAGATTATATGGACCCCTCTACCTGTGTTCCAATTACCGTAGTAAAAGATAATTAAAATTATCACTGGAAAGTAAATTTATTAAATTGTAGAGAGGAGCTCCTAAAATGAAGTGTGCCAAGGAACATATAACTGGACCTAGCGTACGATCTACTAGGGAGCTGAATTGTGGTGGGACTGTTGACAAGACATTGTCACCTGAGGGACCATCTTCATATGACTGGTGTCATAGATGACCTGATGTGCAGATAATGTCCAGAGGTGGATGAAACTGTTGATTTCGTTCTCAGAGCGTACTAGCACTCAACTGACTGGAGCAGAGACATTTCGGAGACCCAATTTTGTCACAGGAAACAGTAAGGTGCAAGTTTAACCAACGAGCTGCTTAGAAAGGCGATCGGTCTCGAATGACCTGGTATGGTGGGATGTTAATTAGTCAACGAGGACTAGGCGTCGATGTTCAAATATCACCGCAAAGAAGAAAACATTACGAAATTACAAGAATGAGTTTTGTTATTTCTTAGCGAATATGGAATTCCAAAAATACATGCTTTTGGTTCGCATAAGTAAGTAAACTAGGACATAAAAACAATTTAGCACAAACTGTTTTAATGCTTTTCAAAATATTCGAAACATTTTTACCACTGTGAACTTGGTATCTGAAAAGCGTAGGATATAAATCAAGTAAATTTACACGCAATGAGAACCAGATATAGAGTATTATCTGCGCTTGGAGTTACGTGGTTCTACGTTCTGCCAATTAAAAAGAAAGGAGATTTACTATTGGGAGCCCGCTATATAGTATTTCCAAAATCTGTGCTGTAAACAAGCTACCCGATCAATTTTTAACCTGTAACGCCTTTCCAATAATAAATGTCAAATTTTCCGAAAATCCTAATAACATATTTTAATAGCACCACCTAGTTTGTGAAAACTTAAAAGCTTTCTCTCATAATGTGTTGTTGTTCCTTTTTATTATTATATTTTATGTATTTTTTAATAAAAGCAATATATTGATGGATGTTTTTACAATATAGTACTTCCGAAGACTTTATGTTAACTTTGTGTTGACGAGAAACGAGAAGAGAAATATGCAATTCAAAGTCCAATAATGGAGTGTGGATATCTTTAGTTCTATACGAATTGTATAGATTTTATTAACTAAAAATAATACGGGGTATTAGTTCGCAAATTGTCGCTTAATATATACTTGATGATATACTGTCTTGGAAAATAAAGTTTAACACCAACTCTTGGTATTTATTTTTAAAGCATGCAGCCAAAATTTCTTTATTTTAATATGCGGACGATGATATCAAATGATTAATGTTCTGCGTGTCAATAGTTACATTATCTGTATTAAACTAACTTTATAACGCTTTCATATGAACTCAGAATAATAAATTTTTTTCGGGAAGTTGTCTTTCAATGCTGCAATCCTACAGTGCACTACCACTACAAATTTGAAACCAAAAGTTACTAGATTCATGCTTAAATGACAAACGTCATTTTACTGACTATTATAACATTTTACAAGAAATACGTTCGGCTGTGTGCGTCCACTTTGGTATAAAAATTAAGTACGCCACAATGTGGTTGAGGTAAGATAATGTAAATATGTAATATGGATTTAATTACACTTACATTAATTTTATGCCTTCAATTGATAACAACATTTCCCATAATGATTCCGACCTTTTAGTTCTCAAACTGCATTTGCACTCTACACATTTATTCGTGGTTAAAACAGAACAACTGAAATAATTGTGTAAAATACTCTTCAGTTAACCAATGGTATATCGCGTAGGAGCTAAAGGGGCACTTGCTTCCTCCGTCCGTTCGTATTCGACACCATTGGCATCTACATATTATATTAAACTTTCTTAAATGTCTTTAAACTTAAAGGAGATTCTTGCATTCGGCTCTATTTCATTTTTAGACTGCCACTCTTTGCTGCTGAAAGGTCTTCGATCCTTAAACGTCCCGTTTGTCAAACTGTTTGGCGAGTTAAAGGTAGGATTGGGAATGAATTTGCTCTGTCTTGGGTCCGGGAATCCGGGAAATTTTAAGAATTCGCGTGGGCAGCGTTGCTAGATTCCTGAAATAGAATATCTGATCGCTAGTCATATGGCCAGACCACATCTACACCGGTAAACTAACAAATAGAGAACTAAAAGAAGAGCGTGAGGTTAACATTTTTACATGTTTAATAATTTAATGCATAATGTCAAAGATTATTGGCTCTAATCAACAATACGACAGCATATTCATTGTCAGTTCTACTGACAAATAGGCAGAAAAATGAATCGTACTGAAGTTTCAAGTATAAATATAATAAAAATATATATTTTTGTAAGAACCCGGAATCTGCGCACAACTTTGCAAAATATGGCGTAGTGTTTTTATTGCTTTTATAAAATGACATTCATATATCAAATAAAGTAAAGAATTATTATCAAGGAAAACTTTCCACTTACATTTCCATTATTTTCGTCGATTTATTAATAAAATTTGAATTTTTTGCACATAAATTAACAATAATCGAAAACTAGTTGATAATGGAACAGAAAAAGCACCTGTAACGAAGTTAGAACTGTCAAAATGGACCTCGACTGTGCTGCCACTATCCGACAGTAACAACCAGTTTAAGTGGATTGTTGCCAAATTTGGAAAGTGGCACTGCGCAAATTCATTGGATAGTCGGTTTCTAGCGTGTTAATAACCTTTCAAAAGTCCCGATACTTCTGCCAGATTAGAAGTGAATCAGCAGTAAAAGTACCTGTTATTTTTTTTTATGGAAACCGGTTTTGGAATCCAAGTATTGCAGATATTTTAAACTAGCCTTTAACAGGTTTAGAAGAGTTTTGACAGGTTTCGCTTAAGTGTTTTTACTTTGAAAGATTTATAGATACATTAGCTTTAAAATCTCAAATTACAGAACAATCCATCAAAAAATGAAGGAAAATCCAAATGAATACATAATAAAAAAATATCTCAAAGTTACCATAAACTCCTTTTTTATTATTGAAGATAAATTAACGAAGAAGATAACGAAAGTGCTATTTTTACGTTAGAGTAAATACAATTTTATTTTATTTTGCCGCCTACGATATAACATATTTTCCTTGGAAGAAAATGTGATCTTTCTAGCCTTAAAATCTATTCAAAACTTAATTTGACAGCAGATTATAGGCCAGAATCTAGCGAAGAAAATAAAATCAAACACAATAACATATTCTCTAAAGTAATCTATTAGAGAATATTGAAAACAAGAATGTAGGGCCAACGTGTGGCAAAAAATTGGAAAAATATGACATATAATTCAAATAATGTTAAATTTTCTAGATCAATTAAGTGTATTTTCTGATTATTAATAAAATAAACGTTATTTTGAAGTAATTAAACTTTTGGATTAATACAATTACATCTAATTAGTTATGATTTAGTCCTGCGTAAGCCTGAGGACCAAAAAACTAAATCGTGTTTTGATGTCGCATGTTTATGATATATAATGACTCTTTTGTCTACAAAATACTCACCTCCAACTCACTAAGGTAGTCTAACTTTAAAACTGCTTTAAATTGACTATAAAAGATTTAAATTGACAGGTGCAAAATAGATCAATCAAAGATAAAAAAAGTTTTGTTTGTTGACATATATATTACAAATTATGACATAGGCAAAACAAAATTGATCAATTTGAAGGTCTAACTTCGATGGCCGTTTAATCAGGTTTAAAAGTTAAACTTCTTTAGTGAATATGAATATTAAAGTTAATCTCTTCAATAATATCATAATAATCCATTTTGGGAAGATGTTGGTTTTATGCCATTCTGCAGAAAGCTGCATTATTTCAAATATCCGAAATGAAAAAGCGAGAGAGACAAATTGAAAGTTGTTGCGTCAGTTAATTTAAAAATAAAATATTTTTTTAACTACTTTTGCCTCTAAAGTTAAGCAATTCTCAATTTTAAATAATTTCACTTTACTAAAAAAAAATTGAAATAAAAATGGTAGTAAAAATTAAATGCAATAAAAGTAAACAAAAACTGGAAAAGAAAATGAAGAAAAATAATATTAGGTTAGAAAATAATCAAAAAATAATAAAAAAAAACACTTAAGAAAAAGGAAGACTTTTTAAGAAGTTGCATTGAAAAGCCTTAAAAAGGATTGGGGACAATAAAGCATAATCTACTAATGAAATTAAATACTTACAAAAAAATGACGTAAAAGATTAAAAAACGTAAATCCCTCTTTATTAATTTCCCAGTAAAAAGGCACTCCACAAATTTCCTTAAAATTTGTTGTTATTAAGTCACTTCACAACATCACTACGCCTGTGTTTATTTGCTTTCATATAAGACCTTTTTAATAATGCACAATATTTACACAAATAACTCTCCTTGACAGCGATTTATGCCAGAACAAACGACTTTTTGGCGCACGTTTGTTATCACAAAATTAATTAATCCTGTTAAAGTTAAAATTAACCACAAACTTCAGATTGGACCGTTAGAAAAGTTGATTTGTTTATTTGTTATGTTGAATGCTTGATGCAAAAGCGATTGAAGTTGTTTTTAACGAATTAATGAATTAGCAAAAAAAACTAAACTTTTTAAATTAATTTGAATTATTTTTTTCCTTGCACTGTGAACTGTAGATTTTTCTGGCTTGGTTCCGAAAAAATACTATTGCTAACACGACACTCGACTAACATTTGAACATCCACAAACATTACACTACATTACATGTTTATTTCATTGACTTTGTTTAATGTTTTCTAACAACGAACGGATATAAAACCGGAAAAGTTCGGACGCGTATAATACCGGCATGAAGAAAACTTTAATTTTGACTTCACTCTGCTTCGTTTGCGAAACAACAATGATATCAAAGCAAGCCATGAATGAATCCTTGCGTTGCCCGCCATGTGGAGTCAGACCCACGTATTTTTGGCGCCCCCGCAAAAAGTACGTCACTGTACTCGTGTTGGACGACGCCGTATGGAGGAGCGTCGTTTAAGCGTCGTTCCTATGACGACGCCGATGATTGAGTAGGAAGGAAATTGAAAGAGCATATTTTTGGATGTTCTGAATAATTTAGTGAGAACAATTGTAGAGTGGATTATGATTTGTGAAACTTTAATACAGAATTATGATGGATAATCTCTTACATCTATACTTTATAACATCTTCTTTAACAAAGTGGTTCTAACGCCAACGCATCCTCAATAGTTTATTATATCCGTATGTTTGAAAAAAAGTTTTCCGGACGAGTCTGAAAACCACAAGATACATTTTTATCCAGTTTTTACCATTGGTTAAGGCATTTTATGAAGAAAGTTTTGGTATGTAATACACTCACACACACACACACACACACACACATATATATATATATATATATATATATATATATATATATATATATATATATATATATATATATAAAGGGTGTTTTTATAGAGGTATAGAACTTTAAGTTGGCAACACTTTTTAACTGGCGGCCATTTTCTCAGCTGTCGAGTGATTTATGTTTAGTTTGGTTTGGCATTTCAACATGAATACACTGACGCCTGAACAACGCTTCCAAATTGTGCAAATTTATTTTGAAAATCATGGTTCTGTTCGAAATACGTATCGCGCACTACGTCCATTTTACGGTCAACATAGTCGTCGATCAGAGCAATTAATTCGATTAACTATGGAACGTTTTCGCACCACGTTTACTCTAAATGATAATACACATCCACAGAGATGTCATACAGTGCGTACAGAAGAAGTCATTGCTGCTGTAGAGCGTAGCGTAGAGGAAGACCCGAATCAGTCTATCCGCCATCGTGCACAGGAATTGGATATGTGTCCATTCACTTTAATTGTGTTCTGTAGCAATTTATCCCATTTGTGCAAACCTCTAATACGGAAGGGATATGATGGAACGAAGTTTGCATCTACTGTTCGTATTTGACTTTATCTATACACGGAGTTGCATTTAGTTGTACGTTTGCTGAATATGATTTCAGCACTACAACGGCATAATGTGGATATATCCACTGCTATTCCATCTTACATGGAGGAATCCGTGAAAGCCGCATAAACATACATACGCCATCCTGCGGGAGGTCGACGAAGCCGCGTTCAGTGTTGCATACTTCCTTCTGATCTGTTCTTTGTATTAACAAGTGCATGTCGATACCCTGATGAGTCCAGTAAAGATGAAATAAGTACCTCTGCCGTATCACTGCGGCGGGGAGGGTAAGTTTTGACTTTCTTCTTTGTATGATGGTACAGGTAGGTCATCATCTCGATTGTGGTGGAACAGGATGAATTATGTTCTGTAGCAATTTATCCAATTTGTGCAACCTCTAATACGGAAGGGATATGATGAAACGAAGTTTGCATTTACTGTTCGCATTTGACTTCATATATATATATATATATATATATATATATATATATATATATATATATATATGTATATATATATATATATATATATATATATATATATAAATATCGTGTTAGGACTGTTGAAGCTCCCCCCCCCTCCCCTTCACATTTTTTTCAGGCTTAGGAGTGGTCGGGAACTGATTTAAAGGTCAATTGGTCAATAACAATAAATTGTACATAGCAAAGATAGTAATGTAAGACAGATCAATAAGAATAACAGACAAAGTGAACAATGAACCAAAACAGGAAAATGTTATTTAAATTTTTTAATTAAACTTTAAATAAATGTTTAAAATGATCTCCGTTACCATGTACACAAAATTGAACTACAGTTTTTTCATATCTCTGTTTCTAGGGATAAAATGTCTACAATATACCACCTGTTTATGAGTTTTCCATAAAAAGTAATCCATTGCCGTATACAGATGGCTCCAAAACAATGGAGGGAATCGGAGTACGAGTGAATGGACCAGACACTACGAAGCTTGGGTAAGTCACCATGCATTTTCCAGGCACAACAACCTATAAAATAATGAAAGAGAGTATTCGTGATGCTGCAAGGGAAGCAATATATACTTGAACAAAAAGACGAAAAACCACCAAGGAAGAATATTAAAAAATCACAAGCAAAGGAACAAAAGTTACAAGAAGGAACTTCTCATGGAAGATCAAGACATATTGCAAGAAAATGAGGAATATCCAAATATTATGACAACCGGATCATCTGTTAAAGTCACACTGCAGGAAGTGAAAGAGGTCTGTAAATATTAAGATATAACGAAACACCAGAACCTGAAAACATCCCAGCAGGGCTAATTAAATATGGCATTGCCACTCTATTTTTTTTTATCTAAGTGAACTGTTTTAAAAATAATTGAACAGGTCACCAATCCAATCCCAAACGAATAAAAATTATGATATATCTCAAGGTACGTAAAAACAACTACAATAACTTTCCAGGAATATCAGTGATAAAAGTAAGGTATATAGTAAAATATCGAAGAATAGAATTGAACTAGAGTACGAAGATATGGAATCTGAAGAACCAGTAGGATTTAGAGCCCGTCGATCAATTATAGATCACCTATTCTGTGTAAGTCAAATAATAAATAAGAAGTTGGCGTTCAATCAAGAGATATATATGCTATTTGTAGACTTGAACAAATGACATGACAGCATATCTTAAAAAGTTATGGAAGGCTCTCGAAAAAGGCAACGTCATTGTAAGACTTTATATATTTTAATACCGTGATAATAAACCTTTTTTCACTCATAATTAGTCTATGTTTAGGATATATATATATATATATATATATATATATATATATATATATATATATATATATATATATATATATATATATATATATATATTACAGTGTTCGTGTTTGATATATCTTCGTATGTAAACTGCATGTACAGTAAGTAAATTATGTTCCTTAAATTTATCCCAGCACGATTCCCGATATCTTAGATTTAATAATATTTTCAATGCACTTTTTTGACATATAAAAATACTCGCTATGTCTTTACAGTTGCATACAGGACTATTCCATCCTATCTTAACCGGGCCTCAAAATTTGCGTAGTAAAACATTTTCTTAATATTTATTCCTACATATACACTTATAATTCTAAGAGTATAACAGACAGTATTTAACCAACTTGTTAGATATTGAACATGGCATTCCCAATTCATACAACTATCTAGAAACATACCTAAGAACTGTACATTGTTCATAACTTGTATTTTACAACCTTTTATAGTCAGTTTCTTCTGTTCTACTAACCTGGAATGATTGGTTTTAAAAATTGTGATATTTATTTTTGAATTATTTGATATAAGTTTGTTTTTTGTAAACCAGTCACCATCCAACATCATAAATTGTTGTATGTCCTATTCAAGAGAGGTACTGCCCTTATATAATAACAAAATGTTAGCATTGAAAGCGTAGTTTGTTATTTTACATTTTGCATTCTTCTCATATAATTCATTTAGATTGTTTATAAACAATACGAACAATACAGGTCCTTGTGGTATTCCGACTGTTATAAATTTGTTCCCTGAAAATACTCTATTAATACATTTTCCTATCCTGAACGTTAAATATGATTTGATCCACTTCATAGCTGTTCTTCGTATACCATATAAATACAGTTTCTGGTATATTTTATAGTCTAAAGTGTCATATACTTTTGGTAGATCGAGAAACAACCCTACAGGAATTTCCCAATCCTTTATTGTTTTGTTGTGAAATCGAATAATGCAGTTTGTGTTGTTTTTCCTTGAATGTATCCATGTTAGGTTTTATTTAAAAGATTTTATTGTTCATGAAGCTAATTATTCGGTTACAAACAATACGCTCGAATATCTGGGCAAATGATGGGAACAAGCTTATAGGGCGGTAATTTTCTGTTTGATTCATCACCCTTTTTAAAAACCGGAATAATCAGCGCCTGTTTTAGTAGATCCGGGAATATTTCGTATTGACTATAATTATTTATTATGTACACCAGCGGTTTTAGAATAGCACTTATTTCAAATTTATATGTGTTATTAGATATTTCATCGTGTCCACTACTAAATTTGTTATTAAGTTTTTTAACCATTTGTAACACTTTTTCACTATCTACTAACTCTAACTCTATTTCAGTTAGATTGTATTTTATATCACAATTAAAGGGAAAAGTGTGTAATTCTTCTAACAAGTTTGAGGCAATATTAACTAAGTAGTCGTTAAAATTATTAGTTTTTAGTTATCATTTATATTTATTTCTTTAACTTTTAATTTTCCCGTCATATCATACACTATTGCCCAGGATGATTTACTTTTGTTGTCTAGAATTCTCAATTTTTCTTCAAAACTTTTTTATATGCTTTTAACAGGGTATCATACTCTTTTTTTTTGTGGCATATAAAGTTTAATATCTAACATTTATATTTTTCATTAAAAAAAGCACTTCTAATTTCTTTTACATCTTGCTACCTCTAGGTCATTCCACGCAATGTATTTTGGTTTGTTAGCACTTTTCTTTGGTACCTTTTAAACTGGAAAATTTTTATAAAATCTGATTATTAACTGACTATTTATCCAGTGTATTATTGCATTTACACGTATTAAACCACGATCTGGAAGAATATCTATATTTTTATTTTTCTCAATCATGTTTTTCACTCACTTTAGCAGCGGTAATATAAGTTATTTTACGGCCTTTTTTTGAAAATCATGGTTTTGTTCGAAATACGTATCGCGCACTACGTCCATTTTACGGTCAACATAATTGTCCATCAGAGCAATTAATTCGATTAACTATGGAACATTTTCGCACCACGTTTACTCTAAATGATAATACGCATCCACAGAGACGTCGTACAGTGCGTACAGAAGAAGTCATTGCTGCTGCAGGGCGTAGCGCAGAGGAAGACCCGAATCAGTCTATCCGCCATCGTGCACAGGAATTGGATATGTGTCCATTCACTTTATGGAAGATTTTGCGGAAAGATCTTGGTTTGCGTGCTTACAAAATCCAACTCGTGCAAGAATTGAAGCCACACGATCACCTAGCAAGGCGTAGATTCGGTGAATGGGCCCAAAACAAGATTGCCGTTGATCCTGATTTTCATAAGTTAATTTTATTTGAATGGATACGCCAATAAACAAAACTGACGTATTTGGAGTGATGTTGAGACACCGTTACATCCAGAAAAACTGACTGTTTGGTGTGCTTTATGGGCTGGTGGAATCATTGGTCCGTATTTCTTTAAAAACGATGCTGGTCAGAACGTTACAGTCAATGGTGACCGCTATAGAGCCATGATTACTGACTTTTTCGTTCATCAGTTGAACAACTATGATGTGCAGGAGCTGTGGTTTCAACAAGACGGCGCAACATGTCACACAGCTCGTGCCACAATTGATTTATTGAAGGAAACGTTTGGTAACCGCATACATAGTTTCACGTTTCGGACCCGTGAATTGGCCTCCGAGATCGTGCGACTTAACGCCGCTAGACTATTTTCTGTGGGGATATGTGAAGTCGCTAGTCTACGCCGATAAGCCCGAAACGATTGATCACTTGGAGGACAACATTCGCCGCGTTATTGCCGACATACGGCCACAAATGTTGGAAAAAGTCATCGAAAATTGGACCTCCAGATTAGACTACGTTCGAGCCAGCCGTGGCGGTCATATGCCAGAAGTCATATTTAAATTATAATGCCAGAAGGTTATCTTTCGAATAAAGTAAATTTCATGTCAATTTAAAAAATTCATCTTTGTTTTATTCCATTTAAAAGTTCTATACCTCTATAAAAAACACCATTTATAAGTTATTTTATGCCCTTTTTTGATTCTATACAGAAAAACTGCTACGAAAAATGTAATGATATTTAGCATTCATTATGAATATACATACCTGAGTTAAAAATTTAGGTTGTCAAAATTAGAATAAAAGAGACACCTATGTAATAGTTATTGATTGTTTTCTATCATTTTAAAATGCGATGTATCTTAAGTGAACTTAACCTATAACCTTAAAAGTCGGTAAACAACACCAGTGACATCACGAAAATCATAAAGTCGCAACTCTGCCCGAAGCAAAGATCCGAACTTTCCTTTCTAACGGAAGTGATGGGCGTAAGTACACAACACTCATAGGTGTTGTTGGTAAATATACATGATTAAATAAATCAGTCAATGACAATAACTTTTATGCAACTTGTATTAGAATGAATGAATAAATGTGTTTATGTTAATAGTTTTGAAATTTCATTGATGATGAGTTGTCGGGTAATGGATATTGGCGACCTTTAGAGAACGAATTGGCTATTGATTCTATTTAAAATAATGGTAAATTTTACATTGAATGAGATTATTTGAAATGAATGCAAGTAGAGCATAGAAAACTGTGGTATATGTGAAAGGAGAAAATTTTCATTTCTATAAAAAAAAGTTATGGTGTTCGAGAATATCAATATTTCTAATTATATTAATCATTATAAAGTGGTATTATTACTTGACTTTTTCAACGAAGTTTCTATATATTTTTTGTGGCCATTTTTTAACCATCTTTATACCTCTTATACTTAAAATCATTTGGTCGTAAAACGATATATTTTCCAGTTTTCAATCCGTTCGTCAACAGAAAAATCTTCACGACGTTTTGCCAACAAGTGTCCTTAAAAATGCCAGCTGAGATGTTGGCGAAAAGATTTTTCTACTGACGAACGGATTGAAAATCAGAAAAGCACCAATGCACATTCCACCATCCGTGACAACCTACGATTCAACATTGTACACTTTCTACGAGGAGGAGACCTTCAAAAGAACTAAAAATTTCGAAACTAAGGTCTAAGATATCAGCACTACTTTGCTATGTAACATTTCTAATGAGATGCCGAGATAATAACATTCTGCCTACTTGTACGAAACTATCATACCACCTCAAAACCAGAAAAATGGAAACTATTCTAAGGAACACAAGGAAAGCACTTCTACGAGAACAAATTCTAGAAAAGCGAAAGCAACTTGCAGAAACAGAAAAAACTGTCGACGATCTACATATGCAACTAAGCAGACAGATGCACCCGTTATTCCGGGATAACCTGGACAAAACTTTCTCCTGGAGAAAAGAAACCAACATGGACCATAAAATGAACAAGCTAAAGAAGAAATTTGCCCAATTACAACAAATAACTCCTCACCAAACTAAGCCGAAGTCAGAAGGAGAAGCAGAAATAATACGACAGGAGCTCGCGTACTAAGAACCAACAAACCACCAAACCACCAAAACCAAACATAAAACGCTGAGAAATAAAAGCTCTAAATGATCTTAAAAACAACAAAAACATCATGACCCTACCAGCAGACAAAGAGAACGCCAATGAAGCCATGAATATAGAAGAATACAAAACAGAAACTCTTCAAGATCACATCTCTAAAAAAGTTACAAGAGATCCAACTACATACCTCGAAAAAACGACAAAAAACATAATCAAAACCGCCAAACTAAGAGATGAGATTGAAAAGTGCATCGTTCCTCGGGCAAAAGCAAGCAAATGTCCCAAACTATATGGACTACTAAAAATTCATAAAGAAGGAGCACTGATAAGACCCATAGTAAGTGCAGTAGATTCACCAACTCAACAACTGGAAAAATACCTGGCACAAAATATGCAACCAACGACCGAAATTGCAGAGTTATACCTGAAAAATTCGGATCACCTGGTTAGCATACTGCAAAAAGATGACATTCTTGCTAGCTTGGACATCAAATCCCTGTATCCAAGCATTCCGATTGATGAAGCTCCCGACCAGATTGCTATGAACGAGGCGTTCTCACATCACTTCATCGACGATACTTCTCCTGTGAAAATAATTTCTACCGACAGACAAACGGTGCTCCTATGAGACCTTCATTACCACCAGCTATCGCAAACCTTTTTATGAAATATTTCGAAACAGAAGCAATAAGAAAAACCAAAACAAAGCCATCCCTCTGGAATCGTTACGTGGATGACATCTTCATCATATGGCCGACACCGTATTCAGTTCACAATGGCGGTCGAAGTTAACAAGCAGCAACCCTTCTTTGACCTTCTAATCATCAGAAATGACGACCTAAGCATCGATTATACGTTCTACAGAAAACCCACACACATAAACAGATACCTGAACACCGGATTACACCATCATCCATCGTAGTTACAATCAGTAGCCAATACCCTGATCTCCAGATCCTTACAACTAACCAAACTCACTAACCGCCAAGAAGAACTCAACAATATCACAACAGCTCTAAAACAAAACAACTAGAAAGAACACAATATCAAAAAGGCTATAAAACAGAACACAAAAGTAATAGCAGAAAAAAAAAGAAGGAGATGACAAGTCCAAACCAAAAACCACACTGTCATACATAAAAGGTGTAAAAGATTCAATTGGAAGAATTCTGAGGAAGCGTGATATATGCACAATTTACAAACCACAAAAAAACAATACACAAATTATGGGGCAATCCTAAACACAAAATCCCATTGGAAAACCAGGGAGTATGCAGCATCCTATGTAGAGACTTTGAAAAATAATACATCGGCCAAACAAACCGAAGAATCTCTCCCAGAGTCTAAGAATATAGAAATAATATAAAGAATAAGCAAACGATATCAGCTTTATTCCAACATCATCAGAAAACAGGACACACTATAAATTTCCAGGAAACTAAACAGATCACGCCCATAAAGCACTACAGAATCGCGTATCATCAGAGAAGCTCTCGAAATAGAAAGGACTAAAAACTTTAACAAGGGAGATGGTGCACAAAATATTTAAAATACATGGAAAACTCTACTCAAAACTAAATCAAAAACAGCATATCAGAGAAACAGGACAGTAAGCCGAGCAGGGAAGCGAGAGTACCAAACTATAAAAAGGCCGGGACAGGGTTAGCATGCTCATTCCAAGCCGAGCAGCCGTCGAGAAAGCATCACTTGAAAATGCCAGCTTAGATGTTGCCTCTGTTTTCCTTTTGACCACATTTACTAATTTCATAGAAGACAAATGCATGATATCACGATTGGTTCATAAAAATATACATACTTCCAATGTGATGTACAGTTTTTCAAGCTTATTCTTTCTGCCTGAGACCATTCTTTGGTGACTGTAGCCCGAGAACGAGAATCTCTAAGCAGATAAGTAGCAAAATTGGTTTAATTGGTAAAATAACGCTTGAAAGTAAATTTGTCAGCAACTAGTTATAATTATGTGAATTCACCATATCAACATAATGTGCAGGAAATTGCTAGTTTCGCTGACAGATGTAATTTTTCCTTTATTTGTTTTCTGGTGTCATATTTTTTTTATTAAATTTAATTTCATAGTTGAGTACACGTATTCCGAGTTTTATTTGGATAATATGACGCAAGACTCTACCTGTCGAGACTAAGTATTCCCGAAGTTATATTGTTATCAGTTTTAAGCTATAGATGGCGCCTTCAATTTGAGCTTTCGGTAGAAGTATCGTCAGAAAGTCCTGTTTTACATTTTGTAGCAAGTATATTATTAAACTTCGCCTATTTATAATTGCCATGGCATTAAGAACTAGCTGACTCAAGCACTGTGCATTTTTCATAGAATAGAAATTACCACTTTTTAACCGACTTCTAAAAGAAGGAGGTTTTCAATTCGTCAAGTATGTATTGTTTTTTTTATGTATATACACCCATTATTCCGGAACGGCCGCACCGATTAGAATGAAATTTTTTACGTTATGTTCAGGAAGTAGCTGCGGTGGTCCCATATTTTTTTAGATGAAATTGGTGCAGTAATATCCAAGATGGCGCTGACATATGGCGACCAAAAAAAATAATTTTGTCTGATTTTCGCCAAAATTGGCATGGGGAAATTTTTGGGATCGTACACAACGAATTTGAAATTATTTTTAAAAAATTCAATATGGATTTTTGCTAAAATCAGTATTGGGGTATTTTTGTTAGTGTTAATTATGAATTTAAAATATTTTTTGAATAACTCAATCTGGCAGATTCAATATGGTGTCGATTTTCTCCCAAACTGACATGGGGGGTTCTTGAGAGTATAAATTATGAATTTTAAAGTATTTTTTCACGATTCAATATGGCAAATCCAAGATAGCGGACTAAAAATTTTACAATTTTCGATTTTGTTCAAAGGTGGGACTGAATCGTTTTTGCGGATGTACATAGCGAATATGTCTGAAAATTTAAATTTTCGGATTTTATCCAAAATTGGTACTAGGGGGCTTTGAAGGGTTTAGATTTAGATTAGATTAAAACTTAAAATAATTTTTTTGAAATTCAATATAGCGGATGCAATATGGTGGGTTGAAAATTTTACCTTATTCGCATTTTTTCAGATTTGGTATTAGACGGTTTTCGGAGTCGTGTATTACGAATATGAAGTTAATTTTTTACAACTAATGAGGAAGAGAAAATTTTACATATTCCGATTTTGTCTAAAATTGATATTGTGGGGTTCTTGAGGCGTATATAAATTCAATATGCAGTATTAAATATATCGAGATAAGAAATTTACATCTCAGGTTCGTTAAATATTGAAAATTGATATTGTGGGGTTTTAAAGAAGCCGCTTTATTTTTATCCATTAAATTGGAATCTCAACTTATGAACTTTGCTACTCACACCTATATTCAGAAATTGCTTATAGCATATACGCAGCTTTAATAATTCTGTTTTTATTCATTTTATAATGAATATCTTGCAACTTCAATGGGATCGGATGGTTTTCATACAACCGTATAAGAATCATCTTGTTCCAAATGGAAGGCTTTTTTTTCTGCCTTTGTGCAAATTTTTATAACAAAACGTTTACAATAGAAAATATACACGAAACGGTATTAAAAAAGTGAGGTTAATGTCGAGATCAGGCCATAGACATAAGAGTATTAATAGTACTTAATGTAGACTACGGATCCTATAGAAGTAAGTTGGCTCATGCTTAGAAAGAGATAAAACGTTTTCGTCACCCAAGGTCGGAACCCTGACTTTTTCACCTACAGTCATGACACACAAGTATGAATGAGAAATTTCGATTTTCTATCGTCCGTGAAAAACACGGAGTGGGCATCCGTAAATGAGAAAAGGCCTTTCTACAAAAACAACCACATTTTAATCATTTTTACACACTGTTTAAAATCTTAAAGTAAATTTTAATTAAAACCGGTTTTATAAAATGACATTTAGAAAGAGTAATTTTCTCTACCCACCTGACAGATCATACTCGTATCTTCTTAACTCATGACGTTCATCTCCAGTTAAGGTGTTATGCCGGCTAATCCGCCGCGGTGCGCTGCGGCGGTTATGATGTCACAAATAATAATTTGGAAATTTTATTTTTAGGCTTTGAATTCCAGATTCGTTGTATTCGGGACGCGTGCCAAAGCTAATAATGTTATTCAAGTCGGGATTTGGGAGCATTGTAAAGACATGATGGAACTGTTAAAAATAGCGTGGGATTTAGTGGATTTTTACACAGGTGATATGTTGAAGCTTTGTTGTTTTAAGGATGTTTATATTGCAGGAAAACTGTCGAATGAAAATACAATTTGGCTTTTTCGTTAACAGAGAAAAGAAAAACGTTGTCAAGTTATGAAACTAATAATAGATAAAAAAATAAACATCTAATTTTTTTGATAAGATCTTGTAATTTTTGTTGTTGATAGAGTCAGACATGTTAACTAAAGGGTTTGATTTTACCATGATCATTTAATAGCTCAGTAGTTTATTATTGCTGTTGCACAGATAGAACTTTTTTTGGAACAAGATTCTACCATAAACTCAATTCTTTACGGATTTTGATGGATTTATTTTTAGAAACTCTTTTGTTTTACTGCACAAATAAGCACACAAAGTCATGCATCTAATGGCTATAATCTAGTTTTACCCCGTCTCACCCTTGGATTCCCTTATCTGGCGACCCTCAGTGAATCTTATACTTTTTTAAAATTTTGCGCTATACGTTGAAATCACAAATGGTTTCTCAAGCTCTTCTTACAAAAAAGAAGAACGCAGCTCGAAGAAAAATTGTAGGCTTCATTACTCACTCTTCTTAAATTTAGTGGAACTTCCCTTAAAGGACGACTAGAATTCATATCCTTCAAGTATTTTTCCGCCAATTTATGGATGCTGATAGGCCAGAGAGAGAGAGAGAGAGAGAGAGAGAGAGAGAGAGAGAGAGAGAGAGAGAGAGAGAGAGAGAAGAGAGAGATGCTTTATTGACGCATGGACGATTTAAGTCTTTTAGCGTCTATTCAGTTTAATTTTCTTTAATATCTGTTAGTTTATATATGTTTATACACATATTCGACATATAGGTTTTTTTTCTTTATATTTTGCTTAGCAGTTGAATTTCATTTAGAAATGAAAGGATATTATTGTAGTTCTGTATTGAGAGAATATTTGTTGGGTTACCTGATATATTATATTTATTACCTTTGGATTGGTAATTGTTACAATCAAAAAGAATATGTTGAGTAGTTAGTGGGATGGCACAGGAAGTGCATAGGGGTTGGTTTTGGCCTTTGATCAAGTATTCGTTTGTGAGGCGCGTGTCTCCGATTCGTAGCCTAGTAATTATAACAGATTATTTCCTTGTTAGGGAGTAGTGTGAGGAGTTTTCAAAGTAGGAGTTCTTTATCGTGTGCAGTTTGTTATCGTCCAAGGTTAGATCTCATTCAAGTTGAGCCAGATAATAGAAAAGTCTATTAGTGTAAGTTTTGATGTCCTTGATGTAGCAGATTTGGTCTACAAGGAGGGGATTAGGGGGGTGTTTAGCAAGAGAGTCTACCTTCTCATTTCCAGGTATTCCCACATGGCTAGGGGTCCACCGGAGGATGATTAGTTTGTTATTTATGAGTCCCCTTTCATGGAGATATTTAATTTCTCCAGATAAGGGATGTTTTGGATGGTATGAGGAGATGTTCTGTATGGAGCTAAGTGAATCAGTGGCAATAACCGATTTTTTGTGCGGAGATTATATAATGTATTTGAAGGTAATTTTCGTATAATTCAGCTGTAAGTATGCTGGCTGTTTTATGCATTTGAAAAGTTTCTCCTATATTGGAGGTATAAAATGCTGCAATGGTTTGAGTGACAGTTTTAGATCCATCAGTATACATGACGTTGAAATTATTATATGATGTTTGAAGCAGGAGGTTGAATTCTTTCCTGATTAAGGGATGAGGCGTATTAAGTTTGTCGTACTTAGCGAGCGTTAGATCGGACTTAATTGGGGACACATTCCATGGAGGGAAAGTATAGCCGTTATTTTGTGGCTTGAAACATGGGGGCAAGGCAATTTGTAGGCGTTCCTTGAGTTTGTTGTATCTTAGGTTAGAGCTGTGAGGGTATTTACTAGAAGAAGCTATCCAAGGAAAGGGGTTTCTGTGAAACTGTTTTGATGTAGGTAGGTAAGGTTTAAAAAGCAGAGTATGAGCATAATTTAAGAGTTGTGTATCTCTGATATAATTTATGGGCAGAATTTCAGCTTCACACATAATGCTGGAAATAGGGCTAGTGTGGAAGGTGCCTATAGCCAGTCGAACACTAGTATTGTGTATGGGATTTAGCTTGGAAAGGCCGGAGTTTGAATGCCATATGTACGGAAAATAAACTCCTTGGTGTTTTTCTAAGAAAATAATCCTACGATGTTCAGCTAATGCCAAAAAAAGTTCTTTTAAATATAAAAATATTACAATTTCAGACTATTTCTATGCATTTAAACTCTTATTTATTACTGTGTCAAGAGTAATGGGAACAAATTTATTCATTATTAACTTAGTTTTATGAAGTACAAAACTGTTCAAAAGTCATTAGTTAATTAATATTTTCTTCCTTTCAAAAGCATTTAATAAAGTAGCACCCACTCGGACAGAATTTGCCTTAGATTGAAAGATTTTTTTTAAATAAAACGCTATTCTTTAGTAATTCAAAGAAAAATTATGTTTATTTAAATTCCTTGGTGTGAAAATCATGGTTCTAGGATCGTGTCAAATTGAAATTATGGTCCGACGTTTCGCCTACGATTGCACGAGGCATCTTCAGGTATCTTTACTCAGGCGCTTACAAGATACCTTGCTCTTATGGTAAAGTGTATGTAGGTGAAACAGGACGGTCTATATCCATTAGGCTTAAAAAAAAATGAAAGATATATAAAAAAGAAACAAATTGTACAATCTTCAGTAGCTGAACACCAGCATTGCTCAGGTCGCACTGTTAATGTAAAAGAAACTAAGGTGCTAGCATCAGTGCCTGGTTTCTTTAAAGATAAAATTAGTAAATCAATCGAAATTTGTAAATATCCAAATAATATTAATAGAGTTGCAGTTTGCAAAATATCATTATGGAACTAATATTCTTTGGAGCATCTCTTTTAAATCGGGTATCATCATCATTTAGCCGTTTTTCATCTTTTTGATGTAGGTTTACTGCATGTCACTCTATGCTGAGCTGTTCAGATACCTGTTTAATATAGTAACTTTTTCAGATCGTCGTACCAATGTTGTGGAGGTCCTCTTCTCTTCTCTCACTTAAGGTCTCTAGCAGCATATTTGTGTCACTATGTCCATAACTTTTGTTTTTTTTTTGTTATTTTATCTATGTGTTGGTTTGAAATTCTTTCACTGTTATTCTCAATCTCCTTCCTTTTACCGCTCGTTAGTGTTTTTGCTCCTTGTTCAGTCTTGTTTTGATTAACGCCCAAATTTCGCTTCCATATATTCTCATGGGAAGAATTCATTAGTTATATATCTTGGTTTTTAATGTTATCGGGAGTTTCATTCTCATAAGATAATTTAATTTTACGTATGCCACCCAACTCAGTCTTCTCTTCCTAGTGATTTCTAGATCTTGCAAAAATAATTATTTGCCCTAAGTCGTCAGTGATTCTTAAGTTATTTAACCCTTCCCCCTGTATCAAGACTCTTAGTTCTCCCCAATATAAATGCTTGAACCCTTCTTCCAACACTAATGTAAATAATTTTGATGAGATTGACATTGTTTCGTATATTTTGATTTTTCTTGTTGCTTTGTCATATATGACTTTTATAAGGCCCATATTTCGATCGTGTCGAAAACTTTCTTGAAATCTGTAAAAGCCATCCAAATACCCTGATTATATTTGATGATTTTTTTGTATACTTTGTCTCGCTTTATGGAGATGGCAGTTGAGTTATATTCTTTTCTGAAACCAACCTGTTTTTTGGGTTGATATATTTCAAAGTTCCTGTTTAGGCTATAAGTTACAATTTTCATGAAAAGGTGACAATAAAATTATTAGACGATAATTTTCTAAGTCAGTTAGATCTTCTTCCTTAAATAATAAATTTTCCCATTCCTTGCCCATCTCGGGAATTATATTGTCTTCATTTCCCTCTTTTCTAGTCTTCTATTGTTTTAGAGCTAACTTTATTTCTTCAATGATAGTTTCTGGAAATTTTTCAGTATTAACGTTGATGGTGTGTTTTTCCATATTTTGTAATATTTGTTGTCACTTTTAGATTCAGTGACTTTTTTCTGTTATTATATTTCCTTGTTTGTCTTTGAATCTATATATTTGAATCTTCAGACTATTATTCCTTTTAAAAACTGTTAAACCATTCTTGTTCTCAATTAGTGTTTCACCCTGAAAAGTATTGCAATCAATAATATATTTTTTGTTGATGTCCGACAGCTCTGTTATTTTCTATGAATTCGACTGTTTTTTTTTTAGCTTTTCATATTATGTCTCGTCTTTTTTCTAATAATTGTTTAATGGTTATTATAGTTTATCAGATTTTATGCTTTGTTTTGCTATACTTTTAATTGCTTCTTTTAATCTTTGCTTGGTCGAGGTCATAATTCTCATCTATTGACTGTTGTTCTTGACATTCGTTAGATTTAGATTTTAATGGTAATATGTCAACATGTCGTGTTATATCCTTGATTTTGTTTGCTCTCATCAATTTTCTGTTATATTAAGGATATAGCGTGTTTCTTTTGTGAATCGACTAATTTTATCTTTATTAAAAATACTAAATTTTCTCATCATCGTAGTCACGAATGACTAAACATTCACTAATGATTAAGTATAACGTTTCGTATATAAAAACAGATTCAAAATTGCTGCCAACACTTTGCATTGCGTACTTCATAGAATATCAACAAATCTAGTGAAATAAACACACTAAAAATAAAACTTAGAAATCATTTGTGACATCATAGATTGCTCGGTGGTCTCTAAAGCGCCTTAAGTGGGCAGACCAATCGCAAAAATGACGGTTACGATTTGGCATCGTCACGTATTGAATAATTAGGTTTTTTGAGGATTTACGTTTTGTTTTATATATATACTACGAAATTTATATTATTTTAAGAGATGTATAGAATTGAAATTACTCATGTTTTCTGTTTTTTGAGGCATTATTCACTATTTATTTTGAAACTAAAAGATCAAATATTTATTCAAAATAAAAAATTAAAAATTGAAGTTTTTGATCGTCTCTAAAATAGGACGGTTTATCAAGTATGAATCATCAAAATAATCCTCAAAATTGCAACCTACTGATATGATTCGAATGGATAGAACAAAGTTAGAAGTAAACTTGCTAGATCATTCAATTATTCAGTGTTGTCGCAACATTTGGTACCAATAGTGGAATTCATACTTCAATAACTTAAAATAATTAAGGTATTGAATATGCCAATATTCAAGGAAATTTATTGTTAACAACTGATTTCCTTATTATAAAAAATATATCACATTGTCAAAAATATAGATATCTAAGCATGAATATAACACAGAAC
Organism: Diaprepes abbreviatus; assembly: GCA_034092305.1. NCBI lineage: Eukaryota > Metazoa > Arthropoda > Insecta > Coleoptera > Curculionidae > Diaprepes > Diaprepes abbreviatus. The sequence goes on along the minus strand of JASJET010000047.1, from coordinate 649,149 downwards.
CTACATATGAAGCGATAAAGGACAAAGAAGTCAACATGTTCGAACAACTTTTCAAAAATTTATATAAAATAATGAATTTATTCCAGATCTTAAGCCATCATTATATAAAATCAGTGCAAGCAAAGATCAAGAGGTTTTAGAAGCAACTGAGATTTCTGGGGACGCGCCGCAGGAAAACCAGAAGTGATAGAATCAAAGAGATAATAGGAATTAAACACAGTATTGCAGAAGACATAAAATTAAACCAACTGAAATGGTATGGACATGGGCAAGGTATGGGCGAAGATTTTTCACCAAAGCAAATTAAGCACTGAATACCTCGACGAAATAAGAAGAGGGCAAGACCTAAAAAGAACTGGATGGAAGGAATAAACAAGGAAGTTTGTGAGAGAAGATTGGAAGAAGATTTTTGGGATAACAGAGATCAGATGTGTGTTTTTTTATCATGTTAAATCATCGATCACAACACAAATCTCAGTAAGCGGCAACCTAACTAAGGATGTACCGATAGCGTCGGGTATACGACAGGGGGACTCTCTGAGTCCATTACTGTTTAACATAGTAATGGACCAAATAATTGAGAACGTCAAAAGAGCGGCACCAGGGTACAGAATGAATACCGGGAAAATAACAATAATATGTTACGCTGATGACGCCGTCATAGTCTCGGAAAATGAAGACGATCTCCAAAGACTTCTATTTGCATTCCACACCATAAGCAAGCAATTCAACATGAAAATATCCATCGATAAAACTAAGTCAATTGTAATAAGCAAAGTGCCCTTAAGATGCAAACTAGTAGTGGATGACAAATCAATAGAACAACTCATGACCTTTAATTACTTAGGAGTTGAGATATCCGCCAACCAAGACAGAACAAGAGAAGTAAGAAACCCAGTAAACAAGGCAAATAGAATCTCAGGAAGCCTGGCGGATGTAATAAGGCACAACACATACATGAGCAAGGATGCAAAAACAAAAATCTACAAGACTTGTATTCGACCGATAATGACGTACGCAATAGAGACAAGAGCTGACAACACAAAAACAAAATCAATTCTAAAAACTGCCGAAATGAAAGTACTAAGAAGAACATCGAGATACATATTAAGAGATCACATACGCAATTCAACAATACGCGAGGAACATGGAATGCAGGATATAGAGATGGGGACGGAAGCGCAGAAGAGCCTGGAATGAGCACGTAGGAAGAATGGCGCAAAATAGGATAGCGAGAATCGCCCGAGATGGAACACCGGAAACCAGAAGACCAATAGGTAGACCACCTAAAAGATGGAGAGAGTCCTGGATTTCAACATCAAATGAAATGAATGGTTGAGTTGGAAAAAAACAGGCTGTAAGCCTATAACAAGAGGAAGAGGAAGAATAAATCATCGATTATTTAAAAGAATGTCATCAATACTGTAGAAAGCTTTATCCTTTATGTAGTTTTTCATGTTGGGCTTAAACTGCTTCATGTTGAGGTTTTTAATAACATCAGAAAGCGTCTCTGGCTTTGGTAGTTCAATTCAAGTTCTACTATAAGTTAAAATAAAACAATTCCTGCCTGTCGTGTTGTAGCATTCTTTCCTATATTCGTAAGATTATTTATGACATAAATAGATCGAAAAGTAACGATGTCAAGAGAGATACAACTGTCCCTGCAGCATTTTTAAAATCTTAGTCCAGATATAATCCGCTTGCAATGCCGTTGCGTTGGAAATACCTTGGAAGCATGTGATCAATGTGATAAGATCAGAGTGGATGTGACCTTAGTAAGCGTTTATAATTACATCATTTGATATTACACTTTTAAGATTATGAATTATAAACATATTTCTGCCTAGAACACTTATGAGGTGTTCAGCCTGACGCTCTCATGTCAATTTAGGGTCAAGATATATGCGCAGGAACCTCACAGCAGATACAACTATATCCACAGCTTAATTTATTTGCAGTAAAACATTACTGAATATCCAGCCACGTGTCATCCTCCTATCGATCAAGATCTATTAAGTTAATTTCTTTTTTGAGTGATGCGGTAACATCAGCAAACAAAAACATAGTTGCACCATCTTTTGACGTACACGTACTACTAGAAACAACAACGACCCAAGAAAGCCTCGTAAATCAAATATTACATCAGCGGAAAGGAAAGCTATTAAAAAACTGAACGAGAACAACACCATCTTAGTTCTCTCAGCTGATAAAGGAAATGCAACTATTGTTATGGATAAGGACTGACAAATACACCAGCTCTTGGACGACAAAACGCATAAAGTCATTCGGACAGATCCAATACACAAAATCGAAAGGAACTTCACATTGCCTTGAACCAGTTTGGATTCCGAAAGAACAGGACCACAACTTTAGCTATTGATCACTTTACTAGTAATGTTTTACTGGGCTTTGAAAAGTATCTTGACACTCTTGCATCCTTTTTAGACCTCACAAAGATATTCGATTGCGTTACACATAGCATTCTTCTAAAAAAACTACCATTCTACAATTTTCAGGCTGATGCCATTCAACTACTTAATTCATATCTATCGAATCGTGATCAGTATGTTCACTTTGGGCAGTGTAATTCTAAAAAACAATCCCTAAGGTATGGTGTACCTCAACGGTCGGTATTAGGTCCCATCTTATTCCTCATCTATATAAATGACCTGGCACACTGTAATGGTAAAGGAGTCAATACTGTTTTGTTTGCTGACGACACAACGTTTTATATAAGTTATCACCCTTCAGAGATTGACAGTCTTGATTACAAAACTTCAGAAAGAGAACTATTTCAATGGTTTCGAGCCAATCGCCTATCCTTGAACAACTCCAAATCACAAAATATTAACTTTACTCTAAGGAATAACAGTGAAATTGTACAGTCCTTTCTACCTCAATGTGCAATGGAGGTCAAATTTCTGGGAGTACACCTAGATGCAGGATTAACCTGGGAACAACACCTTGTTAATCTCTCAAAAAAACTATCCCAACAATTGTTCCTGTTCAGGAGTCTTGTACGGGTGACTTCCAAAGAAACTCTTCTGACAGCATATCACAGTAACTTTCATTCTCTTTTGACTTATGCTATTCTTTCCTGGGGTCAATCTTGTCATACTGATAAGGTGTTTGGACAACAAAGAAAATGCATTCGTATTATCTCTGGGCTTGGTTATAGAGAAGACTGTCGAAATTCGTTTAAGAATTTAAAAATTTTAACTCTACCTTGTGTGTACATTATGCAGTGTTTGTTGTACGTTAAACAAAATCTTGATCTATACAGATCACACGAAGATATTCACAACTATCCAACAAGAAACAACAACAATCTTGTACCAGACTTTGGCCAGCTTGAGAGATCCAGAAATGGTTCAAGATATTTAGCAATAAAGTTCTACAACTGCGTGCCAGCTAGAATTAAAGCTGTTAACTTCTATCAGTACAAAAAACAAATCAAGAGCTACCTTGTGCTGAACGCGTTTTTTTCGTTCGAGGAGTATTTCGAATCTAATTTTAATCTGTATTATTGTCTTTGTCTGTTGTCAGCTTCTCTTAGCTTTTTTTTACCAAAACTTTCTTCTTAAGGAAGAATCAATATCGTGTAATGTTTTATTTGTATCAATGATAATAATTAATTGACAAAATTTTAATATTTTATTTATTTGACTTGTAAAAGTACTATTTGTATATTATTACTAATAAATTATCTTATCTTATCTTATCTTATCTTATCATCTCTAATTAATATTTCCAGCCTCACTCTAGAAGAATACAAAGCCATTAAACCAAACAGCTCCAAGATTCCACGCCTGTATGGACTGTTTATAATACATAAAGAAAATGTACCTCTACTTCCAACCGTCAGCGCAATAGACTCACCAACCTACAAAATAGGTAAATATCTGGCTAAACTTTTACATCTTTTTACAGGAAAACCCGAATCCTTTGTTAAAAACTTTGGACACTTTGTCCAAAGATTAAAAACCATCCAATTAGAGCATGGAGACATATTGGTGAGTTTTAATGTAGAATCTCTGTACACAAATGTTTCTATAGATGATTTAGTTTCCATAATATCGGACATATTACGAAACAACATGGACTCCATACTACTAGAATTAATTAAAGTATGTCTGATTTCCACTTATTTTACTTTTCAAGGAACTTTTTACGACCAGACTTCGGGAGCAGCCATGGGATCTCCTCTATCATCTGCGATAGCTAACATCTTCATGGAAGCTTTCGAAGAAAACGCCTTGTCTTCTGCGCCTCTAAAACCTAAATTTTGGTGCAGATATATAAATGATACGTTTGGCCGCATGGCGCAGATAAACTCCATAATTTCCTGGATCATCTAAATCAACAACACCCTAACTTAAAATTCACTATGGAAACTGAAGTAAATGGTGCCCTTCCCTTCCTTGGTATACTAGTACAAAAAAAAAGAAGGCAAATTAGGACATTCAGAAAACTAACACATAGAATATTTTTTACCTCGATAAAAATACTTTTCAGTTATGCCCCACCACATGGACGACAAATTTTTAAAAACTCGAACACGTTTAAAAATATACCTACACATTTTTTCTAAAATGGCAGGTTGAGATGTACATTGTCACTATTTATATAAATAAAAATTTATTTGTGTACTGGAATTTTTTTATTTACATGTTTACTTATTTATTTTAAGGAAATATTTCATTTAATATAATACGAGGGGCATCAAAAGACGATGTTTTTTATAATTTTATTTTTCAACATTTCATTTGCTTTTTATTCCATCAGAAAGAAATATTGCTGTTGGCATTCAAAACCTTCTTTAATTGGTCATCGGTTGCCATATGACTCATTTTGAAGTAATTTTTAAATTTCTGAATAAAAAGAAGTCAAATGGTCTCAAACCTGAATGATGTGAGGGCGATCCAGCTTAAAAAAGTTACGTTCACTGAGGATGGGTTGTGAATTCAAGCATTATAACGCAGAAATCATTCTTATGTAACAAACTAGGATATTTTTGAGCAATAGCAGTACATAATTTTGTTAATTTATCACACTATAAAAGAAGCTTACAAGGTAAAACATCTCTCTCTCTCTCTCTCTCTCTCTCTCTCTCTAGCAGCCCAATTTGGCACACTCCTGGACATAAGTCTCCTCTAGTCTTTTCCAATCCAACCTATTTTCTGCAATCCGGTGCCAGTTTCTACCAACTTTCTTTTTTATGTCGTCTATGCAAATATTATCCGATATTTCTTTTTGACGACCTAGGTTTCCATTGCAATATATGTTTTGTCCACCTTGTATAGTCTTACTTAGCGACGTGTCCCACCCAGGTCCATTTCAAAGTAGTAATGCGTTTTATCACATCCTTCACTTTCGTGCGTCTTCTCACTTCTTCATTCTTTATTCGGTCATGCTGTGTTGTACTCAGTTTATTGGCTGCTTTAACTGTTAATGTGGTTGTCTTAATTCCATAGGTCACTACTGGGAGAACGCACGAGTCAAATACTCTTCTTTTCAGGTTAATGGGAATATCGGGGTTTTTAAGAGCGTATCTCAATCTTCCAATGGTTGCCCATTACATTCTAATTCTTCCATTTATTTCCGCTTCTTAGTTTTCTTTCCCAAGTCTACTCGGATAGCCTAAATACACATATTCCTCGACTCTTTGTATTTCGTTGTTTCCTTCATAAAGTGGCATATCTTCTGGAGACGTTGTTTTGGTTTTTGTTAAGTTCATGCTTAATCCAACTTTCTCTGAAGCATTTTTCAACTCAGAGAGCATTTACTGTAACTTGTCTAAATCTTCACTTATTAATACCATGCCCTTATGTTCCCAGTTTAGTTGTTTAAAGACATCTTCCAGTGTTAAAGTAAAAAGTTTAGGGGAAATTCTATCTCCTTGTCGCACCCCTCGATCAATATTTATCTTCTGTGTTTCTAGGTTCATCTATTATCTTTACTTGCAGCGTGGCCTTATCGTAAATATATTTCAGAACATTTCTGTATCTGGAGTCAATCCTTGCATTGTCCATTGCTTGAAATATGGCCCATAGCTCGACAGAGTCGAAAGCCTTGCTATAATCAACAAATGCTAGATAAATTTGAATATTATATTTGGTGCATTTTTTAATTAATATTTCGATGTTTTGTATCTACTATGTTGTACTAAAGCCCTTTCGAAACCCGGCTTGTTCTGATGGTTGATAGGAGTCAAACTTGTTTGTAAGACTTACAGACTTACAAACAAATTTTAGGTAAAACATGTCAACATCCAAATTGTCTATAAGTTGAATGATTCTATTAACCGCCATCTTCTCTCCAGATCTAGTTTGATTTTGTTGAATTTGCAAAATTTTTGATCTCTAAGAAATCTAGAAAACATATGAAACTTTTGGTCCAGTGAGAACCCTGGGACAGTCAACAAAGTAATGAGAAATTTTATGGGTGGTTATAAAAATTTAAAACATCATAAGTAAAGAACCTGTAAAATTATTTCGTCTGTGGTTATACGTATGCCTTAAATTTAAAATTCATTATGGAATATTTCAAACAACTGGGTCATCGGCTCTTCATTATTTAAATTTCTTCGCAACAAGAACACTTTGACCATTGGCTACAATTTACTATGATGCATTGCCTCGGAATCGGTTAAGACGAAAAAAGTATATTTTACACTATAAATTTTCCAGCCTTATAAATCTTCCCATCGTTAGCAGCTTATATAAATTTATTATACCGAGTGAGCCACATTGAAAAGATAATTTTATTTTAGGTTATACAATAATATATATATATATATATATATATATATATATATATATATATATATATATATACATTGTGTAGATAAATGATACACAAAAAGATTAAAATCAAACATTGATACATAATAAATTAGTAACCACAGTGTAGATTAAAAAATCAAATAGAATTAAGTATAGTTTAAGGTATTTTGTTTAAAGTATAGAATAGATAACTAGGAATAGTTTTAAGAATAACTCAATAGCTACCAAAAAGCTGGTCTAAGCAGATAATTTTCGAACTATTTGTTTTTGCAAAGTCTTGACATATATCGAGCAAGAAAGAGGAAACATTATTGTAAATTAATATATTTTTAATTTGTTCCATAAATGAGTGAATGCGTTAGAGAAACTAAGAATCAAGTGTTATTCATTTATTTTGGTTCTAAAATAAACAATCACATTGACACTAAAAGTGCGTGAAGTTTACTATCAGTGCGGATATCAAGAAAATAAAACACTGTGATAAATGAAAACATTCATTAATGTTCAGTTTGAAACAAGAATGTAATAGTTTTAAGGTATATTAAACAAAATATGGGAAAATTGAAACCATGTCTGGTACATTTCTGAAAAATATAAGACAGATTTATCCAGATTATAAGATAGATTTAAGTTTTTAGTAAGCAAATCTAGGATTAAAATGTCCAGAAAATGTTATTTAATTCATAGATAATTATATCCGAGGCAATAATAAACATTTTAGAGTTTTTTCGAACAAAAATGGAGTCAAATAGTCATAAATTTCTATGTGCAAGCTGTTTATTTTCATCAATTTTAATATATAAATAGTATACCAAAGTGGTTCTAATGTATATCAAAGTCGAGTATATGTATATCAAAGTTTATTTTGGGCAAGTTCAATAAGGCTCAACGATAGAATTTTGGTCCATATATTCATCAAAACATATAAAATTCCGGTAAAAATTGATCAAGTTAAAAAGCTGTCATAAATCGCAATTTTTCAAGCCGAAGCGTAGGAATTTCGTCAGAGTTGAAATGATCCTGTTGCTAAAAGCATCGCGTCTTGAGAGCTTCCGAAATTTTACCATAACCTCAAATTTTCATTTGTTTACCTACGTCATTAAAACAAAAGTGAAATATTTTGTTTTGTTTTATTTTTAATTGAGGTTATGTGTTTGTTTTGACAAGTAAAACAAGTTCAGTATTTAATAAAATTATATAAAAGTATTAAAGTTTGTCCTACGAATAAAATAATCAACTCTCAAATAACAAGTACGCCATACAAATTTTGTCAATACAAAATGTATTGCCACAATTTAATCAAAAATACTTAATGTTTGTTTGTTGGGCGCCAGGTAAAAAATAATTGTTCCTACCTCTTCTCAGGTGAGTTCAGTTTTTTTTTAAAGATCTCACTCAGATAATGAATACACAAACAGATTAAAATACAATATAAATATTTTATTTAACAATTAATAAATGTAGCACAATTTTCAACAATTTTGGATGAAATTATAAGAACAATACTATAAAATTTCATGCAACTATGCTTCTTATCAATTTTATCATATATTTAATTCAATTTGCCATGCATTATCCCTTTTTATCAACCTGTATCACTCCTTGGCAACGTTTACTAAAATCATTCACCTGCTTAGACCACATCACCGTAATCGTCACAATATATATATATATATATATATATATATATATATATATATATATATATATATATATATATATATATATATATATATAATCTTTATTTATATATAGGAGCAAATTTTATTTTATATATTTTTTAAATACTCGTTACAGCTTTGTAACTTCATCAGAAGTAAAACTACAAAATGAAAATGAAAAAGAGATAACATCACAAGACAAGAGACTAAAAAGATTAAAATAAAATAAACTTACAGTTTCAGAGTTATTCATGAAAATTGAGCTCCAACACGTTCAGCATAGTGGGGTGGAAATTTGAAACCTTTTCTGTTTCACACTTGTTACTCTCTTTTTCAAAACAAACTGGCGGAAAACTTTAAACCTTTTTTCGTTGCTGTTAACTTCTGTCAGGAGTAACGGAATGGAATAAAATTTGGCTTCTTAAAAAGGAATTTTCTTGCTTAATCTTTTCCATCATGTATTTTGTTTATGGTGTTTAACAGCGGTCGATAGAGCGCGCTGTTTGACAACAACGGATTTATTTTTTTTAGTTTTAATTGAGATGATGTGTCTTTTACTGCTATTGATTAAAAACATTCAGGTTTCTATCACAAGAATTCCTTGTTCGAGATAATCCGCGACTTCAGCAAGCTGCCACAGTTTAACTCACTAAATACAGTGTTTCCGGGTTTAAGTCATGGTTAGTCCTGGCTGTATGATGTTGTGCATATTAATAGTAATAAAAAAAGATTGATTTTAAGTAGTGTGATAGCGTCATGTGTGATATAAAGCATCCAACAAAGCCTGTCTTGAAGATCAAGAATCACAAGTTTCAATTATTTATTCTAATTATGCCGCAGTTGCCAAACTTCCTTTTTTTTTAAATATTTTTTAATCTTAAAATGAAGTTTTTGATTTAAAAATTAGAGATCATCAAAATCGGAAATATAAACAGAACTAATTAAATCAAAGCCATTATATGTCATTGAATTATTAGGATATTATATTTCTGGCAATTGGGATCTTTAATTAATTTTAGTTTTCGAGTTATTTTAGTACTGAGCTTAGAAATGTTGTAGGTGTTTGAGCAAATCAATATAGAGGTGAATAACATAATGATTTAAATATAGTGGTCTTGGACTATTTTTAACCCCATTACTTTTATTAATAATTTAGAAATAGCACTTTTTCTTAGTTACAGGTTTTATTTTTAAGTTATTTGTACACCCACCTTTTCGTTTCGGATATTATTTGTTTTGAATGGTGACTAAATATAATAAAACAAAACGTTCGACTTTGGATCCTGGTTGAAAAATATTTTATTTTTAGGAATTTTGATTGTTATATCCCCGTTTCGTCATTATTATAGTGTTTAAATTAATTATACAGTAACTGGCACTAAGTTTATTGTATATAAATTAACTAAACAAAAAACTACGAGGGACACTCCAGAAAATGTGTCCTCAAACTGAAGGGCATAAGTAAGAGCCTCAAAAATTTTCTTCTCTCGGGTCATTCTTAGCATTTGACTTATTTTTGGGTCACATAAACTTGCGATAAAACTATTTACTGCTAACTCTTGCTTTATTTCTTCCAGATATATTGGGTAAGTCAAAAATATTAATCTCATTATATCCGCCTCACATTCTTGAAGACTTTCGTTGTTTTTTTTTGTCTTCTTTAAATTCTTGTTTCATATCATCTTGGCTTGTCTTTATATCTTCTTGGCTTATTTTTAGTATCATCTATTATTGTTTTATATCATTTTGGCTTTTCGTCATATCTTCTTTCAATTCTTGTTTCATATCTTCTTGGCTTTTCCTCATATTCTGTTTCATCACTAGTATCTGATTTAAACTAGGCTGAAGTTTTTCTTCCATTTTTTTTCTGTTTGCTAGTTTCCATTGGCATATAATTTTAATTCACTTTTTTCTTTTTTTCCTAATTTTCTAACCTGAACTAATCTCATTTGGATTTAACCGCACCTCTGACACCAATTTGTTTCAGATGGCCGATTTTTAAACACACTCTATGATTTCAAAAGCTTTTATTGTCAACTTCACAATTTCTGACACTGAGAGAATATGGACTCTCTCTTACCACGAAAAAGACCAAGTTCATGATAATTAGTAAGAACAACACCAATAATAATGAAACCCTAATGGTAGGAGGCCAGCACATAGAAATAGTTAAGAAGTATACTAACCTGGGAACCCTAATAACAGAAAATAAAGACTATACCGTCGAAATAAAAACCAGAATCGAGAAAGCACGTGCCAACTTTATTAGAATGAAAAAGGTTATCTGCAGCAAAGATCTAACGTTAGCCCTGAACATACGACTGATTAAATGTTACGTATACAGTGTTCTATATTATGGAATGGAAGCATGGACACTGAATCGAGAGGCAATGAGAAGACTTAACTCTTTTGAAATGTGGACCTATAGAAGAATTCAGAGGATTTCGTGGGTGGATCGAGTTACGAACACCGAGGTGTTTAGAAGAATGGAGAAAGAAAAGGAAGTCGAGATAACAGTAAAACAGAGAAAACTGCAATATTTCGGACACATTATGCGGGGAGAAAAGTACAGCATCTTACGGCTCATAAGCCAAGGCAAAATAATTGGCAAAAGAGGCGTAGGACAACGACGAATTTCATGGCTAAAAAACCTAAAAGAATTGTCTGGATGCAGTTCAGAACAACTATTTAGAGCAACTGCCTCAAAAATTAAAATAGCTATTATGATTGCCAACCTCCGCAATGGAGAAGGCATTTGAAGAAGAAGAAAACTAAATAAAGAAATTATAAAAAAAAAATAGAAAATAAACCGTACAAACTTCAAACACAATACTAATACTATGAAATGTATAACGCTATAAAGTTCGTTACATTATTGATAAGTATAATTTTTACTAACTTTTCAAAGAAACCCCGTTTATTTGTATTGAAACTTGCAACTTCATTTAATCCAATTGTTTTTCATAACGATTGATTATATGTGAACGATTTTAGTAGCCATTTTTTGTTCTTCTTATATATGTTTGTTTCTCATTAACTGATTTGTTGCTTAATAAATAAAAATTATTTAAGTAAAAATGAAAAATTTTATATAAAATATTCTAAACTCTTTTCAATTTTAGTGATATAGAATGTTAAAATTCAGTTTTGACGTTCGGTACTTCTAAAATTAGTTATATGATTGAAGTTTTAAAACTGTAACATATCGAATTTTAAAATAAATTGACTCAAAGCTATTTTCCATAAACTTATGCGACTTTCCTTCAAATAATAATAAAAAAAGAATCGAAATCTAAATATAGCCTATATTTCTAACTATCCTTTTATAGCCATGGCCAATTTACTTTAATCAATTACTACATCCGAATTGACGACGGTAAAAGACGTAAACGAAAAGCAAATAATGAAATTCATCGAATTAAATTCGAAACTCTAAAAATAACCAAGGAGTCAATAGTTTTTCTAAAATTAGTTCCTATAGTTTTCCTTAAAATAATTTCAATCAGTTTGTTTTCGGATTGTTTTTCGGATGGAATTCGGCGTGACTGTAACGTCATTCGAAACGTCATTTGTTATGTGTAAGTTGGATAATTTTGGAGTTTACAATGTGGGGCATTCTTCTAAAATAAAATAATTAATGTCCTTCTCTTGTAACGATGTACGTTTTAATTTTCAAAATACAAGGGTGGAATGAAAAGTTTGCGATTTAATAAAGAAAATACGAAAATTAAGAAAAAAACAGTATTTTCCTAGATAGTCTCCTTCTAAAGATAAACACTTGGGCCACTGGTATACAGTGCGCTTTCAATTTAGACTAATATTTGCTTAAATAATTTTTGAGTGTCACTGTTCCTGAATAACCTCCTAACTGAAAAGAGAAAAAAGTGAAAATTTAGATATTTTCCTTATTTTTGTTACAGAATCCCACCTGCTCCCCTTCACATAAAGGTCTTTGCTGAAATAACTATTATATTTTCTCAATGGTATTTTATCATATTGTAACAATGCATAATTTGAAAAAAAAACATTATAGTATTGCGCAATCATCATTATGAATGTTTCATAGACTTCATTAATATCAATCACCCACCAAGTATGGTGTTCAAGTAAGCAGCAACACATATTTACGGAACAAGTTATGTAGTAACTGTCAAATTTATCTACAATTTTGTAAGCTAGACTAGACGTCATGTGTACAACTGAATAACTTCCGAATTTAAAAGAGTAAAAGGGGGAAATTTAGATGTTTTCTTTATTTGTGTTACAGAATCCCACCTTAGCCTCCTTCACAAAATTGTCTTTGATGGAATAACTAACTAACTATTAACTGTTCCTGCAAACTATTGCAAAATTCAGTTTAAAATGCAACATAGGTTTGAGAAACGTCTATATTTATATGTAAAATATTTTTCTCTATACAGAGTTACTCACCCTATACGGCACGGAATATGGCGGCCAAAATACGTGACTTGCAGAAAGTTATACTTTTGGGATATATGAGGATCAAATATAGTTACTTTTTAAAATTATTTCCATATTATACAGGGTGCCCTAAAAGTTCTGAAAGTTGTGTTTTTTAAATGGAACACCTGTATATTTTTGCATTTTTTGATTCTCCTATCAAAATAAGTGCCTATTTTAATGAGGTTTATTGTACCTGAACCTTAAAGGTTTTTAAATAATTTGAATTTTGACAAAATCTAACCTAATTTCCATGTTTCAAATACTTTCGGTTAGGTACTCGAGTATGTAACAATAAGTCATATTTTATATCCCAATTATAATAAACTTGCTATGTTATACAGGGTGTCCAAAAATTAAAACTAATGAAATAAGAGCTTTAAGTGGCCATAACTTGATTCATTTAAATAGAATGCTGTACTTTTTAACTTACCAGAAAATGTACCTTTTAAATACCTATCGAATGGTGTTCTAGAGCTAAGTTTTTGCGTTTTCGCAGAATACGCCAAATAGTCGTTTTCTGCACCACTGTATCTCCTTGCCTATGGCATTTGGGAATGACAGGTAATTTACAACTATAAGAATAATAGTCAGGAATATCTTTATAAATGTTCAGAAACTAGGAACGCGATTTATAGTGATCCAACAGGCTATAACAGCAAGAACGGTAATAACATATTGACGATAGCCCAAAAAAAGAGGCAAAATATTTATAGTAGATATTCAAAATGTCGACCATCCATTTCCAAACACTTACATTTTTTTTTCGAAACCACTGCTAACTCTGGACAACATTTGCGGGGTTACAGTTTGAAAAGCGTCTCTTAAGCATATTTCCATATGTTGTGGTATTGTCGGGGGTGCATTATAGACAGTTCCTTTTATGTATCCCCATAAAAAGAAATCTGGTGGAGTTAAGTCCGGAGATCAAGGGGGCCAATTTTGAAATCCTTCTCTCCCAATCTACCTGTTTCAAAAGTTGATATTTAAAAATTGCCGAAGATCGCGACGATAATGAGGCGAAGCTCCATCCAGTTGAAGCCACATAGTTGTTCTAATATTTAACAGGACATCTTTTAATAACACGTGAAGTTGGTGTAAAAGAAAATCGCGAAATATCAAACCATTTAAAGGCCCTTTAAAAGAGTAGGGTCCAATTCAATATAGACCCAGTATTCCTTCCCACACATTAATCGACCACTTATTCTAGTTTCTCATAACTCTGTAGTAATGGAAGTTGCGTCTATTCACGAAACAATTGTTATGAAAAGTACATTCATCACTAAACAACACATTTTCAAGAAAGTGTTCATTCTCTGCCACTTTATCTAACACCCTCAAGCAGAATTCAGTTCGGTTGTCAAAATCATTTCCGTGAAGCTCTTGATAAACCTGGATTTTATAAGGATCAAATCTGTATTTGTTAGGAATCCTTGAAGCACTTGCTTGGCTAACGTTAGTATTTTCGGATATATAATTCTGACTAATAATGGGATTTTCGATCACTGAACCAAGTACAAGTAAAAACATTTTCTTCATCCTTAGTAGCAGGTTTTCTTATAACACGTTTTTTATAACTGACCCTTCCACTTTCTCGAAACTGGTTTAATAGTCTCACAAAAACGGTTGATTTAGGATTGTTTCTTTCAGGAAACCTTTGAGCATAGACTCGAGAAGTCAACAAATAATTTTGATGAAACTCTCCTAGGATAAAAATCATATCAATACGCTATTCTTTTGGATAAATCCTCATTTTGACAAAGCAATAACACAATAATATTCAAATAATTAATTTCAATAAATGAAGTTTCACAGTTACAAAAGATAATACCGCTATTATAGCAACAGGCTTTGCAGACTAAACTGACAGATTAAATGAATTATCTGTCATTTTCAAATGCCATAGACAACTAATTATATTAGATCATCTATTCACAAAACGCCAAATGGAGCATAAAACGATTATTTGGCGTATTCTGTGAAAACGCGAAGACTTAGCTATAGAACACTCTTATACCATTCGATAGGTACTTAAAAGATACATTTTCTGGTAAGTTAAAAAGTATAGCGTTCTGTTTAAATTAATCAAGTTATAGCCACTTAAAGTTCTTTTTTGATTAGTTTTAATTTTTGGACGCCCTGTATAATATAGCAAGTCTATTATAATTGGCATATAAAATATAATTTATTGTTACACTTCACTTTAAATTTTGAGTAAATAACTAAAATACTTCTTAAGTATTTGAAACATGAAAATAAGGTTAAATTTTGTCAAAATTCAAATTATTAAAAAACCCTTAAGGTTTAGGTACTATAAACCTTATTAAAATAGGCACTTATTTTGATCGGAGAATCCAAAAATGCAATAATATACAGGAGTTCCATTTAAAAAAACACAACTCTGATACCTTCAGAGCTTTTGGGACACCCTATAAATATGAAAATAATTTAAAAAAATAACTATATTAGGTCCCCATATGTCCCAAGAGCAAAACTTTTGGCCGCGGTATTCTGTGCCGCATAGGGTAAATAACCCTGTATTTGTGTATAGGTAATTTTCGAACTTCTAACTTAAAAATGTGAATTATAGAAAATATTTTCCTGAAAATATGTATTCAGAGTAAGAGAAATTAGTATTACTTATTATAGACTGCGGATCCTGTAGAAGAAAGTTAGCTCACGCTTAAAAATAGATAGAACATTTTCGAGGAGAAGTCCTTTCTTTCTGAAACCATATACAAATCGATGTTATGTTTGTGGTACTTCTCGATCATTCTTCTTAATATTCGGAGATGGTTACACATGTTAAAACCCAACCTGAAGTCAGCCTGTTCCTATGGCTGATAGAAATCTATCTTTTTTGTTATTCTATTTGATATTATCTTTGCAAAAAGCTTGTATATTTGGAACAGTACTCTTCTTTGTCTATAATTATAATATCTCTTTTTTGTGCAGTAGAAAAACCTTTGCTGCATGACCACTTATCAGCATTTCCCCCACTTGCCAACATTTTTTGCATATTAGACCCAGCCCATGTTTCAATTCGTGGTCACGTTCTTGTAGCATTTCCACCAATACGTCGTCTGGTTCAGTACTTTTATTCTTTCTTAGGGTTTTCAGGGCATTATCAATTTCTTCTACATTTATTTCTGAGATTTCCTCCGATCCTACGTCTCTTATAATTTCCCTATTTTCGTCATTCTGATAATCGTTTGGTTCAACTTTAGATTCAAAGACGTTTGAATAGAACGACGTTATTTCTTCAAATATTTTTTTCCTATCGAAAATTTGCATATCTGTATAAAACTGAAAATCATTACTGTCAAAGGAACATAAACCGATTTTGAGTGTTTTCTACCCTTTTTCACAATACTGTGGTTTTCAAAAGCGCCTTATCTACGATTCTTCATGACTGTAAAATAATTGGAGCAATGATTCACAACTATTCTTCATAAGTAAATTGAAAAAATCTTTTGACGTTTATTAAACCATAAATAATATTCATACTGAACATATTAAACCTTCCCGATTACTCGATGTTCAATAATCAAAAGCAAACTTAACTGTCGAAACTGTAGAACTGATTCACACTTAAAAAAACTATGTTAAATCATAGATGAGGGGCGTGGCGGGTGTTAGAAGGGACGTAGTATTCTATTTGCGATAAAAGAGTTGACCTAAATGAGTTTCAAACGCAATTGGAATGAACGAACGTTTTCCTATTGCATTATTTCATATGACCGAATGGAACGGACCGACGGTGTTAGCTGCACGCGTCAAGGGCTTGACAACAATTAGATATAATAAGGCATACCAACATTATTCTGTCATTCTTTTGTAACAAAACGAGGAATTATACGCAACCTCTATAATCGCACTACATCTATATGCAGTAATGCCGATTCATTGTAAAAAGAGGTAGCAAATATTAAATCCGATTTACAGCAGAATGGTTATCCTTTAAAACTAATTGACGACGTGATAAATAACTTAAGAACAACGAACACTGGACAGCAAGAAACACATTCATTCTTCACAATTCCGTACATTAAGGGAACTTCGGAGAAAATAAAACGAATTGTCAGTTATTATAACATAAAAACAGCCTTTAAATCATGAAATACACTTAGAGCTCATTTAACAAAAACAAAACCAAAAACTACCGATAAGAAAGAATGTGTTTACAAAGTTCTATGTGAGTGTGGTGAAATGAATATTGGAGAAACCAAACGACCACTAGAAGTTAGAATTAAGGAACATAAAACTCATACACAAAAAGGGGAAACGTCGAGATCAGGTATTGCAAAACACGCCTGGGATAAACAACAACACATAAAATGATCTGCGGCTGCGGCCATATATATGGAACCCAACATGAAAAAAAGACAATTTATAGAAGCAGGTTACATTAAAAACAATAATGAAATCTTCAGTAAACCGAGTGTTGAGATACCTAATCTTTGGCAGCCACTACTTTGCAAAATCAAATCATTGAGGTGTGTACAGTGAAGTGAAACTTTGCGTTTCAATGGACACAGTCCCTTTATATGCTCATAGTCTTAAGACAAAACATTCAGTTTATACTTGATAACGATTAGAGATATAACTTAATCGAAACGTCGTAAAAATAAATAAAAATAAAGACAATGCAGTCCGACAACTACATTTTAGTCATTATTCTGTCTCTTGTTATTTCTTCTTCGAAGCACTCTGTCATGTTTTTTTTTTCGCTTTTTTTTTCGGATTTATTGCTTTCCAAAATTCATAGCAGGTGGTTTATAGAATTAGTTTTTACTTTTTTGGGTTTCGGTCATACTATTATTTTATAAAAAATTAACACATGTTTTTTCTGACGTTTCGGTTAATTTTATTGATTAAACCATCTTCAGAGAATTACTGTAAATATGAAAAGGAATATATAA
Source organism: Diaprepes abbreviatus (assembly GCA_034092305.1). Taxonomy (NCBI): domain Eukaryota; kingdom Metazoa; phylum Arthropoda; class Insecta; order Coleoptera; family Curculionidae; genus Diaprepes; species Diaprepes abbreviatus. Next base: position 631,320 of record JASJET010000047.1, on the reverse strand, counting down.
ATTTATGTTATATAAACTGAAAATTTTAATTTCTTACCTAATGTTAACAGGTGGTTCACTTGAATAACTTACATTTAACTATTATATTATTTTAATACATATAATCAAAAACTTCTTTTTTAATATAAATATAGAGAACTGATATTATTTTTTGAATGCATTTTTTACACATCTGGTTTGTTTTGCTTTTGACAGAGTACTACCAAAGGGTTTGAAAGTTTCTGGACCATCTGCAATTTTATTGCCCTATTAGATTGGTATATACATTACTCAGGTCATTTGTGTCCGTTCTGAAATTCATTGTACAGGGTGTTCTTTTAATATGGATCAGTTCTTTAATTGTTCTTTTTTTGTAATTAATTTCTTTGTCTAAAATCTCCACGTTGTTAAAATCGATGTTGTGCATGTTATCTATTGCATGTTTGGCTAAGGCGGTTTCATTATCGTTATTGTAATGTCTAATGCTGTATTTGTGATTTTGTATTCTATTTTTTAAATACTGTTTGGTTTGACCGACATATGTTTGATTGCAATCTAAGCAATTGATCTTGTAAATGACATTTGCTTGTTCGTCTTTAGGGATACCGGGTTTAAGTTTTGTATAAAGGTTTTTGAAATTATTCGAAAGTTTTTCAGCTATTTGGATATCATATGGTTTTAGCACTTTTTTAATGGGATTAGTAATTTCTGGTATATACGAAAATGATACGTATTTTTGGGTTGGTGGAACATTGCTTTTTGTTGGTTGATTGTTGTTATAGAGTTTTTCTACTCGGCTTTTTATTATGGGTTCAACAAATTTCTTTGGATAATTGTTTTTCGCTAAAGTGTCTTTAACTTTTTTTAAATTTACATATTCCTTTTCATATTTACAGTAATTCTCTGAAGATGGTTTAATCAATAAAATAAACCGAAACGTCAGAAAAAAACATGTGTTAATTTTTTATAAAATAATAGTATGACCGAAACCCAAAAAAGTAAAAACTAATTAATAACTACACGGTCAACAAATAGAAACAAAGGTTTATAGAATATTTACAAAAATGCTTTAAGGGTAAAAATGTTGGTAGTTTTGCAGCTCTACAGTACCTATGCACTAGTCGGCACTGGTTCTTCAATTATTTTTTCTTTTTAGTGCAATTTTTTTCATCTCGGTTAGATTTTTTGGAAAAAATTATTTTTTTTTTGTAAAAAATACCATGATAATGACCTAAAACTTGAAAAAAACTAATACTAATTCTAATTCTTATAATATTTTACCTTTCTTGAGTTCTTTTTCTTATACTTTTCTTTAACATTCTTTTTCCTCAAGTTTTAACCAAATATTCATCCATTTATTAGAGAATACCTCGGTAAAAATAACAGAAATGGACTTTGAAAATATCCGTCTTGTCCAATTCTGTTTTTAGTTAATCGAAATGGTTTTTCCCAGAACGAAAAGCGTGTAACATTTTGGCAGGATGATGCGTGCGTTACGTAATATTTCGGAAAAACTATTTTTGTTTCCAATACCTGTGAGTTGTTAACGGATTAATGGTATCCAGATATTAACAAGTCATATAATATTTGTTATTTTTGTGTTTTAAAATTTAGATGTCGACAGTTCCGTTAATTTATATTAGGAGTTAAATAAAGTTCAATAAGTTAACAAAGGTTTTCTCGTACAATGGACAATAAAAAACTAAGTTATTAAAAGATATAAGAAAATGTTGATAACCCAAGAATTATCCTTAAAACTTTTGTTAAAACGTAATAAGATGTATTGAATTATATACGTTAATTCCAATTTCAAAAATACACAATTTTATGTTAGCCCTTCACATTTCGGTAATAATGAACAAAACAAATATTTATTTTTGAAAATGATTTTATTATTTTTCAAAATATTATTCACAATGATTAATACACTCTTGTATGCCTTTTTGCTAGTATAAAGATGGTATCCCCAAAACATGGTTTGCATTCATCAAACGCCTTTTTGGCGTAAAAAATCGTTGACAACCCAGTTTGTTTCTTATATATAGAAAAAAAATAACACTAAATAACACTTTGGGTACAAAATCAGTGCTCTACGGTGGGAGGTGCATGTTTTGAGTGCTCAAAAAGTCACTTGTTTGAACTAATGCAGGATAGCTAGCATTGTCATCGTAGAGATATGAAATTTTAGGCCATCACGAAAAGATTGAGCCTTTATGGAGATCAAAATGTTCACCAAAAAAAAGTTATAGCAATAAACATTTTGCATCTTGAGATAAACAAACAGCAATATGTCGGTAACAAATTATGCGATTTACTGTTATAAAATATCGTTTTGTTTAGAAGGATTTCCTTTTGAAATCAAATAAGTGCAAAAAAAGTTAATTTTGCAATAAATAACTGATACGTGAAAAAGGCAGATTTTGAGAGTTTTTGGTCTTTTTGCAATAACATATTGTAGGTTTTTAAAATCTCTACAGCTTTTATTTAAAACTTTTTTTTCCAAATGTGCTTCTTTTTCTATCTTTATGAAGTTTTCCTTCACACTGACTGTGCTTTCTCCTATCGCGCCTATATCATCTGCGTAGGCCAAAATAAGTTTAGGGCTACTTGGCCCAAAAACCTCCGAGTCAACTGATACTGTTCTTACGGCTTTCTGCAGTGCAAGGTTAAACAGTACTGGCGACAAAGCATCTCCATGTTTTAATCCCCTGTTCATAGAAAATGTTTGGCTACACTCTCCTTCAATTTTGACATAGCTTTTTGCCCCCTCCAGGTACGCTCTACATAGTCTAATCAGCTTGTGCGGGATTCCAAATTCTTTCATAGCTTCCCACAACCTTATCCTAATAACACTGTCATGTGCTTGCTCGAAATCTATAAACAGGGTGTGTAAGTTTTTGTTAAACTCCCAACATTTCTCCAGCATCTGTCGGATAGTGAAAAGCTGGTCTACTGTTGATCTTCTGCTCCGAAAGCCACATTGGTAGTCTCCGATAATCTCCTCGGTATACGGAGAGAGACATTGAAGGAGAATGCTGGAGAATAATTTATAGGCGTGGCTTAGTAGAGCAATACCTCGGTAATTTTATTTTTACATTGCATTTGGTCCCCTTTTTTGTGGAGTGGAATTATTACCCCTTCTTTCCATTCATCAGGAATGATTTCTTGATTCCAAATTTGTTTCACGAGGTTATGTATTTGTGTGATTAGATCGTTCCCTCCATGTTTCAGACTTTCTGCCAAGATATTATCTCGACCTGCCGTTTTGTTATTTTTGAGCTTCTTAATGGCTCTAATGGTCTCTTCCATGGATGGAGGTGGGATATTAACTTCTGCCGTAGCGAATACTGTAGCTTCAGGTTCTTCCTGCGTTGGCACGTTTAGTAGTTCATCAAAGTAGCACTTCCACCTGTCCAGTACCTTCACTTTTGAGGCGGTGATTGTGCAATCGTTAAGCATTGTGGCACTTCTTGGGCGGAATCCCTTTTTATGCCTCCCAACTTCCTTGTAGAACCTCCCAGTATTGCCGTTCTGAATATCAGCCTGTAAGTTAAGTATTTTTTTTGTCTCATGTTCTTTTTTCTTTTTACTGATCAATTTACGTAGTTGTGTTCTTAGTTCGTTAAACCTAATTGTTGTCTGCTCTGATGGGTTATTCGTGCCTCTGTTTTGATGGCACCAAGATTTTTGCACTCATCATCGAACCAGGGATGTCGGTTGGACTTTGGTTTGGGGCCCAATACACTTCCGTTTGCTTCCCTGATGCTTTCCTTTATGTGCTTCCAGCCAGTTTCTATATTGTCAGTTTCTGATATTCTGCTAAGGTTCCCGGAGATTCTGTTCTTGTAAGTTAGGCATATTTGTGGGTCTCGTAGTTTATTCCTGTCGTGTTGGCTGCCACCAACAGGTGATCGGAGTCTGCTTCGGCCCCTCTGTAGCTTCTCACGTCTATTATATTGTTGGCATGTCTAGAGTTGACCAGTACATGGTCTATTTGATTTCTAGGAACGCCGTCATTCGAAAGGCACGTTTGTTTGTGTATTTGTTTGCACGGAAACATCGTTAACTTTACCCTTAAGGCATTTGACGATGCTAGATCTTAGACTCTTGTTCCGTTATCGTTCGATATGTCATACAGGCTGTGAAATTCCGCCACTGGGTTTGGTGCCGGCTCCTTTCCAATTTTTGCGTTGAAGTCGCCCAATACTATAAGCATATCTTGTTTCGGTATTTGATTAATAACTGTTTGTAGGGTACCATAGAAATATCATCCTGTGTCTCTTCTGTTGGTGCATATGTGGAATTCAAACTGAGGTTGTGCCTCGCATCCTTATGAAGCAGATCCTTTCGTTAACGAGTGTAAATCCAATGACTTCACTCAACAGTTGTTCTTTAATCGCGAAACCTGTTCCACTTTCGTGCCTTGATTCATGGCCACTGTAGAAAATGATATAGTTCTCTATCCTTACGTTACCTGATCCGGTCCATCTGATTTCTTGGAGTGCCGTTATATCCATGTTATATTTTTGGAGGGACTGGACTGTCACTGTTGATGTACCTGGTCTATACCAGCTTAGTATGTTCCATGTTCCAATATTCATGTTCTTATTTCGTAGCTTGTGTCGTCTTCTTATTTCTGTCTGGTTCCGAGGCAAATGTTTCGGTTTCATAACAATTAGGTTTTATGAGATTAGGTTGTTAGCCTAACGCCCAACCCTCCTGCTTTACCCGGGCTTGGGACTGGCAGAGGCAGCCGCTGAACTACTCAATTCATCCAACACCTACCACTGGCGGAGTTATATATATTTACCTATGGCTTGGAGCAAAAGTTGGTTTTTTGTTTTAATTGCCATGGCGAAGACCTTTCTAGTTCCCCTTGTATATTGTATATAACTTATAATTTTTTTCTTGATTCTACTTTTAATTTGTTCTTAATTACCTTATGATGTGGTTACTGCAAGAATTCATTGACAATACGTACTAATTAAATTATTAAACCTAATCAAGTTGCACCCGAAGCAAAAACAGTTCAAGATATCGCTTTTTTTTCATGCATTTAATAAGTAATTTAATGTTAAATACATAAAGGGAACGTTTTATCATACGCAAGATTATACACACAATTATTTTTCTCCTAACATCCCGGAAGTTTCACTTCCATTTCGAAGAGATAAAACCAAATCCGATGGATGTTGAACACGATAATTACGAAGTTTGTTTTTAAAATCAAAATTTTTACGGGTTTAGTAGCTTTAAACGTCGTATGTTAAGATAAGATTATCGTGTTTGAATACTTGAAAGTACATCGCGTCATGTTGACGAATTATTTGTAAAGATTTGGCCCTTCACTTTGGAAGGTTGCGAAGCAAAAACTAAAAAAAAAACATATGATTTATTGGTTATGTATTTACTTACTCCTAATAATAATTTTAAATTTCGTAGCTTGAGATGACCTTGTCTTTTGTTACATAAAAATGTAAATATTTCCATTATTTTTTTTGCTCGTTTAATAGGCTACTTGATTCTATTAAAAATATGTTACAAACTGTTGCCAACCTAATATATTAGGAGCATATTTTATTTATTTTTCGATTAAAATATCTTTAGAATCCGAAAAAGCAATGTAATTTTTTTAAAACTTTAAATTCTAGTGGCTTTTTCTTGATGGAAATCGATTATAAATAATGTAAAACATAAACACAAGTTTTTGTTTAATTTCCACTATTTTTTGTAGTTTAGAGAACATAACGCGTTTCGCTACGATGTAGCTTCTTCGGATGTTTGATGTACTACTCCTGAAGATACAAGTTTGTTTACCTATTCTAGGTACTAAAATTAAAATTAAATAGGTAGATTACCTCAGGTGTTACAACAAATTTGATCGACATTATACATAACTGTGATTGTCAAATAGATTATTTGGCTTTTTCCTAAATATTACTGGTTTTGTCTACCCACTGCCATAAATCAGAAATGACATATTTTTGTTTTATATTACTTGGAAATTCTTTCTGAACTCTTATTATGAAAAAAGATTTACTAGATGTGATTAATTAAGTTCGATTTGGTCATTGATTAGTATTTTTGAATTTTTTAAACGGTGTATCTCGAGGCTCACATTTAGATTCAGTTTTTGTCCTTTCTTTTCTAGGTGCAAGGTGTAAAATTTTAAATTCGTCATTAAAATTATGGTTTTCATGAATGAGGTGGCTTGCATATGTTGACTTATTTTTATTAAGGAGGAAACTTCTTTTATGTTTTGCAATTCTTATTTTAAATGATCTGCCTATTTGCCCTATATATGTTTTTGGGCACGAACCGCATTGTAATTGGTAGACTCCCGATTTCTTTTCTTTATTGTTTTTTGGTTTCACATTTTTTATATATTTTTTTAGAGAGTTGTGAGTTCTATATGCTACTTTTAGTGTTTTTTTTTGGTTAAGAATTTTTTTATCTCTTCTGAATGGTTGCCAAAGTAAGATATTGTTTTGTATGGGAGTAAACTTTAAAAATGGCTTTGTTTTTTAGTTTATTGAACGTTATCGATTCTATAATATTATTGACCGCTATTTGTTTTATTAAATTAAATACTTTGTTAAAATTATATGGAGATAAAGGAACATTTGTAAGCCTGTGGATCATACTGTGTTATGCTGCTAATTTGTGTTCTTTGGATGCAGACAAGAAATATGGATTATTGTGTCCGGGTGTGATGATTTATGGTAGATGGAAATTTCATGTTTGTTTGAGTTTTTTTAATTGTTAAATCTAAGAAATTAATTGAATTATCCACTTCTGCTTCTATTGTGAATTTTATATTTTTATGTATTGAGTTTAAGTATTCTAAAAAAGCATCTAGATGTCTGTTTGTTCCCACAAAATTATATATATATATATATATATATATATATATATATATATATATATATATATATATATATATATATAACTATACCTGCGTATAATTGATTTGTACCAGAATTTTCATTTTGATAAAAAAATATACAAATACACATGCTGTATTTCTGAGTGTACCCCGTTTTTCGTTATAAGATGTTTAAAAAAACATTGATGTCAATTTTCTCTTCCTCAGGTGAGTTCAGATTAAATTATTATTATTATTAGAAAAGTCAAACCAATGATTCATAAATACAAATACAAACTTTATTAAAATAATACAATTACGTCAGTGGGTGCAGTTTTATGTAAAATTTATAAATCACCTTATCTATTCCTAATTAAAAATTATTAATATTATTTAAAGTGCACTAATTTCTTTTATGGGATTTAAGATTATTAAATCTAGCAATGTTGAATAAATGTCTGAACGGTTAAAAATGACTAGTGTCTTATTATATGTAATTTTATTTTAAACAATCTAAAAATATTTGTGTGTGCCGTTAATATTAAAAGTGATAATGTTGCAGTGCAAATTAAACAATTTATTTTATTACTAACTACAAATATTCATTATAAGGTTAGTATATATCTATTTAATCAAACTATTTTCGGGCAAGTCTAAAATTTCTATTTCTTATACGTTAAATTTAAAAAAATTAACCTTTTAATCTTCAGCATTTTTTTTATCCACGTTCTAGGTTTCTTTCCTCCTTTTAAAAATTTAAAAATCCTTTTTGTTAAATATTTTTCAGAGCTGCCTGCTCAGTGACATTATTTATTAATTTAGTAAACTTCTTTTCATTCCTTTAAGATTGTCTTTGAATCTCCAGAAATTCCCTATCCACACTCTATGTTTCTTCCCTTTCCAAAATTCTAATGAATGAGACCAGCGATGTTAACTCTACCACAGTTTAATCTGCATTGTCTTCTTTTAATTATTTTTTTTATAAAATAACAAATGAAAATTTTGAGGTTATGTTACTATTAATGAAAAAGACTAGCGATGTTTACAATACAACCGATTAATATCCAGTTCTTTTATGTTTTTAAAATAACAAAAGAAAATTTTGAGTTTATGTTACTTTTTCCGAATAAAACTAACGATATTTACTGTACAACTGATTGATCTGCACTCCTTTAAAAAAAAAATGAATATTCGTTTTTATAGATAACGGTGACGTAGTATATATTTTTGTTTTAATGTTTTTCTGATTGGTCGGCCATCTGACGTGAACTGGCTACTAGATGGAATTTTAAGCTTTGAAATATAAAACCAAAATGGATTCCTAATTGTCAATTTATGATAAAATTTTGATATTTTATTGATATTGTGAACTAGATATTATATTTGATGAAAATAAATTGTGATTTATGTAAATTTTGGACTTTTCCTGACATTTTGATGTCTACACTTTACTTTGGTTATTATTTAGCACATAAAATTGATAAATAAAATTTGATTACATCTAAAATAATTTTACATATACATTTAAATTGTAATTGTAACTTGTTGAAATTGATAATTCTTGTTTTATTAATATTATAGTCACATGTAACAATGTTTTACCTACAATTAGGTACTATTTTATTCTAGTTTCTTTTTAAAATTAACTTACAATCTACATTTTCTTATACTATTCTTACAGATTTACAATATTTTTAACAAAGTTTTTATAAATATTGTTGTTAAAATAAGTTTAAACTGAAATATTATAAATAATTATTGATAAATAGTGTCTATATTTCACTAAATGATTATTATTTGACCTTTATTCTCACTAATATTATCTTTACCCGCACTATTTACAAAATGGGTAATCAAGATTCTCTTCTTTGTGGATTTCACTATATTGTTTTAAAATTCCTTTTTTAGTCATTGTCTTTGGTCAATAACACTTCACACATTATTAAAAATATCTGTTGTTTATTAGTTTATTTCATTCAACACTTTTAGATTGAAATATGTTTATTATTCTTACTTTATATGCACTAATGTCCAACCTTTCATTCTTATTTTTATGCATTTTATCTTGACATTACACAATTATAGGCATTTAATGTCCTTTTAAAACATGATTCATATACAAAGTCTTACATACTATAACTAATATCTATTCTACCATCCACACTTACAACATAAATGCATTAATTAATTATTTATGTCCTTTTTTGTTTGACATTTTCATAATCAAAATTATCACTCCTGAGATGAGCTGATATATATATATATATATATATATATATATATATATATATAAATATATATATATATATATATATGTATATATATATATATATATGTATATATATATATATATATATATATATATATATATATATATATATATATATATATATATTTATATATATAGCAATAGTGGTATCGATTCAATCTAAGATCCCAGATAAAAATCAATTAACACTTCAGAGGGACTGCAATGGTCCCATATGGAAAGGTAAATTTTTATATCGTTCACAAATATGTATAGCTATTACAACAGAAATTGCTTAATGGACTACTTGATCTCCACGACGACCTCGAACCCGCGTTGATTAATTCAATTTCTTAAATTAAATAACACAATTAAAAAGTCTGGGGCGCGACGAATTCCACTTTAATGCGTTTCATTCATTACTAGATGAAACGAGAAAGAGGATTAATAAAAAAAAAACAACCTTGGACGGGCCAGTTTATCAACACCCAAAAATAATTTCAATTATCTTATTATAAAGGGTGTTTTTTTTTATAGAGGTATAGAACTTTTAAATGGAATAAAACAAAGATGAATTTTTAAATTGACATGAAATTTACTTTATTCGAAAGATAACCTTCTGGCATTATAATTTAAATATGACTTCTGGCATATGACCGCCACGGCTGGCTCGGACGTAATCTAATCTGGAGGTCCAATTTTCGATGACTTTTTCCAACATTTGTGGTCGTATATCGGTAATAACGCGGCGAATGTTGTCCTCCAAGTGATCAATCGTTTCGGGCTTATCGGCGTAGACTAGCGACTTCACATATCCCCACAGAAAATAGTCTAGCGGCGTTAAGTCGCACGATCTTGGAGGCCAATTCACGGGTCCGAAACGTGAAACTATGCGGTTACCAAACGTTTCCTTCAATAAATCAATTGTGGCACGAGCTGTGTGACATGTTGCGCCGTCTTGTTGAAACCACAGCTCCTGCACATCACGGTTGTTCAATTGATGAACGAAAAAGGCAGTACTCATGGCTCTATAGCGGTCACCATTGACTGTAATGTTCTGACCAGCATCGTTTTTAAAGAAGTACGGACCAATGATTCCACCAGCCCATAAAGCACACCAAACAGTCAGTTTTTCTGGATGTAACGGTGTCTCAACATACACTTGAGGATTATCATCACTCCAAATACGGCAGTTTTGTTTATTGACTTATCCATTCAAACAAAAGTGAGCTTCATCGCTAAACAAAATTCGCTTATGAAAATCGGGATCAACGGCAATCTTGTTTTGGGCCCATTCACCGAATCTATGCCTTGCTAGGTGATCGTGTGGCTTCAGTTCTTGCATGAGTTGGATTTTGTAAGCACGCAAACCAAGATCTTTCCGCAAAATCTTCCATAAAGTGAATGGACACATATCCAATTCCTGTGCACGATGACGGATAGACTGATTCGGGTCTTCCTCTACGCTACGCTCTACAGCAGCAATGACTTCTTCTGTACGCACTGTACGACGTCTCTGTGGATGCGTATTATCATTTAGAGTAAACGTGGTGCGAAAACGTTCCATAGTTAATCGAATTAATTGCTCTGATGGACGATTATGTTGACCGTAAAATGGACGTAGTGCACGATACGTATTTCGAACAGAACCATGATTTTCAAAATAAATTTGCACAATTTGGAAGCGTTGTTCAGGCGTCAGTCTATTCATGTTGAAATGCCAAACTAAACTAAACATAAATCACTTGACAGCTGACAAAATGGCCGCCAGTTAAAAAAGTGTTGCCAACTTAAAGTTTTATACCTCTATAAAAAAACACCCTTTATATACTAATAGTGGTAATGTTAGGTTAAGATTTTGTTAATTAGCCCTGTTGCGTGGCGGTTTCTGTTTATCTGGATATCTGTCAGCAAATGTCTGGCATGTTCTCGTTAAAACTTTGTTAAATTCCCCATAGCTAATAAACAAATTTAAATTATCTGCGTATAATTTAATCGCCCCGGCATGATTTTTATTAATAATTGTCAAATGGCAAGACATAATGACATTTCAGTAGTGCTCTATTGTTTTCTTTCGTCGCTTTTCACCGTCATGGCCAACTAACAACAAAACTTAAAAGCCATATAGCGTTTTGACAATACAAAAATGTTAAATTGATAATACTTAAAAAACTACACGTTTTTCGAATAGACAACATTATTCATTATTTTTAATGGTAAATAAGATAACATTATATTGTTGGACGTTCAAAAAAAACTAGCTTTGTTCAGCCATTCTGTGTACAGGGTGTCTGGATTTCGTTGTTTTTGGCGAGTAGCTTCGCCATTTTTAAAGTTAGCGGGAAGCGGTTTTCGCGAAGTGCTACTATATTCGCTTGAAAAGAAAGTTGCCGCAGGCAGAATTTTCACAGCACTCTTTGTTTTTTAGATAGAGGGTTTTAGGAAATTTGCCATTTTGGGACGCCCCTCGTATTTCAGTGATCTTTTTAGTTATCGAAAAGGTAAATATTGACTCAAATAACGTTTTTCACGTAAAATTCAGTGGCGTCGTTAGTACTACTGTTTTTAACCGACTCACTAACGAACATTTGGCCTCAAAAACCGGACAAAAAGGAGAAATGCAAACTATACAAGTAATCATCGAAATTATTTTTTTGTATACCTGAGTAACCGTACTATTATATAAAAATATGATAAAGTGGCCCCTCCACGCAGTTACGCTCCGCACAGTTAACTGCAATCTAAGCTTCGTTCAATACGCACGCATTCGTTCTTGAGAGATTTTTTTTAAACTTGTGTTTGGTATTTTGTAAAGTGAATATTTAAAAAAAAAAATTGTGATAGAATCTGAAGAACAAGGTATGTATTTAATTTTAATATATATTATTTAAAAATATAATGACTCTAGTATTCTTATGGACCTAAAACAATATGCAAGAAAATTTTCAATTTTTTTGTTTTTCTTTTTAACTAATTAGTGTTTTTGAAAATGTTCCGAGCTAGGTCGAGCTACAATTCTTTTTTTATAATAAACTATAGACCTTAGCCATATCATAACAGTCAAAACATTTTCCACATGTTTCCACCTCTTAAAAAAAAACCGCTTTGAGTTGTACGGTTTTTTTGCAATAATTTTGGTTATTTTTTACTTACATATATATTTTTTTTCCTATAGGTAAAATTTGACATCAAATGTTATTGAGGTATATCGTAAAATGATATGCATGCTTTTTAAACAAAGCACATCCGGCACACTTGAAGATAAGGTATCATTTATGGAACATAAGCTTTGCGAAATGATGAAATGTCTCCAAAACGAGTACCATACCTTAAGTCACGATTTAAAACATTTTAATAGTGATTTGATGAAAAGATGGATATCATCTAACTATATTGAAGAAAGATTTTTGGAAAAAAACGAGAAATGGCTTAGTACATCAATACCAGTACATAACTGAGCCACGAATTCTACGGGACGCCCAAGGAAGCATTTCCAAGAATTACATGATCGTAGTAAACGACGAAATACAAAAGAACTCCGCAAACAGGTACCTGTTGAGGAGCTTTCCTATGAAGCCAGCGTAAGTCAACGAATGTCTGGAAATGCCGCGGCCTCTAAACTTATAATAGATGCAACTTCAACACCAACAAGAGCCAAACTTTACAGGAAGGTAATAAATACTGTTCAGAAACCGAAAGTAAAAAATTACACACCTGAACAAGCTTTGCAAATCTTTGTTGAAGGCGACTTTACAAGGAGGCAATGGGAGTTGTTACACGATTCCAATAAGGGTATATTTCCTTGGTATACTCTAATTAGAGAAGAAAATAAACTCTGCTATCCAAAACAAGAGTCAATCCTAATTACGGAGACGAGTGTTGAAGTTGTGCTTCAGGACCTACTTGATCACACAGTAAAAAGACCTTGTTTTTATCCTGAGATAGATTTTTTTATGGGAAAACGTACAATTACACTAAGTCAACATATAAAACAATACCCATTACTTTTTTTAATATTACTCCCCTGCCCCTCCCCACCCTAAGTCAGCGCCTCTTCACCCGATTGGTAAAATAATGCCAGAAATGAAATCGGAGCACCTAAAAAACATATAAAACGATACCCATTACGTTTTTTAATATTACTCCCCTCCCCTTTCCACCCTAAGTAAGCGCCCCTTCACCCGATTGGTAAAGTAATACCAGAAATGAAATCGGAGCACCTGAAAACATATTAAACGGTAACCATTACTTTTTTTAATAATACTCCCCTCCCCCTCTCTACCTTAAGTCAGCCCCCCTTCACCCGATTAGTAAAATAATGCCAGAAATCAACTTAGCGTCCTCAAAAATCCCCGGATACTGATATTGACACGTCTAGAGTCAAAAACAACGACGTTATTAATTTTGTCCGGTTTTTGAGGCCAATTCTCAATTCGTCGAATATGTATTTTTTTTTATGATGTACAGGGTGAGTCAATTATTGGATGAAGTAAGTTTGTGCCTTTTCGGTGAAATTAACAAAGAAACTATATTTATTGTTTGATATAGCTTATTTTTACGCAGATTTTAAAAATATTTAGGACTCTATAGGGTGAGCCAAAAAACTAGGACAGCATAAAGTTGTATTTTTTTTAAATAGAACACCCTATATACGAATCGTATTTTCGATTTAGCTTATACTTCTAAATCTTGTTTATTAAGGGTTTACTATAACAAAACTTTATAGTTTCTGAGATAATTAAGTTTAAAGAAAAAAAGTCACATTTTCAAGCATCAATTCAATCCTAAATAACGTTTTCAATTTTGTGACAAATATATTCAAATTTGGAATTTAGCAAGGCCAAGGACAAGTTAATATAATTTTTACCTAATATTTGCAATAAAAGCTACAGGGTGTTGAACACATCGGCTCAAATTTGAACAAGTTTAAATGAATAAATATCTTTTTTTTAAATGGTACACCCTGTATATTTTCATGTTATTTAATAGAGTAATAAAAACCCTAAAAGTTTTGTTCAATATATCCTATACCTATTTATAATAGTTTTTGAGATATTTCAGTTTTTATAATTTTCCATACTTTTTTACAGAAATAGTCTTCATTATCATAGTAGCCATGGCAAAAACAATGTAAAAGAACATTTTTCTGTGTGTCAAATTTATAACCGCAATCGCTTCTTTTGGTTTTTATATAGTGTAGTTTGGTTTTTTTTGCATTCATCTTATATTGTAAAATGAATTTTCCAAAGAATGAGTTAATAGATATGATTTATACAATAGGAGAGGCTCAAAAAAATTGCCTTCTTGCTCAAAGAATTTACAAAATGAAGTATCCTGATCGACGCCAGCCTAATACCCATACTTTTCAAAACTTAATGCAAAGATTTGATTCTTCTGGTACTGTTGATTATCCAAAACGTAAAGTGGTCAACAAACCAGTAACTAATGAAGAAAAAGAACTACAAGTATTGTTAAATGTTCAGGAAAATCCTTATATTGGTAACCGTCAGTTAGCAGCATTATGTTAAACATCACAATCTACCGCTAATCGTACTACCAAGAAATATAGGTATCATCCATATCACATGGAATTACACCAAGAATTGCATGGACAGGATTTTGAAAGTCGTGTAAACTTTTGTCGTACAATAAATGCGGAGATTCAATTAAATTCAGATTTATTATGCAAGGTAATGTTTAGTGATGAAGCTACTTTTAGAAGTAACGGTGCCGTAAATAGACGCAACATGCATTATTATGCCACAGAAAACCCATTTTGGATTAGAGAGGTGCAACATCAAAACCACTGGTCATTAAATGTTTGGTGTGGTATTCATCATAATCGAATTATTTGACCCCACTTTTTTAATGAACCACTAAATGGCCATAGTTACCTGAACTTTCTACAAGAAGAACTACCCCAACTGCTTCAAGGTCTCGATAGGGATGAGCTCGACAGTATGTGGTTCCAGCACGATGGTGCGCCTCCGCATTACCATCGTGAAGTTCGTGCGTTTTTGGACCAACGATATCCGCAAAAATGGATTGGACGTGGGGGTTTCATTGAGTGGCCACCAAGGTCTTGCGACATCACCCCATTAGATTTCTTCCTATAGGGTTATATTAAAAATAAGGTGTATGTTAATCCACCAACAACAGTGGAAGATATAGGAAACAGGATTAGGGATATCTGTAGAACAATAACGCCACTAATTTTGTCCAGGGTCCGAGAAAATCTGCAAAAGAGACTAAATTTGTGCATTGCACAAGAGGGTCGTTTATTCGAACACTTATTAAAAAGAAATAATTAATCTCAGTATTTAATAGGTAATTTTTTTGTTTCAATTTAGTATAAAAGTAAATATGT
Source organism: Diaprepes abbreviatus (assembly GCA_034092305.1). Classification (NCBI taxonomy): domain Eukaryota; kingdom Metazoa; phylum Arthropoda; class Insecta; order Coleoptera; family Curculionidae; genus Diaprepes; species Diaprepes abbreviatus. The sequence goes on along the minus strand of JASJET010000047.1, from coordinate 615,861 downwards.
ATTTGCCTTGTCGTTATTGTTGTGTTAATTTTTTCACATTATGTTTAATTAAACTATTGCCATTGTAATATAACGAATAATGTATTTCATCATATTTAACCACATTCTGTTTGTTTCTGTAGTTTCTTTTTATTATTTTACATGACTACTATGATAATGAAGTCTATTTCTGTAAAAAAGTATGGAAAATAAGAAAAACTGAAATATCTCAAAAACTATTATATAAGTATAAGATATATCGGACAAAACTTTTATGGTTTTTATTACTCTATTAAATAACATGAAAATATACAGGGTGTACCATTTAAAAAAAAAAGATATTTATTCATTTAAACTTGTTCAAATTTGAGCCGATGTGTTCAACACCCTGTAGCTTTTATTGCAAATATTAGGTAAAAATTATGTTAACTTGTCCTTGGCCTTGCTAAATTCCAAATTTGAATATATTTGTCACAAAATTGAAAACGTTATTTAGGATTGAATTGATGCTTGAAAATGTGACTTTTTTTCTTTAAACTTAATTATCTCAGAAACTATAAAGTTTTGTTATAGTAAACCCTTAATAAAAAATATTTAAAATTATAAGCTAAATCGAAAATACGATTCGTATATAGGGTGTTCTATTTAAAAAAATACAACTTTATGCTGTCCTACTTTTTTGGCTCATCCTGTAGAGTCCTAAATATTTTTAAAATCTGCTTAAAAATAAACTGTTAATATAGTTTCTTTGTTAATTTCACCGAAAAGGCACAAACCTACTTCATCCAATCGTTGACTCACCCTGTACATCAATTACTCCGGAACGGCTGCACCGATTTGAACGAAATTTTTTACGTTATCTTCAGGAAGTTGCTGCGGTGGTCCCATATTTTTTTGGATGAAATTGGTGCAGTAAAATGCAAGATGGCGCTGATAATATGGTGGCCAAAAAAAAATTAATTTTGACGGATTTTCTCCAAAATTAGTATGGGGAAATTTTCAGGTTTGTACCCAACTACCTAAAATTATTTTAAAAAAATTCAGTATGGCGGATCTAATATTGCGGACGAAAACATCAATTTTCTTCGATGTTCTCCAAAATTGGTATGGGGGAGTTTTCGGGGTCATACATAACGAATCTGAAATTATTTTTAAAAAATTTAATATGTTGTTGTGTTGTTACATAAAAAACTAAATCTATTCCAGTAAAATTTCATTTAACGAAACCAATATTCAAGCAAATGCCATCAGTACATCTCGATAAGAATCTCGCATACCTCGGAGGCAAATTCGAGAAATCGAGAATCTTTAGTTATCAGTAAAAATGTCATTCCGCAGAATTGCAGCCATATATTTAAATCGTGTTATTATGCGGGTTCGAGTGGTTATCAGATTTCACTCTACGTGTGTATTGTTTTCGCATAATTAATTTGTAAAAATCACTAAGTAAAACTAAATAGAATTATAAGAAACACTAAATTTTATGAAATTATTTTTGTTTCGTCATATTAAATGTAAGAAAGTTGGGATTAAAATTTTTGAAGCGATCATATCTTTCTTCTTCTTCTTCAGTATTTTTTCAGTCATTAAGGACATATGCCTCTCTCTTTCTTTTTCACTCTATTCTTTCCTGTGCTATTCCATGCCATGTTTTGCATACATATTATTTAATATCGTCAAGCCATCTATGTGGTTTTTCAACGCTTCTATTAAATGCCCTTGGGCGCAAGTTGGCTAAATTATAACCTTTGAATTCACTAATATGGTCTAATCTTAAAACAATTCTAAATTGACAGCAGAGTGTTTAAACTGACAAGAGCTCACAATAAGTTAAACAAGTTCTAAACCCTAAAAATATAAGCATAAATAAAATTTTTATAAAAAAAATTGAACTCATTTCAAAAAGTGCGCTAAAAAGTGAAAAATAACTATAAATTTTTATAGGAAAATGAAATTTTTGAAGTCGGCGCCAAACTAATACCTGACAAAATGTAATTCACATAAACGGATTAAAAATACTTTATTTGTAATTGCTTTCTTACCATAATTTGTGTATATTAGTAGTTATATGTTTCATTTAGCAGTAAGATGGCGCTGACTTCAAAAATTTCAATTTCATATAAAAATTTATTGTTATTTTTCACTTTTTAGCGCACTTTTAGAAGTCGGTTAATTTTTTTTTATAAAAATTTTATTTTTCGATTTTTAGTGTTGAATTTATTATGATATCCATAAATTATTTGAACTAAGCACTAGTCGAGATTAGTGTACCTCGCAATGACTTCAAGGTGGCAAAAAAGTACCCATTTTATCCAAAGTTGTTAATCACCCTAAAATGAACCACTAAAAATTCTTTGATTTTTAGAGTTCTCCAAATACCAGTGAAATTGTGTCAAACAAATATTTAGACTGTCATAGTAAATCTACTACCTTAAATTTCAAATTAATTTTAGATTGGTAATATAGACCTCAAAATCTTCCGATATTGATATTTGAAGAACCTAAGACGTAAATTCCTTAGACGGATATATTAGCCCCAAGAACTCCGCAATATCAATTTTAAACAAAATCGGAAAATGTAAAATTTTCAGTCCCTCATATTGTATCTTATCTACTTAATAGTTTTAAAAAAACCTCCTAATACCAAATATGAAAAAATGCGAATAAGGTAAAATTTTCAACCCACCATATTGGATGGAATTTCAAAAAAAAAAAAAATTTTAAGGCCTTAATTTAATCCAAATCTAAACCCTTCAAAGCCCCCTAGTACCAATTTTGTATGAAATCCAGAAATTTAAAATTTCTAGACCGTCATAGAGCATCCGACATATTAGATTTTCTTAAAATAATTTTATATTCGCTATTTACCCCCTCAGTCTCACATTTAAACAAAATCTAAAAAGTAAAATTTTCAGTCCGCTATATTGCATTCGCTATACTGAATCCTGAAAAAATACTATTAAATTCATAATTTACACCCTCAAGAACTCCCTATATCAGTTTTGGAGAAAATCGAAAAACGTAAAATTTTTAGGACACCATATTGAATCCGCCAGATTGAGTTTTTCAAAAAATATTTTAAATTCGTAATCAACACTAACAAAAGTCCCCCAATACTGGTTTTAGACAATTTCTGCCATATTTAATTTTTTTAAAAATCTCCCCAAAATCGGACAATATTAAATTTTTACCGCCATGTTGGATACGTCATATTCAATTTTTTAAAAATAATTTCAGATTCGTTATGTGCGACCCCAAATATTCGCCCCGTACCAACTAGACAAAACTGATTTTTCGTCCGCCATATTGGATTTGCTTTATTTAACTTTTAAAAACAAACTTTGAATTCATCATGTGCGACCCTAAACACTCTCCCGAACCAATTTTGAAGAATATGGGACAAAATTGATTTTTTTGTCCGCCATATTGAATTTTGTAAAAATATTTTGGATTCGTTATGAACGACCCCAAAAACTCCCTCACACCAATTTTGGTGAAAATCGGACAAAATTAAATTTTTTAGCCGCCATATTGGGTCCGCCATATTGAATTTTTAAATATAATTTTAGACTCATTGTGTACGACCCCGAAAATTCCCCCATACCAATTTTGGAGAAAATTGGACAAAATTAATTTTTTTGGCCGTCATGTTTTCAGCGCCATCTTGGATTTAACTGCACTTATTTCGTCCAAAAAAAATATGGAACTACCGCAGCAACTTCCTGAACATAACGTAAAATGGGTGTACATACATAAAAAAAACAATACATACTCGACGAATTGAAAACCTCCTTTTAGAAGTCGGTTAAAAAGTGGTAATTTTCATTCTATGAAAAATGCACAGTGCTTGAGTCAGCTAGTTCTTAATGTCATGGCAATTATAAATAGGCGAAGTTTAATAATATACTTGCTACAAAATGTAAAACAGAACTTTCTGACGATACTTCTACCGAAAGCTCTATTTTATTTATATATTTTAAGCCTTTATCGCTAGGTTTTTACCCTTGATATCCCTACATACGTGATGTGGCAATTAAGTCCCGGGAATTTGTCAGTAAAAAACAAGTAAATTAAGTTTCGGGCACAATTTTATTATCGGCCTTCACAATACTCTCCTTCTAACTCTACACAATGTTTCCAACGTTGCTCCCACGATTGGACGCATCCTTGGTAATCCTCCGAAATGAACCGGTTCAGCACCACGGTTACAGTTTCTTCGACCTCCTGTACGCCGCCATGATGAGTTCCCTTGAGGTGCGACTTCAACTTGGGGAATAAAAAACAGTCGCAGGGGACAGTTCCGGGGCTATAAGGTGGGTGCGGCAATGTTGGAATGCCTGTAAATGTTTCACAGTCATGTTTTATTTTTTCATGAACTGATATTCAATATGGAAGATAAATTTTAATAATCCAATTTTACTGTTGGTCTAAAGTAATTAAATAAAGGAGAGTTAGCTCTGAAAATTGACACTACTGTGTCTTCTACTCTAACAGCGATTGAGAGCACATAGAGTTCTTTGTTATCTAATACAGGCGTTGAGGCCATTAGACCCCAACATATATTAGAAATTATAAACCTATAAGCCTATTATCATATTTATATAAGTTGTTGATCAAAATAATTACTAACAGACTCGAGATAACACTGAAACACTATCAACATGTTGGACTGGCCGGTTTCTGTTAATGTTAATGTTAGTGCTAATATTTTTGGATTTTGAAAAGGCTTTCGATAGTATTGAAAGGAATGCCATTCTGAAAACTCCTAACGAAAGCCGTATCGAACATACCCACAAACTTCCTTTAGAAAAAAGTGTCCGATAAGGACACAATTAGAAAGGCATCAATATCGACGGCAGGCATCTTAACAACCTTCGCTTGATGACGTTACTTTCATAGCCGATAACATACGCCAAGCGGAGGAAATACTAAACAAACTGTTGGCTTACAAATAAACAAACATGAAACGAAAATTATGACAAATGTAGTCCTTGGAGGCTCAATACGATTAGGGAACGAAAACATTGAACAAGTCCAAGACTATGGATTCTTGGAACATGAAGTGGAAATACCAAGAGAAAACCAAACGCAAAAAATACGAAGAAGAATTGGTCTTGGTTGGACTGTATATGGCAAACTAAGAGAAATGTTTAGCGGTAAAATTCCCATCAACTTCAAATGAAAAATATATAACTACTGCGTTCTTCCTGTTGTGACTTATGAATAGGAAACTTTAATTGTCACCAGAACAAATGCAAATTCTTTAAGTAAATATATAAGAACGGGCATACAAGTCATTATAGGGCTTACCGATGGACCAAAAGATTGCTAGAGTGAAAATATGAGAAGTAGGGGAAGACCACCGATCTGATGGATAAATGATATCAAAATAATGATAACGATAACACTTTTCAAATGAACTTGTTGCAAGCTATGTGGAGCTAATACATCAGAGAGAAAAGAGGTTATGAAAAAAAAAAAATTTTCAAAATCATCTTTTGTTTCATTGTTTGAAAGTAAGCGTTTCTAGTGGCCCTCGTATTATTCTATTAAACTAAAATTCTTTTCGATATATTCTTTGTTCTTTGATACTCAGAAGCAGCAAATGTACCAGAACCAAGAACAGAATAAACCGCGGGGTCCACCCATCGTATAAATTCACGGAAACAATATGACCGCGAAATCTGCACCTTCGATCGCTCTAACAAATCAATTTCGCCAATAAATCCTTCTTGCGGCATGAAACAAATCTTTTTAAGATAAAACACAACACCATACAATACTCCAATTCTTCTTGCAGATGGTAAAAGCAAAAACAAAGCTCTGGTGTATAATTTTTCGGTTTTGCAATCGTTCATTGGCTGCGTGATCGAATAGAGAAATTATTTAGTTTATATTCACTCCTTGATAGATGAGGATTTCTTAAAAATAAATGGCTTCAAACTTCGGAAAACTACTTTAATTTCCCATTTTTTTTGTTTGAATATTTTTTATGGGTATTTTATCAAATTAGACTCAAAATAACCGAACCAGAAATGAATACCTATCTAACTAAATTTTTCGCAAAACAGATGTCACGGATAAACTTTCATCTTAACGTTACTATGGTTAATTTGGTTAATTCAGTTCAAAAGAATGCAGTGACTATCGAACAGCCAGTCTCATGTCACATACTGTGAAAACCCTTTTAAAAATTGTACACGCTAGAATACATTCCAAATTGGAGCTGGATATTAGTGACACACAGTTTGGCTTCCGGAACGGGGTGGGTACAAGAGAAGCATTATTTGCTTTTAATGTGCTTACTCAAAGATGCTTAGATATCAATCAGGACCTCTATATCCGCTTCATAGATTACAACAAAACTTTTGATAGGGTCAAACATGACAAACTGATAGAGATTCTCAGAGACAAAAATTTGGATGAAAGAGATTTAAAGTTGATATTAAATTTGTATTACAATCAGCGAGCGGCAGTAAAAATTGGACAGGAAATATCCGGAGATGTGGAAATATAAAGGGGAGTCAGACAAGGGTGTGTATTGTCACCTTTACTATTTAACGCTTATTCTGAAGAGGTCATATTGGAAAGTCTTGAATCTGAAACAGCAGGGATAAAAGTAAACGGAGTTTTAATCAACAATATTAGGTATGCAGATGATACCGTAATAATAGCTGATAGTTTGAAAGACCTAGAAAAAATAATGAATAAAATATTAAGAGTTAGTGGAGAATATGGACTCCCTCTTAACACGAAAAAGACCAAGTTCATGATAATTAGTAAGAACAACACCAATAATAATGAAACCCTAATGGTAGGAGGCCAGCACATAGAAAGAGTTAAGAAGTACGCTTACTTGGGAACCCTAATAACAGAAAATAATGACTATACCGTCGAAATAAAAACCAGAATCGCGAAAGCACGTGCCAACTTTATTAGAATGAAAAAGGTTATCTGCAGCAAAGATCTAACGTTAGCACTGAAAATACGACTGACTGAATGTTACGTATACAGTGTTCTATATAATGGAATGGAAGCATGGACACTGAATCGAGAGGCAATGAGAAGACTTAACTCTTTTGAAATGTGGACCTATAGAAGAATTCAGAGGATTTCGTGGGTGGATCGAGTTACGAACGCCGAGGTGTTGATAAGAATGGGGAAAGAAAAGGAAGTCGAGATAACAGTAAAACAGTGAAAACTGCAATATTTCGGACACATTATGCGGGGAGAAAAGTACAGCATCTTACGGCTCATAATCCAAGGCAAAATAAGTGACAGAAGAGGCGTAGGACGGCGACGAATTTCATGGCTAAAAAACCTAAGGGAATGGTTTGGATGCAGTTCAAAACAACTATTTAGAGCAACTGCATCAAAAATTAAAATAGCTATTATGATTGCCAACCTTCGCAATGGAGAAGGCATTTGAAGAAGATTTTTAGACGTTACTATATCCCGAGCCATCATAATTTTTCCTTCTTGCAAATTTTCTTCCCAACTCGATTATTTTCTGTATAATTCTGTAATCTATCTATAAGAAATAGAGCCTGAATTTAATTTTTAGCTTGATTCATAGGTCATTGACTCGACAATACTGTACTAGGTTGTATTATTTAAATAAGGAATATGTATTTATCTTTGTTTTTGTTAGATATAGTTTTCTTGTCGGTTATTAAAGTGAAATTCTTACATTTTTCCATTTTTTATAGCAGTTTTTCCTGATTTTTATTTGAAATAATTTTATAGGTTTTGTTGATATTTTTCTTGAGGTTAGGTACCACTGTCTAATTTTTAAGCTGTAGCATGTTGGGGCTGTGGTTTCTGTTTAGTAATTTTGGGTGGAAATTTGGACGGCCCATCCCGCTAGTTTTACAGCTTATTGCTGAATTTTGGGGTTTGAAGTGCTATTTAGTTTGTCCGGTATTACCTTTAGTATCGTTTGATTTGAGTTTTTTCACCTGCTTGGCGTGTTTTGTTGTTACTGAGACAAAACTTGGAAACAAGGATTTTTTGTCAGTCTTAAGCACGTTTTTAACCAGGAATCAGTCTAGGCCCTAGAAAATCGGGTTCGAACATTGCTGTTGTCCAACCTACAGGCAACCTTTCCTTTTTCTCTGTATATCTAGTTTGATGTTCTTTCATATTTCATATAATGTAGCTTAAGCTATAGTTGAATCTCTAGATTGAAGATTTTTACTTTAACGATTTCAATTTTAATTAAAGATTTTTATTATAACTATCTACTACACGTTTTATTTGGCCTATATGCTACATGCGTTTGGTATTTCGTTTGTTGATAGTGAATTTTAAAGAATAAAGTTGAAAACTAGTTTCAAACAACATCCTGGAAGGTTTCTGCATTTAACCTGGCTCTGATGCAGTGGCGCCCTTAAACTACTAGCCTTCAACTATACTCTAGTGATTGACTGTTCTACCTATTTTACCTTTCTTTTATTCAATTAAATTAAATCTATCTTTTACCTCATTGTGAGGTTTTGCGCCTCTCGCGCCTTTTAAAAACCAGTGTAGCACTGACAATTGGTCGATGTTTAAGCAACAAAAACGTTGTTAAGATAATACGAGTATAACTTACTTCACGACATGCGTTCTGTCATCATAGATACTATATGGTTAAATTTATATAACTACAGTACTCATTAGTCTAGCCATGGGCGTGTTTATCGCCGCTTTAATTTATATGCCCCTATATGTTTTTTAAACTCCCGAATGAGAATATTTATGGTAGAAGTTCTCCAGAATGGGGATAACATTGTTATAAACATATAATTGTTAACATTTAAAAAATCCAATTCTTGCAAAACTAACTGTTGCTTTGTATTCTGTGGGCGATTTTAAGCATGCACATAAGCTGCCAAAAGATATTTGTTTATAGCAGAAATTAATAATTCGTACGTAACTTTTTCATATAGCATTTTATTATAGCTGTTAAAAAAACAAAAAAAAGTTGATTCGGTTAAAAGCTAAAGGCGATCAAGAATCAAACTTCAAAAAAAATCTGAAAAAGTTTTGACACGATAGCGCCGCTGTTATATGGCAAAGTGGACTATGAATTGTACACACGGGCCTACAAACACGTTGATGTTTATAAGTTGCCTATTTATGAATGACTAGTTTAGTGCCTCAGATAATTTTACAGCAGTGCTTTCTTGAAATTAGTGCTTCATATTGTTTTTTATTATGAATCGTTCAAAACCAATATTTTAAAAGGACAACATGAAATTATTACTCCCTTTGTAATGTTTTCTGTGTTTTTTTCAGCAATAATATAAGTATTTGCACACGAAAACACCTTTTATGCTTTCCTTTATATTTTGAAGTAATGTTAAAAAAAAACAATAATAATTTCTTGCACAGGCAAAACGATAAATTAGATTTTGCTACGTTGCATTATATTTGCAGTGCTTCTTGGTTTTTACATTTAATTTACGCTTGTCGATCGCAGTTCGATAGTATTAGTTTATTTTGTATTCAAGTGAAAAATCTCGGTATATTACAAGTTTAAACAGTATTTTAAATATTTTTAAGATGCCATATATTTATTATGTATGTACCTGATTATTATGAGAAATTGCCCAAACAGTCCGACAGTGTGAGTGTTTTCCAAAAAATAACGAGCGCCGGTTAAAATGGTAAAACGTAATTCGAAATTTTATGCTCAGTTATAGTAGCTAAGTATGTGAGGGTTATTTTACAAAATAGGATCTTGTATCAAGGGGTTTCCTTCCCTTTCCTGATGTACTAGTACAAAGGAAAGATTATGGCAAATTAGGATATTTTGTGTACAGAAATCCAACACCTACAAATCGATATCTCAATGCAACGTCACACCATCATCCTTCTCAAAAACAATCCGTCATAAACTCTTTGGTGCATAGAGCCCTTTCAATGTGTGACAAACAATCACTGAAATCAGAAACAGAAAAAGTGACTAATGCTCTAGGAGTCAACGGATATTGCGCTGAAGATATAAGACGTTTTATTAATAAATATAAAAATCCAACTCCTCAACAAAATGTCATAAATGTACCTCTTATGGATAGTGTGGTCTTACCTTACGTACAAGGAACCACCGACAAGATTGCCAGATTGCTCCGAAAATAAAACATTCGGATAATTTTCAACACATGTAAGAAAGTTGGACAATATTTGAAGTCACTTAAAGACGAAATACCATTTCAAACAGAAGGCGTTTACAAGATACCATGCTCTTGTGGTAAAGTGTATGTAGGTGAAATAGGACGGTATATATCCACTAGGCTTAAGGAACATGGAAGATGTATAAAAAAGAAACAAATTGTATAATCTGAAGTAGCTAGTCATACTTTTAATGTAAAAGAAACTAAGGTGCTGGTATTAGTGTTTGGTTGTTAGTGATTTTGCAATAATTGTACAATCTGCAGTAGCTAAACACCAGCATTGCTCAGGTCACACTTTTAATGTGAAAGAAATTAAGGTGCTAGCATCCAGTGGCGAATCCAGCCTCTCTTTTTGGGGAGGGGGGGGGCGATGATATCACAAAAGTACAGTATGGCAAGTGAAAGCAAGCTGTCGACGGGGGGGGGGGGGGAGACACCAACAATATTCCCATTTCTAGTGTAAAAGGCAGAATCGGTTTCATTTTCCTGAACTGAAAGCTCTTGGGAAGGAAGGATAGATCGCAAGCATACACATTCTTATACTCTCTTCAAGAACTAGAAAGAGTAATAAAATTGTTACCGAAACCTCCAACGTACCTGCCCCAGTCCCGCAGGTAACTGAGGACTGCCGTAAATCTAATTATATTTAAATATTATAAGCTCTTATAAATTTACGGCAACAATAAAATTTCTGATAGTTCTGGTGAGTTCTGTCAGTGAACAAAGTACACCTTACAGTGTGTCCTTAGTAATTTGTGTTATTTGTGCTTATTTTTATATATTATTTGAGATTAGTGAGATATCCAAAAGATATGGCTTCCGCATCTATATTTATTCTAAAATCGTTAAACCAGGGCATTTTTTCCTCAAAGAAAAACTTATTACGATGAATGTTTATATTGCCTTAAGATATTAACATCTAGATAATAATGTTAAAAGCTCTGTTGAGATGTGTTCCAACATGACAGGAGGTGGAAAATCTACAATCTACCGAATAATGAAGGAGAAAAAAAGACTGGAATTGTTAGTACTTCCAAGCCACATTCGATCACAGGCAGATGTAAACTGCAATAAAAGGAGTTGTACATACATTTTATTATGAGAAGCAGATCCCAACCGTCGACAAAATTCTAACTAAAATCAATGAAGATCGGGATTTACCTGAAATTAAAAGAACTGAGCTCTGGAAATTGCTCAGAGAACTTAATATTTGCTGGGAAAAACCAGATAGAAAATCTGTTCTTATAGATTGTCCGGAAAATGTCCGTTGAGGAAGGAAATATCTCTCTCAAGTAAAAGGTAAAGTTGCTAGAAATAACACAACTTGCAAAATTAATAATTTAACTGAAATTTTGAAAGATTATTTTGAATCAAGTTACTGCAGAAAATTGGGAAAAATCCATATAATAAAAGAATAAAAGAAAATGTGAAATCCCGATCTCATGATCGGTGAGATAGAGGAACCAATTATAATTAATTTGAGCGAAGATAGCTTCACTGACTTTGATTACGAATTAGATATGTATTTTTTAACTACATAAACACAATTTATTATTTAAATTTTCTGTAACATATAAAAATTAATTACATTTGATTCCCTTTTTAGTGTTTAATTGTAATGCTGCAGATGGTTTAAGAAATAAATAAACTGAAGCATCAAATGTCCTAAAAATGTTTTTAATTAATAATAAAATAACCGATAGCCCCAAAAAATTTTTAATAGGGATAAATTAATTTTTTTATATATGTTTAACGTCTTGTATTTTTGACAGTGGGTATTATGTAAGTATTTAAATTATAACTTAGAATTTTTTAAGAGAAAAAGGCTACGTTTTAGTCTGAATGTGCCTAAAACCTAGACCAGTATTTTTGATTATAAAATTTCTAACTCATTTCTATGAAAAATATATGTGTCTAACAGATTTTGCCAAAGACACCGGACTAAAGAACACAGATAGTTTGAGAAGCAAAAATGGGGTAAAAAATGATTTATTCCTCTCTCTAGTTCTTGAATAAGCTATAGTATGAGAGACAAAATCGGGTCTATTCTCCTGAACTAAAAGCTCTTAGGGGGGGGGGCGATCGCCCCCCCCCCCTTGGATTCGTGCCTGCTAGCATCAGCGTCTGGTTTCTTTAAACGTAAAATTAGAGAATCAATCGAAATTTATGTTCTAATCTTGTGGACTAAAGATCCCTGAAGATTCATCGTGCAATCGTAGGTGAAACGTCGGATAATCATTCCAATTTGACACGGTCTAAATCCAGGAACTGTGATTTTCAACTTGACTAAAGCCGCGAAAACTTTCGTTCTTTATTAGTGTTTTTTAAAATTAAAATATCAAGAAAAAACGAACACAGTCGAATAAATTAATTTCCCAATGGTCCAAAATTTTTATCAAAACTATCATAATGGTTGTTGAAGGGTAATTCTTTCTCTGTAGTTTGGTTTTAAAACATATTTTGTTTCGCTTTCTTCTTTATATTTTTAATACTCGTATAATAATACAAAAATTTCGAACACAGCTGGAACTTTTGCTTTTATTTCCCAGTCTCAGAGCTAAACTAATTGACTTATCTTAAAATGTCACTCGAATACGGTAGATGACAATTAAGTGAATACAGCTCCTTGCCATTCCTGTACCTTAAAAGACTCGGTTCGTCCCGTCCTTTTCCATTTCGTTACCGCAAACGGAATAAATAAGGATGGAAGTTCAAGGTGCGAAATTAACTGGAGATTGAAGGTATGCGATAAGTCGACAGGAGGTATGCGGTTAGCTTGCTGTAAGTTATATTTAATTAGTAAGTGATCTGTAAAAGCTGGTTGGGTCGTGCGGAATACATCACAGTTCTCGGTACTTTTTAATACTTCCTTGAATAGATGTTTATGCGTGAAATGCATTTGCACAGCAAGGGTTTGGTTTCGTGTTTAGTTTCATTTTCTACATTAATCACTGAAAATGGTATATTCGATTTAAGGCCTAACATCGGTATTTAGAAACAATTATAGATGAAAAGGAAGGTTCTCGGATGCGTTTGAAAACTACTGAATTAATTTTGATGTGATATTCATCATTTCAGTATACCGGTTCAGTCTGTATATAAGGTCGTCATTTCTGATTCTAATTTGAGATCGTCAAAAAATCTCCTGCTTGAGTTGCCATAATTGATGTTGCCAAACTTAGCCTTTGGGATATCAACTAATTAAATCTATTTCATTGAGGAATCTGGTCTGGATTTCTATTTTTTTCCAATTATTTTTCCTCTTCTGTTTTCCTTTCTCTATAGTTCTTTACAGGTGGCTTATAAACCAAATAAAGAATACACTTAAATAGTCGTATCCTGGGATATAGCACTGAGAGGCCAAATTCAATGGCTTCAGTATTCACTTCTCTTTTGTAGTTTAATTGGTTAAAGTCTTTGGAAGTTACAAATGTAGCATCGACTTGTTGATGTCGTACCGGTGACTGCATTGCATACCTTTTCGTTGACCATGATCATTATAAATTTTTCTCCATTTAAATCAACCTCTGTTGGGACTAAAGACTTGATAAAATCATTAATGTATTTGATTTCTTCTTCTGTAACATCCACACTTTCTTTCACAAAACGGAATCTTCTTGGTCGACAAAATCGTGGGCAAGAAAATGATGGATTTTTATTTTTCACACCATATATTCGCAGCCCCATTTGGATATTATTTTCAGCACCTTCTTCTTCTTCTTCTTCCTCTTTTATTTAAGACGACGTCTTGTTTTTCTGCTATATTAAGCCTCCTGTGATGTTGATGTACAACATTCGTGCCAACGTTTTGGAGGTCGACCAGTGGGTTTTCTAGTGTTTGGTATCTCGTTCTTAGCCCATTTTGCCCATCGATCGTCGCCCATTCTGTCCACATGGTCCCTCCAATATCTGCGCCTTGACCTTATGAACCGTACCACATCAGGCACCTTGAGCTCTTCCCTTATTTCAGAACTTCTTATTTGATCTCTTATGGTTACTACTTTGATTGTTCTTAACGTTTTAATTTCAGCCGTTCGTAGCATACTTTTTGTTTTAGATGTTTCGGCTCCTGATATCCTTGAGGCCTTGTTAGCCTGTGCTCTGACTTCCTGATATAGATTTTTATTGCTTGATACATCAACTTCCAAGTATCTGCAAGACATGCTTTGTCTGATAGGATGGTTCTTCACTACCAATTTGCATCTGACAGAATCTTTTGAAATTACCATCGTTTCGGTCTTTTCTGTAGATATTTCCATATTTAAATTTTTTGATGTGGTCTGGAATCGGTATAGTAGTCGTTGCAGATCGTCTTCATTTTCTGCTAACAGTAAGGCCTCGTCGGCAAAACATGAGATTTTTAAAGATTTTTGTCCTATTTTGTATCCTCCATTGACTTCTTTTACATTTTGAATTATCTTGTCCATAATTAAATTAAAGAGAAATGGACTCATACTGTCGCCTTATCGTATTCCCGTCATGATAGGTATTTCCTCTGTTACTCCTTGTTGTGTCTTTATGCGTGTCTTATTGTTTTTGTTTAGCTCTTCAATTACCGCAATATAGTTGTGGTTATCGCCATTTTCCTGAAGTATTTGCAAGACGTCTTTAAGTCGAACTCTATCAAACGCTTTTTTAAGATCTACTAGGCAGATGAAAAGTGGTTTATTGTATTCTATCGATTTTTCAATAGTCTATCGGATAATGAAAATCGCATCAACTGTCGATCTGTTCTGTCTAAACCCGTGTTGTTCTTCACTTATTGCAATTTTACTCGTTAGTTTTGAAGTCATGATTTTTGTTAATAATTTTCTTTTACTGTTTAGTAGTGTTGTTGTTTTATAATTGTTGGGGTCATTCTTATTTCCCTTTTTGAAGATGGGTATAGTCAGGCTGTTTCTCCACTGTTCTGGAATACTGCAGGTTGAAAGAATTTTGTCGAATAGTATTGTTAGTGCTTTTTCTAGTTCAAAGTCCCATATTTAAGCATTTCATTGGAGATATCGTCGGTTCCCGGAGCTTTTCTATTTTTCAGTTTGGTCAGCATTTCGTGTACGTCTTCTATTTTTATGTTCTCGTCTTCCATCATCGGTTTTACCTTATCTAAATCTATTTAGATGTCCTCATTATTATACTCCTGGTTATTGTAAAGGCTCTGCATGTATTCTTTCCAGTTTTCTGCTGTTATAGAGTTGATTACCACTTCTTCGTTGACTTCTTTTTTCCTATTTCTTATTACGTTCCAAACTTTCCTTTGCCCTCCGTATAAATTCCTTTCCATTTCGATGGAAAACCTTTCCCAGTATGTTTCCTTTAGGTCTTTAATCGCGTTATTAATTCTATTTCTCACGGCTTTGTATGCTGAGTATTCTTCTAGCGTTCTTATATTTTTGTATTTTAAGTATGCTTCTTTCTTTTGTTGCGCCAATGCCTTTACTTCTAAAGTGAACCAAGGTTTGTTGTTTCTTCTCCTATTTATGTTTGTTGTTCTAGCACCGAGTGCTTCTTTTACACTATCAATTATACTTGTCTTAATTTTGTTCCAAGCATCACTAGAACTATCTTCCTCTATTATTGGATCTAGGGCTAGTTTCTCTTTCAGCCTATTTTGGTATAGCATTTTTGTTGATGTTTCCTTAAACTTCGGCACAGTTAGTCGTTATCGTGCTTGATTCCGATGCTGGATAATATTTTTTTTACCTTTTGCAAAAGACTGTAACATGGAAAAAAATTCTTATTCACCTTTTTAATGGTTTCCTACTGTCCTGTCGTTAACCCGGCATCTATGAACATTTGTAGGTCAAAGGTGATTTGTTTCCTTTACTTGATTTTTTTTTTGATAATATGCCTTCTTATATTTGGTTGTACGTGTTGGTATACTAGTTATTTCTCTGAGAATATTGGATGCATCTCATTTTCCTGTTTTTCTCAACTCTATTTGCGCTGCATGTACTAATAATTCCTCTTCGAAAGTTGCACGGAGGTCTTCAGTTTTCCTTCTCTTACTTCTTTCACTCAATTCTCTAAATGGTTTGCTTGGTTTACCTGCACGCGTCTGAGTACCAACAATAGGAATTGGGAAGGTTACTTCTAACCACGATTGACTTTATTTAAGAAATACGTCTTCTTTATTATGTGCTTTAGTCCATCTGTATCTTATTTTCGATTTAAAATGTGTAAAACTGCGTTTCAAGGTCTCAGTTTGGTCTTCAGCGTATCCCTTGCAAGATAAAAGTTGATCTTTTAAATAATTTAGTTTTTCTTCTAAACTGGGCAAATTTTCGCTCTGCATGCCATCAAATAAGTATTTTCTGGTCACGATCCTTATTTTCGAGCTACCCGGTCTACCTAAAACAAACACACATAAAAAAACATATTTTAAAAAAATCGATTTTTTTGTCATTTTCATGTAAACATTTGAAAGTGTTAAAATTTGGATTATCTGGATCCACTTTTTACATTAACTTTTAGTAGAAACAACTAACTTTAAATAACAGTGAAAATTACAGCAGGATCTATCTCGATAGCATAACAAAAACCTTAATAATCGAAAAATATTTTGAAAAATAATCTATGAAATGTAATGCCAAAAAAATACTTTTGAGTAATAAGTTGACCAAAATTTTAGAATAGTATACAGGGGCGGATCCAGTCTCTCTTTGGGGGGGGGGAGCGGTGATGTCACAAAAGTACAGTATGGCAAGAAAAACAAGTTGTCAATGGGGGGGGGGGGGGGTTGCAAGCAGCATACTCATTCCTGATATAAAAGGCAGAATGGGTTCTATTTTCCTGAACTCAAAGCTCTTGGAAGGGGGGGGGGGAACGCAAGCATACCCATTCCTAAACTTTAGTCAAGAACAGACAAAACTGTTACCAATACCTCCAACGTACATGCTCCAGTGCCGCAGGTAACTGAGAACTGCCGTAAATCTAATTATATTTCATTATATTTAAATATATTTTATAAATTTACTGCAACATGAAATTTCTTATAGTTTAATTTAATTTCTGTCAGTGAGAAAAGTACAACTTACAGTTTGTTCTTAGTGATTTATCTTGTTTGCGCTTGTTTTTATATATTACTTGAGATTGGTGAGATACCCAAAAGATATGTCTTTCACCTCTATATTTATTCCAAAATCGTTAAACCAGGGCATTTTTTCCTCAACGAAGAACTTATTACGATGAATGTTGACGATGCCTTAAGATATTAATATCTAGATAATAATGATAAAAGCTCTGTTAAGATGGATTCCAACATGACAGAAGTTGGAAAGTCTACTATGTACCGAATACTGAAGGAGAAAAAACGACTGGAATTGTTAATACTCCCAAGCCACATTCGATCACAGGCAGACGAAAAACCTCGTTAGAAGAAGAGATGAAAACTGCAATTAAAGGGGTTGTATATACATTTTATTATGAGAAGCAGATCCCAACCGTCTACAAAATTCTAACTAAAATCAATGAAGATCGCGATTTACCTGAAATTAAAAGAACTGATCTCTGGAAATTGCTCAGGAAACTTAATTTTTGCTGGGAAAATCCAGATAGAAAATCTGTTCCTATAGATCGTCCGGAAACTGTCCGTTCTAGAAGTAAATATCTGTTTCAAGTAAAAGGTAGAATTGCTAGAAATAACACAATTAACAAAATTAGTAATTTAACTAAACTTATGAAAGATTTTTTTGAATAAAGTTACTGCGAAAAATTGGGAAAAATCCATATAATAAAAGAATAAAACAAAATGTGAGAACTCAATCTCATGATCGGTAAGATAGAGGAACCAATTATTATTAATTTGAGCGAAGATATTTTCACTGACTTTGATTAGGAATTAGATACGTAATGTTTACTAATGTAAACACAATTTATAATTTAAATTTTTGTTTTTCTTGTATTTTATTGTTTAATGTTGTTTGTATGTTTTTTTTATTTATTTTTATTTTAGTGTGTCACACTCTTTAATTTTATATATATTTTATTCCAATGGGTTTTTTTATTATTTTATTATTGTATTTGTGTCTTTTTCTTAAGCGTGTAAAATTAACATGTTTATTTTATTTTTTTGGAGCTATCGGATTTCCATAAAATAAAGTAAATTAAATTAAGATATCAGAACAATAGAAATAAAAATAAGTAGGTCTAATTTTAATTACAACATATAAAAAGTAATTACATTTGAATCCCTTTTTAATGTTTAACTGTAATTCTGCAGATGGTTTAAGAAATATATAAACTGAAATGTCAAATACCCTAAAAAGGTTTTTAGTTAATAATAAAATGACCGATAGCCCCAAAAATATTTTAATATTTTATGGACGAATTTATTTTTTATATATGTTTAACTTATTGTATTTTTGACAATGGATATTTTGTAAGTATTTAAATTATAACTTAGAATTTTTTGAGAGAATAAGACTACGTTTTAGTCCATTATTATAGACCGGTATTATAAAATTTCTAACCCATTCCTATGAAAAATATATGTGTCTAACAGATTTTGCTAAAAAGACACGGGACTAAAGAACATAGGTAGTTTGCGAAGAGAAAAAGGGTGACAAATGATTTATTACTCTCTCTAGTTTTTAAATAAACTGTAGTTTAAGATGAAAAATCGGGTCCATTTTCTTAAACTCAAAGCTCTTGGGGGGGGGGATCGCCCCCCCCCCTTTGGATCCGCGCCTGATCCATTGAGGATATTGTTCTTGGAAAGGTTCCTTATCAGAAGACGTTTGTATTCATTACACAGCATTTTGAAAAAAATACTTTTGGTCTCGTAGATTGTTCAAATACCTGTATGTGCGATGGTTTCAAATTAAAAAGAAACTTTTGGACGTTGCTATGTAGTTTCATGTTTAGTCTGCCTCTTTTCATGCCATCTTATCTGATTTTATGTTGCTCTACTCAACTTCTATGATTTCTTGATTTGCACCGATAATTTTTGATAAATATTTTTAGTTTAAAAAAACTTAAAACCGAATATTGATAAAAAGAAGGATATGCATCGTTTAAAAACATATAGATTTCTACAATGCAACGATAAGCAACTTCTCTCGAACTTAAACAAGTTTAGACAATAACAATCTTAAACAAAAGGTATATCTAGTGGAAATCCAATCCTAACTTTAGATAGGAATTGTAGTGTGGTAGGTATACTTAAATATACTTAAAGTCTAAGTCGTGATCTCGTCGGATGTAATCTGTGCTCCTGCGGGAATTTACGAGACCCGTGCGACCTCTGCCCGGCAGCGAAATTGTCAGACAGCTGGACAGACGCTTACTACACGCCAAGAACGGGCAGACGTCAATATGTTTCGATTTGAGGGTACTATATTGAGAAACGGCCAGAAAATCTTATAAAAAGGCTATTTCCTGTTACCAGAATATGACGAGAAGTTCTTGTGAAAAGTTGATATTTAGATAATTTTCAAAATTTTGTAACCCGCCCCGTATTGGGTACGATTAGAGCTTTAAATGGGTGCTAGATAATAAGAATATGAAAGCTTTAGATACTCTGGAGAGCTCTGTATCTGACGTGATTTCTTTTTGTGATGAGGTATTAATAATGGGCCAATTGAACATTGATTAATTAAGGCAAAATAATATCTCGTAAGATTTAAATCTGTTTCAGAGCACTTCTTAATATAATTATATTTTCTGATGAGAAATTTTTATCGGGAAGCATTCAGCATCATGATATGTATGATGTTTCAGATCATCAGCGATTTTTTTGCAATTTAAATAAAGGATGTTTTTTATAGAGGTATAGAACTTTAAGTTGGCAACACTTTTTTAAATGGCGGCCATTTTGTCAGCTATCAAGTGATTTATGTTTAGTTTGGTTTGGCATTTCAACATGAATAGACTGACAGCTGAACAACGCTTCCAAATTGGGTCAACATAATCGTCCATCAGAGCAATTAATTCGATTAACTATGGAACGTTTTCACACCACGTTTGCTCTAAATTATAATACGCATCCACAGAGACGTCGTACAGTGCGTACAGAAGAAGTTATTGCTGTTGTAGCGTAGAGGAAGACCCGAATCAGTCTATCCGCCATCGTGCACAGGAATTGGATATGTGTCCATTCACTTTATAGAAAATTTTGCGGAAAGATCTTGGTTTGCGTGCTTACAAAATCCAACTCGTGCAAGAATTGAAGCCACACGATCACCTAGCAAGGCGTAGATTCGGTGAATGGGCCCAAAACAAGATTGCCGTTGATCCCGATTTTCATAAGCGAATTTTGTTTAGCGATGATGCTCACTTTTGTTTGAATGGATACGTCAATAAACAAAACTGCCGTATTTGGAGTGATGATTATCCTCAAGTGTATGTTGAGACACCGTTACATCCAGAAAAACTGACTGTTTGGTGTGCTTTATGGGCTGGTGGAATTATTGGTCCGTACTTCTTTAAAAACGATGCTGGTCAGAACGTTACAGTCAATGGTGACCGCTATAGAGCCATGATTACTGACTTTTTCGTTCATCAATTGAACAACCATGATGTGCAGGAGCTATGGTTTCAACAAGACGGCGCAACATGTCACACAGCTCGTGCCACAATTGATTTATTGAAGGAAACGTTTGTTAACCGCATAGTTTCATGTTTCGGACCCGTGAATTGGCCTCCAAGATCGTGTGACTTAACGCCGCTAGACTATTTTCTGTGGGGATATGTGAAGTCGCTAGTCTACGCCGATAAGCCCGAAACGATTGATCACTTGGAGGACAACATTCGCCGCGTTATTTCCGATATACGGCTACAAATGTTGGAAAAAGTCATCGAGAATTGGACCTCCAGATTAGACTACGTCCAAGCCAGCCGTGGCGGTCATATGCCAGAAGTCTTATTTAAATTATAATGCCAGAAGGTTATCTTTCGAATAAAGTAAATTTCATGTCAATTTAAAAAATTCATCTTTGTTTTATTCCATTTAAAAGTTCTATACCTCTATAAAAAACACCCTTTATAACGTTACCAAAGGTACCTTCTAAAGTAGCCTGTTTCAGGAATTTCAGGCATTTTGACAGGGAAAGGTTTGACTTGGACTTGCAGAGTATTCACTGGAATAAGTTTTTTAATCGAAATAATGCCCGTCCCCATCACGAAACCGAAAGTACTCTGGTTGACAAAAATTACTAAAAAGACATCGTAACTGATTACTATCAAAATAGAAGAAGACTAATAGTCTTCAACATTGGGAGAATTATAAAGTGGTAAGGAATTTATTCACGTTAGTGCGAAATGAGAAGCGAGCGTATTTGGATTATTCAAAGAACGCAAGACAAAAAAAAATATGGGTGTACTAGACGAGATGAATAAATGGAAAAAGAGCAGAGTGGAGGTACCTGTCCATTTGAAGAGTCCCGATAAGATAAATGATTTTTTATAGACGCGGTTTTAGATATATCTCCCCCGGTGAATATACCATAGATTTTTATAGAAGTGAGAAAGCTACTCATAACATTTTTCAGTGTTCCATGCTTTACGAAAGTGACATCCTGAAAACGATTTAGAAGCTAAAATTCAACGCACTGAGCATATATCAGCTAAGTCTGGAAATGAAAAATTTGTGTTGCCCAGTTATCGTCCCTTTTCTCCTTCACATTTATAACTGTTGCGTTGAGGATTATATTTTCCCATAATAGTGGAAGAGTGCTGTTTTGCTGCCATATCCAAAGTCGAACAACCTCGTGAGTTTGTCCCAACTGAGGTCTATTATTCTCCTTTTGGTACTTTCTAAAATATTCGAAAGAGTTCTTCATTTCCAGATTATGTCTTACTTAAATGAGAATAGTCTGCCGCCGTCATCTCAGTCTGGATTCCGCAAGTATCATAGCACTTCTATAGCACTTGTAAAAGTATTGGATGATTTGGTTTGCGACATTGATAGGGGGAAGAGTGCTGCTCTAATACTATTGGATTTCAGCAACGCATTCGACGTTCTTGATTACAAGTTGTTTTGCTCTCAGTTGTCTTATTATGGATTTTCTGGTAAAACTGTTTCTTTTTTTGATAACTGTTTGTCCAGCAGAACACAAATTGTTCGAGTGGAAGATAGGCTTTCCCAGCCTGCGACAACAGGCAAAGGTCTGCCTTAAGGTTCTATACTAGGTTCGCTTCTCTTTGTGATATTTACGATGGATATTCTCAAATCGACAAATGGCTGTGGAATGCACAAGTATGCGGATGACTTGCAGATATACACCAGTTTTGACAAAGAACCTGCTGCTGAATCAAAAATAAAAATTGACGGTTGGTTGGAATCGACTTTTACCTACTCTCTAAAATACGGATTAAAAATTAACCCCAACAAATCTGCGGGCATATTTTTCGGGGCTGATTGTGGATGGGGGCAAAAAACATACATGTGTCTATATGTATTTAGTCAGAGAGTATAGGAATCTAGGTGTTACTTTTGATCATACCTTATGATTTAGAACTCAAGTAAACAGGTTTGCACAAAGGTGTTATATTTCGCTAAGAAACTTATACAAAAACAAACACCTTTTAAATAGGTTACAAAAAAAAAACAGTTGTGTGAATCCTTGGTTCTCTGGAGCTGTAACTATTGCGACTTTATATTTACGCCGTTCTTGGGTCATGTCAGTAGTAGGCTTTCTAAACTGGGGTGGTTGATCATGTTCGAGAGATCTAAAGTTCACTTTACTTGTGTTTTGCTAAAGGTCCTGCAGAGGGACGTGCTACAATATATAAAAGATAAATTCACAGTTCTCAGTTTGATTCACAATCAGGCGAAAATATATATAAATCAATTATAATTCTATCGATGTTGGTTACATGTCAAGAAAAATTAGTATAATTCTTTACAAAAATGTTTAAACTGTGCCCGGTAACAATCTGACAATAGTCAGGTTGATGAATAAATTCTTTTTCAACATTGTCGATGACATCTGCAGTTATGTTTTGTACTTCTTGGCGTATTCGAACGTTTAAGACTTTTAAATTTTCAGGCTGGCTCACATACACTATATATAGTTTCTAAGTATCCCTCTAAGAAGCAATAAAGTGGGGTAAATTATCCCTTTTCTGCCTAGCGACCGATTCTGAGAATCCTTATCCAAATAAGCACAGGGGCACAGTAGTGGGGCAACCCTCTATCTTGTTGGAAAAAAAGTCATGCTGGGACGTATTAGGTTCTTGTAGATCTAGATAAAAAGCGGTTAGTGCAAGAATAAGGTCATTCTGAATAAACTTCAAATATCTAGTACCAGTGAGGGCCCAATTTGAACAATTAATTTAGATGGTGCCAACATTTTTATTTAAAGTTTTACAATAATTTTTCTTGAGATTTTCTTTATGTCATCAACACCGATATTTACTTTGTTGTATGTAAAAAATGTACCCTTTCTGATTTTGAAATAAAAAATGGGATTTACGATTGAAAAAGAAATCGATGACGGCATAGCTCCTTTTTTAGTATCACGCAGAAAAACTCTAAACTAAAAATAAAATTCCACAGGTCCGAGCGTTTGTCCAAGCCAAGGAAGTTGGAAGGGGTAAAAGGAAGGAGAAAACTCTAAACTAAATTTGGTTCCTCATGTAACTCTGTACTCTCTTCAATGTGGCTATGCTGCACTTGCGCAGTAGGTCAAGGGACAGGACTGGATTCGAGAAACCTCTTATTTATGTTGTTATATTGAAAAATTATAATTTAAAGTTCAGGTTATAAAACGCCTAATGAAATAAACACTGCCTTAAAAGAAATTTAAATATAATTCGCAATAAAATCTTATCTTATCTACAATGTTAAAGAGGGTCTGGGCATAGGGATTAACTATATGTTACTCTTCCTTTATGTTATTTTTAAGTAAAATGTTTTCCATGTACCTTCTAAACTTTAAAATAATTAATTTCTGATCAAAAAAAAAATGAAATGAAAAAAATGATAAAAACTACACACTAGCGCAAACAAAACTTTAAAATCGTCGATCTATTAAAAGATCTTCAGTATAATCTTACATATTGATGTAATACAAAAAACGTAGGTACTTACCGAAAATAATGAATTTCCGGGATCGAACCACGCGACTTACAAAACAATACCATACACTGATACATTGTTATAAATTAAAGTCTATTCAAATGTCTTGACAACATACACAAATATAAATTCCGAAATTTAACTAATGATACTGCACCTCATAACAAAGAAAATAAGCATTGAGAACGATGGCAAACAACCGCATTAAACATAAAGAATACGCTGTGACGCCGATCGTGTCGCAAACCCTGCTCTGGTTTCCCGTTCTCACATTGCTAACTTCATGCAACAAATTTACCACGAAATTTCTTTTTGCGCTTGCTCCACATAGCCAGTCGATGTCAATTTATGACATTTATTTTCTGCATGGTGGAACACTTTTTTGGGTATTTAGCCTATTTTTGTAGTTTTCCATCCCCTTACAATTTCCTTGATCCAAACAAGCATCCATAGTTTACGTTGAATGTATCCACTACTTTACCAAAGCACTGCACATATATAATATACAATATACGGAAATTAAAAAAATATAACTGAAAATAACTATATTATAAGAAATAAAACACCACCCGTAAAAAACAACAAAGATCTAACAGTATTTAAAAAAGCAGCACGCAAAGAAGAAATAAATATTAAAATTATGAGATAAAAGGGGCAACGTGACTGATTTTCTTTAAGATTTTGACTTATTAATAAAATCTATTAGAACTACGGCCTCGTACCATAAACGTAGGTATTCAAAACGCATCAATATGTATTCGAGATAGAAGATCTGATGTCGCATATTTGCTTAAACGGTCGTCTCAACACGGGCGTAATATGGTAGCTTTCACATAATTTTCCAGATAAAAGCCCGAAGAATTGCGAAAAACACGAAGGGTGTGTGTTTTATCGAATGGCAATCGCCGTTTGCCTGTTGATTTTTTCTCCTTTTTTTCCTTATTTTGTTTCTGTAGATACACATACTCTGAAATCTGAACTTGATTTATTCATATCTTAAATCAGAAGAATAAAGCAATATAAAATTAATTTTTATGACCATTTATCTGTGAATAAACTTTCATGATTTAAATAAAGTGCAAATAACCGAAGAAGGGCAGTTTTCGAGATAGGTCTGGACGTAGTGATAGAAATACAGGGTGAGTCAACGATTGGATGAAGTAGGTTTGTGCCTTTTCGGTGAAATTAACAAAGAAACTATATTTATTGTTTGATACAGTTTATTTTTATGCAGATTTTAAAAATATTTAGGACTCTACAGGGTGAGCCAAAAAACTAGGACAGCATAAAGTTGTATTTTTTTTAAATAGAACACCCTATATACGAATCGTATTTTCGATTTAGCTTATAATTTTAAATCTTTTTTTTAAGGGTTTACTATAACAAAACTTTATAGTTTCTGAGATAATTAAGTTTAAAGAAAAAAAGTCACATTTTCAAGCATCAATTCAATCCTAAATAACGTTTTCAATTTTGTGACAAATATATTCAAATTTGGAATTTAGCAAGGCCAAGGACAAGTTAACATAATTTTTACCTAATATTTGCAATAAAAGCTACAGGGTGTTGAACACATCGGCTCAAATTTGAACAAGTTTAAATGAATAAATATCTTT
Organism: Diaprepes abbreviatus; assembly: GCA_034092305.1. NCBI lineage: Eukaryota > Metazoa > Arthropoda > Insecta > Coleoptera > Curculionidae > Diaprepes > Diaprepes abbreviatus. Next base: position 590,092 of record JASJET010000047.1, on the reverse strand, counting down.
TTTTTAAATTGTACACCCTGTATATTTTCATGTTATTTAATAGAGTAATAAAAACCCTAAAAGTTTTGTTCAATATATCCTATACCTATTTATAATAGGTTTTGAGATATTTCAGTTTTTCTTATTTTCCATACTTTTTTACAGAAATAGTCTTCATTATCATAGTAGCCATGTAAAATAATAAAAAGAAACTACAGAAACAAACAGAATGTGGTTAAATATGATGAAATACATTATTCGTTATATTACAACGGCAATAGTTTAATTAAACATAATGTGAAAAAATTAACACAACAATAACGACAAGGCAAATACATATTTACTTTTATACTAAATTGAAACAAAAAAATCACCTATTAAATACTGAGATTAATTATTTCTTTTTAATAAGTGTTCGAATAAACGACCCTCTTGTGCAATGCACAAATTTAGTCTTTTTTGCAGATTTTCTCGGACCCTGGATAAAATTAGTGGCGTTATTGTTCTACAGGTATCCCTAATCCTGTTTCGCATATCTTCCACTGTTGTTGGTGGATTAACATACACCTTATTTTTAATATAACCCCATAGGAAGAAATCTAATGGGATGATGTCGCAAGACCTTGGTGGCCACTCAATGAAATCCCCACGTCCAATCCATTTTTGCGGATATCGTTGGTCCAAAAACGCACGAACTTCACGATGGTAATGCGGAGGCGCACCATCGTGCTGGAACCACATACTGTCGAGCTCATCCCTATCGAGACCTTGAAGCAGTTGGGGTAGTTCTTCTTGTAGAAAGTTCAGGTAACTATGGCCATTTAGTGGTTCATTAAAAAAGTGGAGTCCAATAATTCGATTATGATGAATACCACACCAAACATTTAATGACCAGTGGTTTTGATGTTGCACCTCTCTAATCCAAAATGGGTTTTCTGTGGCATAATAATGCATGTTGCGTCTATTTACGGCACCGTTACTTCTAAAAGTAGCTTCATCACTAAACATTACCTTGCATAATAAATTTGTATTTAATTGAATCTCCGCATTTATTGTACGACAAAAGTTTACACGACTTTCAAAATCCTGTCCATGCAATTCTTGGTGTAATTCCATGTGATATGGATGATACCTATATTTCTTAGTAGTACGATTAGCGGTGGATTGTGATGTTTCACATAATGCTGCTAACTGACGGCTACCAATATAAGAATTTTCCTGAACATTTAACAATACTTGTAGTTCTTTTTCTTCATTAGTTACTGGTTTGTTGACCACTTTACGTTTTGGATAATCAACAGTACCAGAAGAATCAAATCTTTGCATTAAGTTTTGAAAAGTATGGGTATTAGGCTGGCGTCGATCAGGATACTTCATTTTGTAAATTCTTTGAGCAAGAAGGCAATTTTTTTGAGCCTCTCCTATTGTATAAATCATATCTATTAACTCATTCTTTGGAAAATTCATTTTACAATATAAGATGAATGCAAAAAAAACCAAACTACACTACATAAAAACCAAAAGAAGCGGTTATAAATTTGACACACAGAAAAATGTTCTTTTACATTGTTTTTGCCATGGCTACTATGATAATGAAGACTATTTCTGTAAAAAAGTATGGAAAATAAGAAAAACTGAAATATCTCAAAAACTATTATAAATAGGTATAGGATATATTGAACAAAACTTTTAGGGTTTTTATTACTCTATTAAATAACATGAAAATATACAGGGTGTACGATTTAAAAAAAAGATATTTATTCATTTAAACTTGTTCAAATTTGAGCCGATGTGTTCAACACCCTGTAGCTTTTATTGCAAATATTAGTTAAAAATTATGTTAACTTGTCCTTGGCCTTGCTAAATTCCAAATTTGATTATATTTGTCACAAAATTGAAAACGTTATTTAGGATTGAATTGATGCTTGAAAATGTGACTTTTTTTCTTTAAACTTAATTATCTCAGAAACTATAAAGTTTTGTTATAGTAAACCCTTAATAAAAAAGATTTAAAATTATAAGCTAAATCGAAAATATGATTCGTATATAGGGTGTTCTATTTAAAAAAATACAACTTTATGCTGTCCTAGTTTTTTGGCTCACCCTGTAGAGTCCTAAATATTTTTAAAATCTGCATAAAAATAAACTGTATCAAACAATAAATATAGTTTCTTTGTTAATTTCATCGAAAAGGCACAAACCTACTTCATCCAATCGTTGACTCACCCTGTACAAATCTATAATAAAAAATAGTTGTTTGTTCGAACATGATTATAAAAATTAATATTACTTAAGGTCTTAACTAACATTTTCATATTTATTTGAATGAGGAAGCATGGTTGTAGTGGCGTAAATAACGACCCCACAGTGGGGGGGAGGGGTGTCCTCAAGCCCCTTGATGAAAATGAATAAATACCAAGAATCAAAACTGGTGCAAAATAGTAGGGCGCTTTCAAAAATCTGCTGGGGGTTACGCCGCTGCATGGTTGTCACGGTTTAAATTTCAGCTTAAGTTTACTATGGTTAATTTTACCTTATTTTTGCAAATACTCACGTTATGAGCAACACAATATCATTTTCCTTAAAAATTCTTTGAATAAAAGCATACTAATCGTTGGATTTTTAGTTTTACTATATTACGAACCCTCCTAGATCTACTTCCTTGCAAATTTCCTTCCCAGCTCGATTCTTTTCTTTTTCTTCCTGCCTTTACCTATACTCATACACTACAAAATACGGTTTAAGTTAGTTTTATTTTTAGTTTGACCAATGCCGATATTCTACTACACTGTGCTAGTCATTTTATTTATTTAGATAATGAATTTACTGTTACCTTTTTTTTATATAGATTTCGGTTTTCCTGCCTACTATTTCAAAGTAGTAAAATATCGCCAGAATGGTCAAACTAAAAGTAAAATTAACTTAAACCGTATTTGGTAGTGTAAGAGTATAGGGAAATATCAGAAAGATAAACAAAAAAAATCGAGTTGGGAAAAAAATTTGGTTCGTAATATAGTAAAATTTAAAATGCAAAAATTGACCAAAGTAAACATAGATAGATTAGCTTTTAAATATTGACTACATTTATTGTTTTAGGTAAACTGTAGAAAAAGATAGTTATTGTCTAAACTTATTATTAGAATAATAGAAATGGTATTTATACATGGCATATTCAGAGTGAGTCCTCACGACAAGAAATTTTTGAGCCTAGGCGTATTACGCGCTTTTATTTTAAAAATGTATCGTCCACACGATACATTTCGTTACGCGGTCTTAAATGGTGTGGTTTTTTTTGTCTTAACCTAACTTTTATCAGGATTTTTGTTTATATTTTATCTAAAAATTAAAAAGAAGTAAAATAAAACATTAATTGCGGCAGTATTTTAATCTAGAAAAAAAGTTACAAAATGTAAGGAGAATATTGATTTATTTTTTATTAAAAAAAAAAGGAAAGTCGTCGCTACTGGGTATAGTTTGTATTTAAGGAAAACATTGGAGAAAGGCTTGGATATACTAATAATTTAATTCAAGAAATGTGTGAAAATGATCCTAATTTTTTCAAAATATTTTCCTGTTACTATTGGTGAATTTAAAGAGCTCTTCGCTGTTGTTGGGTCAATAATTAGGAAACACGGTATGGAAATGTGTACAACTATGCCCTTATTACTAGGTTGGAAAAAACATTGTGATATTTAGCTGATGAAATCAGCATGTGACAGCAACAGTGCGAATTCCGAGTCGGTAAACATTGTTTCTGAAATTATTCAGGTTACTTGTACGGCAATATGGGACTCTTTAAAAGAAGTTTTCTTTCAAAAGTTCATCACTTCTACCTGGTAAAGAATTGCCAAGGGGTTCAAAGATGAAAATTTCAATATAACAGTGTAATTTTAACAATCGTTTTAATGATTATAATTATTTGTGGTTTTTAGAAGAATACATTACATATGATACTATTATTATTAAATTTCTATCAATGTTAATTTTTACTTTTTAATTGTTTATAATAGGTTTATATAAAGTTTGCTAAGGGTAGGGTAACCAAACGTCAGGAATTTTCCTGTCATGTCTGAAATTTTAGCCCCCTATTAGGGAAACAGGAAAAACCGCAATTGTCAATTTTTTTTTTGAAATTAAAAGAGGAAAATATAAGTAATAAAAAAATATTTATTAATCATTCTAGTAAGAAAAAATAAATTAATTAAACGTTAAAAAAATGAGTGAATTGTCAATTTAGTATTTTAATAAATTTAATTTCGTACTTTTTATTGCATGATGTTTCTTTTGGCAATTGCTGGTCTTTTATAACCATTTCATGACATTCTTCACATGATATGTTCTTTAAGTTAAATTGTGTCTAGAGTAGAACCTTAATAGAATATATTGTTGTAAACCAACTATTATTACAAATTATTAATTATTAAATTACTATATATAAATATTTTTAAGTTACTCTTATGGATTAATAGATAATTATAGTCTAATATTTAATACTCTCTTAAAAAGACGTTATATTTTAAGTAAATTTATATTCTAATAGGCTCAAATAAAAGCATGCCTTAATCTCCGAAATTCTTAAACGTTACTTTTTTACAGAGACCATTAGCTTTGTCCATTTTGTCGTCGTCCCATAAATACACACTTTTTTATTTCAGTAATCATGTAAATAAATAGTTATGTTATATTTGTTAGTAGGCCTATGACTGTAAAATAATAATTTAGATACAGAAATAGAATATAACTAGGACATGAACATAGAGACGAGAGGAACTAAAATTAAAAAACTACAATAGTGACATTAAATTAGTAAGTAAGAAGAAAAACTGTTGTTACCTCCTGATTTAGTGAACATTTTAATAAATTATTAAAAGTAATACTAGAAAATTTATTTGATTTGATCGAAACCAGTGATAAACCAAAATCAGAACCAGCAAAGTTATAACATTCGTGGCAGCGATTTCTCTCTTTAGTCCACTACGCTCCCATTAATGAGAACCCTCGCTCGATATTCGCATTTGGTGCTTCGATTACAAATATTTTGAAAATCTCACTGCCTTAATATACCACATATAACATTCAGATAAAATGTCCGGATATTTACTGAAAAGTCAGGAATATTGGCAGGAAATCTCATTATTTGATGTGGTAACCATAGCTAAGGGCATGTCTATGGATTAGCGTCTCGATATCAGAGATTACCATTGAATACAAATTGTATTATATAATGGCTTTTATTTCATAAGCTTTAATTTATATAACGAACATCTATATTATTGCAACTGTTATAAAATTAATAAAAATTTTTTTTTTAAGAACCGAGCAGTAATGATCTTCGGTAACAAGCATTTTTAATAAATTAAAACAATTTAACATAGTTAATAGATATCTATTATCTCAAAACTCGCAAAATAAAAAAAATATAAATAAAACAACAAACTTCTGAAAAAAAAACATAGATTAGGTTCACACAAAATATTAAAAATAAACAGTTCCGCCATATTTAAAACAGTCTGCTGAAAAGTTATACATTATTTTGCGTAATGACCTTGGGAAAGGCGGATTTAGGAGGGAAATCTTCGGTCTTTGTCATTTTTTAAATATATCAAATCACAGTGCTTGAAATTTTAAATATGTCTTATTATGCTAAGCTTACGTCCAGATTTTTCTTATCACGTGGATCCACTCTCACGCTAATATAAGAAACTTCCGAAGAATTCAATGTTGCCATACAAATATTTACACGTAATGGCGACGAGAAAGGGGAGTCAAAAATTATTTACACAAGCAGTCCAGTGAAATATGTCTATTTCGTGCTTTAACTTCATATAAAATATAGGCTGAATTCTTTAGAGTAATTATCAATTGATCAAAGTGAAAAAAGTGTAAATGATGACTTCATGTTCTTTTGAATATGCATTTACTTGTGATTGGGTCGAAGTGATCATGATTACTTCAAGTGATGCAAGCGAAAGTGATTATGACTCAAAAGAATAGCCCTATAATTATCATTCTAGGGTCAAATTATACACCTTGTATAGACTGCCTTTTATCAACGCTTTATACCAGTAGCAACAACACCAAATTAAAAAAATTCTCACAGTAAACAAGTAACCAACAACCGGTGGCATCAACGTATTTTGATTGAACGACCTACGGCGTCGCGCGAATGGCATTCGATTAATTTCAGCCACTGCATAAATACATCAGCCTGCACCTTCCATTCAACCAAGACAACACTTAAAACTTTTAAATATAAACCAGTAACCAGTTGGTTGTTTTTATTTTTTTCATTGTGCCTTTTGGCTCCTGGCGTTTAATAATTGCTTGGAAAAGTGAAAAGACAGGTAATTTGTTCGCTTATTCTTATGGTATATTAAAAATAAAAATGCGAAATGATTATGGAGGGATTTTAATTGCAGGCAGTCTTAGCTTTTTTACCTCTGTATCTGGTTAAATTAATATCTTCTTGTAAAATTCGTTATTGAGGCTCTCTTACTATTTAATTTTGCTCTTAATTTTTCGCTACTCCACTTTTTTACTAATAAACACACTTATTAATATCAATAAGTGGTTATCTGTAATATGATGTAATCGATACTTGAAGACACACATCAGTTTTGTTGTTTAACTAGTCGATCAAGAATATTCTTTGTCTTATTATATTTATATATGTTCATCTGCTTTTTGTTGACCTCACAAAAGCATATGATACGGTGCCAATCCAAAAATTATGGCACGTGATGGGAAGTCTCCAATTAACAACACAGCGAGCCAAGCCATCAAACAGCTATACGACCAAGCATTCTCCAGAATTAAGATCGGCAATAACTTATCATAACGCTTTCATCTGACCAAAGGCCTTCGCCAGGGATGTTGTCTATCACCAACTCTCTTTAACATCTACCTCAATGAAGCTTTAAAGAATTGGAGAAGATCATGCAGTAGAATGGGAATAGAATTAAATAATGACACCCATTTATATACGCTTCATTTTGCAGATGACCAAGTGGTAGTGACCCAAGATAAAGAAGACCTCGAATTTATGACGAGGAAACTATTTAAAGAATACGTAGAGTGGGGATTAACTGTCAACTGCAGTAAAACTAAATATATGTGTATCGGTGGAGAAGAAACAGATTTGGAAGTGGATGACAATATCATAGTAAAATCTTGTTCTGATTATACCTACCTTGGAACAAAGATCAATCAAAGTGGACGAACTGAAGAAGAAATATTGGAGCAAATAACTAAAGGGAAAAAAGCTATTGGATGCCTAAACTTACTATTATGGTCAACAAACATCTCCAAGGAAAGAAAACATATTTTATACAATATTTAAAAGCGTTGTGTTGTATGGATGTGAAACATGGCAGATAAATAAAACTTTAGAACGTAAACTGCTGGCTTTTGAAATGAACTTTTGGCGAAGATCTGCCGGAAAGTCAGGGACTGAACGGATAACCAACGAGAGATTTAGAGAGATTATGGGCGTAAAGAATACTATTCTCAATGAAATCGAACAACGTCAGCTGGTTTGGTATGGACATGTGGAGAGAATGTCGGACGAACGTCTACCAAAGCAAATCCTAAAATGGACACCAAATGAAAAACTAAAGAGAAGAAGACCAAAAGTTACCTGGATTAAGGGCATTAACCGAGCCATGTCCGAAAGAAACTTACTTCCAGGGGATTGGGAAGACCGAAAACAATGGAGACTGGGAACCGGAAGACGTAGAATGCTATGAAATCGGATATATATATATATATATATATATATATATATATATATATATATATATATATATATATATATATATATATATATATATTGTGTAAATAAGTGCTCAGACTTAGTTTTATTTGAGATAAAAAGAGAGACACAGAAAGGTTAAATGATATTTACCTGCGGCGGGGATGGTAAGTTTCGACTTTCTTTCTCGGTATGGTGGTACAGGTAGGCCATCATCTCGATGGGGGTAGAATAGGATAAATTGCGTTCCTTAGCAATTTAATCAAACTGTGCAACCTCTAACACGGAAAGGATATGGTTGGAACGAAGTTTGCATTTACTGTTCGCATTTTACTTCATTCCTATACGAAGGTGCATATAGTTGTACGTTTGCTGAATGTGATTTCAGCACTACAACGGCATAATGTGGATATATTCACTGCTATTGCATCTCACACGGAGGAATCCGTGAAAGCTGCATAAACGTATATACGCCATCCGGCGGGAGGTCGGCGAAGCCGCATTCAATATTTGCATGCTTCCTTCCGATCTGTCCTTTGCACAGCCAGGTGCATGTCGGTACCCTGATGAGTCTAGTAGAGACGAAACATGTACCTCTGCCGAATCACTGTGGCGGGGAGGTTAAGTTTTGACTTTCTTCTCGGTGTGGTACAGGTGGGCCATCATCCCAATGGTGGTGGAATGGAATGGATTGTGTTTTTTCGCAATTTATTCAAACTGTGTAGCCTCTAACACGAAAAGGATATGATTGAAACGAAGTTTGCATTTACTGTTCGCATTTTACTTCATATATATATATATATATATATATATATATATATATATATATATATATATTTAGATGTATAAGTCGTACCGCATATTTGCTTGTACTTTTCTAATTTTCTTTTATTACTTCGTCCATTACACAAACAAACAGGAATAGACTTAAAACTCCACCTAGGCTCACCCCTTATTTCTAATTATAAGAATATTCTAATCAAAATAAAACTGACTAAAGAGAAATTGGTAACTAAATCGGGTTTTATTTCTTTAGTGAATTTGTCAGGATCTAAATTGACAAGATGCATGTCTTATCTTTCTTACTGATTTACAGGCTTTAACTCTAGGTTTTTATCATTAATTTTCTAATATAAAGATTCATTTTCGTCATATATAATGCAAATTATAAAGATAAACTTAGCAAACGACTTCCATGCCAAGTAGATCAGATTTAAAACTTAAAAACCTTAAAAGCTTTTTAGTGAATCTGGCTGTATATATTTATCCTCTAAAATTACTTAGTGTAAAGGAATTGCTGTTCTCATTATGATCCTGTTGTTTTTAGCATAGTCAGTTTTTAATTTTTTTATCATTTTTTGAATACTAGCAACTAAGGGTAAAATTTTTCTTCTATTAACTCAATATCGGTTCCCTTGTAATAAGTTTATCAATTTCGTACCTACAGCCAACTAATATTTTTGACCTGCCAAATATACAACCACAAAAGGAAATACCGGTTGTATGTTATTAATTACTAATATTTGTCTAGTTTAATTTATTATGTAAAAAAAGTATCCAGCTTAGTTAATAATATCAAACAAAGTAATTAATCTTGCGGCGCTCTATTTTTTAAGTCATGTGAAATTAATTGCTTGGATTTTCTTGTCTTATTTCTATTAAATGTTATGTTAAGTCTTTTTATAAAGAGTTGCGAGAAGCGTTATTTACTTATTTCAGTAGTTTATCATAGAAAGAGAATATCAGAAATAAACCTGGAGAAGAATATTTAACACCATTTTCAGCACGTACCGCACAATACTTTGTGCAGTCATTTTATTATTAAATATTTAAAAATGTAATAAAAAGCTTGTCATATGACTTGCCTGATTTATTTTTCCCTGTTTTACTGGGAAAATTACAGAAAAATAATACCATAACCTTGTGTATGACATGAAGGGAATACAAAAGATAATAATTGAGTTATATTACGATAGGACCAAGTTTGCTATGGGTTTTAGATTTTATAAAAAAATAACGAAAACCAAATGAAATACCTATAAATTTATTTTACTTAAAATTCCTTGTTTTCCATCCAGAATGTTTTTCCAACAAATAATTAGAATTCGTAAGATTATATTTTCAGCAGATTAACTGCAAAATCCGGCAATATTGCTTATCATTAGTCGTTGTGCTGTAATTGTTGATAATTGGCACTTCTTTTTTTTTCTCATGATTTTATTTTGACTTTAATCGGTTTTTGGTTCTTTTTAAAGACAACGATTTGTCTTTGTGAAACAAAGCAAATTTAATTGGGTACACAGAGGTGAAATGTTGTAAAATTGGCAAGTATACATAAATAACAATTTTGGCTGTAAACAAGTGTATTGTTTGAAATACGCTTCAGGGTCGCTATTTTAATCGGAAATCTCTTTGGTTTTTATTTATGTTATCTTATAGTCGAAGAGCTAAGTGAGTTTTTGTAGCAGATGAAGAGACATGGCTCCACCAATCTGTAGGCCGGTTTCGAACTTGTTGGTTCTCGTCAGTACAGAATAGGCCAGCGCACTTCAGCATCGGGGAAGTAAATTTCTTCTTCTTCTTCGGATGCATATCCATTAATGGATGTTTGCGATCACATGCTCCATTGCTTCTCTATCTCGGACGGTGTGGATCAGTGTTTGTACATCACGTAACCCTGTCCATTGTCTTATGTTCTGAAGCCAAGAAGCCAGAAGTTAATTTAAGCAACTTATATTAGACAAAATATGAAATCTAATACAAGCAGCGCCATCTCCCAGCATTCCACGCAATCTGAATATAGAATCTCGTAATATATATATATATATATATATATATATATATATATATATATATAGATATATATATATATATATATATATATATATATATATATATAGATATATATATATATATATATATATATATATATATATATATATATATATATATATATATATATATATTACAAAAATGGATATAATATACTTGCAGTTGCATTCCACGCAATCTGAATATAGAATCTTGTAATATATATATATATATATATATATATATATATATATATATATATATATATATATATATTACAAAAGTGGATATAATATACTTGCAGTTGGGTGTATAAAATACAATTATATAAGAGAAACGTAGTTCCCAACCAACTGAAAAACCTTATACTACTCGTATCAAGACAAACGTACTCTGGTCTAACACAGTTAAAGTCTAGTGCATTGTCTAAAAATAATGACACTTAATTGAAAATGATTATTTCCAAAAATGAAATGACTTTTCACCTGTCAGACAGATGGAACTGATTCCACAGAATCACCGTTTCTCTTCTGCAACTCGAAATACACAAATTAAGAACAAGCTTTTCTGCTTGCCAGTGAAGAGTTTTATCACGCAGTATCTAAACGAACAAATCGAATCTTATTACTTTATTCTGATTTTTAATGCTTGATTTTTACAACTGATTAAAATAGTGCAAAAAACATTTTAAAATTATATACGTGTGTGGGGCATTTAGCCACCGACTTCAGATTTGAAGATTAGAAATGTTTATACGTCTAAATTTAGTTTTTTATAAAAATAATACGTACTTAGCGGTAATAAATTATAAAGCAATAATTAATAGTTTTTATGTAAAACAATCTTCTGTTTTAAATTCACTTGAATAATCAGAAATACAATGTGAATAAAACTCTGAACAATGACTATTAATAAAATAATATTTTTATTGAAGTCAAAAGGAAGCCTGTATTCATAAAACGAAATTCGTTTGTTTCGGTTATCTCTTTCTATGTTGTTTTACCCATAATTTCAACGACGTATGGCTTGGATTAAAAGAATAATGTTTCCTTTTCCGTCCTTTTATTATTTCTATATAAATTAAGATGAACAGGTCTCAAAACTGTCGTGGATATGTTCGTAGATTTATCACGCATGGATAATCTCTCACTGGACCAACTGTACGATTTTTTTTGCTGAGAAATTGTAGATTGAAGTTTGTCCTACACCGCCGGACTTTTAGGGTTAAGGTTACTTCCCTTCGGTTTGAAGTTGATAAGACCAGACAGTCATTGTTGATCTTTATCTCGATCTTAACCTCATGAATCAAGGTTATTGCTAGACTCAAATCCGTTTTTCGACAATTTATAGTCTGCTCTTAGAAAAACGTGCACCCTAGACCCACATAGAATTAATTAGAATAGATTAGATGTTTTAAAGTTCTGATTACACATTTAAAAAATAGTAAATTGTGCGACCGCAATGCTGGACATTCCCACAGTGCAACAGAGGAGAATGATAGCCGTATTCCCTTCTTCTTCTGATTTCTCTATGACCTAACCATTCCAAAATATCAATCAAAAGTATATTTTTATTATGTAATGTCTGCCCCAGGGAGGAGGCTTCAGCAGCTATGTTCGATTGTGGATCACGTGGTTCTATACTTCAGCTATTGAAACGAAAGGAGAATATAGCTTTCATCTTCTTTCTCTCTCGCACGCATGAAGACGGCCGGCATTGGCGATGCGGAATATAGTATTTTCTAAAACTATGGTTCTGACGTGACAGGACAGTTCTGGATCGCCGCATGTATTAAGACGTATCAACTAAAAAATGAATAGTCAGTTTTTCATTTAGCACAAACTTTAATCTAGAATATTTCGGTAAAAAAAATGTATGTTTACGTTCCAAAATGGAAATAGAAGGAGAAGAGTACATTACGATCGCGTGAATAATTTTGAATATTCAGTTTACCTGCCGGTACTACCGATCTCTGAGAATACCCCAAAATGGTAATTTTCGCACTTTTATCTGGACGTGATGGATCCATTCTACAGCTATTTGGATTTAACGCATCAAATTGTTTCGGTGATGTATACTCAATTTGTGTTATTTTTGACCTGCAGTACGAATTTGTTCCACACACTTACCATATTATGTGTGAGGATACCACACGCTTTTTGTTTTTATTGTTCTCATGTCATGAACAGATTTTTCAGAATGAGGTAAGAAATAGAGAGAAGACAAGACTAGTCTGAGTCGATATTCGTCTTAATCTACATCACTCTACGTGTGCTTACGATAAGTGGGCATCTGGGATTCTATGGTCGGCTTCTCCTGGCAAAAAATCTTAGCTACGTCTATGTCCTGTACCGCCAGAATCGAAAAAGTTCATACTCGATTGGAAAGCGCAGTGACAATATGTTAATTATTTATTTGCTCTTTATCCTCACAGAAAAACACAAGTCGCATAATTGTGAAATAGAAAAGGCATAATTTTCTCATTGGAGTCGGTCAACGCAGTAAATATGTTGCCTAGGGTTCTTACAGTTTTAATTGAAAGCACTGTGCTGATATTACCGACAAATTTTATTACACAATCCTCAACAACTTATTAGCTAGTGATACAGCAAAAACGTTGTATTTCTTACAAGTTGGTAGTATTTGTCTGTATCGAAGATCAAAGAAAGCGAATTTTATTGATCGATATTGATCAATGTATGAATCATTTATTTTTGATTATAGTTGAGGAATTTGACAGACCATTCTTTGTAAATCTGTTAGAACTAACTTTTGTTAAACGATATATATATATATATATATATATATATATATATATATATATATACATATATATATATATATATATATATATATATATATATATATATATACATATATATATATATATATATATATATATATATATATATATATATATATTATATCGTAGGTTTTCACGGATGCTGGAATGAATGGTTTGGTTATTCCAGGTTTCAATCCGTTCGTTCAAAAAATCTTTTTTACGACGTTTCGTCAAAATCTCATTTGGCATTTTCAAATGCGGTTCGTCTCGTTACTCAGTGAGAACTGATGTATATATATATATATATATATATATATATATATATATATATATTGTTGTAATCATGTCCCATGATCACATATAATCACAAACTTATTTGCGACCACCTTCAAAAGGTTAGGATGTTTCGTCCCGGCATCGGTGGTGGACTCATCAGTGAGATCCACGAATGCCTTTCCCAGACACCCTTATCGTACTTTCTACAACTTGGAACTCCTATTTAAATGAAATTTTGTCGGAGAACAACTGTGGGATGTTCTTTCCGCAATATGCCCCGCTCAAGGCACTTGCTTATCTGACTTTGACCGAAATCTAAGCTATAGAAGCACGAGCCTGATTAGAGAAAATGTGGAACGGACATCCTATGTTGTCTTTCCAAGGTAAGGTACCGGCTTTAGCACAAAGCCACGAATTGACGTCCTTACGTCTCATCGCCCCTGCTTGGGCGCCATGTTATAATCATGTCCCTGGTGTTAAGGACATTTAATCACAAACTTATTTGCGACCACCATCAAAATGTTAGGATGTTTCGTCCCGGCATCGGTGGTGGACTTATCGGAGAATAACGGTGAGATGTTCTTGTTTTGTTTTTCTTGGAATTATGGTCCGTTAAAAATGGGGTGGTGTTATATTTTACATTTTTTAAAAAATTAACTTTTCAGTAATTTATCTCACCTTCGTCAGAACATAATTCACAACAAACACTGCACTCACTGTGCGGAAATCAATTTAATATTATTTTATATTGGAAATGTAGATTTCGTAAAATAACAGAATAAAGATGACCAAGTATGTCATCTTGAAATTAGAGGAGTATTGAAAGGGTCAGATGGGATTTTTTTGTAAAGTAATAAAGATTATTCTGGCTATTGAGGGTTTAAGGGGTCTAGTCCAATGCGTTTTTGGTTTTAGAATTATATTTTTTAGTTGTTATTTTATAATATTGTTATATATTCTGCTAAGTTGCTTGAATATAGACGAGGCCCTAGATGGCTTAAGGCATACGATCTCTTGCGAATTTAAATTTAACAGGCGTTAAAATGAAAAAGAGCCTGTTACAAAACTTGTAAACTGAAACAGACAACACTCAAAATGATATAGTATATTGGAGAGAAAGAAATAAAACAACTAAACAAACTAGTGAATGATATAATAAAAGAAATAAAAATTCCGAAAGAATTAAATTCGGGAATAATATTTCCGATATATAAAAAGGGTGATAAGAAGGATTGTAATAACTCTAGAGGAATTGTATTGGCAAGCATTGCCGGAAAAATATTTGTAAGCACACTGAAAAGAAGAATAAGAAAAATAACTGAGAATAGTATATAATACATTCAATGTAGCTTCAGGAAAGAAAGACAAACACAATACTTACAATACTTCCTATAAGACAAGTAAGCTAACCACTAATAAAGAAAAAAGAGATATATGCTTTTGATCGTATTAGAAGAGAATTAATGGAATGCTTTGGAAAAAAGAAAGATAGGTAAAAGGACAATAAAATAATAAGAATTAGCAACGAGGAGTCAAAAGAATTCGAAACAAAGAGAGGAATGAAACAGAGGTGTGTGCTCAACCCATTACTGTTTTTGATAGTATTAAATGAAGCTTTAAAGCAAGTGGAGAAGTCAACAACTCTACTAAAAATGTGATGCTTACGAATACAACCGACGTATTTGAATGAAATGGAGTGTGTGGATGATATGGCAATAATAATTGTAAATAAACTGAAAAAAAAATCTAGAAATTTTAGACATGGAAATTATAAAGAAAAATATGAAGATAAACATCGAAAATACCAAAACAATAGGTAGAAAATTAGAAATATTTGAGAAAAATAATACAAAACGATGGAAAAATTGATCTGAAGATAAATGAGAGAATGTAGAAAAAATGTTCTATATGATGAACAAATTTTGTGGAAAAAAAATCCCAAATCAGATCAACTAGTGAGGCATGGACCGGACAGAAAAGTGTTACTATAAGTAAAGAATGTGCGATTTCTAAGAAGAATATAAAGTGCGACATGCTGAAAGATCCTGGACATTAAATTAATAACCAAAAAAATAGAAGGACAGTTAAGGTGGTTCGATCATCTTTATTGTATGAATAACGAGAGACTGACAAAAAAGTGTATGAGACGTAAGGGACATGAAAAATAAGAAAGAAAGACCAGAAAGAAAACCAACGACAATGTTAAAGAAGCAGGGGAAAGAAGAGGGATAGAGTGAAAAGAGATAAAATAACACACTCAGGACAGAAAGTGATGGAAAGAAGAATACAGAATGAGCATAACCTTGACTCAATTGAAAAACTTTCTCCCAATAAAGCTAACGTGGGGATATTTTTACAAGTTTTGGAGAACTACAATATGCTGAACACCACATATAAATATTTCACTACTATCAAAAATCATATGTGCAAAAATATTTAAAAAATTGCATACGGGGCGAATTTATAACTTCTTGCTCTTCTTAAGTCGTTTAAAAACATATTAACTATTGGTTAATAATTTTATCAAAGATCAATCCGCTTGCATAAAGGATACAACAGTCTTTAAAATATTATAAAATTAATATTCGTCTTTAATATTTAATTTTATGAGCGTTTAATGTCACATGGAATAATAATACTGATAAATTTATTAATTACATTATAATATAATTTTAATTAAATTTAAAGATAAAATTAATATTCAGATTGGTTTAACGCATGATAAATCATTTAATATTTATGTTATTTTCTCAAAGTAGCTATTATTTTCTGGGTAATAATAATTTAAACGATATAAAGTATAAATTATTGATGTTTTTAATTTTTTGACATTTTCTTGGATGCGTTGTTGTATCTTGTAATGAATTAAGAAGGACATGTTTTCTCGAATATTAAGTCATATTCTTTAAACTTTGACAGTTATTTTTAATTCGTTTCATGGTATTTCGTGTGGTTTTCTGAATTTATGAAATAAATTACAATATAACGTTTTCAGTCAACGAATTCCCCCGTACTGTGAATGTTGAATAATGTTATAATATTTTATTTATATTTGGAAAAGTGTTATAAGAGTATATAGAGGCCCTATTTGTGAATCCGATCACTACCTACTAATATCAAGGATTTAATTACCAAGTTATAACAACAACAGACCACAAGAAATTAAGATCGATTTAGACGGACAAGGAGCGAATTATCCCAAATACAACTTGAATAGCTTAGACAGAAAAAGTGCTAGATACTTATACCAACGGAGATTAGATGAATACTTGGATCAATCTAGACAATTATTCTCGGAAGTATATCAAAATATTACTGAAAGTATACAGTAGTAAGCAGTAAGGCAAGCGTTAAGACAGAAACAAAGCAAAACAAGCAACAAGCCTTGCTGGACGAAGGAGATCGAAGATTTAGTAAAAATAAAGAAACAGTACATTTATGAAATGGTTAAGTGCAAAAAATCCAGGAGAAAAAGACGTATATGAGGAAATCAGAACAAAAGTAAGAAGAACTGTTAACTTAAAAAGGAACGAAATGTACACGTCGAAATAGATAGTAATGATGTCTTTAAAGCTAACTAAAAAATGAAAAATCATGTGGACCTAAGGGTATCTATACAGAATTACTAAAAATAGAACAACAAAACTTTAACTAAGGCCTACGATAACATCCCTATAATTAAACTGCGAGAAACGATGACGAATACAATAAAAACCATACACTTATGATAGCTACAAAATCTATATTCAATTTTAAAAAGAAAAATGGGAAACAAGCTATCGAATCCTTTGGAATCATAGAAGGTTTAAGATAGAGATGCTGCTTTCCAACCACATTGAAGATATATATATATATATATATATATATATATATATATATATATATATATATATATATATATATATATATATATGTTTATGCGGCTTTCACGGATTTCTCTGTGTGAGATGCAAATAGCAGTGGATATAATATCCACATTATGCCGTTGTAGTGCTGAAATCACATTCAGCAAACGTACTATATGCAGCTCCATATATGAATGCAGCTCCATATATGAATGAAGTAAAATGCGAACAGTAAATACAAACTTCTCTCCATCATATCCTTTCTGTGTTAGAGGTTGCATAGTTAGAATAAATTGTTACAAAACGCAATTTATCCTATTCCACCACCATCGAGATGATGGCCTACCTGTACCACCATGCCGAGAAGAAAGTCAATTTGCATGCTTCCTTCCGATCTGTCCTTTGTATAGCCAGGTGCACGTCGGTACCTTGATGAATCTAGTAGAGATGAAACATGTACCTCTGTCGTATCACTGTGGCGGGGAGGGTAAGTTTTGACTTTCTTTTCGGTATGGTGGTACAGGTAGGCCATCATCTCGATGGTGGTGGAATAGGATAAATTGCGTTTTGTAACAATTTATTCCAACAGTGCAACCTCTAACACAGAAAGGATATGATGGAGAGAAGTTTGCATTTACTGTTCTCATTTTACTTCATTCATATACGGAGTTGCATATAGTTGTACGTTTGTTGAATGTGATTTCAGCACTACAACGGCATAATGTGGATATATCCACTACTATTTGCATCTCATACGGAGGAATCCGTGAAAGCCGCATAAACATATACACGCCATCCGGCGGGAGGTCGGTGAAGTCGCGTTCAATATTTGCATGCTTCCTTCCGATCTGTCCTTTGCACAGCCAAGTGCATGTCGGTACCCTGAAGAAGAAGGAGATTCTCAATTCGTCGCGTATATATATATATATATATATATATATATATATATATATATATATATTATGTATGTACACCGATTACTCCGGAACGGCTGCACCGATTTGAATGAAATTTTTTACAATATGTAAGTTGCTGCGGTGGTCCCATATTTTTTTGGACGAAATTGATGTAGTAATATCCAAAATGGCGCTTACAATATGACGGCCAAAAAAATTAATTTTGTCCGATTTTCTCCAGAATTGGTACGGGGGAATTTTTGGAGACGCACATGACGAATCTAAAATTATTTTTAAAAAATTCAATATGGCGAACGAGAAAATCAGTTTTGTCCGAATTTCACCAAAATTGGCTTGGGGAAGTTTTCGAGGTCGCACATGACGAATCTAAAATTATTTTAAAAAAATTCAATATGGCGTATCCAATATGTGGATAAAAAATTAATTTTGCTCGTTTTTTCAAAATTGATACGAGGGAGTTTTTGGGATAGCACATTACGAATCTGATATTATTAAAAAAAAAATAAATATGGCGGATCTAAGATGGCGGATTCAATATTCTACATGTCTCGATTTTGTATGAAGTCAGTATGGAGGGATTTTTGTTAGTGTTAATTACGAAATTAAAATATTTTATTGAAAAACTCAATCTGGCAGATTCAATATGGTGTTCTAAAAATTTTACATATCTCGACTTTCTCTAAAACTGATATAGAGGGTTCTTGAGGGTGTAAATTATGAATTTAATCGTTTTTCAGGATTCAATATGGCGAATTTGTTCAAATGTGGAACTGAATCGTTTTTGAGGATGTAAATAACGAATATAAAATTATTTTAAGAAAATCTAATATGTCAGATGCAATATGACCGTTTAGAAATTTTAAATTTCTGGATTTCATTTAAAATTGGTACTAGGGAGCTTTGAAGGGATTAGATTTAGATTAGATTAAGACGTTAAAATTGTTTTTTTGAAATTCATTATGGCGGATTCAATATGGTGGGTTGCAAAATTTTATCTTATTTCCATTTTTTTAGATTTGGTTAAGGCGTTGGAGGGTGGTGTATTACGAATATGAAGTTAATTTTTTAGAACTATTAAGTTGATAAGATATAATATGAAGGACTAAAAATTTTACATTCTCCGGTATTATCTAAAATTGATATTGTGGGGTTCTTGGGGCATGTACAAACTCAATATGCAATATAAAATATATCGGCCTAAGAAATTTACGTCTCAAATTCTTTAAATATTGATATTGGAAGGTTTTGGGGCCTATATTACCAATCTCAAATTAATTTGAAATTTAAGATATTGGATTTACTATGACAGACTAAATATTTGTTTGACACAATTTCATTGGTATTTGGAGAACTCTAAGAATCGAAGAATTTTTAGTGGTTCATTTTAGGGTGATTTGGAGTCATTGTGAGGTACATTAATCTCGATTAGCATGTAGTTCAAATAATTTATGAATATCATAAAGAATTCAAAATTAAAAATGGAAAAATAAAATTTTTATAAAAAAATTGAACCGACTTCTAAAAGTGCGCTAAAAATGGAAAAATAACTAGAAATTTTTATATGAAATTGAATTTTTGAAGTCGGCGCCAAATTATTTCTAAATGAAATAAATAACTACTAATATATACAAATTATGGTAAGAAAGCAATTACAAATAAAGTATTTTTAATTTGTTTATGCAAATCACATTTTGTCAGGTATTAGTTTGGCGCCGACTTCAAAAATTTCAATTTCATATAAAAATTTATTTTTTCCTTTTTAGCGCATTTTTAGAAGTCGGTTCAATTTTTTTATAAAAATTTTATTAAAAATAATATTCTAAATCATTAGGAGGACGATAAATACTAATAAAAAAGCCACGACTACACAAAAGTTAAACCCTAGTGGCCCATACTGAGCTAACATAAAAAATTACATTAAAACATTCTTTGTTCGTCTAATAGAAAGTAGATCGGCTCTTTTTAAGCCGATTTGTTTTGAGGTATAGGGGTCATTCATATCCTAATCGATTTAGTGATCAATGATGGAGCATTACATACGTACATTGTTTCGTTTTTTACGTGTATTGTAAAACGGTTGATTACAACAGTAGTTGGTATATTTATTTCAAAATGAGACAGCATCTTGTCTTATATTAAATTGTTATTGTGGTGTGGTACATAAGCCGGATCATTATGGAACGGACAACTGAAATTTAATGCTATGGAGATGGTATAGTTACTAGTACCATTAATAACACTGTTTTTCTTATGTGGTTGTTAGTTTTTAGGTATTAAGTGACAAAATTTGTACAAATAATTGCATACAACAGATTTCGACAATGGGGTTAAAACGTGACTGACGTGATATTTCTTTCGATTGGCTTTTTGTTTCGTCAATGGCTTCGTTCGTGCAATGCCATTTTTATCCAACTTCAAAAAAGGAGATTGTCAATTTAACATGCATATTACTAGTGTGACAAAATTTGATCATATACTCCTGTCAATGACATATTGAGGTAGCTTTAGCCAGTCTATCCATAACCAAATTGTTGCCACACATTAATTTGTAACTATTTTAATAACCTATAATTAAATTTCACAGTAATAACGACACTCTGGAAGTCTGGTCGTTCAACTTCTCTCTTGCAGCTTTAGTACCCAACAACTACTGTTATTTAAGCTTACCAAAACCATGACTCAGAACCTCAGGACTCAGGAAAGGCTGCTAATTAGTTGGTCAGAAGACATTTCTTGTTTTATAGGTCTCGCAACAGCGCGGGAAGGTTTTAATTAAATTGAATAAAACAAGTTTCTCAAAACACTTAAATCTATTTAACAAAAATAAATAGAAAACAAACTATTTACAGTGAGAAACTTAAACCTAATAACAATTTAAAAAAACTAACAAAATTGCTCTTATTGGCCGATTTAATAACTAAAAATATAAAACCCAATTTAGAAAAAACACGTATACTAAATAAAAAAAATAAAAATATTACTTAATCGAGCTGTATGAAAATCACGAAATGCCCCACTAAAATAACACACGATAATCCCTTAATTTCCCAAAATAAACAAAGATAACCTTCTTTTCCGACGATTATACCCGTGACGTAATTATTCTACGGCACTGGTACTCACGGTACCGTTCTAACGACATTCAAATCATAACTGCCATTTACTATTCCTTAAAGCAGTGTCTTCAAATCTTACACCCCTTCGACACCCCTCTGATTCCCGTTTGTACCCATATCAGCCGATGGAACCCTGTAAATGTCAATTTATTTCCCTTAAAGTTCGAAGGTTTCGATCGTTACGTGCTGAGGGCGTTAGCTATTCTATACCGGATGTTTGATTACCGAATTGGCCTCTGAGCGTCTAAATCCCAATTTTTATATAACATAGTAGTAAAACAAACTAACCCACGTCTTCCTATAATGAAAAGAATATATGTTAAAGACTGTAAAAAAAACTATTCACTTTTCTGGTCTGTTTTGGCAATAAACATCTGAACTCGTTATTTCTTGTGAATAGAAAAAACAGTGATTACTCAAAATTCTTTTTACAAATGGCCAAAGGATATATTTCTATTATAGTGAGTTTATTTGATTATTCTTTTGTTTCCTAATAATGGGAAAATCGTTCAATATTCTAAGACATTTTAACGGTTTGTGCATATACCATATGCACCTCCCTTATCTTTCGGTTTTATTTACATAACCAGGGCAGGATTACTTAGACATATTTATAGGCAATTCTAAGAGAGGGTCTTATTACGTCTTCATAAATTAACTAACTTTACGTATTTTTTAAGAAAACATTTAAACGACAAGGATCATAAAAGTTAAGCTCGATAACTGATTTATTTTTCCTTTATACTTTCTTGGATAGTGATAAAAAATATAACTACCCTATTCCTACGAGAAATCTATTCACAGAGTGAGTATTTAATTATTCATTTTAACGGAATATAGTTCACATTGAATAGTGTAAAATAATTATTATTTGTTCCATTATACTAGATATATATTATTGCATCATTACCGGCAAGCAGTAAGAATAAACAATATGTTATGGCCAGCAAGAAGTGCTGACTTAAACCCGATGGAACGTATCTCGATATTTAGGAAGGAAGAATATCTGGAGAGGAATGGATATTTCTGTGGGTGTATCTCGAGGTTCTATTTTGGGCCGTTAGATTTTTTAAATTGACTTTTAAAATAAAAATATTGGTTCTAGATTCGACCGCTATATAGATATTTTTTATGTATGTATATCCATTACTCCAGAACGGTGGCAAGGACTTGAATGATTTTTTTTTACGGAGGAAGTTGCTGTGATGTTCCACTTTCGTTTTGGACGAAATAGGTGCTATAAAAATTAATTTTTCTCCAAAAATTCTCGTTGGCCACTTTTCGGGACAGCACAAAACGGATCTAAAATTATTTAAAAAAAATTCAATATGACGAATCCAATATGGTGAGAAAAAAATTTGTATTATCTCCAAAATTGGTATGGGAGAATTTTCGGAGTCACACATAACCAGTCTGTAATGATTTTTTAAAAATTAAATTTGGCGTACAAAAGAAATTGATTTTGTCCAATTTTCTTCAAAATTGGTATGGAGGAGTTTTCAAGGTCGCACATAACGAATCAAAACTTATTAAAAAACAAATTAAATATGACGTGTTAAAAATTCTACATTTCTCAATTTTGTCCAAAATCGGTATTGGGGGATTTTTGGGAGTGTGAATTTAAACTTACTTTTGAAAAATTCAATATTTTCTATAGAGGGGTTCTTGAGGGTATACATTACGAATTAAATATTATTTTAAAAACCTTGAATACGCCAGATCCAATATGGTGGACTAAAATTTAATATCTCTTGATTTTGTTCATAATTTGTTGCTGGCGGGTTTCTGAGAGTGTAGAAAATATGACGCCCTAAAAATTTTATATCTCCGATTTGCTCCAAAATTGGTTCTAGGAGGTTTTCAAGGGTGGAGATTTAGACTAGATTAGGGGGGTAAACATGCAAACAAGCATAAAGTTGCGAGGTGTGAATTTGGAAAAAGTGCAAAAATACAAATACTTGGGCATATGGATAACAGCAAATAATGAACAAACAACAGAAATAAGAACGAGAATAGAAATGACAAGAAGTGCGTTTGTAAAACTGAAAACCATTCTGTGCAGCAGAGACATCACTCTAGAACTAAGAATGATAATTTTAAGATGTTATGTATTTTCAGTGCTGCAGTATGGGTTGGAAGGCTGGACAATAAAACAAAAACACATAAATAAACTGCAGGCGTTTGAAATGTGGTGTTACAGAAGGATGTTGAGAATATCTTGGACGGAGAGAAAAACAAACGTAGAAGTATTGCTAGCGATGGACAAAAATCATAAAATAATTAACAACATAAAAATAAAGAAACTGCAATATCTTGGACATATAATGAGAGGCCAGCGATACGAGTTGCTTAGATTGATCATGCAGGGTAAAATGGAAGAAGAAATATCGGAAGAAGAAGAATTTCATGGTTGAGAAATTTAAGAGAGTGGTTCAATTGTAGCTCAGTAGAACTTTTTCGAGTAGCGGCAAATAGAGTGAGAGTGACAATGATGATATTCAACCTCCGATAGGGGATGGCACTTGAAGAAGAAGAAGAAGAAGGGGGGTATTACTATTACAAGTACAGTTAGCAGAATATATGGTACCATAGTGAAAAAACGAATACAAAGAGAATATAGCAACATGAAAGCTGATGAGCAAGTGGGATTCAGGACAGGAAGGTCAACGATTGATCATCTTTTTTGCGTCACACAAATTATAGAGAAGAAAATGGCCGTAAATCAGGAAATATATTTTGTGTTCGTAGATCTGAAGAAAGCATATGATAGTGTCCCACAAAACAAATCCTGAACGTCAACATAATTAAAGCAGTGAAAAACATATATGACAACAGTACAGCTAAGATCAAAATTGGAAGCAGTACCTCAGAGGGTTTTAACATCACAAAGGGTCTCAAACAACAGGGATGTTGTCTATCCCCTACGTTATTTAGGATATACCTCGAACAGACGCTAAATAGCTGGAAAAGAAAATGTAAAAATATGGGCATATTGATCAATAACAATATCATATATATATATATATATATATATATATATATATATATATATATATATATATATATATATATATTGTCTCTTGCAGACGATCAAGTACTCATAGCGCAAGATTACGAAGATATGGAAGATATGACGAGAAAATTAACCGAAGAATATAGCAAATGGGGATTGGATATATGTGTATTGGTGGCAGAGAGACCTGATACTGCAAGACAATCAAGTGGACACTGCGACAAGTATAAATCTCTAGAACTAACTATCATAAAAGACCGAGGTATGGACAGGAGAATAGAAAAAGAAACAATCAAGAAAGAAGAGCGATCACACTTCTCAGTAGTGTGGGACGAAAAAACAATTTCTAATACAAATAAATATCGAATATCCAACATGATTGTCAAAAGCATAATTACTTATAGCTGCAAAGTATGGACGCCGAGGAAGAGAACCAAAAAGAAACTAGAAGATACAGAGATGGACTTGTGGAAGATCCAGGTTGGAAAGAATTACCAACGACAGAATCAGACAAATTATGAACGTACAGCATTCAGTCTTAGATGAAACTGGAATCCAGCAGTTGAGATGGTATCGACGCGTACATCGAATGCCAAAGGAGAGACTGCCAAAATAGATTTAAGAGTGGGCACCCCATGGATGACGGAAACGAGGAAGACCACGTCTTAGTTAGAGAGAAGAAATCGTCCCAGAGATGAGGGATAGAGAACTGGAAGAGAAATATTTATAGAGGGTTTAAATTTTTTGCGGATCTAACACGCTAGATTGAAAATTTTAAGTTATTCACATTTTTTCAAATTGGGAACTACAAATTTTACATTTTTCCGATTTTCTTTAAAATTGATATTGGGACGTATTAAAATTTAATGTGCAGGATAAAATGTATTGGACCAAAAAATTCAATCAATCTCAAGTTCTTTAAATATCGGTATTGAGAGTTTTAGATGGCCCATATTATTGATCTTAAATTAATTAAAAATTCAAAATAGCGAATTTACTAAGGCACAATAAATATTTATTTGGTACAATTTCATTCAAACAGATATATGGAGAATTCATGAATTAAGTTAAATTTATATATTTAAGGAGTGAAAACAGCGAAAAAAATGATGTTTTCATCTCTATAAAAATACAAGGTATGAAAATGATATGTTCAATATCTTGTAAACTTAATGATATGCAAGTAATTTTACACGAAAAAATCAACCTTTTAAATTACGTTTAAAAAAAAAGTTTTTATATATGAATTTGGGGGATTGTTGTTACCCCCTAGGAACGCATTTCAGTTCTTAAAAAATACGTATTGGATATTTTTTGTTTTAGAATGAGACAATTCTGTGGCGGAAACGAGATAGCGTTCCCTTATATAATTTATTTTAATATTCTCCTTAACATATTTATTTAAAACTACAATAAAACACTTTAGACAAAGTTTATAAGTAATTGTAAAAGTGAACACATAAATCCAACAAAAAGCAGATAATAATGTGTTGATTTCAAGCCATTGGGTGATGACGTCATAAACTTGCGCTGTGTCCTTGTCGCGTAGGAGTTGTTAGATCTTAAGGAAAGAATACTTGTTGTCAACTTTGCCTTTTTTTAACCAAAAGAGTAATATTTGTCATTTCAATAATATTTAAGTTTAAAATAAATATTAATTTTTTCAGGATTTATTATCATAGAAACTCACTTAAAATGTGCTTAATTTATCAAAATTTGTGTTTCTAAAAGAATATTTCTAAATATTCGATAATTTTATCTATGAACAGATTAAAGTTGTAATTCGACTGTTACCAAATTTGTCTCTGAATAAAGATATATACATACATTATCATACCAGTCAGTATGCCCAGAATAACTTTTCATAATATTTAGATTATTACTAATAATATTCCAGTCTACAGGGTTAAAGAACTTGATGTCAACTTATTAATTGATTATCATACAGGGTCGGTGGAATGTAGGCACAGCCCAAGCTATAATTTTAATTGATAGAATACGCTCGGGGACAGGCAGAAAACAGGTCCCAGTGGACGATAAACATTCAGTCAGGTTAACCGACACATTGTATGGTCACACCAGCTGGCCACAATGGTCATTTTTACTCGGGTGGTGCATACTTATTAAGGCCGGTAGATTCTTTATTGTTGGGTATTGTTGGAGGATAAGTTGTTCGTTTTGATTATGCAATAGAAGTGGTAGTCTGTTTGGTTGGATTTTTATAATGCATGAAGATCATTAGGTTTTTAATAAATCATTTGAAACCTTTTATAAGACATCATATGTGGTATAAAATAATGTTCTTGGATTGCGTCTGTCTGTATGTCCAGGATAATCCAGAACTGTGTGAAATTAATTTTAGTTTCATCATTGCATGCTAATACTGGGTATACATTTTTGAATAATTTTAAAAAGAGAAATGCATGCATTGTATTACCGTGCTTAGACAGTAAAGTGAAAAAAATAAAAACAGAGAAAACTGGACTCTAAGTTTTTCATATTTCTAAATTGAATTAATTATATCTATAGCATCTAATAAAGGGTATTGTTTATAGAGATATAGAAATTTTAAATGGAATAAAACAAAGATGAATTTTTTAAATTGACATGAAATTTACTTTATTCGAAAGATAACCTTCTGGCATTATAATTTAAATATGACTTCTGGCATATGACCGTTACGGCTGGCTCGGACGTAGTCTAATCTGGAGGTCCAATTTTCGATGACTTTTTCCAACATTTGTGGCCGTATATCGGCAATAACGTGGCGAATGTTATCCTCCAAGTGATCAATCGTTTCGGGCTTATCGGCGTAGACTAGCGACTTCACATATCCCCACAGAAAATAGTCTAGCGGCGTTAAGTCGCACGATCTTGGAGGCCAATTCACGAGTCCGAAATGTGACTCTATGTGGTTACCAAATGTTTCCTTCAATAAATCAATTGTGGCACGAGCTGTGTGACATGTTGCGCCGTCTTGTTGAAACCACAGCTCCTGCACATCATGGTTGTTCAATTGATGAACGAAAAAGTCAGTAATTATGGCTCTATAGCGGTCACCATTGACTGTAACGTTCTGACCAGCATCGTTTTTAAAGAAGTACGGACCAATGATTCCACCAGCCCATAAAGCACACCAAACAGTCAGTTTTTCTGGATGTAACGGTGTCTCAACATACACTTGAGGATTATCATCACTCCAAATACGGCAATTTTGTTTATTGACGTATCCATTCAAACAAAAGTGAGCTTCATCGCTAAACAAAATTCGCTTATGAAAATCGGGATCAACGGCAATCTTGTTTTGGGCCCATTCACCGAATCTACGCCTTGCTAGGTGATCGTGTGGCTTCAATTCTTGCACGAGTTGGATTTTGTAAGCACGCAAACCAAGATCTTTCCGCAAAATCTTCCATAAAGTGAATGGACACATATCCAATTCCTGTGCACGATGGCGGATAGACCGATTCGAGTCTTCCTCTACGCTACGCTCTACAGCAGCAATGACTTCTTCTGTACGCACTGTAAGACGTCTCTGTGGATGCGTATTATCTTTTAGAGTAAACGTGGTGCGAAAACGTTCCATAGTTAATCGAATTAATTGCTCTGATGGACGATTATGTTGACCGTAAAATGGACGTAGTGCGCGATACGTATTTTGAACAGAACCATGATTTTCAAAATAAATTTGCACAATTTGGAAGCGTTGTTCAGGCGTCAGTCTATTCACGTTGAAATGCCAAACCAAACTAAACATAAATCACTTGACAACTGACAAAATGGCCGCCAGTTAAAAAAGTGTTGCCAACTTAAAGTTTTATACCTCTATAAAAAACACCCTTTAGATGGTTGCATAACTTTATGAATGGTTACTTAAGGTGATTTTAGATTGCAATTAATCAAAATTTCTAAAATAAGTGACTCACTGTCTTTCATTTTTGTAAATCTAAAAGCAGTAGCATGTAATTTACTGCTTTTATACTCTTTACCTTATTCAAATAATTCTTAATGATTAATTATATAATTGATATGTAGAACATTACCGTAAAAAATAAAAGGTAATAAATGTATTCCTGTATTCCCAAAGATGTTATATAGGGGAGCGTGGGGGAATCAAAGCCAGCGGGTAATGAGAGCGGTGTCTTTGTAGACTTATCCCATGATCGTATTCGTGCAAATGGCGCTCGTGTGTGCTCGGCAATGTTCAAAAACCTGTGCCGCCCGCGAGTGGCCCCCCAGCGTCTCGCGATCAGTCCGTCACGAGACGGAAGCGTGTTTTTAGCTCCGTGGTTATAAAAAATTATAAGTTTCATCTTTCAAGGTAAGTGTTAAAATATATTCATATTGTATTATATTCGCACTAAATATATCACCATATCTATCTAATTTACAGTACTGCTTCTCAAATTGCTACTGAGAACAACGTGTTTTTATTATATTTTTAATTTTGAAGTGGTTGATATGCGGGTAATGAGAGCTAGTCATGGTTCCCATTACCCGCATTATTGGAATTTGGCTCCCACTACCCCATTGCAGTTTATTAAATTTTCACTGACTTACATGACTTAATTAACCTTTCCAGATGCGACGAAAAAGACCTCGTACGACGTCAAAAGCTTCTTGAACTGTAGAAAGATTAGAAAATACCATCAAAACCCTTCAAAACGGTGGTATATCTGTGTACAAAGTACCTAAGGCCACATGAATACCTTACAGTAAGCTAAAAAAAACGATACAGATTAGCTGAAGCGAATAATGATAAGTACAGCTGTCCTTCAAAGTTGGTAAGAGGTGCTGTGTTCAATGACGAACAAGAAAAACAGCTAGCCGATTATCGTCGTCAAATGTCGAATATGTATTATGGGTTAACAAAATCTCAATTTCGTAAAATATGTTACGATTTGGCTGTGGAGTTCGGTGTGTCAAATCGATTTAATGAAGTCAACAAACTTGCTGGTAAAGATTTCTTATGCGGATTTTTGCAGCGACATCCCGATCTCAGGATCTAAAAGCCCGAAGCCACAAGTATTAACAGAATACTTGGATTCAACAGAGTGGAAATAAACCATTTTTTTGGAAATTTTGAAACAGTTATGGTTAAACACGAATTTGAAGCAACTAACATTTACAATGCGGATGAGTCTGGCGCCTTAAGGACAAAAACGTGTTGGATCAGTGACATCTTGGGAGAGGGAAAAAATGTTACATTAATATGTGCCATGAGTGCTTCAGGATTGTTCATACCATACCAACGCCACTCGCCGCTACTGGAAAAAGATGGACCACCAGGAGGCATTTACGCCTGCACATATAATGGTTGGACAAACGAAAACATATTCATTCTGTGGTTTAAACAGTTTATACAGCACTCAAAGCCTACAGTCGGAACACCCGTTCTGCTTGTAATGGATATTCATAATAGTCATGCAACTTTAGAAGCTTGGAAATTAGCAAAATCTAATCACGTAATAATGTTGACTATCCCCCCACATTCATTCCACCGTTTACAACTGTTGGATGTACCATTTTTCGAGCCCTTAAGAAAAGCATAAAAAGTGTAATATGTATATGAAATCAAAAAATATAATAAGAATAACATCATATGAAATTGCGGGACTGTTTAATAAAGCTTACAGTAGGGTTGCAAGTTTAGAAAAAGGGATTTCGGGTTTTAAGGCGACGGGAATATTTCCCATAAACCCTGCGGTTTTTGATGATGAAGATTTCATTGATAATATTGTAACGAACAGCCAGCTTCTGTTAACTGTGGTATTATCCAATCTACAGCAATTGAAACACCACTACAAACTCTAGTTTATTCTTTTCCGGTTCAGACTGCATCGAAAAATTTACAAAAGCAGCAACAAACTGATTTACCAAATACGATTGATGACTCCGAAATCTTTCCCCCAGATTTCTTCGACGATGACTACCAAACAAAAACAACATTCTGCAATTTTGACGAGTACACCAATGAAAGTGTTGTTTGAAGAAAAGAAGAAGAAACGTATGGAAAAGGATGCCAAAAATCTTAAACCAATCGGAAAAGGTGCCAAGGGTAAAAATACCAAAGAAAAAAGTGATAAAGTTGCTAATGGTAAAAGTAATAAAGAAAAAGGGGACAAAAAATCGAGTGCTAAAGCCAAAGGTTCTAAACGGAAAAAGAATACAGTTGAAAAGGAAAAAAAAAGAAAGAGTAAAGAAAAATTTATTCAGCAGTGATGAAGATGGGTCATCAAATGAAGTTGATGAGTACAAAACTACTTTCAAGATGTAGAATAAATATACCAGCTCTTTTGAAGAAGCTCACTATGTAGAGTGAAACGTCAGAGAAATTGTTGTCCTTTGTTTTCTCTAATGGAAAAACCTATACCCAAGAAAACATTAGAAAAAAATATTTAACAAAAGGTTTAAGAATACAAAAATAAATTATATATATATATATATATATATATATATATATATATATATATATATATATATATGTTCTTTAACGACATGTAAAAATAATAATTCTGAATCAAAAAACACAATAATAAATTTACTAGGGCTGCAAAACGATAACATAACCAACGACATAATGACGTAGACAGATAATATCGACCATCAAGCCGCACCCTAAAAGTACCTGAAGTACTTCGCGTCTACCAGCGAGGTGCCCGGGGCCCCTTTCTGTTAGACAGAACATTGTCTTTTCACTGGAGAGTTAAATAGTGCCATGTCTTCGGATAAAATAAAAATCGTTATGAGGTCAGTGGACTCCTTTTGAAATAATAAATGTCCTTGAAGAGGAAAACATTGTTTTCTTATTTCTTTGAAACAAAATTGTTTCCTTGTTTTAATTAAAAACACTTTGGTGATGCGTAGAATGTGAGTGGTTGATTTGATAATTTGACTCTTATTTAATCGTGTCGCCTTTAAAAATACAATATTTCTAAAATACTCAATAGAGTTTTCTTTATATGGAGAACTGAACATGGCAGAAGGAAAACACTTTGGTTTCTCCTGAATATGACAGTAATTTAAAAACAATGCAATTTCATATAACCCTATGGTTTTATAGCGACATAACCACTCTGAAATAGAGCAGAAGTTATATCACACCCGTTAATAGCATGGGGGTTCAAAACAATGATTTTACGTTTTCAAAATTGTTAAAAATTTTAAAGTTTATACTATAAGTTAAGGTTTCTTTTTTTCGGCTTTTAAAAAATTTTAATGGAATTCTGGCAAATTTAATGTATCTATAACTTAACATTCCCGCCAGCAATCCTTGTTTTCATACTAATTTGACATTGCCAAAAACATCTCAAACGATCAAGTCTTGAAATAAAAGGTATTGGCAACATAGCATATAGCTTCATCGAAGGTGGAAGTGAAATGAACATATAATTTGTTCATTACTTTCAAATGGTCACAGAAAAATAATTTTTGCCTAAATAATAGTTTTATAGTGACAATATAGTAGATTTTCTTTTAAAAAACTACCCCATAATTCACTAACAAAGTCTAACCTTAAAACCGGCCTAATTTCATGGTAGAAAGTTTAAACTGACAAGCACGACAGTAAGTCAAATAAGTTTTAAATGTCAAAAATTCAATAATAAAAATTTAGAATGTATCTATTATCGATCCTACAAAATTGCAAAATTTCATCTATTTTCAGGATATAACTATTCCTCTTACCGATTCCAAGGCTTTATCTCCATGTTTTTATCCTTAATTCCCCTATATCAGGGTTTATTTGTTGACATATTTAATACAAGTGATAACACTATCATAAGGAAAGGATCGGGTCTAAATCTTAAACCTTCTGAGTGAATCTGGCTGATTTTTATTTGCGTATAACACATTTAAAAGGATTAGTGATAAAATTTGTTGATAATTTTACTTTATAAAAAGCAAAAAATATTCATAATTAAGGGATACATTTGTTCTATAAATGGGCATAAATCAAATTATAATGGTACTCTAAAAGAAAGCAAATTGTATCAACCTTTGGTTTTCCAGAAGATGATAATTTAGAAGCTAAATGTTCACGATCATATCTCGAGATAAATTCTATTTCGCCTAAATCTTCTGAACTAAAATTTTGACAGAAACTAAATTGAGACCTGAGACAGTCCCTTCTATTTTCCAAATTTACTTCAATACTATCTAAGAAGAGGTACCTCTTCCAATAAAAAGCCCTGATGAGAAAACATAGCTCATAATGAACATTTAAATGAATTGCTTGAAAAATAAGATTTTTTATATAATTTTGCAAACCTGGTCCTTAATTATACTAAAATTAACATTTCTGACTCTTGCACAGTTAAAGTTGTGATAGAACATGATAAAATTTAATTGCTATTGCTAATTAAATTTTAGATGACGATAACGGGATATTTTCAAGTGAAAAAGAGTGAACATATGATAATGTAAGTTAAATTTTGCCTTTTGACCTAAAACTAAGTAAGTAATCTAAACTAGAAAATCCATTAACTAGATACAAATATCTCTACTGCCACATTGACAGTAATTTTTGAAAGAGAAAAATTTATGTTGTTTAAATGACTCATCTCAAGAACTGGCTTCAACAATTGTAGAAAGAAGTTTAGAAAATAACACTAATTTACTTGCTTACTTACTTACTCCATGACTTACAACCCTGGGTGGGTCTTTACTGACTTCACAATACTCTTCCATTGCTACCTGTCTGCCATGGCATCTAGTGGATTATCAATATTCATTGCCTTTAGATCTTTGGCAATATTGTCTTTCCATAGGAGGCGAGGACGTCCCAGTGGTCTTTTTCCTACCGGTGCTTCCCCCCACGCGAGTTTGACTGTGCGACTATCTGGTAGTCTTCTTACGTGTCCCGCCCACTGCAGTCGCTTAGATTTTATTTCTCGTACAATATTAGTGTCTCCATATAGATCCTCCAGTTCTTTATTGGTACGGATTCTGTGTCGTCCTGTTTTTGCATCCACTGTTGGGCCATATATTTTTCTAAGAATTCTTCTTTCGAAGACTCGGAGCCGTTCTTCATTTGTTACCGTTAATGTCCAAGCTTCGCACCCATACATCACTACCGGTCTTATATTGTTTTGTATATGATTATCTTGGTACATCTTGTTGTTAACTTGGATTTTAGGAAGTCTTGTTCTGCATATAGGCACTTATTACCTGCTTAGATTCTACAGTTAATTTCTGTAGTTCCGTCAGTGTTGTCAGTAAGCATCGTTCCCAGATATTTGAACTCTTTGACGCGTTCAAAGTTATAGTTCCTCATTGTGATGTTTTGGCATAGTCTGCCTCTGCGTTGGTTGTTTCTAGTGGAATACAAATATTTAGTTTTCTCTTCGTTAATTTTAAGCCCAATGCTACTCGCACTACACACTAATTTTCACTAACCAAATAATAGCATTTTTTAATTATTTAAATGTCTTAAAACAACAAATAACGTAATTTCTAGATTGTATATCGTTTCTCGATTTACAAAATTTTTACCTAAGTGTCCTTAATTTAACCTATTATGTTTGTTGAACAAATAACTGGAATTCGTATCATTATAATTTCTCCAGATTAATTGCACAATCCGGCAATGTGGCTCATCATTAGACATTGTGCTGCAATTTGTGACAGTTAGCATTTCTCCTTGTTCTTTCAATCGTGATTTCATTTTAATTTTAATCGATTTTAGTGCTATTTTAAAGATATTGGTTTGTCTTTATAATACAAATTATGAACAATAGTAAAATATCATGTTATTTGCAAGAATAAATAAATATGTAGAGTTCAAAAAACTCTTAGAAAATGAAGAGATGCTTGGACGAGTACCAGAATATGTTGTAAAATATAATACGATATAGTTTTTCTTTACCTCTTTATAGCAATCTAGGTTGTAAATAATTGTATGGTTTGGAATGGGCTTCATGATCTCTATTTTAACCTAGAATTTCCTTGGATGGTTGTAACAGTCTTTTAAAGACGTTTTCTACTTAAAATGAAGTTCCTTTTGCTGGGTAATAGAGAAAACTTTAGAGGTTGAGAAAAATTGTTTTTCAGAGTTTAAATAAATATAATATCAATATTAACATATACTTTTCAGTCTACATTAGGGCTACTGGGGCTTGGAACTGGAGCTGGCGATTACTAAAGAGTCTGGGGAAGCATGGCGGAGAGGTGTCCACCAATTCCCATGTAGACAGATTACATGTCACCGCTTGAAAAACCCATTCACTTTCTGAAGATATTTCTACCAAGTGGAGAGGATTGGGAAGGAAAGCAAAATCTTCCAGGAAATAGATCTTGGTAGTATACAGATGGATGTTGACAAGATGAAAGAGCTGGAGCCAGAGTATTTGGCAGAAGCAAGGAAGTTAGACAAAGATTTCTACCCTCTCACACAAAGTTCGACGATTTTTATGGCGGGAATTTATGCTATTCTGCAGTGTGGCCATCTCTGTGACAAGAGCATAAACAGTAAGGCTGCGATAATAGCGCTGAGATCCAGTAACTTAGTGACTGAGTGCAAGGATGTATTGAACAGTCTGACAAGGAATGGCTATATCATACTCCTGTGGGTTCCGTGCAGGGGCGGATCCAGCCTCTCTCTTTGGGGGGGGGCGGTGTTATCACAAAAATACAGTATGGCAAGAAAAACAAGTTGTCAACGGGGGGGGGGGGAATGCAAGCAATATACTCATTCCTAATATAAAAGGCAGAATGGGTTCTATTTTCCTGAACTCAAAGCTTTTGGGAGGGGGAAGGCGATCGCAAGAATACAGACTCCTATACTCTATTCAAGAACTAGAGAGAATAATAAAACTGTTACCGAAACCTCTAACGTACCTGCTCCAATGCCGCAGGTAACTAAGAACTGCCGTAAATCTAATTATATTTCATTATATTTAAATATATTTTATAAATTTACTGCAACATAGAATTTCTGATAGTTTAATTTAATTTCTGTCAGTGAGCAAAGTACAACTTACAGTGTTTTCTTAGTGATTTATCTTGTTTGCGCTTGTTTTTATATATTATTTGAGATTAATGAGGTACCCAAAAGATATGGCTTTCACCTCTATATTTATTCCAAAATCGTTAAACCAGGACATTTTTTCCTCAACGAAAAACTTATTACGATGAATGTTTATGCTACCTTAAGATATCAATATCTAGAGAATAATGTTAAAAGCTCTGTTGAGATGTGTTCCAACATGACAGGAGTTAGAAAATCTACTGTGTACCGAATACTGAAGGAGAAAAAACGACTGGAATTGTTAATACTTCCAAGTCACATTCGATCACAGGCAAACGAAAAACCTCGTTGGAAGAAGAGATAAAAACTGCAATTAAAGGGGTTGTATATACATTTTATTATGAGAAGCAGATCCCAACCATCTACAAAATTCTAACTAAAATCATTGAAGATCACGATTTACCTGAAATTAAAAGAACGGATCTCTGGAAATTGCTCAGAGAACTTAATTTTTGCTGGGAAAAACCAGATAGAAAATCTGTTTTTATAAATCGTCCGGAAACTGTCCGTTGGAGACGTAAATATCTCTCTCAAGTAAAAGGTAGAGTTGCTAGAAATAATACAATTAATAAAATTGATAATTTAACTAAACTTTTGAAAGATTTTTTTTTAATAAAGTTACTGCGGAAAATTGGGAAAAATCCATATAATAAAAGAATAAAACAAAATGTGAGAACTCGATCTCATAATCGGTGAGATAGAGGAACCAATTATAATTAATTTTAGCGAAGATAGTTTCACTGACTTTGATTAGTAATTAGATACGTATTTATTTATTGTTTAATGTTGTTTATATGTTTTTTTTTTTAATTTTATATATATTTAATTCTAATTAGCCGTAAGTTTTTTATTCTTTTATTATTGTGTTTGTGTCTTTTTCTTAAGCGTGTAGAATTAACATGTTTATTTTATTTTTTTTGGGGCTATCGTATTTCCATATACAAAAGTAAATTAAATTAATCTATCAGTACAATAGAAATATTAATAAGTATGTCTAATTTTAATTACAACATAAAAAAAAGTAATTACATTTGAATCCGTTTTTAGTGCTTAATTGTAATTCTGCAGATGGTTAAATAAATAAATAAACTGAAACGTCAAATACCCTAAAAATGTTTTTAATTAATAATAAAATGACCGATAGCCCCAAAAATATTTTATTATTATATGGACGAATTTATTTTTTTATATATGTTTAACTTTTTGTATTTTTGACAATGGATATTTTGTAAGTATTTAGATTATAACTTAGAATTTTTTGAGAGAATAATTCTACGTTTTAGTCTATTATTATAGACCGGTATTTTTGATTATAAAATTTCTAACCCATTCCTATGAAAAATATATGTGTCTAACAAATTTTGCTAAAAACACCGGACTAAAGAACACAGGTAGTTTGCGAAGAGAAAAAGGGTAAAAAATGATTTATTACTCTCTCTAGTTCTTGAATAAACTATAGTATAAGAGGAAAAATCGGGTCCATTTTCCTAAACTCAAAGCTCTTGGGGAGGGGGGGGGGGCGATCGCCCCCACCGCCCCCCCTTGGATCCGCGCCTGGTTCCGTGTCACTCAGGCATACGCGTTAATAAGGAAGACGGAATCCTTAACTGAATCATATGGACCCCAAAAAATTCTACCTGACCGTTGGTAAAAGGAAATTAAAATT
This sequence comes from Diaprepes abbreviatus, assembly GCA_034092305.1. Classification (NCBI taxonomy): domain Eukaryota; kingdom Metazoa; phylum Arthropoda; class Insecta; order Coleoptera; family Curculionidae; genus Diaprepes; species Diaprepes abbreviatus. The sequence goes on along the minus strand of JASJET010000047.1, from coordinate 552,908 downwards.
GTTGCTAGAAAGCAAATGTATTAAACCGTGGAGAGGATCTCCTAGAATAAGGTGTGCCAAGGAATTTCTTTCCTTAGGAAGGAAATAGCTGAGAATTGTGGTGGGATTTATGACAGGATATTGTCACCTGAGGGACCAACTTCATAAGTCGGTGTCGTAGACGAACGGACGTGCAGATGATGTCTAGAGGAGGATGAAACTATTGACAATGTCCTCAGAAAGTGCCCAGCACTCATCGGACTGCGGTAGAGACATTTCGAAGATACAGTTGTGTTACCAGAAGCAGTTAGGCAATTTTAATTAACGAGGCTGCTTGGAGTCGCAAGGGCAATTGATCCCGAATAACCTGCAGCTATGGTGGGATATAAAGGGCCTAATGCGACCTAGGTATCGATGATCAAGTATCACTACCTTTTATTCATTCATCTAAAAGTTTTTTATGAGGGCGCTATCTGGAGGTTTTGTTTGAAACATAAAAATAAAGGTAGAAACAAAAATCTAAATTTTTTATAGTGAAAATGTAGGATAATTTAGGTTTCTAAATAATAAATAACATTTCTACTGTTCAATAAAAAACTTTTTGGTTATGTTCAGCTTTCACAAAACATAGCTTGAACTTGTCGCCGCGGTTTTTGCTACAACACTGAACCACTCTCGGGAGATCTACCTAGAGTGAACCTACTGGTTATCTAAGTTCTACTGTGGTATAGTAGTTACTCTAAAATCCGCTTTTATTTCCATGTTAATAATAGTTCTTACATCGTTGTAATTCTCCAAAATTATTGACTGATACGAAATTCCTCAACTCTAATCAACGCCGTCTATATCAGACAACCCTACGTCAGAAAAACATGAATGAAATCTTATCATCTTTATCTCAAATATCTTTACTCAATGAGGCATTCAGGTGTTCAAAACCCAGTGATTCAAGACAATCAAAAATCGAACGTAATCACTCCACGTAATAGTTGTACCAGGTTAAAATATGTCGGCATTCTTTAACGTCAAATCGTGGCCCGTGGCTCGTGTCAATCAAGTGGGCGTTGAACGGAACGCGATGCTCGAAATATCTTAAAGGGTATTTCAACGCCGTCACGATTTTTTTATCGTTCGAACAGGTGAACGGGTTTTTTTGTTTTAGTTTCGGAGCTGTCAATCAAATTAAAAAAAGATGGTTTAATGAATACGAAACGAATGATAAACTTGGAAAATTGTCGAGAGTTTATATCTGATAGGACGGAATGTTAATAATCAAATTATTATTGATCGATGTTGTTTTTTTGGACGTATTTTCGTTTTAAATTAATATTAAAAACCTATTTGGTCTATTCGTCACAAATTTAAGTGATGTTTTTTGTCCTTCCACGCTTATTTTGTCTTTCACGAAACCATTAAACTATCAGGGAATTAAGATTGTACAGAAATGCTGTAATTGTCGATTTCTTTGATGTAAGAAACTTTCTATTTCCTAGTCCGTAGGAACTGCTATGGCAACTGCACCACATTTCTTAAGGTAGAGGTAAAATTTTGTGTACGGCTAAATATAGCTAAATTAAATCATTTTAGGTGTTGTGCCACATCAAAAAACAAAACTGCGATAATTATTTAAAGAAACGAATAAGTTCAATTATCGTCTCAGTTGCCTAGGATATCTCGGAATTGGAATTGGCGGTTATTGAGGTGGCTGGGAAAGCTCGGTGGAGGGATGTCCCTCAATGCCCATGCAGATAGATTACATGGCGCCGCTTTTAAAACCCAGCCACTGGAGATATTTCCGCCAAATAGAGAAGACTTGGGGAGAAAGCAAAATCTTCCGAGAAATGGATCTTGGCGGTATACAAATAGATCTCGACAAGATGAACAGCGGGAGGCGGAGTGTTTGGCAGGAAGACAGGAGTCAGAGAGTTCTACCCTCTTGGACAACGTGCAACAATCTTCACAGCGGAAATTTATGCTATTCTGCAGTGTTCCCAACTCTGTGAGAGGGACATAAACAGGAATAAGGTAATAAATATATGCTTAGACAATAAGGCTGCGATAATGACACTGAAGTCCAGTGTCGTAATTTCACGACCGGTGTCTGAGTGGAAGGAAGTACTGAACAGTCTGACAAAGAACAGCTGCACAATCAGACTCGTGTAGGTTGCGGGTCACTCGGGTATATGCGGGAATGAGGAAGTGAACCATCTGGCAAAGTTGGGTTCGTTAACTGAACCATATGAACACCAACCAATTCTACCTGTCCCAATTGCTGGTGGCAAAAAGGAATTAAAATCGTTGCTAGAAAAGAAATTTATTGAATTATGGAGGGGAGCTCCTGGAATGAGTTGTACTAAAGAACATATAACTGGACCTAGCGCACGGCGTACTAAGGAAAGAGCTGCAATTGTGGTGGGATTGTTTACAGGACATTGTCACCTGAAGGGCCATCTTCATGGTGTCGGTGACGACCCGAAATGCAGATGGTGTCTGGCGGAGGATGAAATTGTTGAACATCCTCAGAGAGTGCCCAGCACTGAACATACTGAGAGAGATATTTAGGTGATTGGCCTTGAATGACATGCACTATAGTGGGATGTAAAGGGTCCAATGAGGCTTACGCATTGATAATCAAGTATTTTGTTTCTATTGTTGTTCTATTCATTCATTCATTTATTCATTCCAGTTCAGTTATTAATCTCGAATGGATGAATTATACTCGATCCTTGATGATTTGAGGCCGATCGCCTTTGCGAATCCGATGAACGTCATTACCTGACATTGCTTGACTGCTTCAGTTGGTATTATTGTTCCTCCGAAATATTTCTGCTTCAGTACGTTGAGTGCTGCGAATTCTCTGAGAACAATTTCATCTTTCTTCAGACACTATCTGCATATCAGGTCATCCGCAAGGTCAATCCCGTGAAGATGGCTTCGTAAGTGACATTTTTTCGTCAGCAATCCCACCACGATCTACAGTTCTTTTCTCTTCAGGAGAAGAAGCTCCCTAGTAAGTCGCGGAAATCCAATTTTATGTTCCTTGGCACATCTATCCAGCAACAGTTTCAGTTTTCTCTTATCAACGTTTTATTGTTAAGAAAGCGCTAGGTCTGAAGAGTTCGCCGAATCTTCTGAAAAGAGCTCTGGATAAGATCCTTTCAGCCATTGTTGGCATGGCCAACGCCGTATAACAATCTAGTCATTTTCCTTCAGGTTGGAAACTGGTAAAAATTACACTGGTCCGAAGGAAAGGAAAGTGGAAAGTCTACTTTACAAACTCGAAAAAATAATTTATTCTTTTTCGCCTAGCCGACTTCACAGCTGGGAGGAACATCTTACCTACTAAGCAGTTCGGATTCAAAGACAATCTTAGTAGCGTCCGGCAGAACACCAAACTAGTTTCACTCATCACTCAAGGTTGAAATAGAAAATTCCACACGGGAATAATTTTCTTTGACATCAGCAAAGCCTTTGACAGTAGTATGGAATAATGGGCTTGTAATCAAACACGTAAGGCTGGAAATCCTTAATTACCTAGTAAGACTAGTCCAAAAATTTCTTGAGGGCAGTTCATTTGTAATGTCGTCAAATGACGCTGTGGCTTCAGTAAGGCAAATTAGAGTGGGGGTTCTAGAATGTTCCTCTATGTCCCTTATTCTGTTTAATCTTAATACTGTTGACATTTCGAGAGATGATCACAGTAAACTATATTTATCCGCTGATAACACTGTGTTTGCGATGTCCTCAGAATCATTTCGCCCCATCATTTTGAGACTACAAAAGCATATCAACAAGTTAGAGAAACGAATAGCCGATTGAAAAATCTAATTGAATCTTGAAAAAACTCAGACTAGTATGTTTACTAAAGCCATATTCGCGATTCCTGACGATCGGTTGTCTATTTATAACACTAGAATTCCCTGGAGGGATAATGCCAAATACTTAGGGCTAGTCTTCGACAAGAGGTTCAACTGCTTACTTAACACTAATTACTTGCTAGCCAAAGTGACAACATCTATGGTAGCTCTTTGTATGTGCGTAGAATTAGGGTCTGTACACTGTTACCTGGTAGATCTATTATGTCCCTCTACTGCTGCCAAGTTGTAAGAGTTACTTTATCGGTTGGAGCAAGTCCTCCAGTCCTATTTCCCTCAGGAACCTTAGGATGTTGGACTGCTTCAAAGTGGGTAGCTCCCCTTCTTCGATTTGGTGTGTTTCCAAGGGTTTTCTAGAGCGCTGCACTCTGAAAGGATATGAATAGAGATTTCGTCCTCCTCACAGAATCTGCACTCTTCTCTTTCTACCAGTCCTAGTTTTTTGAGGCAGTGCCCCATCAGGATCCCTGTCAGAACTTTAAATTGGTTTTTACTTAGACTTATGCATTTTTTGAATCTCTTCTGGTCGTAGTTCCCAATCCTTGCAGCTCCGTCAAATAATTGGATTTCCTGCTTTCTTCGCTTTTAGGTCTTCCAGCATTACGCTGCTACTAATTCCACAGAAAGGCTCTGGCCCTAGAAATGGTGTATCAGCCCTTTTCCTCGCGAGCTGGTCTACTATTTCATTCTCCTCTATCCCGGTATGTCCTGGTACCCACATGAAGATGACTTTTTTATTCTTACTCATATCATTTAATTCCTCTAGGCATTCTCAGACTATCTTGGAGCTGATAACTTGAGTGCTCAGCGTACTGATGGACCTATGACGAATTTGATACTGGAATCTTTCGTTTCGTTACATAGTAGGGCACTAAAGTAAAAACCGCAACGCTATATCTTTGATAATAACTCCAATACCCCTAAAAGTATCGAAAATGGGACACCCCGTACAACAGGCCCTGGCATTTTGATAAGTGTTTGCGTTATGTGTATGTTTATAAATATAATTTTTTCATTTGAATTAATTTCCTTCTAAATTAGATACTATTTTATGGAGGAAAACTTATTTGTTGTATAGTTAACTACGACGCACAAATTAAAATTCCTATTTAGTTACTCATTTCTTGTTAAAAAATGTTCCCAAAAAACATTTTCAGAAGTATTTTTGGAAATTTTTTATTTAAGCTTCTATCTTTTATTAATTCGCTCGACAGAAAACTATTATTTCAATTCTAGAAGCTTCAAATACCAATACCATTTCTAACTAGTGATACCCATTGTTAGTCCCACAGCAATTAAAACAAAAGTGAAAACAATAGAACGAGTAGAATCGGCAAGGAAATCAGCAAAAATATATAATGATATTCATCTTAAGGAATGTGTTCTCGCGTTTTAGTTTATTACCATATTGTATTGGTGAACATACAAAGGTAGAACTAAAATTTAAAAATGAATGTGTTCACAAATGCACAATCATTGGATAAGTTTTAAATAGAATTCAATTTTTTGACTTCCATTCTTATCACTGTTCGGCTAGAGATCAACATCATCATCATTATCACCCAGTGCTTTTATTGGAAAATGGCCTTTTCTAAAACTCTTCATGTCTTCCTGTTCTGTGCTGTCTGCATCCAGTTCGTTGTGACTCTTAATATTATCTGTCACTCTTGTGGACGGTCGTTCTTGACTAGTTTTATCGGATTTTGGTCTCTACTCAAATAGTTCCGTCACTCATTCTGGCTACATGACATGCTTAGTACCATTTCTTCCAATTACTATCTGTATGGCATATGTTACCTTCGTTCGTATTCGTTTTGTAATTTTTTCTTTGAGGCTATATCGATTATTGATTTTCCATTTTTCCTGGAAATCTTTTGAGTTGCTTTCGGTCAATGTAAATGTTCCTAGTCTAGTCTTTTGACAAGAAAACGCACTAATCAAGTCCTTTTACTTGAAAGTTAATTGGAATTTTGTATATAATGGTTTATTTTAGCGATCTAACGCTGCCCATTCGAAGTTTATCCTTATTAAAATTTCAATTGTTTTATTGCCTATAAGGATCCTGATTTCATGTCCCAGGTACATGCACTCTTCTACTGTTTCTAATTGTGGGCTTTTAAATTAAATTTTTTGCTTGGTACCAGATTTTCAATAATTTTTGTTTTTGTTTGAAGGTAGTAGATATCTGTTGTATTGCACCAAACAGTTGGATATATTTAAAAAAATTTTAGAGTAATAAGAATATTGACTGAAATAAGCCTTTAGAGAGTATTCTAAATATGCTTAAGACAGAAATATTAAAAATATGACCACGCCCCGTTTTGGAGTGTGACTAGAGACGTATAGGAATCGAAAAGTTTGCTCTGCAGAGATTAAATTTTAAACTATCTCTTCAACTTCGGTTTATAAAGAAATGACTAACAATACTGAGATATTGAGCATATTGTAGATTATTAAAATTAAGTTCTCAAATTATATTAAAATTAGACTCCTTTCTGGCTAGTGACTCGCTTGGGACTGATCACTGTTTGACCTTACGTAGACCCATCAACTAACACCAGACCAACAAATCCTTATCCCAAGCGTGTCCATCATATTACCATCTTCCTGTTTTTTTTTTCATCAAGTCAACAAATCACATCCTTTACAAACCTCGGTTCATCATGACCTGGACAGCAATCTTGCTGACCTGCCCAATTTGCACGATCGATGACCAGTAAATAAACATAACATTTCGTAATTGGAAGGTTATAAAGTTATTAAAAGTAACACGGTTCATTATTGCTTTAATTTAAAATGAAGGGAATTTTAAACGCAATTTTACAAAATATTATTTATTTTCCTATTTAACAATATAATAAAAATATGGAAACATCCCAAATAAAATCCAGGAACGTACCACTTGACAATATACTACTATTTAAGGCTTTAGATCTTATAAACCAAAAGCTATACCATACACACCATCGAAAAAAATGACCCTAATTTATTGTCGTTTGTGCCCGAGAGCAACAATGGCATAATAGCTGCTCGCCGGGTACCATTCTGTGCGCAGTCCTTAATAGGTACCACCGCATTGTCGTCGTTTGGTGTGACTACACAATGTTACATATATTTTAAGGTACACTTTGACTTTGAAAAAATATATTTCTATAATAAATAAAACCGTAATTTAATAAATGTATACTACGGGTTAATTTTACAATATCTGATCACCGAATTGTTCAAGGAAAAGAACTGGTTTTCACAAATGGTGGTTTATTTTTTGACGATTTTTTAACTCTAAGTTAAATTTAATGATTAATGTTCGTTTGATAAAAAAAATTTTAACTGTTGAAGAAAGTGGTAATAAGGCATTTTGTCTGAAAATTTCCAGCATAAGAAAAGTCACAGTGTTTTGAACTCATATTTGTGATACTGAAATTAATCTAAAAGTCTTGATAAATAAATGTTTTCGATATTTTTTTGTCCCAACTTTCTATTGGAGTAACCAGATTTTTGAAAATTTGGCGTTTTGATCTTGAAAAAAATACAAAATGTGGTATATCTTAATAGTCAAGAGAGAAAGCTAAGACTTTTTACATGGATATATAAGAATAGGGGTTTTAACATTGTAGAGAAATAAAACTACAAACATGATGTAAACCTTCGATTCAGCACAGACTAATCAAATTACTGTATTTACAGTTGTAATATATTTTAAGGAAAATGATGAACTTGAACACAAAAAAATACCTGACAATCGTAATCAATGATATCAAGAAATTATAATACATTATCTGAAAAGTAACTACACTCTTTTTAAAATTTATTATGTTACTGATAGAGCAGGTCCGCACTTATTTAAGGCTCAAACCTGGGTTAGATAAGGCTAAAGCATTACCGATAACTTCCAGTATTATGCTATTCATCATCATCATCATCACACAGCCTGTAGCGTCCACTGCTGAATATAGGCTCCCTCAATCGTTTCCAATGTTCCCGATCTTGTGCTGATTGAATCCAGTTTGTTGCGATTCTCTTGATATCATCAGTCCACCGTGTTGGAGGTCTGCCCCTACTTCTAAATGCCTGGAACCTAGGACGCCACTCTATAATGCGTTTAGTCCACCTAGCGTCTTCCATGCTCGCCACATGTCCGGCCCAGTTCCATTTCATATGTGTTATACTTTCTATAGCATCCTTGATCCCTGTTCTAGTTCTAATAATTACATTTGGAATTTTATCTCTCAGTATTATTCCCAACATCGACCTCTCCATGGCTCGCTGAGTCATTCTAATTTTTTCGCAACTTTTCTTAGTGCGTGTTAAAGTTTCTGCACCGTACGTGAGCACAGGGAGCACACACTGTTCATAAACCTTTCTTTTCAAGCAAATCGGTATATTGCTTTTAAATACGTCCTTTCTCAGCTTGCCGAAAGCCGCTCATGCTAGTGTTATGCGTCTTTGAATTTCGCAGGTCTGGTTATCTCGGTTTATTCCCAGTTCATGGCCCAAATATTTATAAGATGTTACATCCTCGATTTCAGATTCGTTTAGGGATATGTTGCTACTTGGAACTAACTTTGTCATACATTGAGTTTTTGTACGGTTAATTTTTAGACCTACCTCATCTGACGCTGCACCTAGTGTCCTTAGTAACTCTTGGGCTTCTTCAAGGTTATCAGAAATTAACACGATATTGTCAGCAATGCGTAGGTGGTTTAATAGTTCACCATCTATATTGACTTTCATGTTTCCTCAACCTATTTTTTTAAACATGTATTCTACCAGCATTGTAAATAGTTTTGGTGATATGTTATCACCTTGTCGTACGCCACGTTCCATTCTAAATGTAGATGTTATTCTGGAATGGACTTTCACACTTGCTGTTTCGCTAGTATATATGTTCTTAATTAAACCTGCATATCTGTGGTCGACTCTACAATCAGCTAGTGCAGCAAATATTTTTTTTGGTCCGCTGAATCGAACGCTTTCTCATAGTCCACAAATATTAAGACCAGTGGTTTGTTGTACTCCACTGTTTTTTCTATGAGCGTTTATTTCCACTCAATTCAAGAAATCATCTGTATTTCTACAGTATACAATACAATACAATGAGTTCATAAGACGTCATAAGACAGGTGCAAACCAACCTAAGTAATAACAATCTGTTTAAGGTACTTAATACCCTTGAGTGGAGATTAGAATTATGAAATGGTGCAGGACGGATATAGGAGGCCTGAAGACAAAACTCAGAATACTTCTGACAAAGGTATACAAATATTATTCTCGTACTGTTACTGAACGGGCAATGCTACCAAGATACGACGAAGGAAGACTATTGGTGGATATTATTATGCAACTGGAACAACAGAGTCTTCTCGCTTACAACTGGTCATATGCGAGGTAGACGACTCAACACTGCTGCGGTTAAGGGACTATGAACTAACATCACCAATCAAATTAAGAGAAGCTTGAAGTTTGACTTGCCCTTGCTTGGACGATACCTAAATAAGGTCAATCAGAAAAAGTCGACAAGTTAGCGTAAAACTCCTGATTGATGTTGGGATATTTGTTCCCTGAAATCGGAAGCTTCCCACTATCTACCCAAGATTAGCTCATCCTTTATCCAAAACGACCAATGCCGATATGAATATCGAACTTCAGAGATAATCCAAAACATAACAGGAGAATGCCAAGCATTTGTTGCATCGGAGTACAAGGAAAGGCACGATTCAGCCACTGTAATCAGTCATCAAGGGTTGTCAGAGAAATTGTAATTGTTGCACATAGAGAAAGTGCCATTTTATGGATAAAGTCCGGAACCTACGCTGGAGAACAATAACTTCAAGCGGTACTGGAATCGAATTTTACTTGGGGATAATACATTTGCATACAACAGTCTAGATCTCATTTTAATAGATAAGACATCCAGGTGAGCAACAGTAATAGAATCCGTTGTCCCTAAAAACAACAATATAAGGGCGAATTAACATGAGAGATGCTGGTGGTACAAATACGTAGATAGTGGGGAATAAGTAGCTTTGAGACGATCATATCAAGGGATTGGGTCTTAGCAAACATCTGAATAAGGCTATGCAAAATGCAGTGCTAGTTGCAATAACTTAAACTATCTAGAAGAAATGCAGAGGCCTATAACATCATCTAGGCCTGACATTATGAAAATACCCCCACAGAGCTTCATTTTTATGATATCTGAATATATTTGGGATCAGTGAATGTTCCCTGGAAAAAGTATAAAAGCCATTTTGCTAAGTTTATGAAGCGGAGTACACAGTAGCGAATATATTATGCGCCTGCACGTATTTCTAAAATATATCTAAATCAATGTAAAGAATCCTCTGCTTTCGATCTACACTAAAAAATTTAAAATGTCGTTTCCGAGATAGGACACGTTTTTTATTGGTCTTAAATTATTGAATAAGGAACCATAATTGGAAAAATAGTAGGTAATTTTACGAAAAACACTTATGTCGTGAGATTTTGTATAACTTTTTAGTTTTTACACCTTTTCACAATTGAAATCTATTATGCCACCAGTAAATAGGGGTTTCTGTCGTCCTTGCAGACATATTTACTATTACGATATGTCTCCATTATAACTGCAGTATAGAAAAGCATAAGATGAGATAGTGTTTCACCGCTCGTTCAGAATTAGTTTTCTTATAACGGTTTCATTTTTGCTTTTTGAAATATTGGACTCTAGAGATTGATTTATTTTTACATCAACCGTTCTCTTGTTTATAGTGGATAGCGTTAGAACTGAGAAAATTTCATAAATATTTCCAAGACTAATATTTCAACAAAACACGAATTATTATTAATGTTGCTTGAAAAAATCTTCCAATATTTTAGGATATCCTTTATCTTATTAAGAAAAACAACCGGTATTTATATCTATTACCAGTCAACAACATAAAACATAATTTTTATGCCTAGAAATCATAATAAAATTAAATCAATCAATGCAAAATTTACAGGTGACATTTTTATATGGATACTCAATATTAATTTATGTATTAATATAAATTAATATAAAAACTACGTCATATAAAATACATAATATATTAATAAACATTATTACGACGTTTTTATTGATATAACGTAAGCACTGATTGAAATCTCTTAAGGAAAATGGCAATTTATGTTAGTTGTAAATCGTTGAAAATTATATTCGTTTGAAACTATAGCTTTAGAAATAAAATTAATAAATATAAATATTAAAAGAAATTTTAATATATCAAATTTAAATAAGAAAACATGAACTCTTTCAAAATTGCTCTAAAAATAAAGGTGATCGATCACGACATTGAAAAATCATTCTAATTAGTGCAACCTCCTCCCAGTCTCGGGAGGTATTAACTGAAAAAAGAACTAGACTCATTTATTTACTTTGTATTTTTCATAAAATTTTCCTTCATTTGTAGTTATTTATTTAATAATCTAATTTGCAAAAATTGAGCAAAATATCTGTATTTGATCAAAAACTAGCTAATTGGATGAAACCACAATCCCAAAAATAATTACTGCTATTAAGGTGATGTTAACAGAACTTCTAAATATCTATTAAAGTATAAAATTTGTCTGAAGTCCGCACGGCATAAAATTTTTATTTATTATCAAAACAAACCAAAAATCCATTATGCAAATTGACTAATTTATAAAAATTAGAAAGTGAATGAACCAAACTGGAAACTAATCTCTACAGATATAACAACGTCTCTTCTCGAGCACTTCTTGTCGCCAGTCCATTAATAATTCTTCCTTTATGTCTTCTGGTTCTTCATTATAGTCCAGTCAAAAAGGTATAAAAAAAATATGGAAATAAAAAAATCTATTCGGTTTTTTCTAAATTTGAATATTAGACTGAACAGAAATTGAAACAAAAATTTAGCTCTAGCTTTAGCTAGTGATGAATATAGTTAAATATTTATATATATATATATATATATATATATATATATATATATATATATATATATATATATATATATATATATATATATATATATATATAATTTATTTTTGTATCTTAAACCTTTTGTTAAATATTTTTTTCTGACGTTTCGCTCTACATAGTGAGCTTCTTCAAAAGAGCTAGGTATATTTATTTTCCATCTACAAAATTACAAAATTTTTTATATTAAACATATATGACAGTAATTACACTTTTATATTTTTAATTTAATTAAAATTAATAAAAATAAAAATAAAACAGATTTTAAAATAGTCTTAAAGTTTAAAATTTAAAATTTAAAACAATACAAACAGGTTAAAATAGTGAAGATTATAAAATTGTACATACCTTGAAAGTACATACAAAACTACTTTCAAGGTATGTACTATTTTATAATCTTCACTATTTTAACCTGTTTGTATTGTTTTAAATTTTAAATTTTAAACTTTATGACTATTTTAAAATCTGTTTTATTTTTATTTTTATTAATTTTAATTAAATTAAAAATATAAAAGTATAATGACTGAGATATATGTTTATTATAAAAAATTTTGTAATTTTGTAGATGGAAAATAAATATACCTAGCTCTTTTGAAGAAGCTCACTATGTAGAGCGAAACATCATAAAAAAATTGTTGTCCTTTGTTTCTCTAATGGAAAAACCTATACCCAAGAAAATATTAATATATATATATATATATATATATATATATATATATATATATATATATATATATATATTCGTTTTCTTTTCTTGGAATTATGATGCGTTAAAAATGGGATCAAAATGTAATAGTGGTGTTATACTTTCTGTATTTTACATTTGTTAACAGATTATCGTTTCAGTAATTATTTTAGTTTCGTCAGAATATACAGTGTGTAGCTAAAAACAAGAGATTACTTTGAAAATCATGGTTCTTGGCTTTAGACCGTGTCAAATTGGAATTATTATTCGACGTTTCGCCTACGATTGCACGAGGCATCTTCAGGGTTCTTTACGAGATTAGAACACATTCAGTGTTCTAATCTGTTGTACTGACACTCTCAATGTCATAAAAAATGACCCAAACTTACTGGAAAGGGTAATGCCATGTGACGAATCTTCGTTTGTTACTTATGATCTTGGAACTAAGGACATAACTGCAACGAGAGCTAAAAAGTTCGAATGAGCAAATCAAGATTCAAAGTGGTAATGATTGTTTTTTTCGATAATTCATGAAATTGTGTACCTTCACCGGGTTTCTGAGGGTCAAACAATTAGTAAACATTACTATCTTGAAGTTCTTGCTCAACTTCGTGAAAGAATTTAAAAAACGACTCTAATTGTGGCAGATCAAGTCAAGTGTTCTCCATCAAAACAATGCATAACCTCATTATCTTTCATTCAGTACAATATCTCAGTATTAGACCATTATTGGTCTGATCTTGCACCACGTGACTTTTGTCTATTCTCTAAGGTCAAATCTGCATTAGGATCAAGATTTCAGTCCGTTGAAGGTGTGAACGAAAAACCGGTGCTAGTCATGAAGGAGCCCATGGAGGAAGACTCCCAGCACTATTTTTAATATTGGAAAATTCGCATGGAGCATTGTAGGGTTAGAGTAGGGGTGTATATTAAAGGTGATAATAACTAAATATGTATATATTTAAAATAAAATTATTAACAGTAATAATTTCATTATAAAGGGTGGTTTTTTATAGAGGTATAGAACTTTTAAATGGAATAAAACAAAGATGAATTTTTTAAATTGACATGAAATTTACTTTATTCCAAAGATAACCTTCTGGCATTATAATTTAAATATGACTTCTGGCATATGACTGCCACGGTTGGCTCGGACGTAGTCTAATCTGGAGGTTCAATTTTCGATGACTTTTTCCAACATTTGTGGCCATATATCGGCAATAACGCAGCGAATGCTGTCCTCCAAGTGATCAATCGTTTCGGGCTTATCGGCGTAGACTAGCGACTTCACATATCCCTACAGAAAATAGTCTAGCGGCGTTAAGTCGCACGATCTTGGAGGCGAATTCACGGGTCCGAAACGTGAAACTATGCGGTTACCAAACGTTTCCTTCAATAAATCAATTGTGGCATGAGCTGTGTGACATGTCAAGCCGTCTTGTTGAAACCACAGCTCCTGCACATCATGGTTGTTCAATTGATGAACGAAAAAGTCAGCAATCATGGCTCTATAGCGGTCACCATTGACTGTAACGTTCTGACGACCAGCATCGTTTTTAAAGAAGTACGGACCAATGATTCCACCAGCCCATAAAGCACACCAGTCAGTTTTTCTGGATGTAACGGTGTCTCAATATACACCTGAGGATTATCATCACTCCAAATATGGCAGTTGTGTTTATTGACGTATCCATTCAAACAAAAGTGAGCTTCATTGCGAAATAAAATTCGCTTTTGAAAATCGGGATCAACGGCAATCTTGTTTTGGACCCATTCACCGAATCTACGCCTTGCTAGGTGATCGTGTGGCTTCAATTCTTGCACGAGTTGGATTTTGTAAGCACGCAAACCAAGATCTTTCCGCAAAATCTTCCATAAAGTGAATGGACACATATCCAATTCCTGTGCACGATGGCGGATAGACTGATTCGGGTCTTCCTCTACGCTACGCTCTACAGCAGCAATGACTTCTTCTGTACGCACTGTACGACGTCTCTGTGGATGCGTATTATCATTTAGAGTAAACGTGGTGCGAAAACGTTCCATAGTTAATCGAATTAATTGCTCTGATGGACGATTATGTTGACCGTAAACTGGACGTAGTGCGCGATACGTATTTCGAACAGAACCATGATTTTCAAAATAAATTTGCACAATTTGCAAATCACTTGACAGCTAAGAAAATGGCCGCCAGTTAAAAAAGTGTTGCCAACTTAAAATTTTATACCTCTATAAAAAACACTCTTTATTTTGCAGTCAGTATCTTTGCAAACTCTACGAAAATTGTTTTGTAATGACTATTCCTACTATTCTTCTTACTTATATATATATATATATATTCAGTTTTGACTGGACTACATATCAAATACACTACATCATTCATACTTTTACACACGCTTAGATTTTCGCGAAAATCTTGAGTACTTACGGAAATATTTTCTTAAAAAATGTATTTTGACCAATTAATACTTACATTGAACCAAATCTGGTTTGTATACTGGCCAAGGGTAATCTGTAAGGGTCAAAAAATGCACCACGTGCGCGACTAGAAGAAGCGTGTCTAGAGCTGTTCTTCACATTTTTTCAGGTGAATGAGCTCTTAAAGAAGTGAGAATGGTTTTGCGCCAGTGGTCATATTTATTGAATAAAAATAACACAGGTCAACGATGAAAAAACATTTTTAGTAATTTTAATTCATTCCTGTCTAATTTAGTGTACTCATTCTGAATATAATAATAAAAAAGTCGTATTACCCACCAATTTCTCACATTTTAATAATAAATAAAAATAAATTTTATTAATCAAAACGTATAAAAAATATTTTTATTCATTTAAATATTATTAAGTTGGCAATACATTTTAGTGTTATAAGGTTAGTAATAAAATGAATTATTGTTAGGTCGGTGGTTCTGATAAACCTATGTGCTTTTTAGTCATACTTTAAAATGGTTAATCGTGGTTGTGAAAACTCTCCTAACGCTTTTTGTTATATATCTGGTGGTTTTGTAATTAAAAAACATCAAAGGGACATTACTGACTTTATAAAAAAGTATATATATATATATATATATATATATATATATATATATATATATATATATATATATATATATATATATATATATATATATATCCGGTTTCATAACTCCATTGTTTTCGGTCTTATCAATCCCCTGAAAGTAAGTTTCTTTCGGACATGGCTCGGTAAATGCCCTTAATCCAGGTAACTTTTGGTTTTCTTCTTTTTATTTTTTCATTTGGTGTCCATTTTAGGATTTGCTTTGGTAGACGTGCGTCCGCCATTCTCTCCACGTGTCCATTCCATACCAGCTGACGTTATTCGATTTCATCGAGAATAGATTTCTTTACGCCCATAATCTTACTAATTCTCTCGTTGGTTATCCGTTCGATCCTTGACTTTCCGGCAGATCTTCGCTAAAAGTCCATTTCAAGAGCCAGCAGGTTAGTTCTAAAGTTTTATTTATCTGCCATGTTTCACATCCATACAATACAACGCTTTTAAATATTGCATTGTATAAAAAATGTTTTCTTTCCTTGGAGATGTTTGTTGACCATAATAGTGAGTTTAGGCAACCGATGGTTTTTTTCCCTTTAGTTATTCGCTCCAATATTTCTTCTTCAGTTCGTCCACTTTGACGGATCTTTGTTCCAAGGTAGGCATAATCAGAACAAGATTTTACTATGATATTGTCATCTACTTCCAAATCTGTTTCTTCTCCACCGATACACATATATTTAGTTTTACTGCAGTTGACAGTTAATCCCCACTCTGCGTATTCTTTAAATAGTTTCCTCGTCATAAATTCGAGGTCTTCTTTATCTTGGGTCACTACCACTTGGTCATCTGCAAGATGAAGCGTATATGAATGGGTGTCATTATTTAATTCTATTCCCATTCCACTGCATGATCTTCTCCAATTCTTTAAATCTTCATTGAGGTAGATTTTAAAGAGAGTTGGTGATAGACAACATCCCTGGGGAAGGCCTTTTGTCACATGAAAGCTTTCTGATAAGTTATTGCCGATCTTAATTCTGGAGAATGCTTGGTCGAATAGCTGTTTGATGGCTTGGATCGCTGTATTGTTGATTGGAGACTTCTCCATCACGTGCCATAATTTTTGGATTGGCACCGTATCATATGCTTTTGTGAGGTCAACAAAAAGTAGATGAATCTCTTTATTTCTTGCCAAAGTATACTTTGCATATTTTGGTGTAGAAATCGGTGATCAAGATAAATGTTGGTTCCTCACAAAGTGTGTTATGTTTGTGTCGAGGATCTTAGAAAATGATATAAGAAAGAGAAGAAAGATTTCAAATTTGCAGCATAGATGTTTCTGGAATTAGGTTTAAAAATAAGAAAGTAATTGTCTATCCTAACCTTAATTCAGTTGATCAGCCGGTAGGACATGGACCAAGACTTCCTGTCCCTGCGTCATCTGAGTCTATTGATGACGTTTTACAGTCCAGTCTCGAATTTAATTAAAGTGAACCGAGTGATGATGAGTTGCAATGTTCTCCAAAAAATTTAAAACCACAGTGGTTTACACAAGCTGAGTTAAATGATTTAGTCAGATATTTTGGTTTAACTAAGGAGAAAGCAGGATTGCTTAGTTCCAGACTAAAAAAAATATTTATTGGAATCTGGAACATCTATTCACCAATATAAAACAAGAGATGAATAGTTTTTAGACAGGAAGAGAATTTGGTTTACTGCCATGATATGGACAGTCTAATAAATGAATTTGGCATTGAGTACAAGAAGGAAGATTGAAGACTTTTTATAGACCCATCAAACACTAGTTTAAAAGGTGTATTATTACATAGTGGAAATAATTATGCTTCATTGCCTCTTGCTCATTCAGTCCATATGAAGGAAACTTACGAAAATCTTAATATAATTTTAAGTCTCCATGCTCCTTGCTCAACAAAAGGGATTTACAAAGTTTCCTGTGGGTGAGACAGCAGAGTAAGAGATCTTACATTGGTCCAAAAACAATGGCCCGTAAGAAAAACTTTGACATCTGAATTTTCTGATTTTTCAAAACATAGGAGAGTTTTCCGAACGCCGTTCATCCCATTCGAGTTCTTCGTATTATTTCGGCTGTCTGGTTGTCCTTACTCACTCTTATTGCCTGGCCTAAGTATATATATTCATTCACCTGTTCTATTTCGGTTGCATTTACTGTTATAACTTGTTGTTCGTCTGAGTTTGATATTACTTTTGTTTTTCTGAGATTCATCTTTAATCCTCGTTGGAGCGATGTTTTAAGGAGGTCGTTTATCATTGACTGCAGCTCTTCCCAGTCGGATGCGATCAAGAGTATATCATCTGCATATCTCCGATGATTTAGGATTCTACTACTAATGTTTATCCCTTTATTTTCCCAATTTAATGATTTGAACAAATCTTCCAGGGCCATTGTAAATAATTTGGGCAAGATTGTATCTCCCTGTCTTACTCCTCTTTTGATTGGGATGCGATTCGTTTTTAGCTCGTCATCAAGTTGTACTGTCATCGTTGCATATGACATTACATATATACAGTATAACAAATGTTGCGGAATGGCTCAATTAATGGCGAACGAAAGGTGCAGGATGATTTGAGTTAGTTTCAACTTGGCGATTTGAACGCACAAGATCCCGGATTCTATGGATATGTTCCTCGGTTTTTGAAAATGAAGGACTTTGGCTACGTGGTTCATTTTAAATCGATTGTCTTTCTTCTGAAGATGCCTTAAGCTGCCGAAGAACATGAGCTTTTGACCAAAAAACTGCCTCCGTAAGCCTGCTGAAGTTTTGCAAAAGATTTCGTGGTAGTGTGGCCAAGTCTAAAGCAATACCTGATATAATCCGGGAGCCGATAAAGAAATATGGCTTGCAAATATATATATATATATATATATATATATATATATATATATATATATATATATATAGTAACTTGTAGATGCTGATTCGAACTCTTGATCGCTGTTAAGAAAACTGGAAACAGTTCATTTAGTCAAAGGTTATTAGCGTCCAAAAATCGCAAAACTCACATTTTTTATTTGTTTAACATACAATTATCTCGGAAACTAAGTGTTGCACTTAGAAGTTGGTAAAGACTTTTTTAATTAAAATCACTCAAGTAATACGACCTAATAGTTGATCTTGCGAAAATTGCATTTTTTAAAATTTAAACAATTATTTGTATCTAACAATCTTATCCCTACCTGGACCAACTTCCACCCTAAAAATTATTTTTCAGGGACTCAAAATATATAAAAAAAACTTAGATGGGTCCATATAAATTAAAGGGGCCATTGCGGTCCCCCTGGTACCTACAATATTACGCTATCTTTAATAACCTCTGATGAACTCTATTTCTATTTTTACCCTGTGAAAAAACCGAACATAATTCAAAAAACGATCACAACTACATGCTTATTATTAAACACTATCAATTATAACACACATGTATTCAGATTAAAGATGGTGATCAGGCCCATGCTGGTAGGTAATTGATTTAAATCATTTCCATAAAAAATACCGACATATCACGATAAGCTTAAACGCATGTAATGTTTTTCGTTAGCCACCATATACTGGGTAAAATTATGCTCTACATTATTATAAATATTTCAGTATAGGGTGTCCCAAATGAGGTTTTATTTATGGCTTAAATATTTTACAAGAATATATACGCTACACGCGTATATATATATATATATATATATATATATATATATATATATATATATATATAGATATAGATATAGATATAGATATAGATATAGATAGATAAATAGATAGATAGATAGATAGATAGATAGATAGATAGATAGATAGATAGATAGATAGATAGATAGATAGATAGATAGATAGATAGATAGATAGATAGATAAATTTATTTCATTACATTTTGTACAGAAAAATACAATTGTAATATGTCACAAAACAAAAAATAAGGTTAAAACTATCTGTAAATTACATTAAAAAAATCCTAACAATAAGCTCTAGAAGAAGTCTCCATGTACTCATCCACCGAATAGAATGCATGCTCTAACTGAAATTCCTTTATTTTAATTTTAAATCTCATAAAGTCTAAACCTTTAAATGTTTCAGGCAACGTGCTGTACAATGTTATTTTTCTTATATCTCTCCAATCTATACCTCGAAGGCCTAATTAAATTAGCTGATCTAGTGCTATAAGAGTGAAAGTGGGAATTTTGGTGGAATTTTCCACGGTTTTTATGAATCTCCAGTAGTTGGTATAAGATAAATAAACTAGGCAACGTTAGTACCCGCAATTTTATAAAGTGTGGCCTACAGTGGTCCCTATAGCCGATACCAGAGACAAGTCGAATGGCCTTCTTCTGCATTCTAAAGATTTGAATCGCGCCAGCACACCAACCCCAAAGATGAACACCGTGCGAAATATGAGAATGCAACAAGGAATAATAAACAGAGAGAAGGGTGTCATAGTGAAGAGACCTACGAAGTTGCCTGAGAACAAAAATAGAGGATGCCAACTTATTCCTCAATAATGCAATGTGAGAATTCCAATTCAAACCATCGTCCAAACTGATACCCAACAATGTCATCGAAGAACCATCAACCACCCACGTCCATTCATGAAAAACAAATTCCGTGGTTTTTCCTCATTCAGTTTAAGGGAATTATTAGCAAACCACTATCTCGCACGCTCTCCCATAATAGACATTTCATTCATTAAACATTCTGGGTCTCTACTTTTACAAATTAGCTCCGTGTCGTCAGCGTAACAGATACACAGACCTGGTGACAAATACCTAAAGAGATCATTGACATATATAATGAAAAGAAGGGGCCCTAATACCGAACCCTGCTGCACTCCACGTCGTACCGCCGTAGGCTCAGAAAGCTCTCCACCATATGCGACTGCCAGCCTTCTATTTGACAAGAAAGATGAAAGCAAATCGAGGGGAATGCCTTTTACACCGTATCTATGAAGCTTTCTAATCAAAAGTTCATGAGAAACACAATCAAAGCACAACTGAGGTCACAGAGTGAGAGCCCCACGCTTTCCCACCTTCTATTCCCTCAACCGCGCCCTCCACAACCGCAGCAACTACCTGAATAGTCGAAAAATTCCGGCGAAAACCAAACTGTGAAGGATGCAAAAAATTGTGATGTTCAAAATAACGACTCAAGTTGTTTTTCAGTATTACCTCAAATACTTTCCCTAATAACGGAATCAAAGATATAGGTCTATAATTTGCCATGGAATCGACATTCCCTTTTTTAAACAAAGAAACAGTCCTTACTATCTTTCGACAATCCGGAAAATTACCCTGAGCCAGACTACAATTAAATAAATGCTTCAAAAGTTTGACCAAATAGACACTAATCTCCTTCAGAATAGCGCTACTCATATCATATATGTCAAAAGAGTTCGACCTTTTGAGAGCATGTATAGCACTCCAAACATCACACTCCGTAACGGGTAAAAGGGCAAAAGAATGCACCGAATTTGGGATCGACGAAACCATAGCATTTTGTATTTCTGTGTCAATCTGTAGATCCTATATAGTGTCGGATACAAGATTCCAAAACGCCAACCTTAAAAGATGCGTACAGTTCAGGGTACCTAGACTCGAGCCTCTGGCATGTTACCTCCGGAAAAATAGATCGTATATATGAGGTTAAATCTCCTTCTGATGTTTGAGGATCCAGACCGCATAAATGGAAAAATGAAAAGTAAGGAACAGCTTTCAAATTTGAGTCACGCACTGTGTTAACTCCAGTCTTAACCACTTATATTATATATATATATATATATATATATATGTTTATGCGGCTATTACGGATTCCTCCATGTGAGATGCAATAGCAGTGGATATATCCACATTATGCCGTTGTAGTGCTGAAATTACATTCAGCAAACGTACAACTATATGCAGCTCCGTGTATGAATGAAGTAAAATGCGAACAGTAAATGCAAACTTCTCTCCATCATATCCTTTCTGTGTTAGAGGTTATATATATATATATATATATATATATATATATATATATATATATATATATATATATATATATCAGTCGTGTAGCGCTATAAATTTTTGAGCCACTTTATAGAATCTCGAGTTTTAATTTTTCTTTGACTGGTACGGTCTTATTTTGGAAAGGGTTGTCTCTATTGGAAAATTTGAAAAATGACTTATATTTCGGAATCTACTATAATTTTATTTTTTATTTTAAAGGCCTTAAACCCTTCCTTCAAGACATAAAAAATACTGAAAAAATTGTAATCCTTGTATTTGGGCCCTTATATATTTTTATATTTTTAACCTTTTTCCTTTTAATTATTTAACTTTTACAAATTTAAATGCTCCCCAATTTAAGAGTTTGGGCAGGATTTAAATTTAGAAAAATCTAGCCCGATTTACTAAGAAGGTTTAAGATTTAGACACGATCTAGTTGCCTTGGAAATTAGATTTTCTAGATGACCAGTTTTGTTTTCCTTATGATATTGTTTTCATTGTATTTTAAAATTTCAAAACTTACTTAACTTATTGTTAACCTTGTCAATTTAAATTCTTTACTGTCAATCTAGACTGGTTTTAAAGCTAAACCATGTTAGTGAATCAGAGGGATCATTTTTTTCGTCTTAAAAATATATTTCGGATTTGGCAATATATTATATATTATAAATAGAAGCGGTTTTTTAACAGTATCATCTATGCAGCGCTGTCTTTCCCAATTTTCGTTATTTTTAGGCATCTTTTAGACCTTAATATAATCTTAAGTTTTGAGTATTTCTTTTTGGTCGCCTTTAGGGTCCAAACCCAACATTCGATACTTTAATAACATATGTATATTAGTTTCAGATTTTTTTTAAAGCTTGGATGGGAACATGTGATTCGTTCGTTAGGTTTCTTGTAGAAACTTGCAGACGTTTCGCCAAAATCTCACTTGGCATCTTATGTACTTGCTGGTTAAAGATCAATTGAGGAGTCAGTGTTGATCGGCGTAGACTCTGCCCCCTTTTTGAGAGTCGTTGTTGGGGTCAGTCTAGGTTCAAGCACCGTGTCGGTACAATGATGAGGAGAATTTTCCAGGTAAATGGGAGATTCAATGTGTCTTTTATATATATATATATATATATATATATATATATATATATATATATATATATATATATATATATGAATGGTTTGGTTATTCCGGGTTTCAATCCGTTTTCCATGTTGTTGGAATATGTATAGCATCGTCCCGCTTTTTCGATTTCTAGGGCCTTTCTTATGACGCGTACCTGTACTGGTGCTATTTCCCTCTCAAAAGCAGGCAATAGTCAACACACCAATATCAAGATCTCTCCGACTAACAGAACTCGACACAAAACAAGACGAAATAAGACACATTTCAACAGCTCTAGAACGGCATGGTTTCTCACAATCGCACATAAAGAAAGCCATAAAAAGACAAGAGAAAACCACAACAAAAACCAAAGACCAAGATCAAACAAGAAAGAAAGCCATAATCCCATACATAAAAGGAATAACGGGCAGAATCGGAAGAATCTTAAGAAAACATGACATACAGCCTATATTTAAACCACCAAAAATAATAGCCAACATCCTGGGAAATCTCAATGATAAGACCAGCAAACATATATAGAACAAACAAACAGGCGCATATCAGTAAGAATTCAAGAACACAAAAATAGCCTCAAAAACAAACAATCTCAGCTCTATTTCAACATTACCAAACCACCGGACATACCATCGACTTTGAAAAAGCAAAAGAAATAGCACAAGTATAGAGCTACAAGGTACGCGTCATTAGAGAGGCCCTAGAAATTGAAAAAGCGGGACAGCTGAATAAACGAGACGATGCTATACATATTCCAAAGACATGGAAAACATTAATAAAAAAAACAAGAAACTAAACAACAAAAATCAATCAATACACGACAGACCAGCATATAAGAACCAAATATATCGCACTCGGCAGAGGGGAGGAGCCTGCGAAGTCGCTCGTCCAATCAGAAAGCGAGCCGCAGAGTGAGCTCAAAGTTTAGTTTAACTAATTTTAAACCCCATATTAACTGTTTACTAGACTACAATACACACTTGAAAATTTTACTGTGAGAATTATATTTAAAACCGCATTTAAAACATTTTGCATCGTACCGCGAACTAATTCTTTTACTAGCGATTTTTAACTCTTAACTGTCCTTAACTCTTGGTATTTACTAACTGCCCCTTTCATAGCAAGATCGCTCGTATTTAAATAACATTTGTCATGGCGTCTTGGCAGATATCTAGATTTTTCGAATTTACTTGTTTGGAAGAAAAAGGCGCGTGATGTTAGTTCTTTGCCATAATCTCGTGATCTTTTACAAGAAAAAGTCGCATGATCTAGATTCTATTTGTTGAAATAGTGGTTTTTATCTAAATCTCGTGATTTCCGACGTTAGCACATGGACATTCCTTTCTTGGCCTACTTATTTTTCAGCGTTCTAGAACAAAATACGTCACATATCGTGTGGTTTAGATTTATACTTTATATTTTATATTTGGCTCGAATTTAGTAAAGAGACGAAGCAAGAAGTGTGCGACTGTGATAAAATTTGAACCTGGGACTTAGAAGAATTTGGTTTTAGGTAAAGAAAAATAATTTAATTTTAATATTTTAAATTTGATAAAGTTTTATTTTCTGTTGTTGAATTTTAAAGTAAATACTTGTACTATCTTTCAAGACATCCGATTTATTTAATTATTTATTTATTTTAAAATAAAATTAATTTCAATCCGAGTTTTCCGTTTATAAACTTAGAATAATTTTTATTTTTTTAAACATTTTTAATATTTTTAATTTATTAACTTCTTTGAAAAATTAAATTTGTCCCAGAGCATCACAATATCGTCAAAAAACGTTTTATTTTTTTTTTTTGAGGTTATGTGACGATAAAAGTGGCTAAAAATTTTTTTGTATGGATACTATTTGATGTAGAACAACATGGTGTTTTTTATTTTTTTATTACCGAGGGGGCAATTTCTCCTTTTTCTTCTTATTCTTAGTATAGGACTTTGTCCTGTATTGACTGTCAATGCATCTCGTTTATTTTTGTTCCTGTGACACCGATGTCCAGCTCTCTTTCCATCTTTTAGGCGGTCGACCAGGAAGCCTTGAGGAGTTTGGTATTCCTTCTTTTGCAATTTTTGCCACTCGGTCGTCGGTCATCCTGTTGACATGATCCCTCCATGCTTTCCTTCTTTCTCTGCCCCATCTTACGACATCCTGTATTTCACATCTTTTTCTGATTTCATCGTTTCTTAGTCTGTCGCGTAATGTATGACCCGTGATACTTCTTAGCGTTCTCATCTCAGTTGTCCGGAGTAGTCTTTTGGTTGCTGATGTGTCTGCTCTTGTTTCGATGACATAAGTCATTATGGGTCGTATGCAGGTCTTATATATTCTGATCTTACTTTGTGTCGTCATATGTTTATTTCTCCATATAATATCACGTAAGTATCCTGACATTACGGCAGCTTTGGTTGTTTGTTCTTGAACTTCTGCTTTTAAGTTTCTATTGCTGGTGATGTTTGCTCCCAGGTATTTAAATGACATGACCTGTTCGATGCTTTGATTGTGTACAGCGAGCTTACATCTTCTTGGCTCTTTACTGATCGTGAGAGATTGGGTTTTTCCTATGGAGATTGTCATGTTAAATTTTTCAGCGGTCTTTTCAAACTTGTACAGGAGCCGTTGGAGGTTGTCTTCGTCTTCCGATATCAGTACTGCATCATCGGCATAGCAAATTATCTTTAGTTCTTCTTTTCCCATTCTATATCCTCTACCGGCCTCTTTCATCTCTCTGATAATTTCGTCCATAATGACATTGAATAGAATTAGACTGAGGCTGTCTCCCTGCCTTATGCCGGTAGATATTGGAATTTGGTTCGATGTCTTGTTGCCTACTTTAATTTTCGTTGTATTTCTGCTGTTTAAGTTTTTAATTACTTCCAGGATGTTATGACATATGTTTCTGTTCTTAAGTAGTTCGAGAACGTCATGAAGTCTGATCCTGTCGAAGGCTTTTGTGAGGTCGACAAAACACATATATGCCTCTTTGTTGTATTCGATGGCCTTTTCTGTAATTTGGCGAATTATAAATATGGCGTCAGTTGTTGACCTGTTTTGTCTGAAGCCTTGCTGCTCCTCACTGATTCCGCTAGATTTTTTTTTTGCTATGATTTTCGTTAGTAGCTTGGCGGTTGAGCTTAGAAGTGTTATTCCCCTGTAGTTGTTCGGGTCAGTTTTGTTGCCTTTCTTGAATATGGGTATGGTCAAGCTTTCCGTCCATTGTTCTGGTGTTTTCTCCTCGTTGAGTATTTTTCTATAGAGGGAATGTAACTCTTCTAGTAGTGCCATTCCACCATATTTGAGCATTTCATTTGTTATGCCATCTGGTCCAGGGGCTTTTCGATTTTTCAATTTGGTGGCTGCTGTTTTTATTTCTGGGGCAATTTCGACCCTCTTAATCGGCTAGACCCTTTTAACTGCAACTTGTGCTACTTTGTTATAGTCATTTGTATTAAAAACCCATAATATACGAAATACTTTTATCTAAACAAATGATACGTTAATGCACCACATCTTAATGGTATTTACTACAGTCAATTCTTTTGCAAATTACATTTATTACGTTGTAATAAAATCGCATTGCTGTCAGATTAGCCTTATAAAATAATTTCGTATAATTATTTCGTTCTACATAAACGTAATAAATATTAACCATAACTTGCATACGAGAAGTCGAAGACTTGGACGTAGTTATTAACTATTTTATACCACTTCATATTTCATATTTGTTTTTACGAGAATAGTTTTATTTCGCGTGTAAA
This sequence comes from Diaprepes abbreviatus, assembly GCA_034092305.1. NCBI lineage: Eukaryota > Metazoa > Arthropoda > Insecta > Coleoptera > Curculionidae > Diaprepes > Diaprepes abbreviatus. The sequence goes on along the minus strand of JASJET010000047.1, from coordinate 526,514 downwards.
TGGATGCAGGCTAGTTAGAGATGGTAGTTTTCGTATTTGTTACTGTTTTGATTTGCTGTAACCACTCGAGTGTAACTTTGTTGATTTAATGTGGAAAATTGTGTTATTTCATTGAATTATTGTATTACACGCATTCTCTTAGATGACGGAATTAACACCTTTGCCGCATATTAAAAATCTTTTATGTGAAATTTCTGAAATATTGACTATTGACAGTGTTATTCTAATTCCTATGGCCTATTTCTTAACCAATTACAAAGAACAACGTCAAATTTGTACACTGGATAAGAATAAATAGTAATCAGCTCCATCATATCAGGTTTTTTTTAATATCCAAACCTAAAACTGTAAAAAAACGCGATTTTTACCTATATTTGAGGTTATATACCGATTGTTCCGAAAAGCCGATTTTGGACACACACTGTACTACTGAACACACTCTATTATTTCAAAAATCTCTTCATTGTCACAACTTGGACAACATGCCAAAATAATTCAAGTTGCATCAACGAGCTCTCAAACTATACTGTTCCAGAAAGCCGATCTGGACCTTTTATATACTCTTTTGGTCGATACCGGAAGAGTCCATAATTTTCTAGAAGAATTGGTGTAAGAAAAAGGGATTATTTTGGTCTCTGAAACATTTTTGCTGTTCCCCAGTGTTATCAATCAATAAGCTTTCAATAAGTATTGGGTTCCTCCTCGCTTTCAAAATACGCTCTCAACCAGTAAAAACACTTTCTTCTTCAAATGCCTTCTCCATTGCGGAGGTTGGCAATCATAATAGCTATTTTAATTTTTGAGGCAGTTGCTCTAAATAGTTGCTTTGAACTGCATCCAAACGATCCCCTTAGGTTTTTTAGCCATGAAATTCGTCGTCGTCCTACGCCTCTTCTGCCATTTATTTTTGCCTTGGATTATGAGCCGTAAGATGCTGTACTTTTCTCCCCGCATAATGTGTCCGAAATATTGCAGTTTTCTCTCTTTTACTGTTATTTCGACTTTCTTTTCTTTCCCCATTCTTCTCAACACCTCGGCGTTCGTAACTCGATCCACCCACGAAATCCTCTGAATTCTTCTATAGGTCCACATTTCAAAAGAGTTAAGTCTTCTCATTGCCTCTCGATTCAGTGTCCATGCTTCCATTCCATCATATAGAACACTGTATACGTAACATTTAGTCAGTCGTATTTTCAGGCCTAACGTTAGATCTTTGCTGCAGATAACCTTTTTCATTCTAATAAAGTTGGCACGTGCTTTCCCGATTCTGGTTTTTATTTCGACGGTATAGTCATTATTTTCTGTTATTAGGGTTCCCAAGTGAGTGTACTTCTTAACTTTTTCTATGTGCTGGCCTCCTACCATTAGGGTTTCATTATTATTGGTGTTGTTTTTACTAATTTTCATGAACTTGGACTTTTTCGTGTTAAGAGAGAGTCCATATTCTCCACTAACTCTTAATATTTTATTCATTATTTTTTCTAGGTCTTTCAAACTATCAGCTATTATTACGGTGTTATCTGCATACCTAATATTGTTGATTAAAAGTCCGTTTACTTTTATCCCTGCTGTTTCAGATTCAAGACTTTCCAATATGACCTCTTCAGAATAAGCGTTAAATAGTAAAGGTGATAATATACACCCTTGTCTGACTCCCCTTTGTATTTCCACATCTCCGGATATTTCCTGTCCAATTTTTACTGCCGCTCGCTGATTGTAATACAGATTTGATATCAATATAACTCTCTTTCATCCAGATTTTTGCTTCTGAGAATCTCTATCAGTTTGTCATGTTTGACCATATCAAAAGCTTTGTTGTAATCTATGAAGCAGACATAGAGGTCCTGATTGATATCCAAGCATCTTTGAGTAGGCACATTAAAAGCAAATAATGCTTCTCTTGTACCCACCCCGTTCCGGAAGCCAAACTGTGTGTCACCAATATCCAGCTCCAATTTGGAATGTATTCTAGCGTGTACAATTTTTAAAAGGGTTTTCAAAGTATGTGACATGAGACTGATTGTTCGATAGTCACTGCATTCTTTTGAATTTGCTTTCTTTGGTAAACATATGAATGTTGATGTTAACATTTCTCGGGGGATGGTTCCTGTCGTGTAAATTGTATTAAATAATCTCACCAATAAATCCAAATTCTTGTCATTGATCAGCTTCAACAACTCACCTGGCATTTCATCTGGACCAACAGCTTTATTAGTTTTTATCGATCTTAATGCATAAATGACCTCTGCTTTAGTAATTTCAGGCCCCATGTCACCCATTGTGTTTCCATAATAATGTTTCCCTCTTTGGCTAGCAATACGTCTGAGGTTTTTCTCTTTTCTATTCCAGCTAGTTCTTTGACTTTTTTATGCAAGTTGAAGTTGTCGTACTTGTTTTGCAACTCCTCTATTTCTTTGCATTTTCCAGAAAGGTACTCTTCTTTTAAACACTAACTAATCTTAATTCTCCACATACCAGTTACCTATTTGTCGTAGAGAAATAATAAAACAATGACTTACCTAGCTTTGATTTATCCTCTCCCCATTTCTCCCATAATATTTCAATCAACCAATTAGAAACAAATTACGGGGTACTTAGCAACCTTTTTACTGTAATTTAATTGTGGGATATTACCATAAATGCCACGGTAATTTTTTGATTACATCAAACAATCGTAACGTCAACGGGGATTTATAGGAAAATATAAATAAAAATTTAATCGGCGTCGTTACCAAAGAAAAGCGGACATTATTAGACATAATTTGAGAGATTAGAAAAAGCAGTATATCTTTTTTTAAATTAGGTAGTCCTATAAGCGGTACCAGTTTGATAGAAAGTCATTTTCAATTGTGACGTTCAATTAGAGGCAGGTGGATTTTGATTGAATTTTTACGTCTTATGGTTGCTTACATTTATAAATTATTGGTGATAAATTATAATAACAGTAAAATAAAAATATATATGTACACATTTTATATTTAATCAGTCATAAAGCCGTCAAGTTCCTCATATTTAAAAGAATATTTCAAACACTATTTTCTAATAATTATTTTATTTGGTTGAGTTTATTTTTAATATGCACCTAGATGGACCAAATTACTTTCCGAAGTAAGTGCAACAATACTATGCTACAAAAACAAAGCTAGTTTATCTTCTATATTCAGTTATCGAGTTTCGGGGTATGAAGCTCAAAACCTCACCCTCAAAAATTTAGATGGGTAAACACCAAACATGGACATCCATGGCGTATTTGCGTATTTTGGGAATAGTTTATTTCCATTGATTATTTGCTCTGGCATACCACGATAAAGGTTCACGATATATATATATATATATATATATATATATATATATATATATATATATATATATATATATATATATATACTGCCCGTCAATCACATTTGCCATGTCTACGCGAAAATAATTAGATTTTAAAAGTTCTGTATTTCAGTAAGGAATCATCGCATGACAATTCTGAAAAAAGCATTTAAAACCTCTTTGCGAGTACTTACAGATGATTTAAACTGTGGACTAGTAGCAAAAGTTAACCTAACTTTTGTTTAAAATAAAAATGTACTAACCTGTTATAATATAATAATATTTATCATAATAAATATTAGGTTTGTAACAATATTAAGATCTTGTATCACAACACAGCACAGGATAATTTGTTTAAATTAGTAATTATTTCTCTAAAAATAAACGATGCTTTCCTTGTAAAATTACACTATAGCCATCTAGTAGACAATTACAAAATTAAACGTTGCCAATTTGTGATCCAAGTAGTTAAAAATTGTGTTTTACTCTCTGTATTTTGATTGTTTTTCTGATATTTTAATAACATCTGCACTCGACTGAGAATGAGTCAATTTACACGTATATATATATATATATATATATATATATATATATATATATATATATATATATATATATATATATATATATACTGCCCGTCAATCACATTTGCCATGTCTACGCGAAAATAATTAGATTTTAAAAGTTCTGTATTTCAGTAAGGAATCATCGCATGACAATTCTGAAAAAAGCATTTAAAACCTCTTTGCGAGTACTTACAGATGATTTAAAGTGTGGGTCGATTTTTAATTTTTTAAAGGTTTTAATCGAGAATAATAAAAAAAAATTCGACTTTATTAAATTCAATACCATTTTTGTAGAAAAGTTTGTGAGAAAATTCTGATCAGACAGTTTTTTAGAGTTTTCCAAGAGGTTTAAATTACTTTTTTAAAGTTTGATCTAAGTGCAGTGCATTTTTGACCAAAATACGATCCTCTTACGAAAACAAAAGACTTTTTTTCAATGTTTTCTATACTCTTAACTGAACTACATAGAGAAAACCTTCAAAGAGAAAAAAATGCCTATTTTTATATGCAGAATGACCTTCATTAGTTCCGAAATGTTTTCCGCGATTTTCATTTTTTTAATTTTTTTTTTGATTTTTCAATTTTTATTGAAAATAAAATCGATAATATGCTGTTTACGACTGTTCACTCAGTATGACGCTAACTCATTATTTTTGAACAATTTTTCAAATGTTTTTATATTGGTTTCTTTACATTATGCCGCTGTAGTGCTGAAATCACATTCAGCAAACGTACAACTATATGCAGCTTCGTGCATGAATGAAGTAAAATGCGAACAGTAAATGTGGATATATCCACTGCTATTGCATCTCACACAGAGAAATCCGTAAAAGCCGCATAAACATATATACGCCATCCGGCGGGAGGTCGGCGAAGCCGCGTTCAGTATTTGCATGCTTCCTTCTGATCTATTCTTTGCACGGCCAGGTACATGACAGTACCCTGATGAGTCTAGTAGAGACGAAACATGTACCTCTGCCGTATCACTGTGACGGGGATTGTAAGTTTTGACTTTCTTCTCGGTATGGTGGTACAGGTAAGCCATCATCTCGATGGTGGTGAAATAGGATAAATTGTTTTCCTTAGCAATTTGTTCAAACGGTGCAACCTCTAACACGGAAGGGATATGGTTGGAACGAAGTTTGCATTTACTGTTCGCATTTTACTTCATATATATATATATATATATATATATATATATATATATATATATATATATATATATATATATATATATTATATATATATATATGAACCGAATGTTGCCGAAGTAAATAACCTTGGTTGTAAGTTCAAAGTTTGTTGGGTCGTCTCGTAATCTCTTTTCTGCTCTTGGTCTCTAGCCAATATTTCTCTTCAGCCATCTATAATTTTCCATTCAAACTACGTGCCCCGCCATATCCAGTTCATCCATTAACAGATGATATTTCATTTACTTTAGTCCTTTCTCTGTTCCAGTATTTCCTTTCGCATTTTCCCAAGGCTATACCAAGCATTATTCGTTCCGTTGTCATCTGTCGTATTCTCATCTTTATAGGGGTTGATGTTTCCATTCTATATGTGAATATTGCAGAATATATTGATCGAAAACCATTTTCCCCTAGCAACATTCATTATGAGTTTGTTTCTATAAGTTCCATGTTTCAGCTCTGGGTCGAATTTAGGTATTTTTGCTCCATAACGATTTTAAGACAGTTTTTTGTGATTTCTAATATTGCTATACTATGTGTTAATAATATCATCAAATATTACCAACCTTAAATAAAATATGGTTGTCGGACTTGCATTTTTGTTTGTTTGTAAGACGTTTCGATTAAATTCTATCTGTAATCGTTATTAAGTATAAACTTAATGTTTTATCTCAAGGCCACGAGTTTATATAAAGACTGTGTCCATTGAAGTGTGAAATTTTTCGCTGTACTGTACATCTCAATGATTGGATGTTACAAAGTAATGGAACGTAAGAAGATAAATACAGAGAACTAAGAGATAGTGAGAGAAATGAAACAATAAACAGGACAAATTGTAGAAAAATTTTATGGAAGGCTATTCAAAAGGCAATGAAAGAAGTTAATAAGTAAAACTTCTTAATCACAAAAGCATAAATTAATAAACCAAGATTCAGATGCATTGTCGGAAGTAAAACTTCTCTTAAAGAAATGAAAAATATTAAATCCCCCAGAGATGATCTGATCGTAATTAAAACTTTAAAAATGGGTGGTGAGGATTTGCTAAGGGTTATATTTTTTCTTTTCGACGTCTGTTTGGATAGTAGCATAATCTCAAGCAAATGGGACAACACGGTGATGTTTCTCATTCACAAGAAGACATGATAGATCTTGAAAACTAAATCAGTTTATTAAATCTTAACTAAACACCTTAAACAAAAGCTAGATTTTACGATACTAACAATCACTGGTAAACCACTAAGATCGTTGTAGAGAACCTTATAGGATACAACAAATCCCTTAATATGTGTGAGTGTGACGTGTGTATGACGAAAAGATTATTTTAGCGTGAGAAATTTTCGACGAAAATTTTGAGTCTCTGCGGTTTCAATGAGTGTTAAATGTTAAACAAAGACACCGTAAGGTAAGAACTGGTTTTAATGTTTTATTTAGTTTGTTATTAACTTATTTCAACTACAATTTGCAATATATGTTAATACATACGTACTTTACACCTATATGGCATTTCTTCCACAAAATGAGGAGATATGCCAACCTTTGCAAAAGTGTAAATGAAGGGGTATTTTCTTTATTATTTTTATTGTTTTTAGAATGCCGAGAAAACACGTGAGGAAGCATACGGTAGTCAGGGGGCAGCGGAGTGAAGAAAACTTAATTCTGGCTATTGAAAAAGTAAAAAAAGGAGAAATATCGAAAAATGAAGCTCAAAAACTTTATGAAAAACCGATTTGTACCTTGAGTAGGCTTCTAATGACTGGTGATATTAAAAAGTCTAGACTAGGTCCTTCAGGTATTTATCAAACTCTTGTTATTAATGTAAGAACTTATTGTTTTTATATAAAATGATATAGTAAGTAATTATATTAACTATTGTTCCAGCATCACTTGAGACATGAAAAACGATTTGCTTCTTATATTAGGCGCCTAGCTAATGCTGTTTTTGCACCTGATAGGTCTACTATTCGGTATCTTGCCTATCAATTTGCCGAAAAGCTTGGAATTAAGCATAAATTTTCAAAAGAAAAAGAGAAGGCAGGTCAACATGGGCTCTCTTCTTTTCTAGAAAGAAACAAATATGTCTCAGTACATCAAGCAGAAGGTTTATCTGTTGCAAGAGCCCAGGGAATAAACCGAGAAGAAGTAGGTGCATCTTATAAACTACTTGAAGAAGAAATGGTAAAGCACGATTTAACTAATAAACCTAAAAAGATTTTTAATGTTGACGAGAGTGGAATTCAACAAATAAATATACCTGGAAAAGTATTAACAACCAAAGGAGCAAAGGACGTTTATATGATCACACCTCGTGAAAAGGACAATTTCTCTGGTTGCATGTTGCAGTGCTGAAGGCCGTTTTCTACCTCCAGTGTTAATAATGAAAGGATTCAATAAAAAGTCAGAGTCTTCTGATGTCTTGCCAAATGGGTCTGATGTCTATATGAATAAAAAGTCACTTTACATTAATTCTGAATTATTATTGCGTTGGTTTAAGGAACATTTTCTACTCAAAAAACCAAAGACAAGTAAAACAATTTTGATTTTAGATGGCCACACCTAACAATCCAATTCAATAAATCTGTTAGACCTAGTTTTTTCAAACCTCTAAAAAAAATTATAATCAAGAATCAAATGCATTGATGTTGAGAACTATAACACGACTACAGATTGGGTCATTATTAAGGCAAACATGAGGAAAAGCTGCAACTGTGGGAAATGCCACATCAGATTTTAAAGCTTGTGGAATATTTCCTCTCAATTCTAATGCTATTTCAGATCATTTCTTTGCCATATCTGATTTAATTAAAGTAGCTACTCCTGCCATTCCTCTTGAAAGTGCTGCCACTGCAGCTCTGTCTCCACAAAAACCATCAACTTCCAGAAAAACATCCACTAGTAAAGAAACTTCTACAAAGATTCTCGAGGAGTCTAATCCAATCCCAAAACTACCTAGCTCGACAGTGAAGCGAAAACAAGTTGCTTGTGTTTTGACTTCCCCTGAGAACGTTTGTAAGAAGACTTCCAATGTGAATTTAATTAAAGGAGCAGCTAAAAAATGCAAATTAGCTAGTGCAGAACTAAAGTCTTCATCTTCTGTGTTAGCATCCACCCCAATCGAAGATGATAACAATGTGAGCGCGGAATGTTGGGAAACTTATTATTTAACAAAAATAGACTTACTGGATTAAATGTTCCTTATGCCAAAAATGGCTGCCTGAGTCATGTACAATGTACGCTCCGCATTGCAATAATTGTAGTAAGGAAATGATCCGCAAAAAGAAACAAAAATAGGAATAATAACGTATATGGCATGTCTCCCACATTATATGGCGTCTCTCCCACACGTTATGGGAGAAATGGCCTGCTGTCAATTTATAATTTTTATTTTTTATTTCTTATTGATGTAAGTCTAAAACTCGTTAATTGTAATTTTAATACTTAATATTAGTGATGACGGATGACAGATGATATTTTGGAGTTGATGGATGAAAGAAGGAAACACAAGACCAACAAGACCCGATATCAACAGTTGCAAATTCAAATAAGAAGAAAAATAAGAGCAGCAAAAGAAGAGTACCTTTCTGGAAAATGCAAAGAAATAGAGGAGTTGCAAAACAAGTACGACAACTTCAACTTGCATAAAAAAGTCAAAGAACTAGTTGGAATAGAAAAGAGAAAAACCTATTGCTAGACAAAGAGGGAAACATTATTATGGAAACACAACAAAAATTATGCAGGTGGAAAGAATACATAGAAAAACTATTTGAAGATCAAAAACACGAAAATTCTTCTATAAACAGTCTGAGCGGTAACATGGGGCCTGAAATTACTAAAGCAGAGGTCATTTATGCATTAAGATCTATAAAAACTAATAAAGCTGTTGGTTCAGATGAAATGCCAGGTGAGTTGTTGAAGCTGATCAATGACAAGAATTTGGATTTATTGGTGAGATTATTTAATACAATTTACACGACATTAACCATCCCCCGAGAAATGTTAACATCAACATTCATATGTTTACCAAAGAAAGCAAATTCAAAAGAATGCAGTGACTATCGAACAATCAGTCTCATGTCACATACTTTGAAAACCCTTTTAAAAATTGTACACGCTAGAATAAATTCCAAATTGGAGCTGGATATTAGTGACACACAGTTTGGCTTCCAGAACGGGGTGGGTACAAGAGAAGCATTATTTGCTTTTAATGTGCTTACTCAAAGATGCTTGGATATCAATCAGGACCTCTATGTCTGCTTCATAGATTACAACAAAGCTTTTGATAGGGTCAAACATGACAAACTGATAGAGATTCTCAGAAGCAAAAATTTGGATGAAAGAGATTTAAGGTTGATATCAAATCTATATTACAATCAGCGAGCGGCAGTAAAAATTGGACAGGAAATGTCCGGAGATGTGGAAATACAAAGGGGAGTCAGACAAGGGTGTATATTGTCACCTTTACTATTTAACGCTTATTCTGAAGAGGTCATATTGGAAAGTCTTGAATCTGAAACAGCAGGGATAAAAGTAAACGGAGTTTCAATCAACAATATTAGGTATGCAGATGACACCGTAATAATAGCTGATAGTTTGAAAGACCTAGAAAAAATAATGAATAAAATATTAAGAGTTAGTGGAGAATATGGACTCTCTCTTAACACGAAAAAGACCAAGTTCATGATAATTAGTAAAAACAACACCAATAATAATGAAACCCTAATGGTAGGAGGCCAACGCATAGAAAGAGTTAAGAAGTACACTTACTTGGGAACCCTAATAACAGAAAATAATGACTATACCGTCGAAATAAAAACCAGAATTGAGAAAGCACGTGCCAACTTTATTAGAATGAAAAAGGTTATCTGCAGCAAAAATCTAACGTTAGCCCTGAAAATACGACTGACCAAATGTTACGTATATAGTGTTCTATATTATGGAATGGAAGCATGGACACTGAATCGAGAGGCAATGAGAAGACTTAACTCTTTTAAAATGTGGACCTTTAGAAGAATTCAGAGGATTTCGTGGGTGGATCGAGTGACGAACGCCGAAGTGTTGAGAAGAATGGGGAAAGAAAAGGAAGTCGAGATAACAGTAAAAGAGAGAAAACTGCAATATTTCGGACACATTATGCGGGGAGAAAAGTACAGCATTTTACGGCTCATAATCCAAAGCAAAATAAGTGGCAGAAGAGACGTAGGACGACGACGAATTTCATGGCTAAAAAAGCTAAGGGAATGGTTTGGATGCAGTTCAAAGCAACTATTTAGAGCAACTGCATCAAAAATTAAAATAGCTATTATGATTGCCAACCTCCGCAATGGAGAAGGCACTTGAAGAAGAAGAATATTAGTGTATCATTAAAATAAAAATTAAAGGGTTGATTTATATTTTACCTCACAGATTTCCTCTTTCTCTAGAACCAAATCTATAATAAAAACCATCAAAAATGGAAAACTCTTTCTTCCATGCACAACCAAATACAAAATTTCTCAAACTCTCCTCGTACATACAGGAAAAAAACCTCATAGATCACCTTCATAACTGATGAGCAAATGAGCACACACAAAATAATCCCCTCAGGCAACGAAAAAAATTAATTCCGTCTAATAAATCTCTGTAATGTTCTATTTGCATTTCACTAATGTCTCGGACGCCTTCGGCCATGTTCGTTGTATCTTAATAGAATTCTCTTCAAATAAGGAACTATTCCCTCACTAATTGGCGAGATCGTTACTAATCGTTAGGCCAACAATTTTCTAAACAGGTTGTTCGGTAATTTAGCGTGGTAAATTGGTCATAACCTGAGTTTATAAAACGAAATTTTAATATGGCGTGACGATACGGACGAGTTTTTTTATTTGATTTAGATTTCAAACATATGGAAATTTTGTCTTTACATTTTACCTGGTAAAAAGCTTCAAATTTTTCTGATATATATATATATATATATATATATATATATATATATATATATATATATATATATATATATATATATATATATATTTAAATATATATATATATATATATATATATATATATATATATATTATGTCGGATATTTTCACTGGCGTGATGTGTAATCGAAGGTTTTCGGGAATTCGATGTATGTCCCTCTCAGGACTTTAAGGCAGCTGAGGTTTCGGTGAAATCTCATTCACCATTCTCAAAGCTCACTGTACGACGTCTGCGGGCGAACTGACGCTTGGGACTCGGGTGCTGTCACTTCATAAAAAAGGTTGCGTTCAATGTATTATTCGACATAGAGCAATATCCTAAAAATAATAAACAGATATCATGCCGCTTTGTCGAGATTGTAATGTTGTACATTCGTATTTAATATTAATAAAAATCAATATTGTTCCTAGAAACTTGGTCTAGCTATCAAAAAAAATTTTGTTTTTCTAAGTACAATTTTCAGAAATCAATTTTTTTTAATACGAGTTCATAGTTAACTATTTTTTTCACTAATAAGGTTATTATTTTTGCACCAAACTCTCATACATATTCCAATGCGATTTGATGATTCGTTCAAATTATTGTGCTGACATCTGTCGTAAATTTAAACCACAAAAATCATCTACTTAATAACTTATATCTTCCAGTCACTATCAATCTAGCCCCAAAGTTCATTCAAAATTTATATATTTTACAATTTAGACAACAACAATTTGTTTTTTATTTACTGTGTCGAAAGAAATTGTCAAATCAAAGAACATAGCGACAATATATTTCTCACGATTACTGCTAGTATGAATGAATGAATGAATAAATAAAAGTGACGATACTCGGTTACCTATACTTAGACCTCGTTGAGTCCATTAAATCCCACCATGACTACATTGCTCTTGCGAATCCAAACATCCTCGTTACCTGATCTTGTCTGACTGCTTCGGGTGATCCACAAAATATCCCTGCCTCATTTCGTTGAGTGCCAAGCACTCCCTGAGTGCCCCAACAGTGTTCCAGGCAGAAATATACGCAATCTTACGGTGCGCAGACGAGATAAACAGGAGAGCTTACAAAGGGAAGCAAATCCTCATTTACTCTGACAGCCAGGCAACCTTAAGGCCCCTTAAGGGCCAAAAGGTATCATCGAGGCTGGTTTGGGAATGTCAGAGTGAGCTGGAAATTCTGACAAAGGACAACAGGGTTATGTTAAAGTGGGTACCAGGACACGAAGGCATACATGGAAATAAAAAAGCTGCTGAGCTAGCTAGAGCAGGGTCAGCATCTCAATATATTGGTCCAGAACCGGCCTTGGGGGTGCCGTGGTGCGCGGCCCGAGAAGCAGTCAAAGAATGGATCAAAAGAGAACATAAAAACCACTGGATGACCAGACAAGATTTAAACCACAGCAAGCTATTTATTGAGAATCCGGACCCGAAACTGGCAAGAAAATTACTACAAATGAGTAGAAACCAATTAAGGACTATTACGGGTATAATGACGGGACACATGGCCGTCAAAGTACATCTGAATAGAATGAATCTATATAACGGAAACCTCGGCTGCAGACTATGTGGACAAGCCGAGGAAACGGTGAAGCATATCATATGTGACTGTGAGTCACTGGTGAGATTTAGACAACAAACTTTCGGGTCAGTAAAATTGGAACCGAGAGAAATACTCACTCATTCCTTAGCGGGACTGTATAGATTGAGCTAGGAGGCTAGGTTGACAGAGTGGCTGTAATGTCTAGGGCGAGCACAATAGGCCTACTCTGGTCGCAGTGCATCCGGCTTTAGGACGGACCCGGGAATATAAAAAAAAACTCCCTGAGAACTGTTTAATCTTCCTCCAGGCACATGCATACAGGGTCATCCGCGACGCCAATCCTATGAAGATGGCCTTGCAGGTGACATTATCCCATCAGCAATCTCTTCAGGCTCCTCAGGTTCTTCTTCAGGAAAAGAAGCTCCCTAGTAAATTATGCATTTATATATTCCTTGACACCTCTCATTCCCTGGGCTTCCCTCCAGCATTCAGTAAGTTTGCTTTCCAGCATCAGTTTCAGTATTCTCTTGCCAATAGTAATTAGTGCAAGTATAATGGGTTGGAGGCCGTATGGCTTAGCCGCGGACCCCATCTTTGCCAAATACCCCGCTTTGTTATTTCCATGTATACCCGAGTGACCCGGAACCCATACGAGTCTGATTGTTCAGCCATTCTTTGTTAGATTATCAAGCATCTCCCCGTACTCAGATACCAGTTATAAAGTTACTACATTGGACACCAGGATAAATATTGTAGCCCTCCTGTCCGAGAGATGGCCACATTGCAGAATAGTATAAATCTCCGCATGCTGTCCCAGAGAGTAAAATTCTCTGATTCCAGTACTTCTACAGAACACTTCAGCTCTGGTCTGTAAATTAGCAGAATCCATTTATAAGAAGGGTTTGCTCTTCCTCCTAATCCTCTCTGCTGGGTAAAAGTATCTTAAGAGAGCGGTTTGATTTCAAAACCTATGCCATGTAATCTGTTTGAGAGAGATAGACATCCTTTCGCAACGCTCCCCCTGCAACACAGGTAGCCGCCGGTTCTTGCTCCGAGATGCTTCAGGCAACTGAGAGGGTAAACTACCTTCAAGGCCTCATTATCTATGAATAAGTGAAGAAGAGGAAGATTCACTAGAACCTCCTACATACGCCATTCTTTGAACTTTATCCAATTGAGGACGGTGTTTGCGCTTGACTGTACTAGGCCATCATAAAATAGCGGGGTATGTATTCATAAGACGGATCACCATGGTGATCCATATTCAGTATTTCGGTACAAAATGCACCAAAAGGCACCTTTATAAGCCCAGAAAGCATGTCTACATATCCTTCTTTAGTTCGAGCCTCAATATGAGCATTCCAGTTCAGTTGTAAGTCCAGAATTACGCTCAATGGGTATGCCATTTTTCTTTCTTTTTTTTTGTGAAGAGTACAACTTCGGCTAGTAATAAAAGTTCGAAAAACTGAAAGTCACTGTTTTTGAAATTCTTTCTGTTGTGTTTTTAATATATTATTTGCTATCTGTCTTTCTGTTCAGTAGGTGTGTGGTCCAGGGATGGCCCCCATACATTGGCACACACGATTATTTTCTAGAGATTTCTATATAATCATAGACTGAAAATAATTTAATATCTAGCAATTTGTTTTACGATAATTCCATACTAATATTACACAACTTAAAATTAAATGTAAATGAAATTAGAGACTTATCCATTAACTTATTTTTGTGTAATAATAACCGCGTTCAAGAGAAATTACAAATTAATATGTTCCGCTGCATTACCTCGATAAATATCATATAACAACTCTATATTTTCTTGATCGGTAAAAAGTACGGGAGAAAATATTGATAGGTAGCTACCAACTAATTTATGGGTATGGTTGAGAACGTGTATAATATAAGAAATTTTAGATTTATAATCGGCAGATTTGAGAACTAACAACCGATGCGGAACATAAAATCCCACGCGATCGGCACTCGTGCCTTTATGGCTACTGATTTAACTTTTAATAACACTATATAAAAAAGTTTTAAATTTTTAAAAGAGGCGACAGATCTAAGATTGTAAAGTTCTAGATTTCAATGATTTTTTATTTTGAAGATTTTGTCCCAGAATTTTACGAAACGATGTATGTTGAAATTATCAATCTCTTAACGAATAAGTCAAATAACCGACAATAAATCAAAAATAATAGATTTTCGATTAATAATGTTGATTTTTTCGCTAAATTCAATAGTCAAAGTATTGGCCATCGGTTGGTATGACTTTTTGCAATGTTTCTGTCAAAGAATCAATTCTGCGACAAAAAAACTTTTTTTTGAAGCAAAGCATTCATCAAGCTCTGAAAGTCTGTGTTGCAGTAATCGAAATAAATGGTAGTCTGAATAGAGATGAACTTCCGATAGTTCTTCGTCGGAATAACCTGGTCTTGGATAGCTAACAAGAAGCCCTCCGTTTCCGGAAACATCTGTCCTGAAATCAACCAGTAGTTCGACGCAGAGTTGTCGACATTCCGTAGCCAGGTTTGTAACTTCTCTTGGTCTGTTTGGTGGTGAGAAGTAATATCTTGTTCCCTCAGTTGTAGCGGCGTTGAATCGTCTGCCTCGCATATTGCTCGATGTAGTGTGGAAGAGTCCGCTAACCTGTGGAAATATGAACGAAAGTTTATTATTTGTTGGTTGAGCTGTTTACCAATATTTACCAATCATCTTCCTTCTTGGTGTCTTGGAAGCATTGTACGTTCAATAGCACTCCGAGGGTGATGTTTTTGTGCCTTTGTTAGGAGTGTCCTTATTTTTCTTTGCAGGTTTTGGATGTCTGTCCTGCTCCACTTTACAATTCCAAAAGAGTAGTTCAGCGCAGAGCAAGCATACGTGTTGAGCGCCTTAAACAAATTTCTACTATTTAAATTAGTTCGTAATACCCGCCTTACCCTCCTGATAAATTCGGCTGTCAATTCAGCCTTCATAGTGCCATTGTCAATTCTTTTAGCGTGTTTCATACCTAGATATTTGTATGTTTGGTTTGCTTTCAATGCAGCTATAGTTTCACCGTTCTGCATTTCAAAAGCCCCCGGTTGTATCTTCCCTTTAACGATGTTTAAAATACGGCGCTTCTCAAGTCCAAATTGCATTCCGATATCCCCGGAGAACTCCTCTACAATTTTAAGCACTTGTTCCTGCTGGTTTCTGGTAGCAGCCATCAGTTTAAGATCATCCATGTATAGAAGATGATTCACTCTGACTACCTCTTCGTTGTTATTTCTAACACTAAAGCCGTATCTGGTTGAGTTCAAACGGCGTGATAGTGGGTTCATTGCAAGGCAGAACCACAATGGGCTAAGTGAATCGCCCTGAAATATTCCCCTTCGTATCAGAATGGTGTTAGTTTCGATGGTGTCGCTGGATGGCACTTGCAATTTGATACTAGTTCTCCAGGTTGACATGATGCGTTCTAAAAAGGAAACAAAATCATTATCGACTCTATACATTCTCAATATAGTTTTGAGCCACTCATGTGGCACCGAGTCGAAGGCCTTCTTATAATCCACGTAGGCAGCAAAGAGGTTTCTTTGGTTGGCACAGGCTTGGTTACATATGACAGAGTCAACAATCAATTGCTCCTTGCATCCCATTGCTCTCGTGCATCCTTTCTGTTGAGTTGCAATGGTGTTATTTTGCTGTGTGCAATGTGCATAGATGCGTTGGGTCAAGCAGAAGGTGATCACCTTATACACTGGGTAGGCAGGTGATCAGCCTATACTTAGCTGGGTCATGTGTGTTATATTACCTTACTTTTTAATTTTGTAAACAGTGGTGACAAGTATTTGTATGATTTGTGGCAAATAATAATATCGTACTGTTTGAGGATGTGTGTAACTTTTTCTGATAATAAATTAATATATGGTATAGCCAGATATGTTCTTGGGTTGTTATTATTATTATTTTGTGTAGGGACGTTCTTATTATACAGTTTGTACGTTCGTTGTTTTATTATTCTGCTTGTGACTCTTCTTGACGATATTTCGGAGAAGTTAAGGTTAAAGCTCTATCAGTCAAACATATTATTACGCTGTTCTTTTAAGATTTCAGATGATGTGACTGATAGTTGAGATAGCGTCCTGTTCATGTATCTTTTGTATACCATATCGTCTCAATCTTTTTATTTTCATAATTTCAAAATAGTCCGATGTCAAGGAAATTTATTTTTCCATTTTATTCAAAATTTGATGTAAATTGTATATTTTGGTGGAAATTGTTGAATGTATCTGGTATGGTGTTAATTTCATTTTCAGGGACAGCTGCTAGACAGTCGTCAACGTACCTTTTAAAAATTGAATCGGTATTTCACATTTCTTTCATGGAACACATTTATATCATTACATTTTTAAATTTTACAATAAGTTATAGACATACAAGTAAATAGATATGTTTTATTAAATTAATTGTAAAGGGTTATGTATTTACATTTTACTCTTAAACGCAATTTTTTCAGGTCCCAAAAAAATGATTTATTTCCATTTCATTGTTTGTCATGAAGACAAAACAATGTTCTTACTTTAACTCACTAAACATCTGTCCTTTTTGTTACTAT
Organism: Diaprepes abbreviatus; assembly: GCA_034092305.1. NCBI lineage: Eukaryota > Metazoa > Arthropoda > Insecta > Coleoptera > Curculionidae > Diaprepes > Diaprepes abbreviatus. The sequence goes on along the minus strand of JASJET010000047.1, from coordinate 509,343 downwards.
TCAGGTCAATTAAATAATTATTGTATTGCCGACCCTTTTTATCACGATTGACTTTACTTTCTGTATTGTGTACTACAACCTGAACGTGACGTATAAATTACTAACTTCTTATATGAATAAATTTTACAAATAAATCATAAAGGCAATATTGTGCTTCTGAAATTTTTATTCAAACAAATTTATCGCACTTTATAAAAGAGAAAATATGGTTTGGTACTAATAATTATTTATTCCGGCTCGCACACACCATAATGCCACCGCATTCCAAATATTTTTTACGCTAGCGTAGTAATAGCGTAATAAATGGATTATTACGCGATAGGCGATTATTGCAGCGATTTTACCGTTACTGTAATTGCATTTTATTGGAGTGTTTTGGTGGTGAATAGCAAAAATCTCACGCACAATGATAGTTTAATTAAGGATGTTTCAATGGTGTAATAGAGGTAGTGCGGGGAAGAGGACAGAGTGCTAAAAACCTTAAATAAAAAAATGTCGTTTTCATGTCTCAGAAATAAACACGATATATCCCAAGAAAATAATATTTTGAGTCTTATTATGAGCGTATGAAACGTTCTTAAAAGTAATATTATAGGATATTAATAATATTTAATGATTCTAGCAATAGCGCATATATTTTGTATTCCTTGCGAAGTTTTGTCGAAGTCTTAACCTATCTACGTGACATTTATCCCGAAAATCGCCAGTTTTATCGAAATAAATTAAGAGTACCTTTTTGAAGAAGAATGACCAAAGTATTTAGAAAATTAGTTTTTAGCTCGGTAAAATGATACCTCTCAAAAATTAAGCGCAACGGTGCAAGTCCGTTCCTGATTTCTCTGATGATCTAAAACATCTACTGTCGTATGGTGGAATGAGTCTTTATGGCCTATATAAAATATTAAAATTTGATTAATTATATAATTTGTTGTAAAACTTAGAGCCAATAAGGTAAATTGCTGGGTACACCTTTAGGGCTCTAAACCTCCGTTAGGAGGCACTTGTTGCTACAAAACCGTCATTATGAACACTGTTGATTATGAGGCAAAAATGAACTCATTACTGAGTGATGATACCACTTACAAGAAAATTAAAAGTGACCTGACCTTCTAATACCAAAAGAAAAATAATACTTTCATAAAAAAAACTGTTAAATTCGAAACAAATAACTGAAAATCAAAACGAAAATCTAAGTATTCACAATGTTGTTTCTCCAAAAATATATAATCTTAAATTCATAAACAAAATATACCCTTAAGACCAATCGTATCTTACATACAATCACTTTTTTATAATCTATCAAAATTATTATGAAATTGCATCTCAAATATAACTGGACGAAATGAATATTTTATTAGGGACTCTTTCACTTTGAAAAAAATTATTGACAATGTAAATATTTCAGAAAATTACAAACTAATCTCTTTGGATCTTATAGCATCTTCCCATCCCAAATGAACTTGTAAGAGTCATTTTATCTGAAAAATGGGAAATTCTAAAACAATACACCACCTTACCTAAAAATCATTTCATGGAAGCTGTGGATCTTACTCTAAACACAAATTGCTTTCAATATAATAATACATTTTAGAAACAAATAAATGGATGTGCTTTGGGCTCACCAATCTCCTCCACCATTGTTCAGTTAGTTATGGAATACTTAGAAGAAAGAGTTATCAAAGATCTTAAATTCAATATAATATTCTTTAAAAGATATGTTGATTACTGTTTAATGGCTATTTCCTCCAATAAAACGGATGAAATCCTCCAAGCGTTTAACAGCTTTCACAACATATTGCAATTCACATCAGAAATAGAGAAAAATGGTAAGATAAACTTTTTAGATATGACTCTTATCCTAAGAGAACATAAAATCTTAACCGAGTGGTATACTAACCCACATGGTCAGGGAGATACTTGAATTTCCTCTCAAACCATCCAGTAACTTGTGTTATTATTGGTCTAGCAGACAGAGCCATCACTTTAACTGCCCCTGAATTTAGACCCCCGGTTTTAACAAAAATTGAAAGAGACCTTATTAACAAACAACTTTAAACACAGGGACATTGATAAAATAATAAAAGAGCAAATACACAAATTTTATAATTCTAACAATCCTCCTAACAATAATGATACATCGAAATTTATTGCCTTGCCGTATACCAACGGACTTTCAGAAAAAAATTGAATATATTCTGAATCAACATAAAATCGTTGTCTGCCACAAAGCTCAAAATAAGTTAAACTTTTTTTACAGAACTGAAAAGTAAAACACCTAAAATGAATAACTCTAATGTTGGGTATTCAATATTTTGCACCAATTGTCCAAAAAATGTATATAAGAATTCAGATTTATTTCAAATTCAAATTCAAAAAACGTTTATTATATATAAAGAAAATTAATTGACACAATAATCAATGAAGCTATGACCACCCAGTTATTCAAATATAGATTAAATGGGCAAACATTTGCGAAAAAATGCTACACGTACGAGCATGTACGAGAAACAGGCTATCACTTAAACTACAACAATACAACAATACTGAAACGTGACCATAATTATAACAAATTGAGTGTAAAGGAGATGATGGAAAAAAACGTAGTTAACGACAGGACTGATATAAGTGACCTAAGCCGCATTTACATAAATCTAATCAAAAATTAATATACCCTCTTAAAAGTCAGTAGATGGGAATATCCTCTTAGAACATTTATATGTTATCAGTTTTAATAAAAAAAAGCCAAAGATTCCATAAATAATGATTTAAAAAATAATGTATTAAAAAAATAATTGTTTTTCCAATACCACAATCAGTACATTGTGTTTTTCAGTATCGAAATCGAAATTGCAAGCTCAACTTGCGTACCTACATACTTTTGGGAAAATTTGAATATTTTTAAAATTATATAAAGTTTTTAATTGTAAAATAAGTTTAAAAAAAATATTTTTTAAATTTTTAACTTTTTCTGTTAATGTGTAGGATTTTAAACATAATTGTGTTCTTTAAATTTTAGGTTGTTTGACCAAGGAAAATGTTATTGTTATTATTGGATTAAAAAAAATAATATAAAAAAAAACTTTTTGAAAATGCCTTAAACAAAAGGCGAAACGTTCAAATACGTTTTTTTAACATCCACGTATGAACCTGAATCCAAGAATACAAATATATATATATATATATATATATATATATATATATATATATATATATATATATATATATATATATACATTTATAATATCTGTTACATTCTGATATAACTCTCTATTGAACTGGTAAACTCAAAATATACCAAAACAATTTATAGATTCTCTTTCAATTCATGCAAAACCTCAACATATTCACCTTTGCACAGAGAGCTATAAAATTGATTGATGTTTCATTTTGTCCTATTCATATATTGAACTATTTTCCTTAACAAATAGTTTATTGGGTCTGCTTGCAATTCTTTATCAAAACAATAACCGCATATTAGTTTAATTTATTTGAATATATTATAATAAAATAATTTATTGGAACATGTTTTCAATTAATTTAAAGACATGCGGGCAAAGGTACTGAAGAAAAAAGTAACGACGTCAATGACTGCTACGGAACCATAATATAATGTATGTTCAATGGGCACTTGAGTAATTTTTATTTAGTAATTGTGTACGAAAAAATCTTTAGTTAAAAATATTTCCTACTAGCAGTTACCCATTGCTACTTCGTACCGAAGACTCCTGGTTGATTTTCGGAAATAAGACCAATAAAATTTTGTCAAATCAAATCAAATCATATATTTCCTTGGATATTAGTTCAATGTATTGGAATTATCAAATAATGATCCCATTTCCAAATATTAAAACAGGATCATTAACAAATGTACTAAAATAACACAACAATAAAAATTTAAAACAGAACATTTTAGCTCTATAAAATATAATACATGTTAAAAGGTTGACACAATGTTAAAAAGCTTTGAGAAAGAACTCACCAAGAGAATAATATGGCCAGAATAGCCGCAGTTTTTTTTTAATTTATTTCCGTCCGTAGCTCTCAATTCTGCCGGTAGATGATGAAAAATATTTAAAGATATTATCAATGGACTCCTTGCATGCTTATTGGTCCGAGAAAAGGGGACGTACAAAAAAACCCTACTTCTACACTCATAAGAGTTCACCTCACTACACCGACTGAACAACTTGAGATTTGCTTTTACTTATAGAGCATTCTCCGGAATAAAAATACCAATAACTGTGAGAAATTCCTCCTCAGCAAATTTATCTCTACAATACTCATGCAAGGTCTGAAGGTACATTGTATGGATCAGGGACGGATCCAGCCTCTCTCTTTGGGGGGAGGGGGACGGTAATATCACAAAAGTACAGTATGGTAAGCGAAAGCAAGTTGGCGACGGGGAAGGGGGGACATCTGCAACATTCCCATTTCTAGTGTAAAACGCAGAGTCGGGTCTATTTTCTGAATTTGAAGCTCGTCGAGAGGTGGGGGGCGATCACAAGAAGAAACAGTTGCCTATAATGGGGGAGGATGCGAGCAGCATACACATTCCTAGTTTAAGAGGCAGAATTGAATCTATTCTCCGGAATTCCAAGCTCCTGGAGGGGGGGGGGGGTTATGGCAAGAAAAATAAATTGTCAACAGGGAGGAGTGCCAGCAGCATACACATTCCAAATATAAAAGGCAGAATATATTCTATTTTCTTGAACTCAAAGTTCTTGGGAAGGAGAGGGGCGATCACAAGCATACACATTCCTATACTCTATTCAAGAACTAGAGAGAGTAATAAAACTGTTACCGAAACCTCCAACGTACCTGCTCCAGTGCAGCAGGTAACTGAGGACTGCCGTAAATCTAATTAGATTTAATTATATTTAAATATTATAAGCTTTTATAAATTTACTGCAACAATAATATTTCTGATAGTTCATACAAAGACATCAAAAGTATGAAGCTCTATGGGAACCCTTTCAATGTTATCGGGTCCTAGGTGACGTTGTCTACTGTATTTTCTACGAACTTTCGGACGGTTGTTGCGGTATTACTATTATTATTATTATATCTTAAGTAATTAGGTCTCAGGCCCTCCGGCCGTTCATGTGCATGCATTTACGCATTTACGCTCTTGGCTCGAAATAGCTGACATTTTTGTAATCAGCTACCTAAAAAAAGAGAAAAGGAGAAGGGAGGAGGTAGTGAGGAACGATTTTGGGAAGTTAATCTATTACGTCGCAATAAATAATATGCTTTTTTCGATCTTGTTTCCCTTCTAATTATGATATCAATGTGAAATAATTTTTATATAACCGATACACATTAACAACATTTTCTTTCACCTAAAGAATATTACGGAAACTTCTAAAAGATCTTTAAATCTAATTCAATAAAACATAATTTTTAATCTCTCGCCGCAACCGGCCGAGTAGACTGTAGCGGTATCCCAAAAGATAAGTATATCTCTTCTTCTGAAGGCATCTCGCCGCACGATAACTTGAATATTAATATCTCCTGAATTTTTTTATGACACACTTTATAATTAACTAACATTAATTAATTATTTATCGTGGCTAATTTATCTGGCGTACACCGGGCAGTTATTATCATTGTAACTGCGAGCACACCCCATACGGATTAAGGATGGCTTGTGCCAGAGGACATAGTGGTAAAATTTTAATATTTCCAGTGGTGTACACCAGAGCTGTATCAATTTATGACTTGCAATTATATATATATATATATATATATATATATATATATATATATATATATATATATATATATATGAAAAAGTTGTTTTATTCTCCTTACGACCGTTAAGAAAGGGGACAGACAGTATATTCTCTGCGAATTCCACTCTGGTTCACTCTCCATACTAGTTTCGACCACCTAATGGTCTCATCAGTGGAGCTGTAACGAACCGAGAGTAAAATGCACAGAAAACAAATGTCTACTTAAAATCCCCATATCGTAAAGTATCGGCAGGATATTACCTGCAGAACTTGATGCCGGACTGCTATCTTAAACAGTACAAACGAACATCTGAATATAGACCGTGAATTTGTTTATTTTTAATAAATTTCCTACCGCTCCGGGGTATATTCAGATGTTCGTTTGTACTGTTTAAGATAGCAGTCCGGCATCAAGTTCTGCAGGTAATATCCTGCCGATACTTTACGATATGGGGATTTTAAGTAGACATTTGTTTTCTGTGCATTTTACTCTCGGTTCGTTACAGCTCCACTGATGAGACCATTAGGTGGTCGAAACTAGTATGGAGAGTGAACCAGAGTGGAATTCGCAGAGAATATACTGTCTGTCCCCTTTCTTAACGGTCGCAAGGAGAATAAAACAACTTTTTCAAATATATAGACCGTGAATTTGTTTATTTTTAATAAATTTCCTACCGCTCCGGGGTATATTCAGATGTTCGTTTGTACTGTTTAAGATAGCAGTCCGGCATCAAGTTCTGCAGGTAATATCCTGCCGATACTTTACGATATGGGGATTTTAAGTAGACATTTGTTTTCTGTGCATTTTACTCTCGGTTCGTTACAGCTCCACTGATGAGACCATTAGGTGGTCGAAACTAGTATGGAGAGTGAACCAGAGTGGAATTCGCAGAGAATATACTGTCTGTCCCCTTTCTTAACGGTCGTAAGGAGAATAAAACAACTTTTTCAAATATATAGACCGTGAATTTGTTTATTTTTCATAAATTTCCTACCGCTTCGGGGTATATTCAGATGTTCGTTTGTACTGTTTAAGATAGCAGTCCGGCATCAAGTTCTGCAGGTAATATCCTGCCGATACTTTACGATATGGGGATTTTAAGTAGACATTTGTTTTCTGTGCATTTTACTCTCGGTTCATTACAGCTCCACTGATGAGACCATTAGGTGGTCGAAACTAGTATGGAGAGTGAACCAGAGTGGAATTCGCAGAGAATATACTGTCTGTCCCCTTTCTTAACGGTCGTAAGGAGAATAAAACAACTTTTTCAAATATATAGACCGTGAATTTGTTTATTTTTCATAAATTTCCTACCGCTCCGGGGTATATTCAGATGTTCGTTTGTACTGTTTAAGATAGCAGTCCGGCATCAAGTTCTGCAGGTAATATCCTGCCGATACTTTACGATATGGGGATTTTAAGTAGACATTTGTTTTCTGTGCATTTTACTCTCGGTTCGTTACAGCTCCACTGATGAGACCATTAGGTGGTCGAAACTAGTATGGAGAGTGAACCAGAGTGGAATTCGCAGAGAATATACTGTCTGTCCCCTTTCTTAACGGTCGTAAGGAGAATAAAACAACTTTTTCAAATATATAGACCGTGAATTTGTTTATTTTTAATAAATTTCCTACCGCTCCGGGGTATATTCAGATGTTCGTTTGTACTGTTTAAGATAGCAGTCCGGCATCAAGTTCTGCAGGTAATATCCTGCCGATACTTTACGATATGGGGATTTTAAGTAGACATTTGTTTTCTGTGCATTTTACTCTCGGTTCGTTACAGCTCCACTGATGAGACCATTAGGTGGTCGAAACTAGTATGGAGAGTGAACCAGAGTGGAATTCGCAGAGAATATACTGTCTGTCCCCTTTCTTAACGGTCGTAAGGAGAATAAAACAACTTTTTCAAATATATAGACCGTGAATTTGTTTATTTTTAATATATATATATATATATATATATATATATATATATATATATATATATATTATGTCGGATATTCTCACGGGTATGATGTGTAATCGAAGGTTTTCGGGCATCCGTGTATGACCCTCTCAGGACTGTAAGGCAGCTGACGTTTCGGTGAAATCTCATTCACCATTTTTAAAGCTCACTGTACGGCGTCTACAAGCAAGTTCGCTTTCCATACTTTCATCTATGACTGTATATATATATATATATATATATATATATATATATATATATATATATATATATATATATATATATATATATATATATATATATATATATAATATATATATATATATATATATATATATATATATGTATATATATATATATATATATATATATATATATATATATATATATATATATATATATATATATATATTGTGACAATTTTGCTATTACACCCACAAAGTATGTTCCTACCTGTAAACTGATTCCTTCTCAGTTCAGTTCAGATGTTATTAAAATATCAGAAAAACAATCAAAACACAAAATATAAACATTTTTTTAACAATAAATATGGCACAATATAATATTTTATTTCCAGATGGAATTTAATGGTAAATACTTATTTCCTTCATGCAAAATTATTGCTAATCAATATTACTTTTTAGTTAATTTGATCTACCACCCATTAATTTTTAACTACTTGGATCACAAATCGGTAACGTTTAATTTCGTAATTGTCTACTAGATGGCTATAGTGTTATTTTACAAGGAAAGCGTCGTTTATTTTTAGAGAAATAATTACTAATTTAAACAAATTATCGTGTGCTGTGTTGTGATACAAGATGTTAATACTGTTTCAAACCTAATATTTATTATGATAAATATTATTATATTCTATCAGGTTAGTACACAAAATTATAATTTATTAATTTTATTATTTTTATTTTAAACAAAAGTTAGGTTAACTTTTGATACTAGTCTTCAATGTCTAAAAAAATTATATCATATATATATATATATATATATATATATATATATATATATATATATATATATATATATAATACCTTGTTATGTTTTCTTTTATTTCATCCCAATATATTACCAAACACACCAAATCTCCAAAAATATATTAGTTGTCGTTTCTTGTGAAGTAAGGAATTGACAAAATATTTTCCAAAAATCTCGTTCGGCCAAGTTTTTTTTAGTTCTATGCGAATAATTTCCTTCTATGGTCTTATAATCAAAATAATATCTTATTTGTTATTGTTCGAGAGTTGCTCAATTATTTAATAAACAAAAAAACTTATAAACTTTTACTATGCTTTAAAAATTGTTAATTTCTTTATACTTGACAACAAAAGTCACACATAACCTCTTTTAAAACCAAATATTTAACTTTTGTTTACTTGTGACGTAGGAAGACCTTTTGTTTTTTTAAAACAAATGAAAAATTGAGGTTGTGGCACGTTTCGGGAGCTCGAGAAACGCAGTGCTTCCGGCAAACTGATTATTTCAACTCTTCTGAATATTCCTACGCCTTGGCTTTTTATAGTCGGCCAAAACATAAGAAATTTCTGTTTTCTGATTGGTCTGATTTTTGACACTAGGCAACTTGATAACTTTTTATATCTTGAAAAATTGAATTTTATGATGGCCTTTTTATTTTACCAATTTTTGACTGGAATTTTATTAATGTTTTTCTTAAATATATTGACAAAAATTTGACTTTTGAGCTTAATTGAATTTGCAATAATTAAACTTTAGAGTTTTCTCGACATTTTTATATATATAAAAGCTACTTTGGCATATTATTTAGATATTAAAATTGATAAAAATAATTATTCTGCACTTTAAAATTTATGACAATTTTTATCAAATTTTATTTATAAAGACTCTAAAATGTTTATTGCTGCTTTAATATTATTACAGTTTTATTCAGCAAAATTTTCTTAATATGTTTGTGCCAATATTTCTTAAACTAAGCTTAAATTTGCCTTACAAACTAATTAAAACTATTTTACATTCTATGCTTTTATATAAAAATGATTTAAATTTGTACGTAATTTATTCAATAACCCTTAAAACTAAAGCATTTTTTTAATATTTTATACATTAGTGTTTATTTATCACTATTCAGGGTAATTTTCTTTGAATTTTGCACTAGATTTTCACTTCACGCACTTTTGTGTCTTGCTAGTGATTGTTTTAATGGGACAATCAAAGATGTATTTCACTTCATTATTAGCTTTTTTTTAAAAGCACCCACACTCTTTTTATTCATTTTAACCTATATATTTGTTTATATTGGACCTTACTCTAACTAATACAATACCTTTTATATAGTTTTTTTTATTAACTTTAGTTTTTATGAGAAAAATAGGTCATTTTTTTAAAATATAACAATTCTCAATTATCTTTCTTATCCAAGAATTTTGGATTTTATTGTCTTTTAATACTTTAAATGTTTATTTACTCTAATATTTTTAACAAAACATCTTATGCTATACCTAAACCTAATTTTACCCTATTCTAAACTAAATTTACCGGTATATTAACCATTAAAATGCATCTTTTATACTTTCTGTGTCTAATTTCTTCTGTTTTTATCTCAACCAAAACTGAGTCTGAGCATTTATTTGCACTATATATATATATATATATATATATATTTATATATGTATATATATATATATATATATATATATATATATATATATATATATATATATATATATATAATTTGATATTTAGTAGTAACACCGGTTTGTTAGGGAAGGTTGAATCATATGAAATATATTTGAAATATAATATATATATATATATATATATATATATATATATATATATATATATATACATGCACCTGGCGGTACCCTGATGAGTCTAGTAGAGACGAAACATGTACCTCTGCCGTATCACTGTGGCGGGGAGGGTAAGTTTTGACTTTCTTCTCGGTATGGTGGTACAGGTAGGCCACCATCTCGATGGTGGTGGAATTGGATGGATTGTGTTCTGTAGCAATCTATTCAAACTGTGCAACCTCTAACACGGAAAGGATATGATGGAACGAAGTTTGCATTTACTGTTTGCATTTTACTTCACTTATACACGAAGTTGCATATAGTTGTACGTTTGCTGAATGTGATTTCAGCACTACAACAGCATAATGTGGATGTATCCACTGCTATTGCAACTCGCACGGAGGAATCCGTGAAATCCGTATAAACATATATATATATATATATATATATATATATATATATATATATATATATATATATATATTTGATGTAAGTCCCGTATATTCAATAATTTTTATCTTTGCACATAATATTAGTAGTCCGGAATATTGCACCTAAATCAATTTCAAAAAAAAGTAAAAAGCACTGCGGTTTTATTACTTTTTTACTATGTATAAATCGAAACCGCAACCATAACAAAATTATCTAAATTACATAGTGGCGAAAAAGAAAAATAGTGGTTAGAATAATTATAGAGCGGCGTGAGCTTGAAACCGCAAATTTATTTAGCGACACGTTTGCACTGTATATGCCACTTTAAAGGTATCTTTACACCTATTGATTAGCGCCATACATGGAATTTTTGTCATTAAGAATTTGCAAGCACTAGAATACTGTAAAAGTTTTCTACTTGAACGTTAGAATAAAATCAACCTTGGTTTGTTTGTCACGACTGTTTTAGCTTTGATTGGAAAAAATAGAGCGCTTGGCCAGTTTTCAAAAGATTTATATAACGCCCAGTTTTTTACTTTAACCACAGATTTCTTCGTCTTACACATGTGATATTAGAAGTTCTTACCAATGCTATATGGTGTACCTCGTATTTGAAACCAAAATGTGTGGTAATTAGAGGTTTATGATAAAATAATGCTTCAAGAAAAGTTTCAAAATGTGCATCTGTTTCAGTTTTGGAAAATTAATTATCAAAGTTGACGAAATTGAGTTACATAATGTGTTTCAGGTGAATAAAAGTTTTTACATTGAAAATATACTATCTGGACAATGAAAGAAGGTAAACAAGTTTATCCTATCTCATTTTAAAGCTTAGGTCACGTAGAATACCAAAAAAGATCAGTGATGCAAAAAAATTATCCAATTCACGCCTTCGATAGGCTTTTTGCTCTAACCTTTTGAAAATAAGTAATTTTTCAAATTTTCGAAAACAGATCTCCTTTTTTCCTGAAAGGCCCCATTCTAAGAGAGTGTTTCGAATAGATGCATGTTTTACATGATCGAAAGCTTTAGTCATGTCCAAGAAGGTAGCTGTAGTATGAGAATTATGAGTGAAAGAGTTGTAGATATCTATACCCAATCATACAAGATGATCTAAGGTGGATCTATGTTGTCTAAAGCCCATTTGTTCTGGGATGAGGAGGTTGTGTTTTTCTAGGTACCAGGTAAGTTTGTAATTTATGATCCTTGCAGTATCTTACTGATATGGCTGGTCAGAGCAATGGGTCTGTAACTGTCCCCTAAAGTCCTAGGCTTTTTCTGTTTATGGATTGGTACTAGTATGGCATTTCTCCATTGATAGGGAAATTGACCCAATTCCATATGATATTGTAAAGAATTAGCAGGGAGATGAGGGCTGAATTAGGAAGATGTTTGATCATAGATACGTCCAGGAGGACTTTCTCTACATTTAATTAGGGAGTATTTTAGTTCTTTAACAGTTATTGGGTAGTTGTAGAGGAGAGTGGGGGATTCTCAGGATCGAGAGGGCAAGATAGGATAGGCTGGTGTATGAGCATTGTGAAAAGGTTGATAGTGTTTAGCTATTATATTGGCTATATCTGAGGGACTAGTAAGCCATTCATTGTTGTTTAGGATCCCACTGATTGTGTTGGAGGGTTGACCTCTTAGTATTTTATTCCATAGTTCAGAGCTTGTAATGTTAGGATTTATGGATTGAGTGAAAGAGGTCCAAGATATTGTTTTTGAATTGTTAATTATTAATTTGGCTCGAGCTCTTGCCTTTTTGAAAGCAAATGGAGGGATGGTGTTTGAATCTATTAGGGGCAATTTCTCTTTCCTTTATTGTCTGATGACATTGATCGTTCCACTAAGGTAGTAGGTGATTTTTAAATTAAGGGTTTAGAAATACTTTTCCCAGCTGCTTTCAGTACTGAATCAGTTGACCGAGAGGTGGATTTATCAATGGTAAAAGGGTCCAACTTGGGAGGGGTATATGTAGAGGAGTAGAGTTTCCAGTCGGCCTTGTTTAGGTTAAATGAGGGGGAATTGCAGGATGAAGAAAGAGGGGAGGATACTTCAATTACTATAGGTATGTGGTCCCTCCTTTTTAAAGGCTGAAATCTTTGGTTTTCTTTAATCAATCTAAGTTTTTCAAAATAAAGAGTCAAGGTCTTTGTAAAATGAGATAAATATCTGTCAGGAAATAACCCAAACCCCAAATTCTATGAGGGTTTAAATTTTCCCAAAAATTATAAAAATTAGCATCACGCTTTATAAAAGTCCTTTCGAATTAAAAGTTTATAATAAACTAACATGTTGAAAACGTCTTTTTAAAATGAAGAAAATGCTTTTTTGTGAATGTATATCATGCCAAAACTTTAGCTTGGTATGAGCGAAAAAGAGAGAAAGTTCGAAACATATATATATATATATATATATATATATATATATATATATATATATATATATATATATATATATATATATATATATTAAAAATAAACAAATTCACGGTCTATATATATTTGAAAAAGTTGTTTTATTCTCCTTACGACCGTTAAGAAAGGGGACAGACAGTATATTCTCTGCGAATTCCACTCTGGTTCACTCTCCATACTAGTTTCGACCACATAATGGTCTCATCAGTGGAGCTGTAAGGAACCGAGAGTAAAATGCACAGAAAACAAATGTCTACTTAAAATCCCCATATCGTAAAGTATCGGCAGGATATTACCTGCAGAACTTGATGCCGGACTGCTATCTTAAACAGTACAAACGAACATCTGAATATACCCCGGAGCGGTAGGAAATTTATTAAAAATAAACAAATTCACGGTCTATATATTTGAAAAAGTTGTTTTATTCTCCTTACGACCGTTAAGAAAGGGGACAGACAGTATATTCTCTGCGAATTCCACTCTGGTTCACTCTCCATACTAGTTTCGACCACCTAATGGTCTCATCAGTGGAGCTGTAACGAACCGAGAGTAAAATGCACAGAAAACAAATGTCTACTTAAAATCCCCATATCGTAAAGTATCGGCAGGATATTACCTGCAGAACTTGATGCCGGACTGCTATCTTAAACAGTACAAACGAACATCTGAATATACCCCGGAGCGGTAGGAAATTTATGAAAAATAAACAAATTCACGGTCTATATATTTGAAAAAGTTGTTTTATTCTCCTTACGACCGTTAAGAAAGGGGACAGACAGTATATTCTCTGCGAATTCCACTCTGGTTCACTCTCCATACTAGTTTCGACCACCTAATGGTCTCATCAGTGGAGCTGTAATGAACCGAGAGTAAAATGCACAGAAAACAAATGTCTACTTAAAATCCCCATATCGTAAAGTATCGGCAGGATATTACCTGCAGAACTTGATGCCGGACTGCTATCTTAAACAGTACAAACGAACATCTGAATATACCCCGGAGCGGTAGGAAATTTATTAAAAATAAACAAATTCACGGTCTATATATTTGAAAAAGTTGTTTTATTCTCCTTACGACCGTTAAGAAAGGGGACAGACAGTATATTCTCTGCGAATTCCACTCTGGTTCACTCTCCATACTAGTTTCGACCACCTAATGGTCTCATCAGTGGAGCTGTAACGAACCGAGAGTAAAATGCACAGAAAACAAATGTCTACTTAAAATCCCCATATCGTAAAGTATCGGCAGGATATTACCTGCAGAACTTGATGCCGGACTGCTATCTTAAACAGTACAAACGAACATCTGAATATACCCCGGAGCGGTAGGAAATTTATGAAAAATAAACAAATTCACGGTCTATATATTTGAAAAAGTTGTTTTATTCTCCTTACGACCGTTAAGAAAGGGGACAGACAGTATATTCTCTGCGAATTCCACTCTGGTTCACTCTCCATACTAGTTTCGACCACCTAATGGTCTCATCAGTGGAGCTGTAACGAACCGAGAGTAAAATGCACAGAAAACAAATGTCTACTTAAAATCCCCATATCGTAAAGTATCGGCAGGATATTACCTGCAGAACTTGATGCCGGACTGCTATCTTAAACAGTACAAACGAACATCTGAATATACCCCGGAGCGGTAGGAAATTTATTAAAAATAAACAAATTCACGGTCTATATATTTGAAAAAGTTGTTTTATTCTCCTTACGACCGTGAATTTGTTTATTTTTAATAAATTTCCTACCGCTCCGGGGTATATTCAGATGTTCGTTTGTACTGTTTAAGATAGCAGTCCGGCATCAAGTTCTGCAGGTAATATCCTGCCGATACTTTACGATATGGGGATTTTAAGTAGACATTTGTTTTCTGTGCATTTTACTCTCGGTTCGTTACAGCTCCACTGATGAGACCATTAGGTGGTCGAAACTAGTATGGAGAGTGAACCAGAGTGGAATTCGCAGAGAATATACTGTCTGTCCCCTTTCTTAACGGTCGTAAGGAGAATAAAACAACTTTTTCATATATATATATATATATATATATATATATATATATATATATATATATATATATATATATATGTATATATTCATTCATTCATTCATATCAGCCCGTTTTCATCCATTCCTAAATGTAGGCCTCTTCCATATTTTTCCATTTCTGTCGGTTAGCTGCGCTACTCGTTTGCTCATATCTGTTATTTTCGTTCATCTTCTGATTTCTTCATTTGGAACTCTATCTCGTAAACTAATTCCCAGCATAGCCCTTTCCATTGCTCGTTGTGTAACCCGAAGCTTATTAATGGCTTTACATGTTAGGGAGATTGTTTTAATACCATAAGTAAGAACTGGCAGGATGCACGACTCGTAGACTTTTCTTTTCAGACTTATGGGGGTGTTACTGGATTTAAGAATGAATCCGAGTTTGCCAAAAGCTGTCCAGCTGAGACTTATTCTTCTAGGAAATTTCAGCCGATTAGTTTTCCTTCCCTATTTGTATTTTACGACCTAGATATATGTATTCTCTTACGTTTTCTATTATTTTATCTTCAACTTTAATTTGTATTTGTTCTAGACTCATTATTTTTGTTTTTGACAAGTTCATTTTGAGTTCTATCCTAACTGATGCTTGATGAAGTTCTTGTATCATACATTGGAGTTGTTCTGGTGAATCACTGATTATAACAATATCATCAGCAAATCTTAAGTGGTTTAGTCGTGTTCGGTCTATATTAATTCCCTTGTCATGCCAGTTCAAGCCCCTAAATACATCTTCAAGTGTCATCGTGAACAATTTTGGAGAGATTGTGTCTCCCTGACGTACGCCTCTTTTTATAGGTATCCTCGAGGTTTTTATATCCTCGTCTATTGTAACTTGCATGTAAACGTTTTCATATATATGCTGAATCAGAGCAGAGTATCTTGAATCAATCCGAGAATTGTCCAGTGCTTTGAGAACTGCCCATGATTCGATAGAATCGAACGCCTTCTGGTAATCAACGAAAGCCAAATGCAGAGGTATATTATATTCCGTGGTTTTTTCGATAAGCGTGTGTACTGTCTGTAGATGGTCTATTGTACTGAAGTTCCTGCGAAATCCGGCTTGTTCTGAAGGTTGGTATGCGTCCAACTTTTGCGTCAGTCTGTTAGTTGTTATTTTTGTAAGAAGTTTGTACAAGTGGGGCAGTAAGCTAATTGGCCGATAATTTTCTGTTATTTCTATCGCCTTTTTTGTATAATATGATGACTTCTGCATTTTCCCATGCCTCGGGTATTTTTCCATACATTAAGCATTTGTTCAACAAAATTCACACGCTTTCTCTTAGTTGTTCTTCCCCTATTTTTAACATTTCGGCGGTTATACGATCCTCGCCAGGGCTTTTATTATTTTTCATTTGACTAAGCGCTTTCATTAACTATATATATATATATATATATATATATATATATATATATATATATATATATATATATATACACACTACAGAGCCTATTGTTTCTAATAGTTTGACGAACTTTATGTTGTTTACTTATCTCGAGCAAGAATGTAATTATGTTATGTAAAAATTAATTAAGTAATGGTAATAGTATATAGCTTAGAGACCAGAAAATGGAGAACACAGTTTGTAGGCGAATTTATCCCCCGTGTTTACGACTATTTTTTGTTTATTGCTTTTTATACTGCTTACCCAGCGTTAAAATAACTTACCCTTTTTCATCCACAATCGGGATACGTTTCGAAACACGTGCTGTTATTTTTACGAAGGCGTTTATTTGCTAAATTTCTCATGTCTAGTTTTAGCGAACTTCGAGATCGCCTACCCAACCTGTTAAAAATGTATGCCCTTTTAATGCCCTTAGGGATGAGTTATCAAAAATAATGTGTTGGTTTGTAGTTAATAATCGTTTCGCAAATTTCACCTTGCCTAGCTTAACAGGTTTTAAGATTTGCCTACGTTCGAAGAAAAAAACTTATGCGTGAAACCTTTTTCAGTAACTTATAAATATATTATATATTTTTTTTAAATTTGTATTCTAAGAATGTTAAAAAATCTTCAATTTTTAGTAAGAAAGACCTGTATCTACCTTCAATAGTTTTTGAGATATCTAAATCTTTTATTTTATTCATTGGCAAGCAACTCCATGGTAGTCATTTCTTTTCTTTTCTTGTAGTTTTGACAAAGGAAATAAGGTGTTTCGTGTCATTGTCTTCTTAAAGTATCCAGGTCCAGATTTTATGGATGAAAATTTGTCAGTAAAAATAACTCTGACGTTGGACAAAATGTGGTTTAATTGCGACTGCGGACTTGGGCATATATTAAAACTTCTTTACTCTCCTTGATAGATTTAATAATTCATGTTTTGAGTAACACGGACAGACAAATTTTAGACCCAGAAACTATACTACACTTTTTCGACATACTGAGTCCGAATCCGAAGAAGGCCATTTCATATAGATAGTTCGAAGAATAGATTTTTTTTCATTAATCCGTTGTATACACACCAAAAGTACCTGTGAGAAATTTCAGATCGAACTACGATAATTTGAAAGTTAAAAAAAAACTGTTTTTCGAACGCATAAATTTTAAACACGATTTTCTCAAAATGACGTTTTCCTAACTGGCATGCACCATACCGCAAAAGCAGCTTGATCGATTTCAAAATTTCCACTTGCATATTAAAGTAGATGAAATTCTGCCTGGAATATCACATTGTTAAAAAAGTTGCTTAAATTTTTCCAAAAAAAAATGAAACTTTTTACAAAATATGTTGTGATGTTTAAAAAAAAAACTTCCTTCAGAAAAAGAATGATACGACATTCCATGTAGGACATAATAATTAAGAAAAACTATCTATTAATACACTTTTTGCTCTAAATTCAATTCCGAATTCATACCAATTACCCTCGCCAAAATAGAATGATCCACTGGGAGCACTTAAATCTCAGGACTAAGGCGCAATTTTGAAACAACATTTTTTTGTATGGTTGAGTTAATAAAGAACTACATATGTCTCAATTTCCATGTATTTTTTAATATACGTTTTCTGCAATCTACGCGCAAAGTTCAGTCAGAAAAAATGCCCTCTATATATTTTGGCCCCCGTCAGAATTGACATGTTTCTTTGGGTGTTCACGATATTCCTTCCTAAAAGTGCAAAATTTGTATCTCTAAACTATGTATGGTAGTGGAAAGCACTAGTCTTCCCCTTCAAAACCCACTTAAATTTATATTGATATCTTTTTTAATCTTTAAAATATTGTCAAAACTATCATCAACATAGAGGAGAAAAATTTTTGAAAAACCATAATTTTATATTCAGGTGTTTTTGAGGTCACTGAATACAGAAATCAACACATAATATCCAGGATATTAGATTTTCTATTAGCTTTTCATGTTTCACATTGTCAAAGGCTTCACGGAAATCTATAAACTGGACATACACATCGACGTTCATATATCTACATCATTGGGTGAGGACGTTTTAAAAGACACCATTTCTAAAACCAAACTGGTTATCGTCCACGTGGAAGTCACATTTTTTATATAATCTTATTTGAATGATTATCAGAAGTATTTTTTGTACGTTAGACAGCAGACTAATTAAAAGATAATCATCACAGGATGAGGAATTATGTTTCTTGGGTAGAGTTATGCAAGTTGACTGCAACCAATCAGATGGTATCTTGCCTGATTTGTTTGAAACATTGAAAAATGGCATTAAACCGTTGAGAGCAATACTATCATACTTGGGGTTAATTTTAATATTTCAACATATATTCTATCAGAGCCAACAGCTTTCGTCTGAAGTTTATGGTGTGAACAATTTGACTTTTTGTTATTTCTGGGCCTTCTTCCTCGATATCATTCAAATTTGGAGCTAGCTTGGCTCTGTCATCATTGAACAGATTTTCTATGTATTCCGTACATATTTTCAGTTTCCCCTCGATACCTATCATTATTTCATTGTTTGTGTTCCTTAAAATGGATCCTTGATTTTTTCGATGTCTATCAGACATTTTGTTGATTTTTGTGTGGGTTAAATGTGTTATATTTCTTTTGCAGTTGTTCAGTCTCTTCACATTTTGAACTCAGTACTTCTTCAAGACTCTGTTCTACTCTGGATTTTATTTCAGGGGATTTTAATTTCCTGACATCTATTTGAAATCTTTTATTTGTTTTTTTGATATTTTTAAATCGTTGGGGTCTACTCCAAGATAAGTTTTGACTCCTTTAACAAATTGTCTATGATCCTGTTTCATTAAAGAATGAAATCGATTTGATTTCTCATAATGTCATGTTCCTTATGTGCAGGAGACTATATCTCCTCACTGTCTGCCACCGCACCGATTTTGGAATTCAAATCTCCCATTGTTATCTACTTCATGCGTCCAACTGTGTGCAGAAAGATTCGACTTTGTCATTTGATTTATCGAGAAATTAGCCGTAAATTTGTATTATATTTAATATGTGATGGTTGATTTGCAGTCTTAATATCATAACTCTGTCGCTAACCGAGACGAAATCTATTTTGAAGAGAGTTGCACTGCGACTCCATATCTGTTATCAGGGTTTTTGCTTACTAGATCTAGGTCATCTCACCTCACTTAATCCAAGGATGTCTATGTTGAGTCTATCCTTTTCTTATTCGACATAAGCCAGTTTTTCTGCTGCATACAAGCTGCGTAAATTCCATGTTGTATTACGACATTACCATATATTTGGATCATGTCTGTAATAGGTACAATATTCTTAATGGTAGACAACGGAAGGATCCTTAGCACCCTCTTCCCAATTAAGAGGTGCTCCAGACAGAACCATCAGCCATTAAGATAAATTGAAAAATACAATAGTGTAGTAAGAGTTCCATTTTCTTTCTACACCGCAGTAGATAAACTATTTTCACTGCTACGGCTGTGCTTTTCGCTCTTCAGTACCACATCGCTTCAAAGTCATTTTTTCCTCCGCTATAATCTCATTATGGTGAAGCTGCTGCTCTGCACCAAAGTCAGAATCTGAAGAAGGATAAGTAGGTGGTGTTAGGATTAAAGTAGTAGGTTCTGGTTCCCTTCAAGAATGGAAATGCAGGGCAACCTGTGGTTAACGTACGGCATGGTTCGCCATTTCCTGTAAGAGCTTGTTCTCTATCGGAATTATACAAGAATGCTGCCCGCTATCCTATGAATACGCCAATTTGTGAAATTTGAAGTAATTTTCTTATTCAGTGACCTCAAAAACCCCTCAACACAAATTTTGAGTCGCAAATTCGGATTTCTTAAAACTTTCAGTTTGCCATATTGAATCCGCCACCTTGGAAATGACAGTTTTAAAATTCTGACTTCATAATCATTTTCGCATACCGCGGAGATCCTCGCCTAAAATTTGGATAAGAAACCTTAACTTAAAGCCGCCATATTCAATTTTCCATTGGTTGTTTGAAAAAAATGGATACAATGAATGAAAAGAGTATCTCTTAAAATAACCAGGGAGCATATAGACGAGAAAATATTATTTTCTTAAAAAGGAAATCAGTCTCTGTTGACGGGTTATTATGCCAAAGTATGGAATTTCAATTGGCGATATTTCACAGATGAAAAAAGATACCGATATAAAACTAAGTAGCTTTTGAAGTAGAAGACCAGTAATTTTCACTTTTATATGTAGTTTAAAGATAAACTTTTAACTTGCCCTATTATATAACCTCAAAGATTTCGTAAAATCATGATTTTAAGTCACGAAAACACGAAGCAACAGGTTAATTTAGATTTAAAATGTCGAAAACCTTCGAAAAAGGGCCTGTGTTATTTTAAATTCTCTTTGGCACTCCGTAATAAGTGGAATTTTTAGCCTCAGACAAGTTCGGCAAGGGAACTGCTTTTGCTCTGTATACCATTACTTTTGGCGCACCTTGTACATTTTCCAATAGAGCATTTTGATTTTTATCTACATATGACTTTTTAATAGCCGTACCCTTGATTTGACTTTGACTGACCTGGTTTCCAGCGATTATAGCAATGCAAAGCATCTTTACACAATTTTTTTCTAATAAAGTGCAAAATTGTTACTTCGCTGAAGTTATCTAATTACGTAGTTGAGATTGTTATCTTATAGGCATTAACTCCTACTTGATAACTCTTAATGACAACCTATTAAACGTCAAAATCTCGCCAAAGTAAGAAAATTTCCTAATACGGTTTAGGAAAAATATATTCCAAAGCATTTTGCCGCCGATTTTTCTTAATATTTCCTCGTTGAACATTTTAAAGCTTTGTCCGTGCTTAACGTCCCTCCTAGCCAAACGTTAATTTTATAATTTCACGGTAAAGTACTGAATTTTATACGAACATTTTCCACGCAAAAGATGGGTACTATCCTCGGCTAGGTTGTACCAAAGCAATTAAATCTAATATAACAGGCCTGTTAGCCTGCAGCCAAATAATAAAAGTCATAGTAGATTCGCGAAGAGATAAGAAAAATATAGACTGGAAAATTATTTTACTGCGTAATTGTAAATTAAACGGACTTGTTTTGTTGTTATTTTTATCGGGCATTGGCGCAGCTGGCGTGCCAATCGTACACATAAAATATTTTTATGTACGCGATAAGGTGCACTATTAAACAACAAGTCAACTGAAAAGCTTTTGTTTGATAACAATACACTGATGGTGTAGAAGTTTCTGATATTTCCGATGTCACTACGATTCATAATGGGATTTTTAGAGTTTTCTTTAATTTCAGAAGTTTCTAGGCAGGTATTTCATGCCAAAACTTCACAATTTAATAATTAATTAATAAAAAATTATTAGATTTCAGTTGAAAGTTAGTTGTTGCTCCAGTAAGCAAAAATGCCAGGCTAACCCTTCCTCGATGTCATTAGGAACTATGTACCTTTAAACTTCATTCCTATAGATACGCACGTACATTATATATATATATATATATATATATATATATATATATATATATATATATATATATATATATATATATATATATATATATATATATATATATATATATTTACCTGTTTTTGTTGGGCTAAACTTATAATTTTTAGTATGCGTGTAAGTGTGAAATAACAACGCGTTTTAAATGGTTTAACAATGTTTATTATGTTGTTGCTTGCACTGAAAACGGAAATCACTGTAAACGGAGTATGACTAGTAGAGAACAGGAATGGAACAGAGCAGAATAGAAGTTGAAATAGAAGTTGAATAGAATTGAATTGAATAGTATAGAGCAGACTAGTATAGAGCAGAAGAGAATTGAATAGAATAGAGTTGAATAGAGAATAGGAGTTGAATAGACCTCTAACTTGGAAGTTGAGGGTATTTAAACGGATCTGCCTATAATTTACTAGTATCGTACGATGTTGTCACATTATCCAACTTTTCAGCGGTCTATTAGTTGTGATTCAGAAATTTGTAAATAATTCCGCCTAAATGGCAACACCGTACACATTTTGTTGCAAACAGTTGGAAATCCCGAGTACACATCTGTTTGCAAGTAGTTGGAAATCCCGAGCCATCAATGACCGTAAAAGGGCCCGATTGGTTTATTGGTACAATTCTTACATTGTGCGAAAAAGTATAGGTTATTTTAGCAAAGTAAGAAATATCACGTTTTCAGTGCAGCGTAGTAAAATGAACTATAAAGAATATTGAATCTATACAACAGGATAACAAAATATAACAAATAGTAAAATGAAAAGGTATAGAAAATATCTTTGACAAATGAGTATGAGGGGCCTAGAGCCGCCACATATATATATATATATATATATATATATATATATATATATATATATATATATGAGCATGTGGGTTAAATATAACTTGTAAATAAGTCAAAATAATAACATCGTTAAAGAGAAGATACAACCAAAAGCTTTGTCCGTGCTCTTTTGGAATTGCGAAATGGAGAAAGACGGACATCCAAAATCTGCAAAGAAAAATAAAAACACTTCTAACAAAAGCACAAAAACATCACCCTCGGAGTGCTATTGAACGTATAATGCTTCCAAAATATCAAGGAGGAAGAGGATTGGTGGATATTGGTGAGTAACTCGACCAACAAATAATAAGCTTACGTTCATATTTCCACAGGTTAGCGGTCTCTTCCACACTACATCGAGCAATATGCGAGGCAGGCGATTCAACGCCGTTACAGCTGATGGAACAGGATACTGCTTCTCAACACCAAACGGACCAAGAGAAGTTGCAAACCTGGCTACAGAAACCACGTCATGGACGGCATCGAAATGAGGTCAATTAGGACAATATTGACAACTCAGTGTCGAACTACTGATTGATTTTAGGATAGATGTTTCCGGGAACGGAGGGCTTCTTGTTAGCTATCCAAGACCAGGTTATTCCGACGAGGAACTATCGGAAGTTCATCATCAGAGTTCTCTAAATAGAAAATGACCAATGTAGATATAGCTGTTGAACATCAGAGACAATCCATCAAATAACTGGAGGATGCCAAGCGTTTGCCGCAACCGAGTATAAGGAAAAACACTATAAAGCCGCTAAGATACTCCATCAAGAGTTAGCAGATAAGTTAAATCTATTGCAGGTAGGAAAAGTGCTTTATTACAAATACAATCCGGAACCTATTCTTGAGAACAACCAGTACAAGTTGTATTGGGACAGAACGGTTCTAACGGATCAAACAGTTGCTCATAATAGACCAAGCATTATACTAACAGATAAAATTTCTAGGCCAACCACACTAATCGACATTGTTGTACCTAACAACAACAACGTAAGGCCAAAATACAATACAAAGATCGCCAAATACAGGGATTTGGAGATGCAAATCCGAAGAAAATGGGCAATGAACAATATCCAAACGATTCCCATAATTTTTTCAACAACTGGAGTGATACCAAAGAACCTCCTGCAGAACATCAAGGGACTGGGTCTTAGTGAGCATCTGTATAAGTCGATTCAGCAAGTTCTCCTTGTAACCGCACGAACCGTCAAAAAGTTCGTAGGAAATACAGCAGAATACGTCACCTAGGGTTCCCACAAAGCCTCAGACTTTTGGTATCTTTGTATACCTGGTATGATTTAATATTCCCCGGAGGGAGTACGAAACCATTTGGCTTGAAATCATGTATAGTAACAATAAATCTTTAGCCTTGAGAGAGTGACACTCTGAACAAGTTCCATAGGCAAGGATTTGAAAAGTGTCTTTCACCTCACAGAGCTCATTGTCTTTTGATTGGAAGTTCCATTCCAGTTGCCAAATTGTTCTTATTTTGTGTTTGGAGAACAATGAGATATAGATGGGGATAAGAAGAAAATGTCTCTATTTAAGGTGAAAGGAAAAGGTAGACCATATATAATTGTAGATGTTAAGTAGATGAGTGATTCCTTCTGGAGGGAAGTTTTTGACGAAAAGAATCTCCCACCCCATCCGGGCTGGAAGCGGGCTCTCTACTGCCTTTTAGAGCATAGTAAAGTTCATGAAGAGTAATGGAGAGATTATAGGACATTGGAGGACCGTGTTGAGAGGCAAAAGGGGGGTGAAGGGGAGGGGAAAGATTAGTGAAATGGCTTTCATAATTTCGGGCAAAGTTGTTTGGTATCATATTTGAGTCAGTGATTCAGTCATCTTCCAATGAGATACCAGCGATGGAGCTATGACCTCTACCTCAAAGTTTGATGAAGTTGTTCCATAATGTTGAATTGTCAATCTGAGGACCAATGGATTCAGTAAAAGAGCTATTCTTACTAGCCTCGCGATGACTCTCAGCCTTTCAAACTCTATCAAATTATTATGAGCTGGGGGTTTTCAAATTTATTTAGAGCTCTCATTCGTCATTCCACCATAGTACTGGGGGTCTATTTAGTCTATATTCTGCATTAGTCATAACTAAGTTCATCTGATGTGTATTGCAATTAATAAAATTTGCCAAGAAATATGTTACTTTTACGATTTTTTTATACCATTACCTCCTTATCACCGCAGCTCCTGCCCTGTATTCAGGTGTACATTAAACTTTATTTATAATCGACGTAAATGATGCTTTGTCGTCACAAATACAAAATTTAAAAACAAGTTATTTTGGTCTGTTACGGAAAGTTTTATTGAAATATTTCACACAAATGCCAGTGACTTTGTACACAGTAGCCCATATGCTCAATCACAGGGTCTGAGGGCTAAAGTACGTTATAGCTTAGGGGCTGAACTAGTAAGTTAGAAAACTCAAGGAAATTAGAACTTCGAACAATTATCAGCATATTTTCTCAAATAAGTGTAAATGACAAAATTGCCGTTTTTTTCATGGGCGACCCTGTATGTGTTCTTAATCTCTGGCCACACCTATAGTGGATTTATAATATTAAATTGAGATAACAAAGCAGAAAAGCTCAATGATTTTTAACAAAATAACAAAATTAAAATAAACAAATCAAACCAAATAACTTTTTCGTTCGGTTTTAATCTCTTAATGGTTATATAAAGAATAGCAACCACAGCCCGTGCCGTGATCAAGCTGGTTCATCCCACGCAAAATGGTCAATGCAAAGCGTGCCTATACCGGAAATATACCGTATTTTATAATTTTATCTTCGAGATATCTGGTCATTATACATTATAACTTCGAAACGATTGTTGTTCTAAAAGTATGCGGTGGCCATTTTTTTTTCATTGAATATAAATTAGAATATTCACAAAAACAACATTAATTATTTATAAGACAAATTGAACTAAAGGTAGATTAAATAGCATATATATATATATATATATATATATATATATATATATACATGTTCGTATTATATTAATGCTTTTCTTGAAGTAAAGGGTGTTTTTTATAGAGGTATAAAACTTTAAGTTGGCAACACTTTTTTAACTGGCGGCCATTTTGTCAGCTCTCAAGTGATTTATGTTTAGTTTGGTTTGGCATTTCAACATGAATAGACTGACGCCTGAACAACGCTTCCAAATTGTGCAAATTTATTTTGAAAATCATGGTTCTGTTCGAAATACGTATCGCGCACTACGTCCATTTTACGGTCAACATAATCGTCCATCAGAGCAATTAATTCGATTTACTATGGAACGTTTTCGCACCACGTTTACTCTAAATGATAATACGCATCCACAGAGACGTCGTACAGTGCGTACAGAAGAAGTCATTGCTGCTGTAGAGCGTAGCGTAGAGGAAGACCCGAATCAGTCTATCCGCCATCGTGCACAGGAATTGGATATGTGTCCATTCACTTTATGGAAGATTTTGCGAAAAGATCTTGGTTTGCGTGCTTACAAAATCCAACTCGTGCAAGAATTGAAGCCACACGATCACCTAGCAAGGCGTAGAATCGGTGAATGGGCCCAAAACAAGATTGCCGTTGATCCCGATTTTCATAAGCGAATTTTGTTTAGCGATGAAGCTCACTTTTGTTTGAATGGATACGTCAATAAACAAAACTGCCGTATTTGGAGTAATGATAATCCTCAAGTGTATGTTGAGACACCGTTACATCCAGAAAAACTGACTGTTTGGTGTGCTTTATAGGCTGGTGGAATCATTCGTCCGTACTTCTTTAAAAACGATGCTGGTCAGAACGTTACAGTCAATGGTGACCGCTATAGAGCCATGATTAGTTTCACGTTTCGGACCCGTGAATTGGCCTCCAAGATTGTGCGACTTAACGCCGCTAGACTATTTTCTGTGGGGATATGTGAAGTCGCTAGTCTACGCCGATAAGCCCGAAACGATTGATCACTTGGAGGACAATATTCGCCGCGTTGTTGCCGATATACGGCCACAAATGTTGGAAAAAGTCATCGGAAATTAGACCTCCAGATTAGACTACGTCCGAGCCAGCCGTGGCGGTCATATGCCAGAAGTCATATTTAAATTATAATGCCAGAAAGTTATCTTTCGAATAAAGTAAATTTCAGGTCAATTTAAAAAATTCATCTTTGTTTTATTCCATATAAAAGTTCTATACCTCCATAAAAAACACTCTTTATATATATATATATATATATATATATATATATATATATATATATATATATATATATATGTATAAATGTATAAATCTGACCACTATTTTTAGGTGTATGAAATAAAATTATCAATTAATTTTATTACCAAAAATTTAAATGTATTATAAGCATATACACTAGTTGTAAAAAAAAATCTATATTTCACTAAAAGATCTTCACTACTTAGGCAAAATGTAATTATTGATGGTTGTTTGAAAGTAATTAGAAACTAGACATGAAAATAGCGACAGATATTCATTTCGCCCCCACCGTCGATGAAGCTACATGCTGTGTTGCCACTACCTCTTATTTCACGGCTTGATCGATTGCCAATGTTATTGCAATTAAAGTTCCTTCTTAAAAAGTTTCACAGTGGTATTTGTTTTATAGATAAAAATATAAATTAAACTTTAAGAACGTTAATTAATTAGTGGTTATTAAATTACAGTTCTTAATGACTTTTAATTGGATTTATTTTTATTGGATTTATTTAGGTTTTCTAACTAGGTATGGATGTACATATGGAAAATTTTAATCAGTTTGATATAATATAATAATAATATAATAATAATATATTACGAACAATTTTAGTACAATTCTTCAAACAGATCATGATCTAATCTAAACATATTTAAGATCTCAATATTAAATAATTATGCACCTAGGTAACATAATACCTGTATGTGCACAAAATCAATAATATATATTAATTTCAAAAAAAACAACCATAAAAAGAAAACATATTGAATGAAAATAATACTAATTAATGGAATACCTACATACTAAACAAACGTACACACTAAACAAACAAACACACTAAGTAACCTATGAAGATTTGTCAAAGAAAAAGTTTAAATTGATCAATGTTATGAAAAATATATGTTCTGCAAAGCTTACTAAATTTTTTCACGTTGAAGATTGTTCTTATACTAATCGGGATAATATTGTAGAACTTGGGCGCCGGACAGTTAACAAATCTATAACTAATGTTTTTATTACTATTTGGTATCCTTAGATGTCTATTCATTCTACATCTCGTTTCATAAGAGTGACTTATATAATTTTTTAATTTAGTAGACTTATGTACATAAATACAAGAAAACAATATATACAATGAACGGACATCAAAAATTTGTTCTGAATAAAGAAACTTAGTAGAATATCTTTTTTTCTTACAAAAAATTACCTTTAAAATGTAATTTTGTACTAGGTTGCGTTGTTGTAACGAGTTTTGATACAGGCCACCCCTAACAATTATTCCATATCTAATTAAGGATTCTACTAATGTTTTATAAATATTTATTAAAAGTTGCCTAGTGAAAATGTTTCTCAGTATATAAAATTTATGAATTAATTTTCTGATGTTGTTTGTTAATTTTAAAATGTGCTGATCCCATTTTAGATTTTTGTCGATTATTATACCCAAATATTTTATGAATGGTACATTTTTTATATAGATATTTCCAGCTTCAATTCGGTTAAAGTCTGGACGATTTGATGTTGTTATCGAAAATGCAATATAATGAGTCTTGTCAACGTTCAAAGTGAGTTTAGAGGAATCCAGCCAGTTTATTATTTTAAGCAGACCAGTTTTTGTTGATTCTTTCACTAGGTTTCTCCAAAAAAAACGGCCACTGTATCGTCCGCGTATGAAATTAGAGAACCATGCTCCAAGCACATGCTTGTTAGTGAATTTATATAAACTATAAACAAAATCGGTCCCAATACTGTCCCTTGAGGAACCCCGATTCTGATGTCTAAAGGGTCACTATAGATGTTATCAATTTTTAAAATTTGTTTCCTATTTCTTAAGTAACTCTCAAAGACACTCAACACAGAACCCCTAATACCATAGACGTTTAAAACTTCCAAAAGTGAGTCATGGGGTACAGTGTCAAATGCTCTGGCAAGATCCAGAAAGACGGCAAGACATTTTTTATCATTATCAAGATTCACGGTTACTGACTTAGTAAATTCATAAATCGCATCTGATGTACTCAATCCACTGGTAAATCCAAATTGATTTTTAGAGAGGATGTTATTAATTTCCAAAAAATTTACCAATCTATCCTTTAAACATTTCTCAAATATATTCGCAAAATTATTTATTACACTAATTGGACGATAATTGCTAATAGTCGCTTTGTCTTCTGCTTTATGCATTGATGTAACAAGTGTCAGTTTGAAATGGCTGGGTACTTTACCCGATTTAAAAATTAAATTTATTAGATAAGTCAAGGGTTTCAGCAGGAAGAGATGGAATTGTTTAACGAACTGAGAATTTATTCCATCTACACCGGGAGCGCAATTATTGTTTAAAGAGTGTATTTGTTTTATTATTTCGATTTCATTGACAGGCTTCAGGAAAATAATAAAAGGACATAACAGCTTACTCGGGCATAATTGTTTATACGCTTACACATCGCTTCAGATAGTTTCACACATACGAAAACCCTATTCATACTGCTTGCTAAGCCGGGGTGGGAGGAGGGTTGTAAGTCAAAGAATGATTTTCTATTACTTAGCTTATATGGTCGTATCTAATGAGACCTGATTATGAAAAGTAAAAATACGCTCTCTTCTTGTCGACTTATTGTCGCTTCAGCACTAAATCCGCCAACATATGGTAGCATTAATTAAAAAAATACTCTACATCGAATTGATACGACTAAATAAAACCATTAGTTAACCCGATGACGCTTCGCGTCCAGCCTGGTCAGATTGTCAGTAATCGGCCAGTTAAGGTCGCAACTCAACTTTATTTCGGACATAAATAAGCTTTTTAATGTAACATTTACTGCCTTCGATTCGTATAACCAAACCGGTTGACTAAAACCGATAAATAGTTTCCGAACGCATCCCGAGTTTATAAAAAGTTGATAGGAGTGATCCGATCGATATTTGAATGTCCTATTTTTGAATCTATAAAGTCCCTGACTACGTTGAAAAAAGAGGGGTAAAAGGGACTAAAACGCTAAAATGTTTTCACGTTCAATTAACCTACAAATATGACAAAAGCACAAAGTGCTACCAATTTAACGTGGTGCGTTTTTGAGCTTTAGGTAGATTTCTCCACTTTTTTTTCAGTTTTACTCGAAAACTCTACATTTTTCGTAGATACATGTCTGCATAAAAGTTTTAATGAAATTTTCTATCGAAAACAAAAATCATAAAAAGCAAAAAAAAATTAATTTGTTCCTCATAACTTTTTTCCAAGTGAAGTCAGGTATTACTTCATTAAAAAGAAAGCTGGCCTTACGCCCGTCAAAATGAGCTCCTGCAGTAGTCTGTACGATGAAAAATGACCGACATATGGCATTTCAAACTTCGTTACTTTTCTTGATATCAGCAAATTTTTGCTTTTTTTTTTAAATTTTGTCCCACAGTTTTTTTGTAAGTAAATTTAGATAATGATATTTAAAAGAAAGCTGACATCATGCCCGTCAAAATGGTCCCCAGCCGGAGTCTGTACTATGAGTAGTAGCTGAGAAATAGCCTCTCAAAATTTTCAACTCTACGATTTCTATAACTTTTTACCCGTACTTTATGTAATTTTATATTTCTGTGTGAAAATTTTTCTTTATTCATTGACCCATTTTAAAAGATGCACCCAAATAACTCCAATGGGATATGTAGGAACAAAAGTTTTATATTTTCGAAGGAGAAATCGAATAATGACCTCTAATTTGACCTTGGACGTGACCGACAAGATTATTTCAAGATCAAGTTGATGTTTTATTGCAGAAATGGAAAGTGAAAAAAATTTCCTATCCAACCGTATATCACAGAGAACATTTGAGGTTTAAATGTGAAAATAATGAAAATTTTAATTTTTTTAAAGTACTTGGAGTAAACGTACCGTCCCTTAGAGATCTGAAGCACAACAAATTTTTTGTGTCGCATTATTGAGCCCACGGATTTCTGAAAATAAAATGGATGACAGATGGTAATGGAACTGTCAAACGAAAAATGTCCGGAGTATGCTCTGCGCCATTTTGGGTAAAGTGACATTTTGGCACGTCAAATTAATCGTCAAAAGACAAAAAATAGTGTAATTGTTGATATTGTTGTGAAGTAATCTTTGTTTTTCCCTGGATTAAATTTATTTTAAATAACTTAATCACCAAGTAATATGCACCAAGCCATCAGTCAAATATTTAGGTGTAAATATAGACCACAAAATTATCTTAAACTGGCATTTTGGAACTGCTAAACAAAAATGTATACAAAGGGCCAAATATCTTAGGAGTCTAATATACAAAGAAAAAGGCATATCAAGAAAAATAACTCATATATACAAAGCAATATACCGACTTTAATAGGAATACATACCGCCTACATACAGTAATTGCAGGAAGCCAGCACTCATAAAACTTGAAACGGTAGAGACCACTGCTCTATGTAGTATGACTAAAATCCATCGTCCTAGTTATCCACCAATCAATTATTGTATGAATTCACTAAACATCCAGCCGATTATTGCAAGATTTCCTGTCCTGACAACTAAGTTTAAAAGAAAACCTGAAACTTGACCGGTGATAGAGGAACTGGGTACGACCAGGGGCCGGAACCATAGGCCAGCCAGAAGACCCCCATTAATGATACTATTCAACTTTTAATATACTTTTTTTATTATTTTGTGAAAATTTGTAGGGGCTTGAAGACCAAACGTACTATAAATAAGATTTTTATTCTGAAGGATTTCCTTTGTTGCCCTGGAAGATTCAAATTTATATGTCCTAATAAATTATAATCGTAATAATATTTATTTAGTTGTAGTGTTTAACACAGCCTAAGGAAGTAAAATGTTGCATTTAACATTTTTTAAATATAAAATTTAATATTACTTATTTAAATAAAAGTTTTAAATATCTTACAAATTGTTACTTCTCAAATTTTTTATAAGTTGTGTTGATGAAAACAATTATGTTACACTTAACTGTTTCAAAGTAAGATACTCGACTGTTTGGGGATATAGGGACACAAATGTTTGTGTCAAATCCATAATTAGAACTAGCCGTACGAAAACAATTTTTAAACAGCGCGCTTATACTATTGAGATATGAACAGAATTGAGTGTAATAATTTTGTATAATATTCTCAAATTTACTTGAAATTTGCGAAACATTCAACTTTCTAAGGATATTTTAATTAAAAAATACTGAAAATAACGGGGTACTACCTAATTAACATTTCAACTGTTTTTTCAAAAAATAAAAGGTTTTGAAGAAACGGTTCGTCAACATATTGCTTTTTTTAATGACTAGTTATTTTTAACAATCAAAAATATAATAAAAATTTTTAATCTATTTTTACGACCGACCAATAGAATGGCAGACATCCACACATAACAATCAATTGACACGAATTGGATAAGTTGGGTAAGGTTGTAACGTAATACTGTCAATTTATCTCCTTCTACCATTCGTTTCGTCCAACTACTTATGTCGATGAAATTTCGGAAAGGTATGCAAATTGCTTCAAACTTGTCAGTGGGAGGTAAACGATTACGTTTAGTCGTTATAATTTTTCAGTGGCGACATTGTATTCACTGTTGTTATAACTTCACTTTACCCAAAATGGCGCATAGCATGGTCCGGAAATTTTCAGTATATTTGACAATCAGTACATATACTTTATATGTGCGTGATTGAGCCCCATTTCCTGCCTTCAGTTATCTATAAGAAATTCGATGTCCTGGATTCACAACGAGAACGTAGTAAGATGACTTTTCAGATTCCATTTGGGTCTTCTTAATGAAGTTAAGACCCGAAAAATACAGGCCAAAACGAAAAGTAGATGAATGGCAAATTTTACTCTTCGATGATAAGTCGGAATACTCCATTTTATCTATCTGTCAAGATAAGACTTGAAAATTACTGGTCAATCAAAGTATAAAGGATGGTTCGAGGAATGGCAGCAAAACAAAGAAAAATTCGAGTGAAAAAATAATTTTACATTTCACCAAATTAAATTTTTTATCGATGATTGAAGGTGGGAAATGATACTCAATCATCTCTTTTTGAACAAGAACATACAAACAATATATTGTGCTCCAAGGTCAGCAGTTAATATTCCAAGTCATAGTCCTCAAATTTCACACCGTACGTTTACTTCAAGTACTTAAAAAAACATGGAAAATTTAATTAGTTTGACATTTTAACCTTCAAATGACCTCTATATGCGATTTGATCCACCTATGTTATTTAAACGATTAGATAGAAAATTTTTTCCACTTTCCACTTCTGCAATGAAAAATGGGGAATCGCATTTGAAAAAATCAACTTGAAATTGAAATGACCATGAAGGCCAAGCCCAAGGTCAAATTGAAGGTCATTATTTGATTTTCCTTTCGAAAATACAATTATTTTGATTTATACCTTCCTATTAGAGAGGGTCACCCTATATTTTGAAGCAACTATTAATATTTTAGACCTTATATTACCGTATTTAATTTTAAAAAATTTTATATTTTTAATCCACAACCCCGAAAATCCCCTAATATCAATTTTAAAATTTCGACTCACTGTATTGGATCCGCCATATTGAATTTCGAAAAGATAATTTTAAACTCTCAACCTATACCATCGAAATCGGGAAATGTTAAATTTGTAATCCGCCATATGGAATTTTTGAGAAATAATTTTAAATTCGTAATTACACCATTGAAAACACCCAAATACCAATTTTGAAAAAAATTGAGACATGTAAAATTTTAATATATATATATATATATATATATATATATATATATATATATATATATATATATAGAGAGAGAGAGAGAGAGAGAGAGAGAGAGAGAGAGATAGAGAGAGAGGTAATACTTTCGAATAGGTTAAAGAAATAGTTGTTTTCTGAAAATAAATAAAATTTTCCATTTTTGTTTGTTAAAGAAAACATTTTTTTATTCCTGAAACTATTTTTTACGACTTAGCTGCTCCTGTTGATTTACACCCTTAATTTTCAACTTTTTAAAGTTTTGACATATTAGTAAATAAGGCAAAAAATTTGTATTTTTAGTGACGTCAGGTATTTCCCGCATAATACCTGTTTGTCACGCATGAGCATATTGTTGAGACGGCATGACGTTATATGATTTACCCATACCATTTTAATCATAACAAACAAGTGTTATTGTAGTTTGCTTTTTCCTCTTCACTAATCCCAATTTAGTGTGTTTAGATGCAAAACGTCATTTACGTATTTTGGCTGTGGGGGCGTGTGCACGAAATACCAAAATTTTTAAGACCATTTTCACCACTCATAAATTAGTGAAATTAACGAAAACATCGTTCAGATAATTAGCCCTTTGAAACCTAGCAAAATTAGTCAACCTGAACTTCACAGAAAAATATTTCGTAGTTTCATCATAGTTCTATTGTTCGCGAGCAGCGCGATTGAGCCTCTGGTGGTCTATTTTCTATCGGTTTTTAGTGCGAATTCAAAGGATTTTCTTTATCTAATTAAACTGCTTTATAGTATGCTCTATAGAAAAAAAATATTTTGTAGCGAGACAGCTACACGAGCACTATGATGAAATTGGCTTGTTGTATCCCAGACGCTTTTGTTATCTCCTTTAACGCGGGCCTCCGAAGGTACAAGGGTTTTGTAAGAAATTCGCGAGATGCACTCGACATTAATCGAAGTGGTCAAAATTCAAAAAAGGCACGTCACGGGTGCGGATCGCCAAATTTATATGTACCTTTAAAGTACGGAACTAGAGATTTGGTTGTTAGAAAAATAAACAGAAAAAGCTATGCGAATTAAAGAAAGAATTTGTAATTCGCGAATAAAGTTTTTGGAAAATTATAGAAAAGCGGTAAATGCGGAAGGGATTTGTATCGTACTTGTGATTTGTAACGTTGCTACACTAGTTCTTGTACCTTGACGTATTTTCTATTAAAATAATTTTTTAGATATATTTAAAAAAAAAGTATAATATTTGATATCCAGGGTGAGTGTGGGATCGTTGCCACCTCCGCAGAGACCCCGCAGATCACGTAGTAAGCAGCATCGCATGGTATGGCAGCATTTAGCAGCATAATTAAGAGTGTACGTGGTCGGAATTTCTGAACATGGACATATGTACGTTTTTAAATCCACAATTTTACAACAAAAAAATGCAAGTAAACGTGTGAAGGCAAAAAATTGTTTGATCAATGGTTTAACCTTTAATAATATTAACTACATTATAGCAAATTTTTCCATGGAAATATAGAATCGAGGTATCGAAGAAGGAAAGAAAAATTATCGACTAAAAAGGAAAGTAAATAAGATAGCAAGGGAAATCATAGAGGAAGCTTTAAAGCAAGACAGTAACGATTACGACAACGCATCTTAGGCAAAAGAGATAAGAATGAATGAAAAGAATATAGCAATAAAATCAACCGAGAATTTATTCGTATTTCAAAGCAAACAATTAAGGAAATAGAGAAAACCGAAATTATAGTAACGGTAATAGCTCGAACAAAGGACAATAGGAGAATAATGAGAAAACAAAAACTTGAATTATGAAGATCAGAGTAAATAAAAAATATCGTATACTTGATTTTCTGTCTTAAATAAATTTTATTAGTTACATCACCAGAGTCGGTACATAGAGTAGTGCTACAGTGCCAAAGTACTACTTTTTTTAACTTTTTTTTTATTATTTTTATTTAAAATTTTTCCGAATACTTTTTATTTTTCGATATTAATTATTTGGACGTTAGGCAACGGAGCTTATCACGTGCGCATTGTCTATAATCGGCAAAATAGAGTAGTACTATTTATTGATACAGCACAGTGGAAAGACAAAAATCTAAAGAGGTTTATATGTATGAGAAGAAGATGGAACTATGTCTTAATATTTTTGTATTTATTTTTCTATGTTGATTTGTGTTTTTGTGTTGTTACCAAAAGTCGTTTTATCTACCGCTATGACTACAAATAAAGGTAGTTTTTAATGAATTCCTTTGATGTACTCTTTTTTTAATAATGATCCTTTATTTTGTCCCACGTATTGACAAAACAGTTACGAGACGCCATTGTAAACAACACGTATACGAAGTGTTTAAATATTTGTATTATATATAATAAAATTCCTTCTATTTTTGATAAAATAAAAAGTTTACATCTATTCTATTATTTTAAAGTGAATGTTGTTAAATTTGGTACAAATATGTGAGATAAATAATATTTATATCTTTTTTAATGTGGTAACTATCCCATGCTGATCACATATCGGCAAACATAGTAACCAGAACACTTAATTTCTGGTTTATAACGAAAGTTTAGAAATCACAAGAAGAAACCCTTAAAATTAATTAATAAAGTAATACAAAATATAATTTATTTTACGTTCTTCCTTCATTCAATCTCTAAATAGTTAATTAGGCTTCATTCGTGTGTTCGAGTGTTCTTAAAACTATTTATAAAAACCTCATCGTCGTACTTTAACTCCGAAATATCCTAATTTGGTTAGACAACATATTGAAATGGCATCTTATACTCTATAATGGGTGCCTTAAATATATTTTATTTAAACTTTACACGCAACACTGATTTTTTCCTTTATTTCTCTACTTTAAATTTCAGTTAATTGACTTTTTTATTGGTAGTCCCTGTAGACAATTTATTGGCGGTTTTTTTCGACAATTTAAATTATTAAAACGGTCAAGCCGTTTCAGATCTGGCACGTCTGGAGGATAGTTATCGTTATATCAAAATTTTCGTATAGGGAAGCATTTATACATTCTAAGAAGGATGTTTTGGCATTCAGTATAACTAGATTACTGGATACAACACGTGATATTGCCAAAATAATTTTGCGAGATGTCTCAGAAATTACCAAAGTTTATTTTTTAGATGCTATAACACAACCAATAAACTTCTATTAATTTATTTGTTTAAACCGTAATTCATAATTAGGATCACATTTATTTTTAACATATACTATATAAAACATGTAACCAGTAATTTACTAGCATAGTCTAATTTAAAAACTTGCCTAACTTGACAATATATGGATTATATTCAAAGGTGGAACAATAAGTCAAACAAATTTTGGGCTTTAGAAATGCAAGAGAAAACCAAATCGTAGACAAAATAGGTATTAGATCTTCAAAGTTTAATCTCAAAAATGGCAAATATTCGATGTTAAAATGCAACGATGATGTTACACTTCTTGGCATGTGCAGTACAAAATGTTCAGCTTATAATTGACAGGACCGTACTTTGCAAATTTATTTGCCCCTGTTTTTGGCAAAATGTAAGCATACTAGACTCATCAGTACTAGAGACGAAACATGTACCTCTGCCGTATCACTGTGGCGGGGAAGGTAAGTTTTGACTTTCTTCTCGGTATGGTGGTACAGGTAGGCCATCATCTCGATGGTGGTGGAATAGGATAAATTGAGTTCTATAACAATTTATTCTAACTCTGCAACCTCTAACACAGAAAGGATATGATGGAGAAAAGCTTGCATTTACTGTTCACATTTTACTTCATTAGTATATGGAGCTTCATATAGTTGTACGTTTGCTGAATGCACTACAACGGCATAATGTGGATATATCCACTGCTATTGCATCTCACACGGAGGAATCCGTGAATGCCGCATAAACATATATATATATATATATATATATATATATATATATATATATATATATATATATATATATATATATATATATATATCCACTGCTATTGCATCTCACACGGAGGAATCCGTGAATGCCGCATAAACATATATATATATATATATATATATATATATATATATATATATATATATATATATATATATATATATATATATATATATATATCAAATTTTAGCTTGATCGTATAAATAAAAGTGAGATAAAATTCCATTACAAAATTTCATTGTCAGTCGACAGCCGTTAGATTATAGGCAGCAGTGAAACTAAGTAAAATCGTCTAAAAAAATACAACCTTTTATGTGGAATGAATTTTCAATAAGGACACTTTCAAGGTCATAATATTACTTACCTTTTATGTGGAATGAATTTTCAACAAGGACACTTTCAATGTTATAATATTACTTTGGATGTAAAATTGACCTTGAAAATATATTTAAGGTCAGTTCTAAGATCAAAATACTTCATTGTCATCGGATTTGTGTACTAAATTTTAGCTTGATCGGATAATCGAAACTGAGCTAAAATTTAATTACAAGATTTGATGGACGGTCGTCAGTCCACAGACAGCAATGAAACTAAATAAAATCGTTTAAAAATGACGTCGAGCTGTCAAACCAAGCAATCAACAGGAAATCGGTTATATTCGTACTGGTAAGTGTGCAGTTTTCACAACTAAAACTGGCGCGTGATGAGGAAAAAGGTACAAACCTAGAAGAGTCCAAGTCCATTGTGAAAATCATTGTACCAAACTGACAAAAACATAAAATTTGGTTAGTTTTCGTGAGGCCCCTCATACTGATTTCAGGGCTTATATATAAAATTTAAATTATAGGGTAGTCGTTTATATTTCGGGAATAATGAACAAAACAAATATTTATCATTGGAAATGATTTTATTCTTTTTCAAAATATTTTCCATGACAGCCATCACACTTTTGCAAGCGTTTAAACCAATCCAAAAAGAATTCTTACTACTGTAAAGATGGTACCACAAAAATATAGTTTTTGAACGCATCAACCACCTCTTTTTCTTTCATATTCGGGAACAAAAAAATCATTAGTTGCCAAATTAGGATTTTATGACGGATGAAACATCAATTCCACGTTTTGAGTGCTCAAAAATTCACTTGTTAAGCCGATCTGTGAGAGCTCGCATTGTCAAGATGTTGAATAATGTTTTCCTCAATTCACTGAAGACTTCCGGCTGACATACCATTCAGAATGGTACTACATTATCTAAAAGCACGATTGTGACATGACCAGTTTTTCAGAAAACAAACGATCATTTTCTTCGAAACTTTTTATGCACGTTGTTATTTTTTGACTCATCATGGAAGACTCATACGATCTACTACTGTTTTCTTTTGGGCTTATATGCGTAGATCCAAGATTTGTCACCTGTCACAATCTCATAATTTTTTTTAGGCACAGCGATCTTATTTTTTGATCATTTCCTTTCACCAATAGACAAATTCCTTTTTTTGAGCGACTGTCAAATTATGCATTATCCAACGCATATCTAGCTTCTTTACAGATCAATGTTCATGCAATATATTATATACACTGGTGTTACTGATACATAGGGATGCTTCAAACTTACGATAAACCACATCACGACCTTGCATTATCAGTTTACCCAACTTATGCTTGAGTGAACAACGGACATGATTGATTCACTAAACCAGTGATATACAGTATTTTTTTGTAGGTGCTTCATCATCATATTGGAAGAGCACTCTGGATCGTGAAGATGAAGATTTCATAATCTCACAACATAAACTGTTGGACTTCTTTAATAACAATCTTTCATAAAACAATTCATCATACTTCTTTCAAATCCTGTCATTTGTAGTAGTTTCTAACACTAGAGAGTCACGACAAGCAATTAAACTGAAAGAAAAGATAGAGAATCATGTTTATGTCTGTCAAACATCAAAAAAGCCTTTCCCCCACCGACCATAAATAACCTTCAAATCAATCTATTGTTGTTTAAATCTATAAAGTATGATCGAAGGTTTTGCATATAATTATAAACGTTAACTATAAATATTGGCATCATAAATATAACTAAGCATAAAGAAAATACTTTAAATAAATTGAGAATTACATCATCATAAATAAATAAGTACTCAAAATATCAGTACAGCATAAAATCATAAATATATAATAAATTTGAGTATTCTGAAATCCAATATCAACTATTTTCCAAAACTGACTTAATAATATAAGGACCTCTGTATTTTGGAATTAATTTTTTATTTACACCAATTGTAGTATTTACATTTGAAATCATTATATATTCTCCTTTTTCATATGTACGAGTATATAGTCTCTTATGCTCCTAATCATAATTATATCTTACTTGTATTCTGACTCTAAATAATTTCATTACTAGTTGTGTTTCTCACTTGATTTAAATAATCTAATCTATTTCTTGATGAGAATTTTCCAGAATATCATTATTTTTTTCTGAAGTATAACTAAACATAATATCAACAGTTAAAAAGTTTGGAATTCTTTCTTCAACTACCATCGTTGTAAAATGTGGTGATCTTAGCTTCCACATTAAAAATATGACCCCATGTCTCTTCTTGGCTTTGGGGAAATTAGTGCTCCAAAACCATCAAAATCTGATAATGAGGGTGATAATTCTTTATTTTTAAACTGCAGCTATGAATGTTTTGATAAGAAATAACTGCTCTGACTGTTGCCTCGACTAAATGTTAGATTTATAGTTGCTCTTGATTAGTGGCAGTGGCCCCATTTTCTCCACCCGACTCATTTTTATTAAATTTACCATATGGCAAACGGTTTATAAAATTTGTAAATCGTAATCTTAATTCTTATTAATCTTTACTCCAAACTCCACTTTTATCTCATTTCTGAAGCTGTAAAGGCACTCTGAGTTATGGAGAAAGAGATTTCATAATATAAAAACTCATAAACCCATAAAATGAACTGTTGGACTCCTTTAATAATAATCTTTCATAAACCGGTCAAAAAACGTTATTATTTCTGTTCAAAATACACTTCTCTAATTCTAAAAAAAATTTCAAATGAGGAAATTTTAAATTAGAAAATGAAAAAGAATTAGATTCATCGATGTACTCTTATTGAGATAAACCACGTAGAAAGTTGTCAAAAACAATCTCATGAAAATATTCAATTTTTCTGTCAAATATGCAATTTTAAAGTTCCTGTAAACAACACAAATGGCAGTCCGTATATCAAAACATTCCGAGTACATACACCATGTGAAATGTCAAATTTAACAAGCCAATGTTTCTAGTCCCAAAATACAAAAGACAGCCCTCATATTAAAAGAGTTCCCGCCCTCGTCTAGAGGTTTAATTCATAAATTTCCATGAATAGCTTATGTTCCAGTATACAACCATTTATATACCACATCAAAATTCGCATATTTGCAAAAATTTTATTCGACCTAACCAAACAAAATTGTTTATTTATAATCCCGGCTTCACAACAACAACACAACGGCATATAATATTCTCCTCGTCAGAATTTTCACGGCAAAATAGGATTTGCTTCTAATACCAAAACTTACACGCTCGATGACATTATAAATCTTTTTTATGTACCGTTAGTACCGAGTATAAGCTTCAACAGATAAGATTATAATTCTCTAATTTAGATTCTAAATTATATGAGCTTAAACATTGGCCTGTCTTGACCATATGGTCGGTTTTTTAATAAATGACTGGTTGGGCTCGTGGATAGGATAGCATTTTTAAACGCTTGTTTAATTATTCTAATTGGTATATTTTTTAACCTTTTACAGTATTTTGAATAAATCTTTTGTGTTAAAGCGATTTGTTTTTAACGTGAGTGTCAATGAATGTATTTTGCAACGATTATAATGCTAATTTGCAGTTTGAATAATTCCTTCCTCTTGTTTCCAATTTTAGGATTTTAGTTCTTTATTTTAGGCTGTTCTACGCTACAACTTTAGTTTTTCTTTCTTTGACATGTGTATGTGACACCTAGCTCCGCCTCTATGGAGAGAAAAAACTATATCCTTATATATTTGCGTCTCTCTCACTCCATGCGTAATGCGCCTATTTCAAAGATTGTCTGATATATAATGGAAATAAAATCCATGACAGTGATAACAAAAATATTAGTACGTGTCTAGTAAGATTTCTAATGAATCTACGTCCAGGGGCGGTTCTAGCCTCTCTGTTTGGGGGGGGGGGCGGTGATATCCCAAAAGTACAGTATGATAACGATTATCCAGA
The DNA here is from genome assembly GCA_034092305.1 of Diaprepes abbreviatus. Taxonomy (NCBI): domain Eukaryota; kingdom Metazoa; phylum Arthropoda; class Insecta; order Coleoptera; family Curculionidae; genus Diaprepes; species Diaprepes abbreviatus. The sequence goes on along the minus strand of JASJET010000047.1, from coordinate 467,109 downwards.
GTGAATTCGTGCCCTCGGACCAAACAGTGAACGCACAATTCTACAAAAGTGTCCTTGATCGATTTTCGTCACGTGAGACCGGAATTGTGCCGTACCTGTGACTGATTTTGGTTGCACGGCAATGCGTCCGCCCATTCCTCAATACTCATCACATAATTTTTGACTCAAAAGTCGATCTCCATGATTCATCACCCTCCCTACTTACTAGATCTGAGTCCGACAGACTTTCTTTATTTCCTAAATTGAAAATGACGATGAAACGAGAACGTTTTGAAGATGTTGGGACGATTAAAAAAAATATGACCAAGGCTCTGAAAGCTATTCCAGAAGAGGGGTTATCCAGGTCTTTCCAGCGGCTATACGAGCGCAGCAAAATTTGAATAGAATGAGGATGGGATTATGTTGAAAACTAAATCCATTTTTTTTCTAGACTCTTGTTTTCATTCTTAAAAAAAAACTTTTTGAATGAACTGTGTATTTTACTTATTCAATCTAAAACTAGTATGGATTTCCACCGACTAACGACCAATGAAATCAAATTATCTTGGATATGGTAGATATACATCTCTCGTTATATAAATACAGATTAGTCGCTCAGAGTTCTTTTTCAGAATATTAAAATTATTTATTTTTATTGTTTTTTTTCCATAAATGATTTAGTATTTTAATGTGTTTGCTGCCTATAAATATAAATCACGATCCGTTATTATAATTATACAAATACTTGATCACAATCTAAAACCAATAAAATATTTTGCAAGAAATATTATATCTTATTTATTACTAAATTAGTCCATGAATTAGTAAAACCCCAAAAATTCGCATAAAATACAAACTTATGTCAGCCAAGTTATGCAGTTCTTTTTTCAATAATGGGTTTAAAAGATACTCAAAATGACATTTATTTATGTTTTTGTAGGAGGTCGAATTTATATGAAAAGTGACACCTCTTCTTCAAATTTTTAAATATTTAATATACTCGTGAACTAAATTATCGGGTATTTTTTATAAGCACTATTGAGTTAGAATAATTTTTAAAAAATATATACGAGGGCTGTTTGATAAGTTATTTTTCAAGCCCATACACTTATTTAAAAAAACTCAAGCTTTTTTCTTCCTTCTGAAAAATAATCTTTATCCAACGCATCGAAATACTCATTTAGCAGTAATAATTTGCTCGTTCTGTAAAATGTATTTCCTCCAAGCCAATTCTTCATGGTGAGGAACAGAAAACAGTCACTAAGTGCTAAGCCTAGCGAATGGGTGGATGAAGAAGTATTTCGTAACATATTTCTTGCAATTTTGCCTTTGCAATTGCACTCGAATGAGCTGGTGCATTATCGTGGGGAAATAGCACTTTTTTTTGTAGGAAAAATTATACAAAGAAAATTTTCAACTGCATCAGATGGAGTTATGAGCACGTGCTAAAAAATTACATAACATACAGCTTCCCGATTATTTTAAAGATCACATTTACAACAAAATGGTATTAAGTTTTTCACCAGAAAATTTTTAACTTTTAAAATCAAGTAACATATATATATATATATATATATATATATATATATATATATATATATATATATATATATATATTGTGACGATTTATATATAAAATAATAATAGATATAATAAACCCACAATGATTCCCGTAAATTTAATTAAAATATTTATTCGTTGAGCGCCAGGTAAAAAATAATTATAATAAATTATAACTATTCTTTACCAATTTGAAGTATTTTCAATTTTCAAATTATATAGATATAGATGTGTTCCTATCTGTAAATTGACTCCTTCTCAGGTGAGTTAAAGGGTTTATAAGATATCAATCAGACAATCAATACATAGAATGATTAAAACACAAAATATAAATTTTATTTAACAATAAAAAAATGGCACAATATTATTAATTATTACTACCAACGTGGGGCACAAATTTGTTTAAAAAAATAAGAAACCAACGTGGGACAAAAATTTATTAAAAAAGGTTAGTAACGTTGGGCAAAAATTTGTTTAAAAAATAAGAAACTAACGTGGGGCACAAATTTGTTTAAAAAATAAGAAACTAGCGTAGGGCACAAATTTCTTTTAAAAAAGTTAGAAACTAAAGTGAGGCTCAATTTCTTTGAAATTTAGGAAACCAGGGTAGTGAAAATTGCTTTGAAAAATTTGTATGATATAGGGAAATAAGAAGGTTATATTAAAAAAAAAAAACAAGATATTGATATTTTTGTTGAAACAAAATTATTTATATATATATATATATATATATATATATATATATATATATATATATATATATATATATATATAAAATATGGCAAGTAAAAAAATTACATTTAGGTTAGGTAAGCAAATTAATGTTGATATTTGTGTAACAAAATCTGAGACTGACGAGGGAATGGAAAGTACTTCCACATCCTCAACAGAAATAGATATGAATAATCAAGAACAAAAAATTCAATAAGAAAACGTAGAAGAACAACAAGAAATAGAAAAAGAGACAGAAAGACAATATATAAGAGAAGAGTTTGCGACAGAAAATGCAAATACGTCTTTAATGCAATTTCTTATGAACAGGCAAAAAGACTTTAAAAATGATAATCAAGACTTATTAAAGAATATAGAGAAGATGGAGATGGGGCAGCAAGAGCTAAAAGGAGATATTTAACAAGGACAACAAGACCTTGAAAAGTTAAAACAAAGTCTAGACGAAAAATTGAAACAAAGACAACAAGACCTTGAAAAGTTAAAACAAGATCTGGAAAAGAAGATGGAGATGGGACAGCTAGAGCTAAAAGGAGAGATAAGTAGAGGACAAAAAGAGTTGAATTTATCTGTTTGCTGGAAGCACTGCGTTTTTCGAGCTCCCGAAAATTTACATAACCTCAAATTTTCAATTGTTTAAAAAAAACAAAAGGCTTCCTACGTCACAAGAAAAACATAGGTTAATATTTTGTGTTTAAAGGCGGTTATGTGTTTTGTTGTTGTCAAGTAAAAGGAATTTAATAATTTATTTAAAGTAATTAGTAAAATTTTCTAAGTTTTGTCCTCTAAAATAATCGTTCAACTCTCAGACAACAACAAATACGATAATTTGTGATAAGAAGAATATAGAAAAATTATTTTGAATTGAACTAAGAAGAACATAGCTGAACGAGACTTGGTAAAATTTTTTTTTGTCAATTTGGAGGATTTTTAAAGAAGAAAATAAATAAAATTACTGGAATTGTGTTTTATAATATTTGGGACCAAATAAAAGAAAACATAACAAGGTATTCATATTAGATAAGGCAGTAGAAAGTTTTAATTTTTCGTAGACATTGAAGATTAGCATCCAATATTACCCTAACTTTTCTTAAAATTAGAATAATAAAATTAATAAATTATAGTTTGCAATACTAACCTGTTAGAATATAATAAGATTTATCATCATAAACATTAGGTGTGAAAATATATTAACTACTTGTATCACAACACAGCACACGATAATTTGTTTAAAATAATATTATTTCTAAGAAATAAACTACGCTTTCCATATAAAACTGCACTATAGCCATCTAGTAGACGATTACGAAATTAAACGTTGCCAATTTGTGATCCAGGTTGTTAAAAGTCAATGCAGGGTTGATAAAAGTAACTAATAAGTAATATTGATTAGAAATAGTGTTGGATGAGATATAAAAGTATTGACCATTAAATTCCATCTAGTAATAATTAATAATATCTTGCTTTTTTTTTTATTGTTAAATAAAATTTATATTTTGTGTTTTAATCATTCCGTGTATTGATTGTCTGATTGATATATTATAATCCACAGAATCCACCTGAGAAGGAGTCAATTTACAGGTAGGAACACATCTGTATCTACATAGAAAATTTGAAAATTGAAAATATGTCAAATTGGTAAAGAATAGTTATAATTTATTATAATTATTTTTTACCTGGCGCTCAACAAATAAATATTAATATTTTAATTAAATTTATGGCCATCTTTGTGGGTTTATTATATCACTATCATATATATATATATATATATATATATATATATATATATATATATATATATTTATTTTATTCTCCTTATTACCGTTAATAAAAGGGGCAGACAATATATTCCCTGCGAATTTCACTCTGGTTCCCTCTCCATACTAGTTTGTGTAACTGTAACGAACCGAGAGCAAAATGCACAGAAAACAACTGTCTATTTAAAATCCTCATATCGTAAACTATCAGCAAGACATTACCCGCAGAACTTGATGCCGGACTGTTATCTTCAACAGTACAAATGAACATCTGAATATACCCCGGAGTGGTAGGAAATTATTAAAAATTAACAATTTCAGGGTCTATGTATTTGGAAAAGTTATTTTATTCTTCTTACGACCGTTAAGAAAGGAGACAGACAGTATATTATCTGCGAATTCCACCCTGGTTCTCTCTCCATACTAGTTTCGATCACTTAGTGATATCATCAGTGAAATTCTGTGTGTTTCATACCCTAATTGTTTAATGAAAAGTTATGCTCAAAAAAAATTGAATCCTAAGAAACCATGAAGTACCACCATTATTCTATACATTCTCCCACCGACTCCTATTTAGAAACACTAAATTTAAAAAAAAATTATACTGCTAGCCTAAATAGAGAATAAATTTGTTTAAGTGGCTATTCATTCATTCAAGGAACTTTAATACTTTTTCATAACATTTAAGGATCTTTACTTGAAATCCAAGTACTTTTTCACGCTAATTAAGTACGGCGATAATATTTAAAATCTTAATTTTTCTGTAATTATAACCAAATGCATGAAAATGCAGAACTGATTTAAAAGTACCAATGCGACAAGAAATAACTCCGTGTTTAATTACAAATAACAGCAATTTTTTCCGTACTTAAATAGGGTAAAAAGTCTTTAAGTCAATTTTCCGAATGACGAGATCGGCACAATCAACCAAACAACAAAAAAGAACGAAAACAGGCATAAGCAGACACATATATTTGATATGTTAAACCAAAAAAGACCCTCGCTAACAAGTCGGCCCGAACTTAAAAGACATAAAGGTGTGTCGCACCGTCAACTTTTCGTTTTATATGTTTTATATTCAGAACACAAAACACAAGGGCCTTATATGGTGCTCCGATGATTTACGTTCGGAGATATTGGTTGGTTGTTAACCAGAGATACACCGGTTCACTCTCTATCTTATCAAAACGTGTCGCTGTACTTTCTGGCTGGTGACATACCGAAGAATGCCAAACTTATCTCTTTATATGCACTGCACACATGGTGTACGTATTATTTTAAATAATTTACTAGGCGAAATTAAGTTATCGCCATTGGTTGTCGAATTTGTTTCTTTTTGGTTTGCTTGGTTTATTCGCAGATGTTACATTCACAGTCCAATGATCATCGTTTTATTTCTCGAAAGTACCAAAATCGTCCATAATAAAAAGCGCCTCTAGTGTCGTAAAAAACCTTAGCCTTTGAAATAGACTAGCAAAAAAAATTTAAATAATGCTTTGAGATTGAACACGTTTTGTATTTTTCAAGCTTAAAATACAGGACAATCAAAACTAAGCACCATCAAAAATCCATGAAAAAATATTTCCAAAACGTCTATTCCAAAATTTTCTTTGATTCATTTTAGCTTTGCAAACACAAGTTGAAAACATTATAATTTTGCGGCCGGACTTTGCTCTAGAAGAGTTGATATATATATATATATATATATATATATATATATATATATATATATATATATATATATATATATATATATATATACCATATATACCTCGATTACTTTGGATCGACTCCATCGTTTTGTGTTATTTTCAGGGAGTTGATGCAGTGATTTCTTTATATATTAACCAAAATTGATTTAATAAAATATGAAATGGTGCCTAAATTATAGCGGATAAAAACATTAATATTTTCTGATTACGGGAGAATAGTCGGGGTTGCAAAGTAGAAAGAGGATTACACATAAAACAGTTGTTTTGGAAATTTTACTTTAGGTTCGTTACAACTTCAACATCCATCTATATATACATATATATATATATATATATATATATATATATATATATATATATATATATATATAGGAAAATTCTAAAGTCTTGGGATAGCGGGCCTACATTTTTAGATATAATAAAACTTATTTTTGACACCACTTATTGTAAATTTGATAATAAATTCTACAAATAAATTCTTGGCACCCCTATCGGAGCTGATATATCACCGATCATTTCTCAATATGTAATGGATGACCTACTTAATTCATGTATCCCAGAATTGGGCTACCAACCACCTTTTCATAAAGAAATTTGTGGACGACATCATTACAGCAGTACCACCAAACAATATTGAAGAGATTTTACGAATTTTCAATGCATATAGTCCACACATTCAATTCACAGTAGAATGTGAAACTAATAATAGTGTACCTTTTCTGGACACTAAATTAATAAGGACTACTAACAAGGAAATAATGGTTGATTGGTATACTACTAAGTCAACGTATTCGGGACATTCCATGAATTTTCACTCCTACCATAATACAAGAACTAAAATGAATCTAGTAATTAATTTAAAAAAAAGAATTACATCAATTTGTCATCCTACTCTCATTCACAATAATATAAACAGATTAAATAAAAGAAAATGGCTATCCGTCGTTTACAGTATTCTATGCAAAGACTACTATAGTGAATACATAGGACAAATAAGTCCGCATTTAAGAAACAGAATTAATGGACATAAATACGGCAAAATAAAATAAAACGACGGTAACAGGCATAGCATGGAGAACCACAATTCCTTTGATTTAGAGAGAGTCAGAATCTTAAAAACTGAAAATCACAGAATAAAAAAGAATTTCTGGAAATGATAGCCATACAAAAAATAAACATACAGCAAATGCTAAAAAGGCAGATACCAAGCAACTAAAAAACATAATTTCAAAATCAAAAAAGCATTGCACTTTCATACTGGACCCCTTCAACCCTCAATAGACAAAACAATCTTTATATGCTTACAAAAAATCGTATCTGGTTCTTTCAGCACTCCTCTAACTTCAAGATGACCCACATTGTTGTCTTCATAATGTTATTTTATGAAAAATTTCTTAATATAACATAATATTAATGTGTACACGGTGTGCAATGTTGTTCGTGAATTTTTGTTCAAGGTAAATATACAATATGTTCTAATTATTTTTAGCTTTACTCTGTAAATTCTGAAGAAGATAAAATTAATATCCGAAACGTCAATCATATAAAAAATGTAAAATATAGGAAGTACATCAACTCTATTACATTTTGATTTAATTTTTTACCGGACAATGAACCAAGAAAAACAAACAAACAAACATGTATATATATATATATATATATATATATATATATATATATATATATATATATATATCATGACTGCAAATTTGAAGGTTTTTTAAAATATATATTTTTTGAGGGCGGAGATTGAGACGTTAAATTTTTTAGATATTCCTTTTTAAAAATATAGTCACTTTGGAGATACACAAAGCTTGAACGTATTGCTATAAGTTAGTTAAACGGAACTAACAACCAGTGGTGATATACTAAGCCGACCATATAAATTTCGAATCCATAATATAGCAATAAAACAGCACGGGACACAGATACACACATACTCTTATTTCATTTGCTTTTAACTGGGGACTTTTATTTAGCCTTAATTTATAATTACAAGAATAAGGAATGTATGTATTGAAACACACTAAAGGTAGAAACATAGTTCTTTTGATAAGCACTCGAGCGGTCGTACTGGTTTTGTACTAATTAGAATAGCGGTTGTATATACGTGTGTTGTTAAAGTCTCTCCCTTATAGTCATATTTTATATTTTTTAGCTGACATCTAAAGAGAAGAAGGGTCTTTCTTAATTAATTATTTATTTATATATATATATATATATATATATATATATATATATATATATATATATATATATATATATATATATTTATATTATATTTTCCAGATTCTTGAACCATAGATTATATCATTTTCTTTTTATTTTGTCTTTTCTTGGGTTTAGGTTCTTTTTTTAATAAAAAATCAAAAACAATTTGACGTTTCGCCCTTTATTTAAGGCATTTTCAAAAATTTATTGTTATTTTATTATCCATTGATCCTCCTAAAATTATTTTTTATAAAATTAACATTTATACACAAACACATATTTACAATTTTAGAAAACAAACAGTTTAAAAAACTAGTCAATTTTACCAGTACATACCTTCACATTTTGCTTATTTATTAACATTAAAATGAAATTTTTATATCGTCTATTTAGGTGCTGGGAATGCGAATGTGTTTTATTTTTTATATTTTAACAATGGACCAAAAAAAACCGAAAGAAGGCAGATATTTAATTTTATGTTTAAGAGGATATTCAATTTTTGATTTATTAATAGGATCGAATGCTTAATATTTTTCTTTAAATTAGGCTGGTGTAAATGTGGCTCAAATTTCCAATATCCGTTCTGTCGTTAACAGTGTTTTTATCTTTTTTAATTTTTATCATTTCCTATAATTGTAATTTTTGATTATTCGTATCTTCGTTTTTAATTATGGTATTGTTATAATCGAAGGTATGTTTTTCATCCTTTGTGTGTTTGTTTAACGCTGTTGAGGCGTTTTTCGTATATTTATGGCCTTTCAATCTGTTCTTTAGTAATTGTCTTGTCATGCCTATATATTTTTTGGGACAATTTGAGCAAGAGATCGAATATACTACATCTGACTTATTCATGAGAGGAGTTTTACTTTTTATGTCAAGGTATGTACTGGTAAAATTAAATACTCTTTTAGAAATTTGACTAGTTTTTTGAAGTGATTTGATTTGATTTGATTTTTTATTAAATAAAGAACCTAAACCCAAGAAAAAACAAAATAAGAAGAAAATTATATATATATATATATATATATATATATATATATATATATATATATATATATATATATATATATATATAGCCCTGTTTCATCCTAGTATGGGAGTCATCAGGCTATTGCATTCGGTACAAACCATTATCTCGCATCTGTGTCCTAAAAACATATTTCACAGTTGAAAAATAGAAAATAAGACACAGTGTGATATCTCGATGGCTCATTCAATACATACCGAATACAATGGCCTGATGAATCCCGTACTAGAACGAAACAGCGTCGTCATTTTTCGGACCAGGAGTTTTTTCATTAACTTGAAGATCTCCGCACTTTTTAATATCAGAGTAATATTTATCAACGGACTTTAAGTCAGCATAGCCGAGAATTACACGGACGAAATCATACCTCATATATATATATATATATATATATATATATATATATATATATATATATATATATATATATATATATATATATACAACAGTTTTGCCCAAAATTCATGTCAACGTATTTGAACAACTGATAGCGAGTGACACCTCTGGAAACTTTAAAATGGCGGCTAGAAATGAAAGAAAAACCATATATTAGGTATAAGAATGTTTGTAAAAAAACAGTTTTGAAATGGGTTTTATGGGATATAGGCTTAAAATATTCATATTTAAGTATTATTGAATAGTTTATTAGCACAATTCAAGATGGTAGTTCCAACATGGCCAAAAATCACTAAAATTAACAAAACTTTCATATTATTACTGCAGAAGTATTGAATTTCATTGAATTCGGCTGTAATATCGGGTTTTCTTGTTCGCTTATCAGTATTCTATAGTCAAATTATCAGATATTAAAAGGGTGGATTCAATATGGCGATGGTAAATATAAAAAGTCACTGACTGAAGAAACCTTTTTAAGTTATGAATCAGATATTTCAACTTGAAATGCAGTTGCAGTTTGTGTTGAATGGCACTAGGGCGTAAACCTTCTTGCCAAATTAAAAAATACCATAAGTGCAAGCAAGGAGCTTGTTTTTTAAGCTGCAAATATCATTCAAAGCTCCAGATCCAAAATTACATTTTTATTTTTATTACACATCGCATGGTGCTCCTGAACCCGCTCCTGTGTTTTTGAGTCATCTGTTATTGAAATCCGATTTCTACGCTGTTATCTTTGTTTGCTCCAATACAATTAATGCAAATAGCGTAGTTTCAAAAGATTGAAAATAAGAAAAGGAGAAAACGAACACAAAATTGGTTCTATCGTTTTAATCAACTTTCGAATTGGGGGACAGTTACCCAAAAACAACCTATTTAAATAATTTCTTGATTTATATTATTTAAAACACTTTTCGGATCGTATACTTCTAATTAAATTTATGACGAACAATCCTATCTCGCATTTGACATCAAAGTCACATCAAAACGAGATGCCCGATATAATTAATTGATAGAATGGGCGCTATTAATTCTCGAATCAAGGCATTAAATTAAATTTTTCTATTGATGGTATGAAGCGATAATTTTAAGGCTGTTTTGTCGCTGAACTAGCGGCAACTTTCAACACATATGATTTACAGAGCCATAATTAGAAGAGTAATATCCAACATATAAAAATTCAGTATTTCTAATTCTATAGAATGTATTAAGTAATTCAGAACAGCTAATATGTTCTTACAATAACTTATACAGGAATAACACATCAAACTATGTGTAAACCATTCGATCTTTCAGTGTTTATAGCTTTAACAAATCAAACTTTTCGGGAATAACAAACAAAAACAAATATTTATCATTGAAATTGTTTTTCAAAATATCTCCAAAACATAATTTCTGAAACGCATCCACCGCATGTTCTAGGGTAAAAAATCATTGACATCGCTGTTGGTTCTTCATGTATGGGAACAAAAAGAAATGTTTTGGTGCCAGATCGGTCTCTACAGCAGATGAGCATCAATTTCATGTTAAGAGTGCTTGTTTGAGACGATCTGTGAGAGCTCGGCATCATCATCTCTCTAATTTTCCAGTAACATAAAATTGAATTTTTAATTCAGCTAAATGTAATGAATATTCCCATCCCATCTCTTTGGGGTGGGGGGGAATGCCAACAGTACACATTTATAATATAAAAGGCAGAATCGGTTCTATTTTCCTGAATCAAAGCTCTTGGGAAGGGGAGGGGCTATTGCAAACATACACATTCTTATACTCTATTCAAGAACTAGAGAGAGTAATAAAACGGTTACCGAAACCTCCAACGTACCTGCTCCAGTGTCGCAGGTAACTGAGGACTGCCGTAAATCTAATTATATTTAATTATATTTAAATATTATAAGATTTTATAAATTTACTGCAACAATAAAATTTCTGATAACTCAATTTAGTTTCTGTCAGTGAGCAAAGTATACCTTACAGTGTGTCCTTAGTGATTTATCTTGTTTGTGCTGGTTTTTATATATTATTTGAGATCAGTGAGATACCCAAAAGATATGGCTTCCACCTCTATATTTATTCCAAAATCGTTAAACCAAGGCATTTTTTCCTCAACGAAAAACTTATGATGTTCATGATACCTTAAGACATCTATATCCAAATAATAATGTTAAAAGCTCTGTTGAGATGTGTTCCAAAATGACAGGAGTTAGAAAATTTACTATGTACCGAATACTGAAGGAGAAAAAAACGACTGGAATTGTTAGTACTCCCAAGCCACATTCGATCACAGGCAGACGAAAAACCTCGTTGGAAGAAGAGATGTAAACTGTAATAAAAGGAGTTGTACATACATTTTATTATGAGAAGCAGATCCCAACCATCGACAAAATTCGAATTAAAATCAATGATCTAGATTTACTAGAAATTAAAAGAACTGAGCTCTGGAAATTACTCAGGGAACTTAATTTTTGCTGCAAAAAACCAGATAGGAAATCTGTTCTTATAGATCGTCCGGAAAATGTCCGTTGGAGAAGGAAATATCTCTCTCAAGTAAAAGGTAGAGTTGCTAGAAATAACACAACTTACAAAATTAGTAATTTAACTGAACTTTTGAATGATTTTTTTGAATAAAGTTTCTGCAAAAAATTGGGAAAAATCCATGTAATAAGAGAATAAAAGAAAATGTGGAAACTCGATCTCATGATCGGTGAGATAGAGGAACCAATTATAATTAATTTGCACTTAGATAGCTGCACTGACTTTGATTACGAATTATTTACGTAATGTTTACCACCGTAAACACAATTTATTATTTAAATTTTCTGTAACATATAAAAATTAATTACATTTGAATCCCTTTTTAGTGTTTAATTGAAATTCTGCAGATAGTTTAAAAAATAAATGAAACGTCAAATGTCCTAAAAATGTTTTTAATTAATAATAAAAGGACCGATAGCCCTAAAAATATTTTGTTATATGGACGAATTTATTTTTTTATATATGTTTAACTTATATTTTTGACAATGGGTATTTTGCGAGTATTTAAATTATATCTTAGAATGTTTTGAGAGAAAAAGGCTACGTTTTAGTCTGAATGTGCCTAATTAAAAATAATAAAAATACAGTTGTGATTTGTGTTTAATATGTCAAAATTATCTATATTTTCTAATGTATGTGAATTATTAAGAAATCATAAGAAATAGAATAATATTATAAAAACTTTTTATTTTAAGTTTATTACCGAAATAATGTTCTATGCTATAAATACTTAGTGATAAAATAAACCCCCTTCCGACGCCTATGACAAGGTTTAAAATCTTTTTTAACATTTCACACATCCAAGTATCTATTGTTATCGAACCCAAATAGTCCATTATTATATGTGTCTAACAGATTTTGCCAAAGACACCGGAATAAAGAACACAGGTAGTTTGCGAAGAAAAAAAAAGGATAAAAAACGATTTATTGCTCTCTCTAGTTCTTGAACTCAAAGCTCTTGGCGGGGGGGGGGGGGATCGCCCCCAGTGCCCTCCCCTTGGATCCGCGTCTGATGCCACCAGAGGACACTTCAAAAAATCAATGTTTATGTCTTTCAAAAGTTCAATTTTTTTAGGTTGTGTTTCCAATCCCATTAAGTACCGATCAATATATATATATATATATATATATATATATATATATATATATATATATATATATATATATATATATATATATATATATATATATATATATGAGTTTGTGTTTATCCGGGAATACATCCTTTCGTTAGCTATTTCCATAGTTGGAATTTGCAGACGTCTCGCCAAAGTCTCATTTGGCATCTTCAAGTGCTCGTGTCCGTAGTTGACGATGAACTACGGACACGAGCACTTGAAGATGCCAAATGAGACTTTGGCGAAACGTCTGCAAATTCCAACTATGGAAATAGCTAACGAACGGATGTATTCCCGGATAAACACAAACTCATATTTCTCCATCCGTGAAACACTAAAAACTAACATATATATATATATATATATATATATATATATATATATATATTTATATATATATATATATATATATATATATATATATATATATATATATATATATATATACCTATTCATTAAATGATACAAATATAAACGAAAATTATACCTGAACTTAGCTATCGAAAACATCCAGGTACAATTTCATTCTTAAGTTGTAAAACAGCCTTAAATCCATTCGTCATCATCCAATTAAACGATCGTCGATATGCCGTTTATTTCTTTTCAACGAAAAGTAGTTATGACATTTCTGATGTGTAATCCATAATATTGAAGGTTTGGTAACACATTATTTAGTGAATAACTACAGTTAAATCTTATTATGACTTATAATTAATTTTAATAATAATAACTTATATTAAATAAACTTTTCTCTTTTATATATATATATATATATATATATATATATATATATATATATATATATATATATATATATATATATATATATATATATAATTCCAAAAACGACCGGACATTCAGAGGTTGAAGGATAACACCACAAGAGACGAAGTCAAAGAGGAATTAAACAACAAAATAACGAGCATAGCCACGGATATTAACAAGGAGAACATAAATGTGGATGATATGTGGAAGAAGATAAAAAGTGTCTGTAATTCAATAGTGGATAATAAACTAAAAGCAGGAAAAAATATAAAGAAACATCCGTGGATGACAGAAGAAATATTAGAACTCATGGAAGAGCGAAGAAAATACAGACATAAAAATGAAAGAAGGTACAAAGACATAAACAAAGTTATTAACAATAGGATCAAGGAAGCAAAAGAGTTGTGGCTACAAAACGAATGTAAAGAAATCGAATCCTTAGAACAATAACATGACATTTTTAACTTGCATAAGAAAATCAAGGCCCTAACCAGAGGAAACAACTCACCCAGCAATAATTCAAAACTGGACAAACACAACAATCTGCTGTACGAGAATGAAAAAATACTTGAAAGATGGGAGGAATATATGGGAGAATTATTCGATGAAGAATAGCAGACAGAAACAGATGTCCTTGGATTTTCCGGACCAGGAATAACACTCAGCGAAGTAACATATGCAATAAAACGACTAAAAAACAATAAGTCACCTGGGCCGGATAATATACAATCAGAAATACTAAAACTATTTGAAGATGACCAACTTAAACTCCTAACAAGTCTACTTAATAAAATTTACGAAACTGGCGAATTGCCTGGAGATTGGCTAGTTTCCACCTTCATTTCTCTTCCTAAGAAAACAAATGCTACCAGATGCTCTGATTACAGAATTATAAGCTTAATAAGCCATGCGCTGAAAGTCCTTCTCAGTATCATTCACTCTCGAATATATAGAAAACTTGAAGAAAACGTTAGCAATGTTCAGTTTGGCTTTAGAGATGGACTTGGAACACGAGAAGCTCTATTTTCTATTCAAATTTTGATACAAAGAGCTCGGGACGTAAACTGCAATATCTATGCATGTTTTATCGATTTCGAGAAAGCATTCGACAAAGTGCAACATCACAAACTGCTTCAAATATTAAATGAATCTGGTATCGATGACAAGGATTTACACCTTATTAGAAACCTTTACTCACAGCAAAGGGCGACTGTGCGTGTAGGCGACGAAACATCACAAGAATTTACAATAAAACGGGGAGTTCGTCAGGGCTGTATTTTATCGCCGACGTTATTCAATACGTATTCGGAAATGCTGTTCAGGGAAGCTATCAGTGGAATGAGAGAGGGCATAAAAATAATGGTGAAAGCATTAACAACTTAAGATATGCAGACGACACAGTTCTGTTGGCCGATAATGCAGAGGATCTGCAAACACTAATAGACCGCGTAGTGGAAGCCTGTGAAAGATACGGTATGAAATTAAAGTGTAAAAAGACAAAAATCCTTATAGTAAGCAAAAATGACGAAATACACCACCAATTTAGAGCAAATGATGAAACTTTGGAAACTGTTGACAAAGTTACGTATCTAGGATGCAGTCTGAACAGAGAATGGGACCACTCACAGGAGATTAGATTACGCATAGAGAAGGCGAGAGCTGTCTTCAACCGCCTCAGAAAGATCTTGTGCAATATGCACCTGAACATTGATATAAGAACACGAGTCTTGAGATGTTATGTATTTTCAACTCTTCTATATGGAGTGGAAGCCTGGACTTTGACAGAAACAATATCTAAACGACTGGAAGCCTTCGAAATGTGGTGTTACCGCCGCATGCTCAGAATTTCATACATCCATCATGTCACAAATAACACTGTGATGCAACGTATGAAAAAAGACCCAGAAATTATGCGCAATGTGAAAATCAGAAAGATATCATACTTAGGGCATGTAATGCGCAATGAGAAATACCAACTAATTCAGTTGATTTTGCAAGGTAAGATAGAGGGTAATAGAACTCAGGGTCGCCGACGAACATCATGGCTGAGGAATATCAGACAATGGACAGGAATGACGACGGTACATTTATTTAGAACAGCTGTCAATAAGGTCATATGGGCCAATGTGATTGCCAACATCCACAGAGGATAGGCACCAACAGAAGAAGAAGATATATATATATATATATATATATATATATATATATATATATATATATATATATATATATATATATTTGGGTAAAGTATATTTTTTGTAATTTTTTTTTCTTGTGCCTTCAACGATATAGCTTAATTTGTTTCTTTTTCTGGGGTTTATTTTCCGTTCGTTAAAAAATTAAATCAAAATGTAATGGTGTTAATGTACTTTCTATATTTAACATTTATATATATATATATATATATATATATATATATATATATATATAATCCAAATTGTAACAATTTTATAAGCAGAATAAAATCGGCCGACTGGAATTTCTAACTTTCTTGGCCAAGTCGAATGTAAAAACTAAAACCTTTTTAGTATCTTGATGTAAATTCTATTATAACTACAATACATTCCAAACATAAGCATCATTTTATAAACATTACATCGCGCTTAATCTTCTAAAAGAAAAAATAATTGTGATACTTCCATGAAATATGGACTTGCTTTTAGCAAGGTGTCGATATCTACACGAAACAATATATTCATGAAATACCTCGTAGCCTCGAGCATTGCGTAAATCAAGTTGTAACTAGTAACTATAGTAACGGCAATTTTCCTCGAGAAAATGCGAAAAAATGCGGAAAACACGCGGCCGATTCCATTTGTTGGCACAAGTTGTTGCTCAAACCTTATATCTTGTTGTCTCGTCGGACAACGCTCGAATTGCCGAAGGTGACAAGACCGTGATTAGAACGGTCGAAAGGCCGTTGAGGAAATCAGGACCGACTGAAGGAGTAATATCTATTTATGTTATTGTGTAGAACACACCGGTTCCTCGTTCCCTAAGTATATTTTCTCTTATAACTGAACTTTGTGGGTAGATACGAAAATTAACACTTTTTTGTTAACAACATGATTTGGCACGATGAAAAAGATTAATCAATCTTGTTAATAAACCAAAACTTTTTCAACGACAATGTCCCTGTGTGGCACTCTCAGAAACAATAATCGATATATTCTATTAGTGAATATGTACATCAACAAGTTCATCATTTTTCATTAAATCAAGCCATAAACAAATTCAGTCTCATATCTTGAAACGCGCTGAATTTATTTATTTATTTTATTTTTTATTTATTTATCTAATTACATACACTACAGAATGATACATTCTAAATGGTATGGAAAATGACAGAACAAAAACAAAGTACAAAAAGAAAAAACAAACAGCCAAACAAAACTCAAAAAAAAAAAGGAGAATGTACAACAAAGTATATCATTTAAGCACTATAATCGTTTTAATCTTTCGCTGTGAGTCCTTGAAAATGTCACAGTCCATATAAAATCGATTATAGTTATCCATTAAACTGTTTATGAAGGCGGACTAGCCGTAGTTGGTGCGATGATAGCTTTCTTGGAACAGCCGTTGGAGCCTAGTATGCCTTAATGGACCCTAAAATTAATTTCGCTCAGCAATATATCGCAGTCAATTATGTTATTAAATATTTTGAACAGGAACAAAAACATAGCTTCTCTTCTTCTGCTCTCCAGACTCCTGAGTCTACACAACGTCAGTCTCGTTTCATAAGCTAAGCCGTGTGATGGAAAATGCTGCTTATATAGTAGATATTTCATAAATATATTTTGTACTCTCTCGAGTCTGCTTTTGAGAGTGGCATAGTTGGGAGCCTATATAATTGAACAGTATTCTAAAATGCTATGAACAAGCGAGTTGTATTAGCAATAAAACCCAGCATTCTTAGAGCCTTGATCGTGACGCTATCAATATGAACGTTGCGTTGCAAATCTTTCGTGAAAATTACACCCAAGCCATTGATAGATTCGACGGATTCGACTGATTGGCACAGTATTTTATATGAATTAACAATTGGG
Source organism: Diaprepes abbreviatus (assembly GCA_034092305.1). Classification (NCBI taxonomy): domain Eukaryota; kingdom Metazoa; phylum Arthropoda; class Insecta; order Coleoptera; family Curculionidae; genus Diaprepes; species Diaprepes abbreviatus. Next base: position 449,277 of record JASJET010000047.1, on the reverse strand, counting down.
TGATCGCACTTGAAGAAGCTGATAGATTTGCATTTGGAGACGTTGATTTTTAGATGATTTGAAGAACACCAGTCGACGAAACAATCTAGATCAATTTGCAAGTGGTTATGATCTGAGTTAACAATGCTGTAAAATTTTACATCATCGGCGTATACTAGGGCCTGAGAGGAAACAAAGCAGGAGGTAAAGTCGTTGATGAACAGAAGAAATAGAATCGGTCCTATGTGTGATCCCTGAGGGACACCAGAAGTAGCCATTACTTCGCTGGATAGGAACCCACACACCTCCACGCGCTATCGTCTATCGCTGAGATAAAATTTGATCCAGTTTAAATAATTTCCCGAGATACTGATTTCAGACAGCTTCTTGAGTAGCAGTAGATGATGAATGCTCTCAAAGGCTTTAGACAAATCGGTGTAAATTGCGTCAATCCGATATCCTTGTTCAACGGATTTGACTAGGAAATTCTAATAAATTGCAAGGTTCGTTACAGTGAAACGTCCCGTGCTATTCAGGATTGATGTATCACTTGTAGGCATTAAAGATGTCATCGGTCAGAATTGACTCAAGAATTTTAGGAATTGCAGACAAGATTAAGATTCTATGATAGTTTGCTACATCACATTTATTACTCGATTTTAAAACAGGTAGAAGTTTGGAAAATTTCCATACCGTCGGAAAATAGCCGGAGTCTAATATTTTTTGCAGTGGTATGGCAAGAGTTGAGTATTTTTTAGCATTATAGTAGGAACACCGTCGGGACCAACTCTTTTTGCAGATTTAGTTTTTCTGAAATTTCCTCAGGGCAGAAGTGGTGTTTAGAGAGAACGCCGGCAAAGCCAAACCCGCCAGCAATATTCAATCTCGCATCAATATTACTCCCTGAATATGCCAACTGGAAATGTGATGTGAAGGCTTCAGATATGTCTTCAGGTCTGTATAATATTGAACCATTGTACTTCATCTGCTCAGGCAGACTTGAGTCTTTTCTCAGGTAGTTGACAAATAACCAAAAGTGCTTAGTATTTTGTGGTATAAGGTGTTCACTGTTAGAATTATTGTAATATAAGTATTAAAAGACAGATTCAATAGATGTTTTAATATCAAACTCGATCTAGTTGCTATAAAATTTGAACCTCTTCTTTTTTAACTTTGGTGGAACCAGTTATGTATTTTCGGAGACTGAGGTCCAACCTTCTCTCCATCTCTTAGGAAGATATCCCCTCGCTGTGTTCCAACATGGTTTACTCGGTTTTACTTGCTTTGCCAGTTGATTTTGGCCCATTCTTTCAATGTATCTACTGCAATATTTTCTTCTACTTCAAACATATTTTCTGATGTCCTTTTAAGTTGCTTCTTTTTAATAATTTGTCTTTTCTTATTTTGTTTAGTTTTATTTTTCCATGGATCATTCCTAGAGTTTTCATTTCAACTGTTCTAATGAGTTTTATGGACTTGCTTGTATCTGTCCGGCTTTATCCTCATACGTTATTACCGACTTCACTACTGTTTCATAAATTCTTCCTTTGCTATCTGCATTTAGGTATTTATTTTTCCTATTTGTACGGCTTTGGTTATTTGTGACCTTACTTCTTTGCATAACTTCCCATGAGTAGTTATACGTACTCCTAAATATTTAAATTTTGAAACTTTTTCTATGATTCAACATTGTATCTTTAATTCGTATCTCAATGGTCCTTTTGAGATGATCATGCATTTTGTTTTGCCCTTGTTCATTGACACGTGATATACTCCTATTGATTGTGTAAATGTATTGTTGTGTTAAGAACATTCCACCGTTGTTCTCCGACAAATTTGGCTTAAGTAGGAGTTTCAAGTTGTGGAAAGTATGACAAGGGTGTCTGGGAAATGCATCGGTGGATCCCATTGATGAGTCCACCACCGATGCCGGGATGAAACGTCCTAACATTTTGACGGTGGTCGAAACAGTTTATTAGTTATATGCCCTTAACATCAGGGGCATTACTATTACTCTGTAAATTATCCTCGTCGTTGGACATAAGCACTGCATCGTCTGCATAACATTGAAGTAAGTAGGTCTCACTTTATAACCAAACCAATTTAGGTAACTCAACCATTATGACATTAAATAGAAAAGAGTTATAGCAGTATATTTTGGAATAACTTTGGTCAGCTTTCGGACTACTTTCATTTGTATTTTACATTGTAAGTTGAGTTCCTATACTACGTTCCTTAAGCAGACGTCAACTTCATGTTCTTTCATGATTGTTATAACATCTAGCAATCTCACTCTGTCAAAAGCCTTTGATATGTCCACAAAATACACAAATGTTGGTCTATTGGACATTAAGGTGTGCTATATAACAATTAACCGGTAAATACACAATAGAAAACTAAAACTACATTTAAATATATACAGTGTGTCTCAGGATGAACTGCTGCTATCAAATAAAAAACGAAAGCTTTCAAGGCTTTGGTCAAATTAAAAATCATTGTTCTTGGGTTTAGACCGTGTGAAATTGGAATTATTATCCGACGTTTCGCCTACGATTGCACGATACATCCTCAGGAATCTTTACTCAACGAGATTAGATCACTGAATGACTATTGAGGAGCAACAACCCAGTATTTATATCCGACTGGTGCTCAGCGAACGGTGGTCCAGCGTTACAATCGATTTCCACGTGTAATGTAAACTGTAACCTGCATCTCTATTAGTATTATTTGGATATTTGCAAATTTCGATAGATTCTCTAATTTTAAGTTTAAGGAAATCAGTCACTGATGCTTGCACCTTAGTTTCTTTTACATTAAAAGTGTGGCCTGAACAATGTTGATGTTCAGCTACTGCAGATTGTACAATTTGTTTCTTTGTATACATATTTCATGTTCCTTAAGCCTAGTGGATATAAACCGTCCTGTTTCACCTACATACACTTGAACACAAGAGCAAGGTATCTTGTAAATGCCTTCCGTTTAGAGACTTCAAACACTGTCCAACTTTCTGATATCTGTAGAAAATTATCCGAATGTTTCATTTTCGGAATAATCTGGCAATCTTGTCGGTGATTCCATGTATGTAAGGTAAGATAACACTGTTAGGAGGTACATTTATGACATTTTGGTGAGGAATTGTTTATATATATATATATATATATATATATATATATATATATATATATATTTATCAATTTCTTTACATAACCAGTAAAATTATTACATCCACACAGTAATCCTACAATATCACAAAAAACAATATTGCACCTAGATGCTGCAGCACCTGTATGTGCAAAAAAAAACAAGGATATGATCTAAAATTACAGTGAAAGTCAAACATGGAAACACTTAATCAAGTAAAAAAAGTAAACAAAAAAAATCAATATGAGTACAGTAAATAGATCCACACCAATACACAATTTAATTCTGACGTATCACTTTTTCAAATAAACTACTATTCTTTAAAATAAATTCTTTACTTATTTTATTAAAGGTTTTTATTTTATCTATTTGACGGATTCCGGCTGGGAGAACATTGTAACATTTAGGAGCCAAATTATCAATAAATTTAAGATTCATGGTTTTTTTGTTCTCTGGCAATATTAAAAGTTTGTTCATATTTGCTCGAGTCGAGTAGCAATGATTTGTAAAATTCTTAAAATGCTTTGATTTGTGACAGTATGAACATGTTAACTGTATGTACAAACACTTTATACTACATATATCCTGACTATACAACAGACATGATGGATAGGTTTTATTTCGCCTATATATAATTTTAATAATATATTTTTGTATAATATTTAATGGTCCCATATTACACTCATAAGCACCACCCCATACGATCAGACCATATCTTAAAAGCGATTCAACCAACGATTTATAAATTATTTCAAGTAGTTTGGTACTTAAGAATTCTCTCATTATGTAAAACTTACTAATTAATTTACGGATTTTATTTGCTAGATAACTGATGTGTTCATTCCATTTTAAGAACTGATCAATGATAATACCTAAATATTTGGTCTTAGTGACAGGAAGTATTTCTAACTTTGGATTGTCATTTATCATTAAGCTCTGAAAATCTGGCCTACCAGCTCGTGTTAAAGAGAATGCCATATAATTAGTTTTCCCTACATTGAGGGACAACTTTAGGGAGTCCAAGCAGTTTTTTATAATTATAAAATCATTAATGGCAGTTGATCTTACCTCCTCCCAAGTATTTCCCGAAAATAAGATGGCCGTGTCATCGGCATAAGACAGTATTTTACCCCCAATATTAAGACAAAGTAATGAATTTATATAAGAAATAAATAGGACTGGACCCAAAATTGTCCTCTGTGGCACACCCATCAATATTTTTCGTGGTAAACTAATACTCTTATTGACCCTCACAAGCTGATCCCTATTTGATAGGTAATTATTAAAAAGTTCCAGCGCTACACCCCGGACTCCATGGCATTCTAAAACGTTAAGGAGATTATAATGAGGAACAGTGTCAAAAGCCTTTGCTAAGTCAATAAATATAGCCATAACCTTCCTACCATTATTAAGGTTATCCGTGATATGCGAAGTAAGAGAGTACATTGCATCGGTAGTACTCAATCCCTCTAGAAACCCATACTGATTTTCAGAAATAATTTTATTTTCCTTCAAAAAACTGACAAGTCTCTTCTTCAGACACTTTTCAAATATCTTTGCAAAGTTATTAATTAAACTAATTGGACGGTAATTTTCTATTTTGTTCTTTGGACCGGATTTATGTATTGGGCATATTATTGTTTGTTTAAAGTGTGAAGGTGTTTGGCCCATTTCAAATATAAGATTGATGATATGAGTCAAAGGTTTAACTATCTCCAAGTGTACAAATTTTATTAAACTCGCCCGAATCCCATCTTTACCCGGAGCTCCATTATTTTTGAGAGAATTTATTTGGACTATAATCTCATTCTCGGTCACAGGTTGTAAGTACATAGAATTTTTATTCGGTGTAGGAAGTACAAAAGCAGTTACTGGATTATTAATTTCTTTTTCCATTTCAGAACCAACATTGATAAAATAATTATTGCAGAAATTAGCCATTGAAGTGTCATTATCAAAAATTGTTAATTTAGAATTTACTCTTTCTTTAGCTGCGTTTGAGACACGTTCTATAATTTTATAAATTTCTTTGATATTACGATTATTATTTTGAATTTGTTTTTTGTAGTAATTAAATTTTTGTTTTTTAATAAGTTTATTTAAATTATTTCTATAATATATATATATATATATATATATATATATATATATATATATATATATATATTAATAGAAGGGCTTATATCTTCAGCGCAATATCCGTTGCCTCTCAGAGCATTAGTCAGTTTTTTTGACTGAAAAAAAAGTTAGGCCATATGGGAAAAAATTTTTATGATGAATCTTTGTTATTATTTTCATGCATAATATTATTTAATCCGCATCTGATTTTTAGACTCTCCAGTCCTCAAGCACCTGGAAAAAATATTAATTGCGACCAAAGAAGAAGAGCGCTTATAACTCCGGTCGTAATATATTCTTCCCGGCTCTTGATCTGCGATGTTACATCAAGTGTCCACGATTTATGTTGGGCTTTTTAATTTATTCTCGCCGGCCAGGCCTTTTGGCCCTCGGGCCCAAATATTCCTCTTCGGCTATTTTATGGCCATAAAGAAAGAAAAACGAGTCGCAAATATAATTAAAATGTTTTCGATGGGTTAGAGGTCCCTTCCGATCGGTTATGCAAAAGAAAATGCACCTGAGTAAAAAACAAGGGTTCGAGTGCGGTCAAAATCGAGCACGCACCTGAATATTTTAAGATTATATTTTTATGGGAGTCAAAAGTGAGTTTTTGGCATTAAATTAGCGAGGTAGATAGCACAGCACGGCGTGAAATTTGTACATTAAATAAGAATAGTGATTTTTTATAAAATTTGGGTCTCTGAGTTCAGTTTTTTTTAAATATCCTAACCTAAATGTGCAAAAAAGCGATTTTGGCTTATATTTGAGGTTATGTACTATCGCGATATTTTTATTTCTCAAAAAATTATGCATAGCATCTTAAAGTATAGGTCTTACTCTTTCAAATGTCGCGGAATTTGCTCAAATATTTTTCTTTTTCTTCGAGATATTCGATTTTGAAAATTTCAGATTGAATGATAACCAGAATTGAATAGTTCACAGAAGAGGTGAAAATACTAGCAAAAGAAAAACGACAAACATTTATAAAATACCGACAGCACAAAACAAAAAACATTTTCGAAGAGTACAAAACGGTGAGAAACAGAATCAACAGTCAAATAGCTCAACTAAAGAAAGAATACTGGGAAAAGTATTCAAAAGACATGGAACACGACCTATATGGAGGACAAAAGAAAATATGGAACATGCTGAGGAACAGAAAAAAACCAATCAATGAATACGTTTAACTAAGTCCAATCGACAGCCATTTTAAGGGCTTACTCCAGGCACCAGCTACAGAAAACAACGTAGACGAAAACCAAAAGAAACTACAGAACTAAGAGATGTTAACATCAGTGAAGCAGAGATGCACCTGACAATTAAGAAATTAAAAAACAGAAAATCACCTGATACCGACCAAATTACGAATGAGATGCTAAAGTACGGAGGCCCCAGCCTTGTCACAGAGCACACTGTTCTATTTCAAATAATACTCCGCACAACGTCAGTACCCAACGAATGGCGGAAAAGCAACACAATTCCGATCCACAAAAGAGGATCAAAGAAACAACCCGAAAACTACAGGGGAATCAGCCTACTGAATAGTTCAGCCAAATTGTTAACCAAAATACTGTCACAACGGATCGTAGACAAGTTAGGGGCGTGCGAAGAACAGCAGGGCTTCCGGAATAACCGCTCTACTATCGACGGTATATTTATTATCAGACAGCTGGTTGAAAAATCTATCGAATACGATAAACCGTTGTTCATTTATTTTGTGGACTTTACACAAGCGTTCGACCGAGTCAAACTGGACCACATAACAGAATTACTGCGAAGAAAACAAGTAGATGAAGCAATCATACGCACAATATACGAACTGAATTCCAAAAACACCATGGTAATTAAAACAAATAACACTCTAACAGAGGAAATCCCTCTATCTACACAATAAGTCCAACACTTTTCAATGTAATCATGGACGAAATCATTGATGAGGTAAAAAGCACAAATATTGGGTACCCAATGGGACACAACACCGTTCAGATTATATGCTTTGCAGACGATGTTGCCTTGACAGCAGATACCGAGGGCAACTTACAAAGAATGCTTTTCCATCTCAATCGAACGGCCAAACAGTATAATATGAAGATATCTGTGGAGAAAACCAAAGCAGTGGTAATAGCAAAAGAACCGGTAAGATGCAAACTAATGGTTGATGACAAACATATCGAACAGTTTAAATACCTGGGAGCACATATAACAAGTAACAGGGCAGTAACGGAAGAAGTACGCACACAGGCCAACAAAGCGGCCATGATATCAGACCAACTAAGAGACATAATCTGGAACAATAAACATATGACGGTTGAGAGCAAAGCAAGAATTTATAAGGTCTGTGTAAGACCGATACTAACCTACGGCGCAGAAACAAGAAATGAAACCACAAAGGCAAAACAAATTATGCGAACCACAGAAATGAAAACGCTGAGAATGATCACGGGAACAAGTTTAAGAATAAGAAACGCAAAAATACGCGAGGACAGCGGAGTGGGGGATGTTGTGAAGTGGGTTCGAAACCGTCGTAGGCAGTGGACAGATCGCGTGGAACGAATGGACGATGACAGACTAGCAAAAACCGTGATGAGAGAGAAACCAAACACCAATCGGCCGCCTGGACGGTCCCCCAAAAGATGGAGAGACAGCTGGATTTCGACCTCAAACGAGGATAGATAACAGAACCTGGTTCTACCTAGAAGAAGAAGAAGAAGAAGAAGAAGAAGAAGAAGAAGAAGAAGAAGAAGAAGAAGAGAAGAATGAAAACCTTCACCTTTCGTGACCCATAAGCTTTTAGGCGACGGTATATAACTTCAAATATAGGCTAAAATTTTAAAGAGATTAAATCGCAACAATAGTTTTTAACTCGCCTAATACTGGGAAAAAACTGTAGAAAAATTAGAAAAATCAGAAATGTCGAGCAACATAATATGTGTGATTTCTAATGGTAGAACCTAAAGTTTTTTACTCGGTAATCATTTTTAACGTGTTTTTTTTTAAATGTTTGAAAAAAATCTAATTAAACTAGTAGTTCTTTGTATACAAACCAGAATTTATAATTTGATCTTAAATGCTTCCCTATATGCAGATATATCCCCTATTTTTTATCAGTTTTACTCCAAATATGCTTTTGGGAAAATTGAAAACATATGCTCGGAAAATTTTCTAGCTAAAGAAGGAAAATGATTAAGTTACAAAACTATAACATACAGATCCACTAGGTGATTGGGAAACCCCAAAACAGTGTTATAATTAATTATTAATGATAAATTCACCTATAACAGCTCCTAAATTTTATTTATACTCGGGATTATCACACTTTTACATACCATGTTATTACGTAAATTTTTCCAAACACATACCATTCACCGAAACCACTCAACCTCAAAAACCCTTATTCAATGTATAAGGATTTTGTTTTTTAATTATAAGCAAGAAAATGACAGGTTAATATGACAGCTGATTTAATAATCCAGCTTTGGCCTGTAAGAATATTATTAACTACCCAGATTCTTGTTGCGATTATAAAATGGTGGACTTCCGTAAATTTATGTCGTTAATATATTGGGATTTGATATATGTACCAGTAAGTTCAGGCGATTTAAGTTAAGAAGTTGTAAATTTTGTTCTATTGGATATAAGAAGTTAGGTATGCTGGCCCCATAATGATGATGCGGAAAATATCTTTTTTTGGTGGGCTGAATCCAATAGTTTGGGGGGCTCGGTACATTCTCGTTGTTTTTTTTTTAAAGGAGAAGGATAGAAACAACTTTTTTCCATGTATTTTTGTCCTGAAACCAAATTTGTTATTCAGAAATCACGAAAAGGAGTACTAATATGTTTAAAAAGCAATTGTTCAAAAGACATAAAAAAATGATAATTTTTCGACGTAGAATCTATACTATCATATAGTATGGAGCCAAACAAGAAAAAAAGTCTATATATGTTATGTACAAAAAATCAATAGTGTCGAAGTTATTAACAATTAAAAGTGAAAATTTCGTAATTTTTTGAAATTTCAAGCATCGATAACTTTTGACTTAATCAATATTTTTTCAAACCCAAAAAAACATTCGAAATTTGAAAACTAGATCTACCACGTATAATTAATAGAAATATCAAAAAGTTTGCTAAGGCAGTTTTTTTTGAGCGATACACGAATTGCGTTTCGGACGCCCACTTGTGCGCGCCGCTATATCTATATATGCAATATACGACGTGAAGGCAGTTATACAGATCGCTCAAAATAACTGCCTTATTTGAACTTTTCGATATTTCTATTAACTGTATATTGCAGATCTAGGTTTCAACTATCGAAATGTTTTTTGATTTTGAAAAAATATTGATTGGGTCAATGAAAGTTTTATTTTCAATTATTAATAACTCCAAAAATATCGATTTTTTACAACATATATATGGTTTTTTCTTGGGTTGGCCCATACTATATGATGGTATAGTTTTTATATGGAGAAAATGTCATTATCTCATTTGTTTAGACACGTTAGAAAAAGTTAATTTTTTAATTTACAATCAATTTTTACATGGGTTTTAACCCTGTTTCTGTGTAAAACGCCATATATCTTATAAAATAAATGCCTAAAAAAATTTCTTTAACATGGATTTTGTAGCTTTTGGAAAGAGCTTTCAAATGATCAGTGCAGTTTTTTTGTCCAATTGCTGTCAATAAAAAAAAATATCATTAAAGTTCAGGAGGAGAAATTAAAAAAAAAATATAACGTCGTGAAATGCTTAAAAAATTAAATAAACATAAATGTATTCAAAAAAACTTTAAAATGAGACCCCGTGGAATATTGTACGATAATTTTACTTTGAGATACAAAACTTTAAAATTTTGATAACTTTGGTCGACGGTGGACAAGAGTGACTGGGCGGCAGTGAATATGTTTGAATAATTCTAAAAGTCCTTCATACTATATATTAAATATTGTTTTATTATTTTTTTTTATCTGTAAGTAACTCGTTTCTGATTTCTGCTTCATGAGCTACTTCTAACAATAATTTCAAATACAAATACTGTCAACTTCCCACAACATAACTGTGTACCAAACTAATTCTACACCAATTGTTATAATTTCTATACAAATATGCGCACTGAAGACCAATCTACCACGCCAATTTGACTGTAGTTTGCCATTCAATAACTGATAATTGACTTTTAAACAAAATATCGGATCCAACAAAAACGACCATATGTGTAGGTGAGGCCACGGAATTAATTTATTCTAAAATAAAACCGTATTTTACTATTCGAGATACAGGTTCAAGGTTGTCATCAGGGCCGGAATAATAACTTTCAAATCTTGGTTAATCCACTTTCATTATTACCATTGGTCTCCATCCCCAAAGTTGTAATTTGATGTAAAATGTGCATTTTAATGAAAAATGCATTTGGACTCTAAAATTCTGTAATTTTTTTAGATTTTTTAATCTTAAAAATACATTCAAATTTAAAACAGATGTTGATAGATGTTTCGATAATATCTTCAAAAATATTTACGGTATTACAAAACCAATAGATAACACCCACACCTCAGATCACAAAGGTATTTTCTTTGTGACTATTTATTCATCCACAAATTTCCAAACCAAAGCATGATATAGGCCAAAAATATAATACTAATTTTGTTAATAATTATAATTTGGATATTAACTTAAAATTCAAAATGCTAATTGATGTGTTAACAAATTGCATAAATCTTTTTTCTAGAAGAATCAAAACTATTAAATTATCCTAATAAAAAAGTAAACTATTTTAATGATAACTTAAAAAAGATGCGTAATAGACTTCAACTTATGATGATATTAAATAAAAGAAATCCCATTCCCATGTCAAAGAGTGCCATAATTGAAAACAGGAAAAATTACAGAAAATTCATTCGGCTTACGAAAATTAAAGCAAAAGGTGAATTTAACCTTGAACAAATTATGTGGAAACCTATTAGTAACATAAGCAAAAATAATGCGTCTGACTCTAATTGAAATTTAAATGCAAATGATTTTAAAAACCATTTTTATTCAACTGCTGGAAAATGTGATCAATATACTTGACGGTTCTCAACAGTTTTTTAAAGATTACCTGAAATCTATACAACTGGAAAACATCCCGTCCTTTAAATTTCAATCAGTTAGTTTTAAAGATGTCAATACGGCTATATCAGAAATTAAAAAAAAGTGAAAGCAAATATATTAAAAGATTAATACAAAAATTATTAAAATAAAAATATAGTAGTTCAAACCTCTAGCAAAGTTTCGAAAACTGCAAAGGTGGTACCCCTCTTCAAGAATAAGGGCTTCATTGATGACTGCAACAATTATCGCTCCATATCTTTGTTGCCAATTTTGTCAAAAGTTTACGAACGTATTTTAAAAAATAAAGTTAATGAATCCTTTGAGTCTAACAAACTATTTGCCTTGAGTCAATTTGGATTTCGCAAAACAAAACCACAACCATAGCAATTGACCACTTTACTAGTGATATTTTAGAAGTGATTAAAAACGATTTTGATACTCTTGCATCATTTTTAGACCTCACAAAGGCTTTCGATTTTGTCACCCATAACATTCTTTAAAAAATGATATTTTTTACAAATAAAACACAGTTTATTTAACAAATTTGATTTATTTTTATGTGTGGTAATTCTATCGATGTGTACAATTATTCGTAAATAATAATGTTAACCAAATAACCCCATCTGCTTCTTTGAGAGGCAATAATTCTTTTGTCCAAATTTTGAATAACGTGCAGGCACAAGTTGGGTCCTATCTCACTAATTACGTGCCTAATCTTATTCTTTGAATCGGGAATTGTTTGTGGATTGTTGACATACACCTTGCTTTTCACGTAGCCCCACAGAAAATAATCAAGTGGCGTCAAGTCATAAGGTCTCGGAGGCCAATTGACGTTACCATTTCTAGAAAGAATTATGTTTCCGAATTTGGTTTGCACAAGGGCTATTGTCTTCCAAGCCGTGTGGTACGTTGCCCCGTCCTGTTGAAGCCAAATACCGTCTAGATCAATATCTTCCAGTTCTGGCAATAAAAAGTCATGTAACATGGTGTGATAATGTTCGCCATTTACCGTAAGGGCTTGTCCTTCTTCATTTTCAAAAAAAAAAAATGGCTCAATAATGCCCCGTACCCAAAAATCACACCAAATGGTTACACATTGACTATGCATAGGTTTTTCTTCAATTTCCCTTGGATTTTCATGACTCCAAATCCGGTACCTATGTTTGTTGACTAACCTGAAGATGAAAATATGCCTCGGCGGTAAAAATAATTTTTTGACTCATCAATTAAAATTTTAAGCTAGTGTTTTTACTTTTGGAGTTGTTTTTTCTCGCAAAACCCCCAATAAAAAATATTGAGAAAACTTGAGGTTGTTTTCCAAATACTAAATAATTATATTTTGAAGTTTTATAGGTTCCCCTACTCAAATGTATGCCCATGACTATTCTTGAACTTTTTATTACAAATTTGGCCGAACTCTTAGTGACAAGTAGCACACTTGCTAAGAACTAATACTGTATTGAAAATAGTGCTTAGAGGTACAGGAATAGATTAAGGGCAGAGGCCATGGTACGTTGAATAGGTGCAATCACGAAATAGATACTTACGCGACTAAAATCTAAAACACTGAACTTTGAAAATCACAAATCTTGTAAGTTTTGGCTTATTCCGGTCCTGTCGTATTCCTGAGTATACCCGTTTATTCATTGCGAGCTAGTGTCTAAGTAAAGTCTATCTTTCAGTTGTCTCAATAATGCTTGTGAGACCTCTATCAGCAACAAGTAGAATTTCGATTTTTTTAGGCGTGGTATGAGGTAGCATCCATATATTGAAAACATCTTAATTTCTCCTTTACAAGATTATAAGGAAAATTTCCGTTTGATAGGTGTTTATGTGGCGCCTGTATTATTATAAAACGGTAAAAATTAATTTTAATTCTAGACAATTTTACGGCTCTCCTAAAATTTCCATAAGACGTAAATTGCATAAGCGTATTGGTATTAATAAGTAATTTGATTTTATGGTCAGTTAAATGTGAGGAACAATAAAAATAGTATGTTTTCTTTTAAATGGTACCTGTTAATTTCGTTAAGAATTTGTACATTATGTGGTACCGTTATCAATGATATGACAGTGGTTGCGGCTCCAAAATTTTTAACCACAATTGTGTTATATTTTTTATGTAAGGCGTCCCATTCTTTCAAATAGTTTTTTTACACATATTGCATCGTAAGGCTGAGCATTTTCATGTGGAAAAAATACTTTATCTTGTCTTTCGGTGTACATTGTTCATTTTTCTTTCAAAGTTCGGTTTAATTTTAATTCGATATAGTCGAGTTTTCATTCAATAGTTCTTCAAATCTGCATTTTCAAACTTTTTCTGCTGATCCAGAAGCTTCTTATTTTTTACAACAAAATCATCATTTTTGAAGCTTTTAAACCATCGTTCACAAGTTTTTTGGGTTAAAACATTCTCATCATAAGCGTCCACCAACAATAAGTAACTTTTAGGATTTGTTTAAATGAAAGAAGATTATTAAATTTTCCTGCAAGACGTCTTTTCCTGGTACACAGTTCATCATTTTCGGACCTAGGAAGAACTATGTTTTTTGCACGATGACTACTGATAACAAATTGGCTTTTAGTAGCGTGTAATAAATCTCTGTAATGAGGTTACTTCCCCCCATGTTGAAAGAAAACCCTAGTTCAACCAATACCAAAAGTAAAGACCTATAAGAATATATGTATGTGCGTTGGGGTCTGTGCACTGCGATCTGGTAGACCTATTGAACCCCCCTACTGCTGCCCTTGAATGAATAAATGAATGAAAAAGAGATGGTGATACTAGATCATCGATTCCTAGGCCTCCATTGGGCCCTTTACATTCCATCATAGCTTCGAGTTATTCGAGGCCGATCGCCTTTGCACATCCAAGCAGCCTCGTTAGTTGAACTTGCCTAACTGCTTCCGGTAACAAAATTGTATCTCCGAGATATCTCTGTCTCAGTCCGTTAAGTGCTGAGCACTCTCTGAGGATATGGTCAACAGTTCCATCCTCCTCCAAACATCATCTGCACGTCGGGTCGTCTTCGACACCGATTTTATGAAGATGGCCCCTGCGATGACAATGTCCTGTCAATAATCCCACCACAACTCGTAGCTCTTTCCTTCCTAAGGTGAGAAGCTCCTTAGTATGCCGTGCGCTAGGCCCAGTTATATGTTCCTTAGCACACCTCATTCCAGGAGCTTTCCTCCACGATTCAATAAATTTGCTTTCAAGCAACGATTTTAATTCCCTTTTGCCAATAGCAGTTGAGACAGGTAGTTTTGGTTGGGGTCCATACGGTTCAGTTACTGAACCCAACTTTGCCCTTATCGGCAAAAGCAAGTCCTCCAGTTCTATTTGTCTCAGGAACCTTAGGATGTTGGACGGCTTTGAGGTGGGTAGCACCCCTTCATCGATTTGATGTGTTCCCAAGAATCCTATCCTAGGGTTTTGTAGAACGTTGCACTCTGAAAGGATATTAATAGAGGTTTCGTCCACCTCCTCACAGAATCTGCACTCTTCTCCTTCTAGCAGTACGAGTTTCTTGAGGTATGGCAATGCCCCGTCAGGATCCTTGTCAGAACTCTGAGTTGATTTATACTTAAGCTTATGCATTCTTCAATAATTGGATCTTCTGCTTTCTTCTTCTATTTTTAGTTCTTCCACCATTACGCTGCTACTGATTCCATAGAAAGGCTCTAGCCCCAGAAATGATGTATCAGCCTCTTTCCTTGCGAGTCTGTCTACTATTTCATTCCCTTCTATCCTGATGTATCCCGGTACTCACTTGAGGGTGACTTTATTATTCTGCTTGCTGACTTTCGTAGTGTCTGGTGCCGGGTCCATACACTCCTACTCCAGTTCCCTCCATTGTTTTGGAGCCATCTGTATACCAAATAATGGATTTCTTGTTGAGTTTTTCAATGGTGTTTCTGTCCCATTCGCTCTTGCGACTCAACTTTGTTCTAAAGTTTTTCACAAAGTTGAATTTCTTTTTCATTTCATCTTAGGCCATGACTCAAATTTGTTGACTTCTGGATAGGAGATTGGGCCTCTGTTTTAGGATCCCATCTATCATCATCCTATAAATTGTCCTCTTCGCAATATTCTCGAGAAGTATATGTAGCGGTGTAAGGTTTGGGATTACTTCCATGGCGGCCGTTGGGCAGGTTTTCATTACCCCGGTTATACATGCACAAGTCAGTCTTTGAACTTCTGAAAGGTTAGCTCTAGTATTAGCTAGAATAGTTCTACGTATATAACAGATTCTTTCTAAAATTTTAAACATAATAGTGTATTTCCAAATATTTGCTTATTCAAATAATGATAACATTTTGTAACAAAAGCAGTCGGGTTTTAGGAGGGCACTGTTGTGAAACTATCATCTCACCATTGCTTGCCGACAAAACTTGGCTAAATAGGAATCCAAGTTTTGTAGAAAGCATGCCAAACAGGATGTCTGGGAAAGATACCGGTGGATCCCACTGATGAGTCCATCACCGGTATCGGGACGAAACATCCAAATCACTTTAAACGGTGGTCAAAAATCATATCGCTAGTCACATGTCCTTAACATCAGGGGCATGCTAATTGCGACATGGCGCCCGAGAGCAGGGACAGCGGTTAGATGACGAGTCTAAAACTGCAAATGATGTAGTAAAACCATAGATGGGGATATAGGACAGAATGTCAGAACCCGCTGAGGGCTTTCATCAAACCCGGCCCGACCATTGGAAGACCACCGAGGATGTTCGTTTCACATTCTTTCTCAGGCATATGCTTTCCTACGACTTGGACTTCCTATTGTAATCAAAGCCGGTTAAGCAATTGCCTTGAGAGGGGCATGTTGTGAAACTATCATCTCACCATTGCTTGCCGACAAAACTTGGCTAAATAGGAATCCAAGTTTTGTAGAAAGCATGCCAAACAGGATGTCTGGGAAAGATACCGGTAGATCCCACTGATGAGTCCACCACCGGTATCGGGACGAAACATCCAAATCACTTTAAACGGTGGTCAAAAATCAGATCGCTAGTCACATGTCCTTAACATCAGGGGCATGCTAATTGCGACAGCACATAGCACTACCACTGCAATTGTAGATAGCATTGATGATGGGAATAAAATTACAACTTTAGTACTTTTGGACTTTTCTAAAGCTTTCGACACAGTCGTTTATGAACTTTTCGCTTCTAAGCTTAAACATATTGGTTTTTATGGCACTTTGTTAAACTTTTTTAAGAACTATCCACATGGCATAAGGCCATAAATGTCATTAGTATATTCCAAGAAATGTATTGGTGACGCCATCTTTTAGTAAAATCGACATTATTAACCAAACACCTGGTATTTAAATAAATATTCGTCTTCTTTAGGTGCCATCTCCTATTGGAGGTTGGATATCATCATTGCCACTCTTACTCTATTTGCCGCTACTCGAAAAAGTTCTACTGAGCTACAATTGAACCACTCTCTCAAATTTCTCAACCATGAAATTCTTCGTCTTCCGATATTTCTTCTTCCTTCTGTTTTACCCTGCATGATCAATCTAAGCAACTCGTATCGCTAGCCTCTCATTATATGTCCAAGATATTGCAGTTTCTTTATGTTGTTAATTATTTCATAGTTTTTGTCCTTCGCTAGCAATACTTCTACGTTTGTTTTTCTCTCCGTCCAAGATATTCTCAACATCCTTCTGTAACACCACATTTCAAACGCTTGCAGTTTATTTATGTGTTCTTATTTTAGTGTCCAGCCTTCCAACTCATACTGCAGCATTGAAAAAACATAACATCTTAAAATTCTCATTCTTAGTTCTAGAGTGATGTCTCTGCTGCACAGAATGGTTTTCAATTTTACAAACGCACTTCTTGCCATTTCTATTCTCGTTCTTATTTCTGTTGCTGCTTGTTTCCATGTTTTGTTTTTTAGTTATTACCATATATTTAGTCTTCTTGGTGTTCATTTTTAATCCGTGTTGCTCGCAAACGTTATTTGTTTCGTTCACTAGTTCTTGGAGTTCTTCAGCGGAGCTAGCTATGATAGCAGTGTCGTCTGCAAATGTTATGTTGTTTACAGCTCTTCCGTTTATTATTATTCCCTTACTTTTCGTTAACAGTGCTTCTTCGAAAATCGATTCACTGTACACATTGAATTGTAGGGGTGACAAAATGCATCCTTGTCTCACTCCTCTTCCTATTTCAATATCCGAACTTGTTTCGTTATCTACTATTATTTGTGGGCGTTGATTCCAATATAGGTTAGTTATTATTCTTAAATCTTTGTTGTCTATGTTTTTTCTTCTTAGAATCTCGACTAGTTTTAACCTAAACTAACCTGAACTTTTTTAAGAACTATCTACATGGCATAAGGCCATAAATGTCATTAGTATATTCCAAGAAATGTATTGGTGACGCCATCTCTTAGTAAAATCGACATTATTAACCAAAACACCTGGTATTTAAATAAAAATAAATTAATATACTATGTTTTTACAACGCTTTAAAGAGTATAAAACAAGTTCTTCTAGACCCATCCAGAACTATAACTCCATACAGATTCCTCACCCTACCCATGGTACTGAAAATTTGTGATTATGGATTTTTAATAGCTATGAAAATATGTAAGATTTAAAAACAAAAAACTTAAGGTACATGCAATAATCAACCGACGTACTCTAGAAACTTATGGTTGATAGGTAAAAACTAAGCTTGTATTTGAATTCAACACATTACAGTAGAAATAAAAAAACCTACAAAAATATAAGGGGATGACAAAAAATTTCAAAATTCAGAACAGTGAATTAATTAATTCCAGACTTCTAAATATTGACAGAATAACATACATAATAAAAAAATTATGAAGAATGATCCCCGTCACGGATTCTGTTATCCCTTGTCAGTTTAAAACATCCCTTTTCAAGTTTATAGAAAATTACTACTGATATACATGAATATTAACGATATAAAAATACACTATGCCTACAAGCAAAAAACAAAAACGTTAATAACATTTTATTTAATTTTATTTTTCAAGCATGCCGAAACAATCAACTTAAAATTAACTCACATTATATCATTTTATTATAATCGAGGACCACCAAGACGTTATGTATGTATTGTCCAGCGAAAGAAAGGAAGTTTTACTCAAACATTTTAGTCAAGTGCTTTTGTGTAAGCCTTATATGGGCCAATTATAAAAAGTAATAAGGAAATTAAAGTTAAGTATTTTAAGTACCTTTCTTTTAAGTAAGTGAATAATTATTGTTGTTAAGGGTCTGTGAAAATGAACAATTTCAACTGGCGATGGCGCCAAAAAGTGTCGTCGAGAGTGGACGGAAATATTAATAAAATAAAATAAAATGAACAGTTCACTTGATTGTATTAAACTTAAAAGCTGGAATATATAGATCTGACCTGAAAGACATAGATTGAGCAAGTTTAATGAAAACGAGCTAGTAGCCATACAAGTTAGATTTTTAGTAATTATTCACGACTCTGGCCTTTGTTTTCCTCAATGCTTCCTTAAATTTCCGGAAAACACAGAAAATTACTTTTCTCTTTAGGTTTAATTTTTTTTGCAGTAAATAGGGAAGTTGACTGTATTCATATAAAAATATAATTTTGCAGCGAAGCTGTAGTTTCCATAATCTTCTTCTTCTTCAGGTGCCATCTCCTATCGGAGGTTGGATATCATCATTGCCACTCTCACTCTATTTGCCGCTACTCGAAAAAGTTCTACTGAGCTACAATTGAACCATTCTCTCAAATTTCTCAACCATGAAATTCTTCTTCTTCCGATATTTCTTCTTTCTTCTATTTTACCCTGCATGATCAATCTAAGCAACTCGTATCGCTTGCCTCTCATTATATGTCCAAGATATTACAGTTTCTTTATTTTTATGTTGTTAATTATTTCATAGTTTTTGTCCATCGCTAGCAATACTTCTACGTTTGTTTTTCTCTCCATCCAAGATATTCTCAACATCCTTCTGTAACACCACATTTCAATCGCTTGCAGTTTATTTATGTGTTCATATTTTAGTGTCCAGCCTTCCAACCCATACTGCAGCACTGAAAATACATAACATCTTAAAATTATCATTCTTAGTTCTAGAGTGATGTCTCTGCTGCACAGAATGGTTTTCAGTTTTACAAACGCACTTCTTGCCATTTCTATTCTCGTTCTTATTTCTGTTGTTTGTTCATTATTTGCTGTTATTCATGTGCCCAAGTATATGTATTTTTGCACTTTTTCTAAATTCACACCTCGCAACTTTATGCTTGTTTCCATGTTTTGTTTTTTAGTTATTACCATATATTTAGTCTTTTTGGTGTTCATTTTTAATCCGTGTTGCTCGCAAACGTTATTTGTTTCGTTCATTAGTTCTTGGAGTTCTTCAGCGGAGCTAGCTATGATAGCAGTGTCCTCTGAAAATCTTATGTTGTTTTCTGCGCTTCCGTTTATTATTGTTTCCTTACTTTTCGTTAACAGTGCTTCTTCGAAAATCGATTCACTGTACACATTGAATAGTAGGGATGACAAAATGCATCCTTGTCTCACTCCTCTTCCTATTTCAATTTCCGGACTTGTTTCGTTATCTACTATTATTTGTGTGCGTTGATTCCAATATAGGTTAGTTATTATTCTTAAATCTTTGTTGTCTATGTTTTTTCTTCTTAGAATCTCGACTAGTTCTTCATGTCTAATTTTATCCATTTTTGTTGTTTCTTATAGCTGCTTTTATTGTATCGTTAATGCCTCGTTATCTTTTACTTCAATCTCCATCTGCTCTACTCTATTGTCCTTAAACAGGTCTTTGATGTATTCTGTCCATTTTTTAAGTTTCTCTTGAGTGTCTTGGATTAGCTTGCCTTTTGCATTCTTAAGCAGTGTCGGTTCTCTCTTTCTGTTACTATGAGTTATCTTTTTTATCTTTTTGTGCATATTAAAACTATCATGTTTTCTCTGATACTCTTCTATTTCTTCACATTCTTCTTACAGCCATTTATTTTTCGCTAGTCTAATCTTGTATTTGATTTGCTTGTTTATTTCTTTATACTTTTGCGTATCTCTGTTTTTGAATTGTCTTCTCTCATCCATTAGGTCCAGTATCTCCTCTGTCATCCATTGCTGCTTTCTATATATTGATGGAGTTAGTATTTTTCTTTGACTATCCTCTATTTCTGTCTTCATTAAAAGCCATTTGTTTTCTGGTTCTGCGTTTTGGAGAATCACCTCTTTGACGTTCATTAATCTTTTATTGATATCTTTCGTAAAGAGTTGTTTCATGTTTGTATCCTTTCTAGAAATGTTACTTTTTGCAGTGGCTGTTCTTCTTTTAATGAGTTGTATTTTAAATCTGATTTTGGCGACTAGGGGATAATGGTCTGATCCTATGTCAGCACTTGGATATGTTTTTACCGACATAATTGCATTTTTATATCTTTGTCCAATCAGAATGTAGTCGATTTGGTTTCTTGTGATCCGCCTTTCTCTATCCATAATTTTTAATAGTTTTCATAATAGAAATCCTAAAAAAAAAACAATATTTTTCTTTATTTTTAAGAAATTTAATTTTTGTTTAATAATTAAAATGTAATTAAATCACTCTCAAGTTACGTGACAACGAACACCAGTCAAAGTGCTTGACTTTACTTGTTCGCAAACATCATTGCTGTCAAAGGATTTTATAGTGATTTCCGTGCAATTTCTTCGAAATTTTCTTACTACTACCATGATGGAAAATAGACTTATTAAGGCAAATAGTTCGAATTTGTTAAATAAATTGAGAAAGTGGTATAAGTGTAGTTGCTTTAGCTTGTTCAAAACTGCAATATCAAAAATAAAAATAGCCATGATGGTTACCAAACTCCTGAGAGTAGATGGTACCTATACAAAAAAAAACAAGACTAAATAAGAGTACCAATTCTTTTGATGCCTGGTCAAACCGGCAAAACAGAACCTAATTTATTCTTTCATATTTATGTTTTTATCAGGATTCCTTATCTCACTTAAAAAATTACTCTAAAATTACAAAAAGTGTTTCAAATTACCAGCAATTTAGCAAATGTTGAAATGTAGTTAAGGAGTTAAAGTACCATTTTGAAAAATTGAGATCATTTCTATATAAAAACTATCTGTACCAATTAAGTGTGACAGAGATTTTAAAATTAGCATTTTTATTGGTTGAGTGATGGACTTATGTGCATTCTGCTTTAAAAACGACTTTTAGCAATAATACCGTTATTAATTACCGTTATGTTGATTCCTGAAATAACTCAAGATGGATTTCAAGCTTGACAAACATACATGGTCTTGCCACAGTAAAGCCGATGTAACCAGTAGGTTCACATGGCTTCGCTTTAGCTAGATTTTTAGTGATCTCTAGAAGGTTAACCCTAATTTGATCCCAAGAGCAGTTCAGTGCAATAAGTAAATAATTATTGAAGCATTTTTAAAATGAACACAAAGAGTATCATAATAATAATAATCAAGTTAAAAAAGGTCTAACAAGGAATGCAGCCCTATAATATAATAGTAATTCTCGTTGAAATCTATTCATTATAGTCCCGGTCAACGTTAAAGAAATTCTGTCAATTTTATCAATAAATGACACCTCAAACTTAAAAATCTAAAAAAAAACTCCTCATACAAAAACTCCTCTGTGATCTCTTTGGCACGAGAGGTCCCGTTAAACACGGGAAGCTATTGTCTCATACCGATGGTTATCTTAAATTATTCGAATTGTGTTATAAATAAAGATAAATTTAGAGCCTGGCTAGCTTATGTCACACCGCTTGGTTTTATAGTTTCATGTCACTCTTAAATGTCGTAAAATGGATAGACCTTAATAGGTTCCGTTGTTATCTGTTACCTTCGAGCGAATAGATAAAGTGGTTTAAGATAATGGGAAGTGGCGTTTTGATATTTTTAGAACCATATATTTGTAACTCACACCGCATTGACCATTTTGTTTAATGAAATATACGTGGTTTTGAATTCGTAGAATTAACTATTTTCCTTTCAAACTTTAATGCATATGAATGGATTTTTACGAGGGTATTTTGATAAGTAATTTGGTTCGATATTAAAGAAAATAATATGAATTTCTTAACATACTACATATATATTTTATCTCATTCTAAATATCTGTTTCTTTCTATTTGCAATTTTAATTAGTTCTTTACTATAATTCTTTATTTTTAATTATCAAATATCTTTCTCATCTTCGTTTTTAAAAATCATATTTTGAGATTTTTAATAATATTCAATACATAAGATTGTTGACTCATGACTGTCATATGTAACCAAGCCTGTGCCACCCGAAGAAATTTCTTTGCTGTCTACGTGGATTATAAGAAGACCTTCGACTCGGTGCCACATGAGTGCCTAACAACTATATTGAGAATGTACAGGGTCGATAATCATTTTGTTTCCTTTTTAGAACGCATTATGTCTATCTGGAGAACTAGGATCTAAGTGCCGTCCAACGACACCATCGAAACTAACACAATTCCATTACGAAGGGGAATATTTCAGGGTGATTCGCTTAGACCATCGTGGTTCTGCCTTGCAATGAACCCACTATCACGCCGTTTGAACTCTACCAGATACGGCTTTTATCGAACAATAATACGACCAGTAGCAATCTATGCCAGTGAAACATGGACCCTGACAGTCCACGATACGGAGCTACTAAGAAGGTTTGAGAGAAAAATCCTGCGCATAATATTATGTCCCATACCGAGACCTTGAAACAGGCCGTCACAGAATGAGAAGCAACATAGAGCTTGCGCAAATATATCAAAGCACTGACATCATTCAAGAAATAAAGTCCAGAAGACTACGATGGGCAGGTCATATACAAAGGAGTCAAAACGATCGACTAATAAAACGGGAATGGGAGGAAGCACCACAAGGAAAAGACCACTGGGAAGACCTAGGCTTAGATGGAGAGATAACATCCACAAGGATCTAGCTCTCCTTGGAGTTGACCAGCGAGAATGGAGGTCGCTAGCACAAGACCGTTCTAGGTGGAGGCAGATAGTCGAGGCAGCCAAGACCCACCCTGGGTTGTAGTGCTACGGAGTCAGTCAGTCAGTCAGATACGGCTTTAGTATTAGAAATAACAACGAAGAGGTAGTAAGAGTGAATCATCTTCTATACATGGATGATCTTAAACTGATGGCTGCTTCCAGAAACTAGCTGGAACAAATGCTTAAAATTGTAGAGGAGGGGATACAGGAATGCAATTTGGACTTGATAAGTGGCGTATTTTGAACATCGTTAAAGGTAAGATACAACCAGGAGCAGAACGGTGCAACTATAGCTGCAATGGAAGCAACACAAACATACAAATACCTAGATATAAAACAGGCTAAAAGAATCGACCATTGCACTGTGAAGAACGAATTGACAACCGAATTTGTCAGGAGGGTAAGGCGGGTATTACGAACTAACCTAAATAGTAGAAATTTGTTTAAAGCGGTCAACACATACGCTTGCTCTGCACTTAGCTACTCTTTTAAAATTGTACAATGGAGCCGAACGAACATCCAAAACCTGCAAAGAAAAATAAGAACACTACTAACAAAAGCACAAAAACATCACCCTCGGAGTGCTACTGAACGCACAATGCTTCCAAGACATCGAGGAGGAAGAGAATTGGTGGGTATTTGTAAGCAGCTCGACCAACAAATAATAAATTACATCGAGCAATATGCAAGGCAGACGATTCAACGCTGCTACAGCTGAGGGAACAGGAAATTGCTTCTCACCACCAAACAGACCAAGAGAAATTACAAACCTGACTGCAGAAACCACTTCGTGAACGGTATCCAAATGAGGTCAATCAGGGCAATGTCAACAACTCAGCGTCGAACTACTGGTTGATTTCAGAAGAGATGTTTCCGCAAGCAGAGGGCTTCTTGTTAGCTATCCAAGGCCAGGTTATTCCGACGAAGAACTATCGGAAGTTCATCATTAAAGATCCCTCAATAGAAAATGACCAATGCAGATATGACTGTCGAACATCGGAGACAATTCAGCACATAACTGGAGGATGTCAAGCGTTAGGAAAAGTGCCTTATTACAAATACAATTCGGAGCCTATTCTTGAGAACAACCAGTTCAAGTTATATTAGAACCGAACAGTTCTGACTGATCAGATTGCTGCGCACTTCTGTCAAAGTTTTAACCTTTCTCCATGCCATGTTTCAACACTTTGTTCGTAAGTGATGCTCATTTCTTCATTAACAAATCTGATCAAACGTCCCCGTATTTTGTCGACAGTCCAATGGAAAGGCAACATGTAAAAAAATGTTTCAGAAATCATATTAAAAAGATTCGAAATGGTGAAATAAACATTTTGCTATAGGGCGATGTTGCCCTATTTCCCATTCTATTGTAGGATAATCTAAATATAGTATGAAAAGAAAAAGTTTAAGCGAATGTTGCTCTCCAATATATGCTAAAAGGTAAGAAAAACAATATCAAATCATTCTTAAAAATATATTTTCAAACCATTACCTTTTTTTTTCTATTTCTGAACATGGGGTATGTTAAAAAAAGTTTTTAGCTATCGATGCACTAACGAGCATTTGGCTTCAAAAACTGGACAAAATTAATAACGTCGTTGTTTTTGACTCTAGACGTGTCAAAATCAGTATTCGGGGATTTTTGAGGGCGCTAAGTTGATTTCTGGCATTATTTTACTAATCGGGTAAAGGGGGGCTGACTTAAGGTGGGGAGGAGGAGGAAAGTAATATTAAAAAAACGTAATGGTTATCGTTTTATATGTTTTTAGGTGCTCCGATTTCATTTCTGGCATTACTTTACCAATGGGGTGAAGGGGCGCTATCTCAAGATAAAAACAAAGTCTCTTTACTGTGTGATCAAGTAGGTCCTGAAGCACAACTTCAACACTCGTCTCCGTAACTCGGATTGACTCTGGTTTTGGATAGCAGAGTTTCTTTGCTTCTCTAAGTTGAGTATACCAAAGAAATATACCCTTATTGGAATCGTGTAACAACTCCCACTGCCTCCTTGTAAAGTCACCTTCAACAAAGATTTGCAAAGCTTGTTCAGGTATGTACTTTTTTACTTTCCGTTTCTGAGCAGTATTTATTA
The DNA here is from genome assembly GCA_034092305.1 of Diaprepes abbreviatus. Lineage (NCBI taxonomy): Eukaryota > Metazoa > Arthropoda > Insecta > Coleoptera > Curculionidae > Diaprepes > Diaprepes abbreviatus. The sequence continues at coordinate 423,836 of JASJET010000047.1, read as the reverse complement.
CCTTCCTGTAAAGTTTGGCTCTTGTTGGTGTTGGAGTTGCATCTATTATAAGTTTAGAGGCCGCGGCATTTTCAGACATTCGTTGACGTACGCTGGCTGCATAGGTAAGCTCCTCAACAGGTACCTGTTCACGGAGTTCTTTCGTATTTCGCCGTCTACTACGATCATGTAATTCTTGGAAATGCTTCCTTGGGCGTCCCGTAGAATTCGTGGCCCAGTTATGTACTGGTATTGGTGTATTAAGCTATTTTTCGTTTTTTTTTTTTCAAAAATCTTTCTTCAATATAGTTAGATGATATCCATCTTTTCTTCAAGTCACTATTAAAATGTTTTAAATCGAGACTTAAGGTATGGTACTCGTTTTGGAGACATTTCATCATTTCGCAAAGCTTATGTTCCATAAATGATACCTTCTCTTCAAGTGTGCTGGATGTGCTTTGATTAAAAAGCATGTATATCGTTTTACAATATATCTCCTATTTCATACCTTGATATGTCAAATTTGTACCTATAGGAAAAAAAATATGTATGTAAGTAAAAAATAACCAAAATTATTGCAAAAAAAAAACCGTGGAACTCAAGCGGTTTTTTTAAGAGGTGGAAACATGTGGAAAATGTTTTGATTGTTATGATATGGCTAATGTCTATAGTTTATTATAAAAAAAGAATTATAGTCCGACCTAGCTCGGAACATTTTCAAAAACACTAATTAGTTGAAAAGAAAAACAAAAAAATAAAAAATTTTCTTGCATATTGTTTTAGGTCCATAAAAATACTAAACAGTCATTATATTTTTAAATAATATATATTAAAATTAAATAAGTAACTTGTTCTTCAGATTCCATCACAAAAAAATTTTTTTTAATATTCACTTTACAAAATACTAAACACCAAACACAAGTATAAAAAAAATCTATCAAGAACAAATGCATGCGTATTGAACGAAGCTTAGATTGCAATTAACTGTGCGGAGCGTAGCTGCGTGGAGGGGCCACTTTATCATAATTTTATGATAGTACGGTTACTCAGGTATACAAAAAAAAATAATTTCGATGATTACTTGTATAGTTTGCATTTTTCCTTTTTGTCCGGTTTTTGAGGCCAAATGCTCGTTAGTGCGATGCTTGAATTTTCCGTAGGAGCAATATTATTTGTGGCTCCCGAAGTTTCGTAGGCTTCCAGAAAAAATGTAAAACCATTGAACATCCTTAAGTGGAAGAGAAACAAAGAATATTATTTTCAATTTTCACCCTATTTAACGCTTACAAAATAAAATGGCAATTTTCAATATTTTTCATGAAAAATTTTCTTTTTTTTTTTGATTAAAGATTATGAAATCATTTTTGTAACTTGGAGCATGCCTTGACAATTAAAGCTGTTTTATGTCCTTATTATCTAGGATTCTGAGAACAAATTTTCTTTAATCTATCAATTGATACACTACAAACTGTTCTGTCCTATTTAGCCGGGTACCTGGGTGCATAAATTCAGCTAATCTCTCGATCTTTAACTTTTATTCAGGTTCGGTTTGATATAAAGTATTATAAAGCAACCTGTGTGGCACAGATACAATAGTAGATCTATTAATAATAAAGAAATCCCGTCTTAAATCTAAGAACAGAAACATTTGTTGCTTTGGGAGGTCTACGATATAAATTTGTTGAATTGAGGTTGTGATATCGGATAAACAAATTAATATAATGAAGTTTTCTTACAATTAAATTGTAATTTATTATTTTTAAACATGGTGATTATGAAATACGTCCTTCGCATCTAGGATAATCTGCTGTAACGGTATACATAGTGCCCATCGTTACGTATTAAAGGTTTTTAACAAGTTGATATTATTAAATTTAAAGTGGGGAAGAATAAGAAAATAGATTATCAAAAAGAATTAAAAATAGTTATTGGGCATTGCCTAGTAACATTTAATAGTGACAACCTTTTTCTATTTGTGTGTCAAATTTTGTTCATTGTTTTGTGTTTTATGAAGTTTTTTACAATGAAAAATGAGTTTTGCAAAAGCGGAACTTTACAGTATAATTAAATTTTTAGTTACATAATTGTCCTAAAAATATTCATTAACGAATAAGGTTTCGTCACATTTTAAAGCAATATATTGGTCAAAATAATTCTAATGAAAATGATTCTAAAATTGGGAAACCTTCAGCTGCACTCAATTTTAATATCAGCAGGAAAATGTAAACAATGATTTCCGGATATAATTATTTGAAAATACAGGGTGCGCCATCTTTTATGTCGGTATGTAAACATTGAATAACTTTTTACAGTTTATTGGGACTAGTTTTTGAATACTACATCGATCAAGTGGCCACCTTTATTGGCTAAAGCAAAATGTGATCTTTTTATGCGTTTTCTATTACCTTTTCGAGCATCTCGGGTGATATAGCGGTGATTTCGGCACGAATGTTTGCCTTTCGCTCTTCACTGGTCTGAAGCTTGCTGGCGTACACTTTGCTTTTTAAATAACCCCACAAAAAGAAGCCCGGAGCGGTCAAATCTGGTGATCTGTCACCTCTTTTTGACATCAGACGTCCAGGGAATTTCCATTGCAGAAACTGAATTGTTTGATTTGCAGTGTGGCATGGCACACCGTCTTGTTGAAACCAGTAACCATCAAAAACTTTTTCACGCATTTGTGGGCAGACATAATGAGCTAACATCCACCGATGTCGATTCCCATCGACTGTTTCGTTTTGTTTGAAAAAAAATGGCCCAATGATGGTTTTGGCGCAAAAGCCGATCCAAACAGTCACTTTTCGGTCATGTAATGACGTTTCGTAGATCTCGTTTGGATTCTCCGTCCCCCAAATGCGGCAATTTTGCTTATTAGGGCCGCCAAAGAGTGTGAAATGGGCCTCGTCGGTCATCAAAATTTGCTTCCAAAAATCAGGTTCAGTGTCAACTATTCGAGCGACTGTTTGGCAGTATTTCAAGCGACGTGGACGGTCTTTCGGCAATATTCTTTGTGTTAACTGCACTTTATATGGAAACAAATGCAAATCATCCTTCGAAACGGGCCGCAAAGTGGTTCCACTGACGCCAAAATGCTGAGCGCGGTGATGATACGACACTTTTGGGTTCTGGGCAACGTTCTCTCTCTGACCGCTTCAACCAGTTCATTGGAATGTCTTGATCGTTGATGAACAGTATGTTGACAATCTCCCACTGTCCCGTACTCAACAAAATTCGAAACCAAACTACGGATAGTGTTGTCAGATGGTGCCCGTTGGCCACGATATTTTCGCACGTTGAGTTAACACAACTGAATGACTATTTTCAATGTACATTGTCACTATTTCGGCGCGTTGTTTCGGTGTAAAGCGATTTATAGTTAAAATTGTACTGAATTGATGTTTCAAAAACACGTATAATCAAATCAATCGGTTGGTAATTGTCAAAGTTATTCAATGTTTACATACCGACATAAAAGATGGCGAACAATGTATGTACTATGCTACATAGTAAACTAAGCATTAGGAAAGTTTTAGCAAGAATATTGAGTACCAAACAAGACAACAAAATTCTCAAATTTATTTGGAATCTTTGAAAGTACACACTGAAATTTACAACAATTTTCTATGGTAACCTATACTATTATATAAAGAAGAAGATATTTTTTGTTTGTTAAAGATAACCACGAAAGATACTTATCCAATAGGAACCAAATATTAATCTATGATTTTTTACATAACTGGGAAGGTTTAAAGCTATATTTTATCTCGAAATTATATTAACTTCCATTAAAAATAACATTAAAAAGGTTATTCCTCCAAATATAGTATGTTTGGTCTTTGCTAGGTGATAGATACGCGTTGGCACACCATATCAGTGGTCGTTGATCAGAATAACTTTTTTATAGATTTCTCTCTCTCTCTCTCTCTCTCCCTTTCAGGCACATTTGAAAAACCCAGAGAAGTAGTATAGACAGAGCACGTCACAACTTTGGAGGAATAAATATCTCGCTACTAATAAAGAGGAAACGAATGTTTATATGTCGCAAAAAAGACGATAAGAACTAAACCAATAATCGCTATATTTTAACTGTAGCTTTATCAAAAACATGAAAAATTGTTTATTGAAACATGCAGATAATAATGAGCTCCAGTTCCGTTCCAGTCGCTAGGTGGCGAATCGCTGAACTTCCAAGCCAAAGTTGCCAGATTGGAAATTTTTTCGCAATTTTTAGTGAAAATAAAAAATGAGAAGAGTAAAAATATAATTATGGAACAATCTCAGTCTTATATGTGAATCTCGTCTGTTGCTATTTGCTTTGTTTTGCAGGTTTTCGATGTTCGTCCTGCTCCATTCTACAATTCCAAGAGAGTGCAGAGCATGAGTTGAGCGACTTAAACAAATTTCTACTATTTAAACTAGTTCGTAATCGCCTTACCCTCCTGATGATATTTTTATCATTTATCGAGCGGAATAAATGTATATATATATATATATAGATATATATATATATATATATATATATATATATATATATATTGTTGTAATATCGGAGGGAGTCTATCGGAGACCACTAGTTATAGACTCGTCCCTGTATACTCCTACATTACAAACAAGTTCGGTTTTCTTTTCTTGTTTCTCATAAGGGTTGTCACTATCTGTCTCACTTCCAGGTTATCTTGTCACCATCGGGCTATTAGGCAGGGAAAACCTAGAAAAGACCTGCCGTGTCGCAATCGGGTTAATGTATATAACAATTTGTCTTTAAAAATGTGGGTGTTTCGTCCCGGTACCAACTATAGGACTCGTCAGTGGGATTCTAGTTGGCACCTTCCCAGACACCCGTCGTCGTACTTATTAATATTTGGAACTTATATTTGAAGTTAAATCTGGCCGGAGGATAGCGGTAAGATGTTGGATAATACGACACCCCCTCCTTTAGGCCAGACAACTTCGTCTTTCTTCGAGATATAAGTCCTTATCTCGAACGAAGCGCCGAACGTTGGATGCCCAGGAACTGCGGGGACTAACACCCCGAATTCTGTATTATCAACATCGTGACTAGGGCCTCACCGGACTTTATATGTTTGTTGCTATATTTCAGACCCCTTGGCTGATAGCTCAACTATTTTTCTGCCGGTTATCCCTTTCCGTGTCACGTTTGTTGTGGGTTCTTCAGCATTCTCAATGCTTTTCCATGCAGGGATCTATCTTTCATCGAAGCTGCGACCCGCTGCACTCGTCCCCACCAGGGATGCCATGTTGTAATATCGGAGGGAGTCTATAACTAGTGGTCTCCGATAGACTCCCTCCGATATTACTACAACAATATATATATATATATATATATATATATATATATATATATATATATATATATATATATATATATATATATATATATATATATATATATATATATATATATGTTTCGAGCTTAAATTTTCCTGTACAATATTTATTCTTAATTTACTATTAGGAAAAACTTTATGAGGGTAGTATTATTTTAGGGGAAAGTAAAATTTAATTTGGGGAAATTTTCAATTCTGCCTGACAACCTCGTGGCATACCAGTCTTGCAGTTGGGTTCTGCACAGATATTACTGTTGATAAACATTGTGCAGGCATAAAAATATAGGTTGCGGAGCCGCGATGGAAGATGCTAATTATTTTGATGAAAGTAGGTTTACTTAGTATTGAAATGTCTATTCAAGATGAAGAATAATTTCAAGTAATGCAAATTGAAAACTTGATGGAACTTTCCCCTGAAACTTGCCATCAAATGCAGGATTTATCTTTTATTTGCCTTTCTAATTACACGTTGGATCTAAAGAGTAAGGAGGATTATGTTTCATATAAAATATTAAGTTGTTTCATTCTTCTTCCGTTCCTTTGTTAGTATATTCTGACCCCACGTTACCCCATGTTGGTGGTCCCTGCCATAATAAAATAATATCAGATATAAAAGGTTAAAAATCGGTATAGTCGGTAATAGCCTATAATTATTCTCTGCCTTTTTTCCCATCGGACTGATGCATGGTTGGGTTTTACATCCGAGAAAATATCATAATTTACTATAGGCACTTTTTTATTATATGCAGTTTTTTTGCTGTATAAGTTGTCATTAGACAAAAAAAAAGGACTTGAGTGAAGCTGCAAAGCCTAGCGAGTTCCAAATATTTTTAATAGTACAGTCACTGATGGCTTTCCTCTCAAAAAAAGTTAAACCTTCATCGATTTGCGTGAAAATTAGTGAGTAGTTAGAGGGTGCCTCAAGTAACAAAAGTGACATAGTGCCGACTTGCGTTTTTACCCCTTCTCAAGGGTGGAACTTATTTTATCAAAAATAACCCCAGAAATCGATAAAAAGACAAATTTTAAGCAAAATATATTTTTTAAAGTTTTTTTGATAAGTCGTTATTTTTTGAGTTATTAATATATATATATATATATATATATATATATATATATATATATATATATATATATATATATATATATATATATATATATATATTTATACTGTCGTAGTAATGCCCCTGAGTTTAAGGGCGTATAACTAACGAACTATTGCGACCACTGTAAAAATATTAGGATGTTTCGTCCCGGCATCAGTGGTGGACTCATCAGTGGAATCCACCGATGCCTTTAACAGACACCATATCGTACTTTCTATAACTTGGAATGTTGTAATATATGCGAAAATCTGGTTGTACTACTTATAGACTTACCCCTGTATACGCCTATATTACAATCTAATTCGGTATTTTTTCTTCTTCTCTAATATACGTGGTCAGGCGCGGATCCAAGGGGGGGGCGGTGGGGGCGATCGCCCCCCCCCAAGAGCTTCGAGTTCAGGAAAATGGACCCGATTTTTCCTCTTATACTACAGTTTATTTAAGAACTAGAGAGAGTAATAAATCATTTGTTTCCCTTTTTCTCTTCACAAACTACCTGTGTTCTTTAGTCCGGTGTCTTTAGCGAAATCTGTTAGACACATATATTTTTCATAGAAATGGGTTAGAAATTTTATAATCAAAAATACCGGTCTATAATAATGGACTAAAACGTAGCCTTATTCTGTCAAAAAATTCGAAGTTATAATTTAAATACTTACAAAATATCCATTGTCAAAAATACAAAAAGTTGAAAATATATAAAAAAATTAATTCGTCCATATAATAAATATTTTTGGGGCTATCGGTCATTTTATTATTAAATAAAAAAAAATTTTGGGAATTTGACGTTTCAGTTTATTTAGTTCTTAAACCATCTGCAGAATTACAAATAAAAACACTAAAAAGGGTTTCAAATGTAATTACTTTTTATTTGTTGTAATTAAAATTAGACCTACTTATTTTTATTTCTATTGTATTGATATCTTAATTTAATTTACTTTATTATATAGAAATATGATAGCCCCAAAAAAAAATAAGATAAACATGTTAATTCTACACGCTCAAGAAAAAGACACAAATACAATAAAATAATAAAAACTTACGGCTAATTAGAATTAAATATATATAAAATTAAAGAGTGGGACACACTAAAATAAAAATATGTAAAAAAATAAAAAAAAAACATATAAACAACATTAAACAATAAAATACAACAAAAACAAAAATTTAAATAATAAATTGTGTTTACACTAGTAAACATTACGTATTTAATTCCTAATCAAAGTCAGTGAAACTATCTTCGCTCAAATTAATTATAATTGGTTCCTCTGTCTCACCGATCATGAGATCGAGTTCTCACATTTTGTTTTATTCTTTTATTATATGGATTTTTCCCAATTTTCCGCATTAACTTTATTCAAAAAAATCTTTCAAAAGTTTAGTTAAATTACTAATTTTGTTAATTGTGTTATTTCTAGCAACTCTACCTTTTACTTGAGAGAGATATTTACTTCTCCAACGGACAGTTTCCGGACGATTTATAGGAACAGATTTTCAATCTGGTTTTTCCCAGCAAAAATTAAGTTCTCTGAGCAATTTCCAGAGATCAGTTCCTTTAATTTCAAGTAAATCGCGATCTTCATTGATTTTGGGATCTGCTTCTCATATTAAAATATATATACAACCCCTTTAATTGCCGTTTTCATCTCTTCTTCCAATGAGGTTTTTCGTCTGCCTGTGATCGAATGTGGCTTGGGAGTACTAACAATTCCAGTCGTTTTTTCTCCTTGAGTATTCGGTACATAGTAGATTTTCCAACTCCTGTCATGTTGGAACACATCTCAACAGAGCTTTTAACATTATTATCTAGATATTGATATCTTAAGGCATCATAAACATTCATCGTAATAAGTTTTTCGTTGAGGAAAAAATACCCTGGTTTAACGATTTTGGAATAAATATAGAGGTGAAAGCCATACCTTTTGGGTATCTCACTATACTCAAATAATATATAAAAACAAGAGCAAACAAGATAAATCACTAAGAACAAACTGTAAGGTGTACTTTGCTTACTGACAGAAATTAAATTAAACTATCAGAAATTTTATGTCGCAGTAAGTTTATAAAATATATTTAAATATAATTAGATTTACGGCAGTTCTCAGTTATCTGCGGAACTGGAGCAGGCACGTTGGAGGTTTCGGTAACAGTTTTTTTACTCTCTCTATTTCTTGAATAGAGTATAGGAATGTGTATGTTTGCGGTCGCCCCCCCCCCAAGAGCTTTGAGTTCAGGAAAATAGAACCCATTCTGCCTTTTATATTTGGAATGAGTATGCTGCTTGCACTTACCCCCCCCCCCCCCGTTGACAACTTGTTTTTCTTGCCATTCTGTACTTTTGTGATATCACCGCCCCCCCCAAAGAGAGAGGCTGGATCCGCCCCTGTACGTGGTACTATTGATACTATTATCTCTCTCTTTCTCGAGCTATGCTGGTCCTTATCGGGTAATTTGGCAGGGAGAACATAGAAAACACCTGCAGTGTCTGAATCGGGATACATATATACTCGTAGGACTTGTCAGTGGGATTCTAATTGTCAGACATCCTTCATCGTACTTATAAGTATTAGGACCTTATATTTGAAGTTAAGTCTGGCCGGAGGACGGCGGTAGGATGTTGAATAATACGACAGGAACTCCTATTCAAGTTAAATTTTGTCGGAGAACAACGTTGGAATGTTCTTTCCGCATCATAACGTAGGTAAATGCTTACAAAATATACATATATATATATATATATATATATATATATATATATATATATATATATATATATATATGTTATATATCGTAGATTTTCACGGATGGTAGAATGAATAGTTTGGTTATTCCGGGTTTCAATACGTTCGTTCAAAAAATCGTTTTCACGACGTTTCGCCAAAATCTCATTTGGCATTTTCAAGTGCGGTTCATCTCATTACTCGCTGAGAACTGTTCTCAGCAAGAAACGGGACGAACCGCACTTGAAAATGCCAATGAGATTTTGGCGAAACGTCGTGAAAACGATTTTTTGAACGAACGGATTGAAACCCGGAATACCCAAACTTCTTCTTCTTCAAGTGTCATATCAGGTCCCTCTGACGTTGGCAATTATATTGGCAAGTCTTTCACGATCCTGCGCTAGCTGGAAGAGTTCCCCCGCGCTTCGTATACCTGTCCATTCACGAATATTTCTCAACCAGGAAGTCTGTCTCCTTCCTACCCCTCTACGTCCCTCTACCTTACCCATCATGATTAGCTGAAGAATTCTATATCGCTCCCCTCTGAATATATGTCCAAGATATGAGATTTTTCTACACTTCACAGTGTTTAATAGTAGACTAGTTGTGTCGGCCCTGTTGAGTACCATTTCGTTGGTCTGCCTAGCTGTCCAAGGTATTCTCAGCATTCGCCAGTGTAACCACATTTCGAGAGCCTCCAATCGTGGCAGCCTTAATTGTCCAGATCTCTGCCCCATATAGTAACACTGGCCAGACGTATGATCTTATCATTCTCTGTCGTAGTTTTAGGTTTAAGTTATCATTGCAACTATTCATATATATATATATATATATATATATATATATATATATATATATATATATATGAAAAAGATTTTAATCAATTGAAGCTGCCAAACCTGCTAAAATTTAATTTTTTTAATTAATTTCGCGACAAGTGTAGAAATTTCACAATAAATAAATATTTTTTTATATTCAATAAAAACGATTTTAATTTATAAATGCACAATTAAAACGATTAAAGCTGCTAAAAAATATTTTTTTTATTGATTTCTGGATAAGGGGTAGTTTTTAAGGATTGAAAACTCACAGTATATCAATAAATTATATCGTAAGCAGTAACCAAATGTTTTGTGCACTGTTAATGTGCGATTTTACTTAATATTTTAAAAACAATTTTTGACTTAAGAGATGGTTTCTAAGGGTTGAAAAATTGATGAAAATCATAAATTATGCTTCAAACTGTTAAAGAATATTTATTCCACTTAACTAGATAAGATTTCCATCGATAGAATGCTTAAATTTGCATCTTTTCAATTTCTTGTAGAATAGGAGGATTTCACCCCTAAAATCCAAAAGCGCAAGTCAAGCACATGTCACTTTTGAAATTAAGGGTAAAATAATCTTGATCCTAAATTTTCATGAAAATCTATGGAAGTTCAAAGAATTCTAAGGTAATAGCCTATTTTTACCTTCAGTGACTGTACTATAATCGAAGGTGGTTCATTGGCTTCGTTCGCAAAATATCCCTGGTTGTTTTTGTGAACTTTGTTTGGCACTGAATAGATTAAGACTTATCTACGAATAGGCCTATTATTAAATATATGAACTTTATGGCTAGAAACGACTGTTGAGACAGTCATTATGTAATTTTAGGTTATATTTTTATTTTGATATGGTAGCTTTTAATAATAGATTCTTTGAACGAAATAAACTCATTTAATTTTTTTTTAAATATATTTATCCTTCATTTCAGTATACTTTAAATTTTTAGCAGTTTTAAAAAATTTGAAATAAATATAAAAAAAATTGGTTACCGGACTAAAAGTTCATTTTTTAGTTTTCAAGGATTCTTTTACATCGATTTTAAGAGGATGGGTGAAAGTAGACATCTCTGTATTGAAATGAGTCAACGTTTTGTTTCGTGTTTTTATTTTTATTACTGTGTTATTATATAGTACTGGCATTGCTCTTGTAATGATATTATTCAAATTTATTTTTTCCATAGACTTCCGCAGCGTTGTCATATGTTTTACTGAGATTTTCAAATAGCAGGTTAGTGTCCCTTCCTCCTATTTTTTTTTTCTATTATTTGTTTCAGAATAAATAGATTTTCTATACATGATCTTCTTGCGCGAAAAGCATATTAGAAAGAAAGAAGAAAGAAAGAATGAAAAAGAGGTGGTAATACTAGATCATCGATGCCTAGGCCTCCGTTGGGCCCTTTACATCCCACCATAGCTGCAGGTTATTCGAGGCCGATCGCCTTTGCGAATCCAAGCAGTCTCGTTAGTTGAACTTGCCTAACTGCTTCTGGTAACAAAATTGTATCTCCGAAATATCTCTGTCTCAGTCCGTTGAGTGTGGGCACTGTCTGAGGACATAATCAACAGTTACATCCTCCTCCAAACACCATCTGCACGTCGGGTCGTCTTCGACACCGATTCTATGAAGATGGCCTCTGAGGTGACAATGTCTTATTACCAATTCCACCACAACTCGCAGCTCTTTTCTTCCCAAGGAGAGAAGCTCCTTAGTACTCCGTGCACTAGACCCAGTTATATGTTCCTTAGCACACCTCATTCCAGAAGCTCCCCTCCACGATTCAATAAATTTGCTTCCCAGCAACGATTTTAATTCCCTTTTGCCAATAGCAATTGGGACAGGTAATATTGGTTGGGGTCCATACAGTTCAGTTGCCGAACCCAACTTTGCCAGACGGTCTACTCCCTCATTCCCGGGTATGTCCGAGTGACCGGGGACCCATACGAATCTGACTGTGCAGCCTTTACTTGTCATACCATTTAATACATCCTTGCACTCAGACACCAGTCGCGAAGTTACGACACTGAGCTTCAGTGCCAATATCGCAGCCTTACTGTCTTACTGTCTGAGCATATATTTATTAGTCTATTCCTGTTGATATCCATCTCACAGAGATAAGCACACTGCAGAATAGCAAAAATTTCCGCTGTGAAAATTGTCGCACATTGCCCGAGAGGGTGGTACTCTCTGACTCCTGTGCTCTTGCCGAATACTTCGGCTCCAGCTCTTTCATCTTGTCGAGATTCATCAATATACCACCAGGATCCATTTTTGGGAAGATTTTGTTCTCCCTCCTAGTCCTCTCTACTTGGCAGAAATATCTCCAGGGAGAGGTTGGGTTTTAAAAGGGGCGTCATGTAATTTGTCCGCATACCTCTCCACCGCGCTTTTTCAGACACCTGAGTAACCGCCCGTTCCAATTCGAGTATGTCCCAGGCAACTGAGACAATAAACAGTCTTCAGGGCCTCGTTCTCTATGTATAAGTGAAGAGGAGGCAGGTTCACCAGGAGTTTCAGAACCCTGGTGGGAGCAGTCCTCATCGCACTCAATATTCCCACACAAGCTATTCTCTGAACTTCGTCAAGTTGAAAGAAAAGCATATCGTTCTTTGGCTTTTTGGCTACCATAGTCATCATATATTAAGTCGTAGAGAATAAATGTTGCCGTGACTGTTATTCCAAGATAATTATCACATATTATTGTGTCTCTTTTTTACTCTTAATGTTGTTGTTGTGTCTGCATTTGTTGAACAGCGTAGTTATCAATCTGTAGAGTTTTCTTGCTGTGTTTTTATTAGCTTTAATCTACTAAGTTTGCTGCTTTTTATTGATTGGATTGTTTTAAACCTTTTTCTGAGTATTTTTGATGAAGATTTATATTTAATTTTCAGGTGGAATATTTTATCTCAGTGATTTAATCCAAACTGTAGAATCCCATAAATGCCTGCTGTGTCTTGACATTTACTTCAGCAATGAATGATGTGGCACCAAAATTTTACAGCCGCTTAGATTTATATTTTCGTTTTCCCTATATATGGTAAATCAGAAAATTTTAAAGTTTTTTTTTATATCACTTAATCAATGATAATGATATAAGTTTCAGGAAATTCCTCGTATTTGGCTGAAAAATTCCATTTAGAAATTTTATGTTTTTGATAACTGATACCCATTTAAAAATCCAATAAAAAGTATTAACGACCAGATTAGCCTTGACGTGATTTATCTTCGTGTCTTTATTGTAAATCTACCTTAAGAAATATGTACTTAATTATGTCTTTAGTGTTACCCACCTTCATTCATTAGAGTTGTGGATCCGCACTTTTACGAACGAATTAAACTGACTGTCAAGGATTTTCCCTAAAAGAGGATAAACCAAGGACTGATAATCGGGAAAGAGCAACAGATGGTTGCAAAGCGACGCCAACGCGTCGTTGGGTCGACATCTCGTCGTCGTCCGCGTGGGCCTCGTGCACTTTCAGGAGGCTTGGCTCGCGCTATACCGGTATAAATTGTTGGTATAGATTATTCCGTAGGTTTACTTTCCGCTATCCTTGTAAAAAAAATCTAAAACGGATACAAAAAAATGGAGGCGAAAAAGCAAGCAGGCTTTCAATCATCTACGATCATAATAAACCTGTAAAATCAGCAAGAAACCAAGCAATTTATTTAATTTTCATAGACTTGAAAAAAGCTTCTGATATAATCCTCTCAAAAAAATTCAAATTACAAATAAGCGTATAAGAAAAATCTTAGGAGTAACAATTCAATTACAGGCGACATAAAGAACAAATAACTATGATATGGGCACGTACAGAGAAAAAAAATTATCAAAATAAAAATTAAACTGGCAACCATGGAGACAACGAAACCTGGAAAACCAAAAAAAAATTAAGGAGAGGCATTAGAGAAAATACGCATTGGATCTGCAGGATGACTGGGATAGATGGAGATTTGAAAATATAGGAGAATGTTGAGATTTTGGCTAAAAGTTTTTACAAGAGATCGGACAAACGAACGGATGTATGCGTAGGCCAAACCAACCGTAAAATAAGCGCCAGAAGAGACGAACATATAAACGCTGTCAAGCAAAAAACAACTTCTTCTGCTCTGGCCCAACACTGGTTAAACACACATAAATTTCTCGGGAACAAAAATGCTATCGAGATGTGAAAACCTGTCCACAAGAGTTATAAGGGAGGCTATTGAAATTGCAAAGAGGCCCAACAACTTAAATAGCAGAGATGATAGCCAACGTGTGCCTAATACTTGGAAAAATCTGCTTACAAAACATCAACCAGTACCACTTAGTAACGAAACAGATTACAACTCGGCAACGCAACCCCAAACACTAGCAAAAGGGTCGATGACGCGCAGCAGGTCTCGCAACCTGATGGGCCGGAACCATTCGGGAAACGAACGCGTCCGACGTGCACACGGTACCGACAGCACCGGAGTCGCAGGCGTCAGTGAGCTTTGAAAATGGTGAATGAGATTTCACCGAAACGTCAGCTGCCTTACAGTCCTGAGAGGGACTCAGCACATACACGGGATGCCCGAAAAAAAAAATAAAAAAAAATAAATATATATATATATATATATATATATATATATATATATATATATATATATATATACGAGGTGTGTTCAGAAAATAACGGGAATTTTTAAATTTCGCGAGTTTGGAGAATCCGATTGTCAATTTTTTTTTATCATGTTGGTATACATGCCCCTGAAGTATGAGAAAATTTTCAGCTCTATTCATTGTTTACTTTGTCTGCAGCCGCTAAAGTTAGACGTGTTTTTATGAGCTCGGCGATTTTCGTTTGTTGATAGAAATGGATTAAAGAATTTGTATCAAATTTTGCGTAAAAAATAAAATAAAATGAAACAAAGTGTGTGAAATGTTAACAAAGGCTTATGGTGAGTCTGTTATGAGTAAAACAAGAGATTACGAGTGGTATAAGCGTTTTTAAGATGGCCGACAAATGCGGTCAAACGTGAAGGTTATGCATGGCATAGTGCATCATGAGGTCAAACGGTCATAAGGAGTACTACCTACAAGTTCAACGCCGTTTGCGTAAACCAATCCGAAAAAACCGCCCGAATTTGTGAAGATACAATTCATGGCTTATGCACCACGATCATGCACGTGCTCACACTTGATTGCTTGTTCGTGAATTTTTGACTAAAAGCAATACTGTAACGATGCCCCAGCCTCCATATTAGCCAGGTATGGCTCCGTGTGACTTTTTCCTATTTCTAAAAATAAAGAAAAGGCTATCCTAAAGATCGAGTTTGAAAAGTGTTTCGAGGATTGGAAGAAGTGCTGGCACAAGTGTATAAAATCTAAAGGGGACTATTTTGAAGACGACAACAGTAATGTAGACAAATGAATAAATATTTTTTTCAAAAAACGAAAATTCCCGTTACTTTCTGAACACACCTCGTATATATATATATATATATATATATATATATATATATATATATATATATATATATATATATACGTCAGACCTGAGAAAAGACGACCACCGACTAGTATTATGTAAATACCGGTCCCAACAAAGTATAAACAGAACGCACAAACAGAAACATACCTTTATTAAATACAATACCGAATCATTCGCTAACGATAGCACAAAAGTATTGTATCAGCAGAGACTCTCGGAGAAAATAAAAGCTAATACAATCCTAGAAAATGACGGAGTGGAGAAAGCCTGGGAAAAACTGAAAAGAAATATACAAGAGAGCGCCAGGGAGGCTATCGGAACGAACAGGTAGCACGAACAAGCGAAGCAATACAAAACCATGGTTCACAGAAGAGGTGAAAATACTAGTAAAAGAAAAACGACAAGCATTTACAAAATACCGACAGCACAAAACAAAAAAACCATTTCGAAGAGTACAAAACGGTGAGAAACAGAATCAACAGTCAAAAGCTCAACTAAAGAAAGAATACTGGGAAAAGTATTCAAAAGACGTGGAACACGACCTATATGGAGGACAAAAAAAAAATATGAAACATGCTGAGGAACAGAAAAAAACCAATCAATGGATACGTTCAACTAAGTCCCATTTACAGCCAACAATGGGTCAGCCATTTTAAGGACTTACTCCAGGCACCAGCTACAGAAAACAACGTAGACGAAAATCAACAAGAAATCACAGAACTAACAGATGTTAACATCAATGAAGCAGAAATGCACCTGACAATTAAGAAATTAAAAAACAGAAAATCACCTGGTACCGACCAAATTACGAATGAGATGCTAAAGTACGGAGGCCCCAGCCTTGTCGCAGAGCTCACTGTTCTATTTCAAAAAATACTCCTCACAACGTCAGTACCCAACGAATGGCGGAAAAGCACCACAATTCCGATCCACAAAAGAGGATCAAAGAAACAACCCGAAAACTACAAGGGAATCAGCCTACTGAATAGATCAGCCAAATTGTTAACCAAAATACTGTCACAACAGATCGTAGACAAGTTAGGGGCGTGCGAAGAACAGCAGGGCTTCCGGAATAACCGCTCTATTATCGACGATATATTTATTATCAGACAGCTGGTTGAAAAATCTATCGAATACGATAAGCCGCTGTTCATTTGTTTTGTGGACTTTACACAAGCATTCGACCGAGTCAAACTGGAACAATTAACAGAATTACTGCGAAGAAAACAAGTAGACGAAGCAATCATACGCACAATATACGAACTGAATTCCAAAAACACCATGGTAATTAAAACAAATAACACTCTAACAGAGGGAATCCCTCTATCCATGGGAATAAGACAGGGTGATAGCCTAAGTCCAACACTTTTCAATGTAATCATGAACGAAATCATTGATGAGGTAAAAAGCACAAATATTGGAGAAAACCAAAGCAATGGTAACAGCAAAAGAACCGGTAAGATGCAAACTAATGGTTGATGACAAACATATCGAACAGGTTGGGAAGTTTAAATACCTAGGAGCACATATAACAAGTAACAGGGCAGTAACGGAAGAAGTGCGCACACAGGCCAACAAAGCGGCCATGATATCAGGCCAACTAAGAGACATAATCTGGAACAATAAACATATGACGGTTGAGAGCAAAGCAAGAATTTACAAGGTCTGTGTAAGACCGATACTGACCTACGGCGCAGAAACAAGAAATGAAACCACAAAGACAAAACAAATTATGAGAACCACAGAAATTAAAACGCTGAGAATGATCACGGGAACAAGTTTAAGAGATAGATTAAGAAACGCAAAAATACGCGAGGACAGCAGAGTGGGGGATGTTGTGAAATGGGTTTGAAACGGTCGTAGGCAGTGGAGAGATCACGTGGAACGAATGGACGATGACAGACTAGCAAAAATCGTGATGAGAGAGAAACCAAACACCAAACGGCCGCCTGGACGACCCCCCAAAAGATGGAGAGACAGCTGGATTTCGACCTCAAACGAGGATCGATGAGGCATTGTATAGATAACAGAACTTGGTTCTACCTAGAAAAAGAAGAAGAAGAAGATATATATATATATATATATATATATATATATATATATATATATATATTGTTTAATTAATTAAAGAAACCAAGAAATAAAAAAAATAAGAAATATTCTATGGTTCAAAAATCTTAAGTAATCTGTTATTCTAGCTTAATTTCTGCGGAGTAGACTCTACAACACACGAGCTCTTCTTTCTCAAAATGCATTGTCAAAAACCGAATATAAAATAGGCATATTATTAGACAGTGTTTTTCTTTCCGTTCAAAATAACAGGCAATATTTTAGGCCTCTAAAAGAAATTTAGGAGGGGTTTTGACTGTTTTTAGCGAAATTTAAGTGAAAATTATGCTCCTCGGCCATTTATATGGAAACAACTCTGCTACTGGAATATGTGGTTTTTAGTTTTTATTTGCTCGTCCTTTTGAATATAAATATAAATAATGGGTATATAATGGAGTTTCGTTTTGTTATTGAAACGTGACTCCCACGGTACTTATAAAATAACAAAAATGAAATAACATGAATGAAATGTATTATGGATTTACAAAAAATAATGGAAACTTTATCCAATTTATTCAAAAATTACGCCTCCTTCCGAAAATGTAGAAAAAAGTGTATTTTTTTTAACAAAAAAGAAACTCATTTCACAAATTAAAATTTTTTAATGGTAAAAGTAATCAGTCATGTAGTTTCTTTTGACTTAGTAACAGTCCTATATTTTTTATATTAATATTATCAAAATTATGCAAAAATTAAATTTACAAAATTGTATCTACTTATGGAATAGATACCTAAATACAGAAAACTAGATTATATCACAATGTTTCTTTTAAGAAAATAACAAAAATAGTCATTATCTTCTAAGAGATCAGTGAACTGGTAGAAAATAAGAAATAACTTTCTACTTGAAGAAATCATAAATCTAAATCGTGAACTCTGGACCAGTGCGGTTATTATGCACCCAAAGCCCACACATTGGTCATTCGACCCACATTTTTCCTTGAGTGTCTTCCGAAAAAAGTCCCCGACAGAACATGCATTCTACATTTGCAGAATCAACAGCTTGTTGTTCCATTATGGCATTAGATTCACTGTCTGTATGTATGTATATATCGCCTGTTCTTGAAAACTATATATAAACTCTATCACATTCTCCATAAATAATTAATAAGTTTAAATAATCTCCAAGGGATTAATTTCTCCTTCTTCTTCTTCTTTTTCTTCTTCTTCTTCTTCTTCTTCTTCTTCTTCTTTCTAACACAGTTAACCATGCTAGTAGGCTAGTGCATGTTCATTGCCATCACGTCTTCCCCGGAAGATTAGTTCCAGCATTCTCGCCATCGTTTTGGTGGTCTTCCCCGTGATTTTTTCCTACTGGGTTATTCATTTTTGGGCTTTTAACGAGTCTACCGTCCTCCATTCTCCCTACATGTTTGTTTCAGAATCTTCGCATTTGTCTAACCCATCTTCCTATGTCCTGTTTCCCGCATTGTTGTCTGATATCTTCATTCCGTATTCTGTCACGTAGAGTTTTGTCTTGTATACTTCTTAATGTTTTCATTTCGACAGTTCTCATCATTTGTAGAGTTCTGCTTGTATCTTGTCTTGTTTCTGCCGCATATGTTATGATGGGTCTTAGAGCCGTTTTATATATCTTAATTTTGCTTTCGGTATTAAGGTATTTGTTCGTCCAGACAATTTCTTTTAGGCATCCCGAAATTCTAGCAGCTTTCATCGTTTGCTCTTTTACTTCGTTAAAAAGGTTTCCATGACTCGTTCTTTCTGCTCCCAGATATTTGAAGTGATTTACCTGTTCGACAATTTTGGAGTCGATTTCCAACTTATACTGTATTAGTTCTTTGGATGTTACTAAACATTTGGTCTTCTCGGTGTTGATGAGCATATTTAATTCTTTCGCTTTAGTATTAAAAGAGTGCAGTAGTCTTTGGAGGTTATCTTCAGAGTCTGCAATAAAAACAGCATCGTCCGCATAGCAGACGGTATGGAAGAATGTGTTTCCCATTTTATATCTAGCTGTTCTGGGAGATTTTCTATTATTTTATCCATTATTAGATTAAATATGAAGGGCTGAGCGAATCGCCCTGTTTAATTCCTGTATTTACATATATGTCTTCCGTTGTTATATATCCTACTCTGATTTTTGTTTTGCACATCTATTTATGGAATAGATACCTAAATATAGAAAACTAGATTATATCACAATGTTTCTTTTAAGAAAATAACAAAATAGTCATTATCTTCTAAGAGATCAGTGAACTGGTAGAAGATAAGAAAGAAATTTCTACTTGAAAAAATCATAAATCTAAATTGTGAACTCTGGACCAGTGCGGTTATTATGCACCCAGAGCCCACACATTGGTCATTCGACCCACATTTTTCCTTGGGTGTCTTCCGAAAAAAGTCCCCGACAGAATATGAATTCTGCATTCGCAGAATCAACAGCTTGTTGTTCCATTGTGGCATCAGATTCACTGTCTGTATTAAAGTGAACTTCGTCTTCATATTCAGAGTCTCCAGGTTTATTACTAGTCTCAATTTTCTTTTTTTGTTGATCTTCTTTCTTTTTGCCTTTTTCTTATCCTGTCTTTTGATCAGTTTCTTTTCTTTTTCTATTTTCTTCTTACTTTTCCCTATGAGATCATTTTGATGAGGCGAAGAAGTTATTACTGGTGTCACAGTAATTTTTCTGCTCCTCTTTTTAATATCATATGGAAATACCAAACCTAAGCTGCTGCCATTAAGTCTAGAAGCTGAAGATTCAGTATCTCGTGCTGTTTTATGTCCAATCGGGAAATTGGTGTTTCAGTTAAAGTGAAGCTGTTATGTTCAGATACGAAGTATGTAGGTTCAAACGAAGGTTCTCTTCTGTTTCAAATCTAGACCCAGGGATGGATGTTTCAGCCAAACAGTTACGACCAATTGGAGAGATCATAGATCTAGATAAATACTGAGATGATCTGGAATAGGTAGCTGACTGTCCTTATCCTTATAGTGCTTTTAAAATAATTTCAACTACTTTTCACTATCTCTTGCCATTTGACACACGAAGATTGTTTCAACCAACACCACCAACTGTTAAAAGGATTATAGAAAACTTTAAGAACTTTGGATCCATAAAAACAAAAAGAAATAGAAATAAACCAGTTGTTAAAAATGAAAATATTGAAACTACAATTTTAGGATATTTCCCCGCATATCCGACAATATCTACAAGGCAAGTGGCATTAGAGTCTCGATTATCTCAAACATCAGTTTTAAGCATTTTATGGAAACAAAATTTTCATCCCTATGTATATTCTATAGTACAACATTTAAAAGGCACTGATTTTCCATGAAGAGTTGAGTTCTGCCAATTTATTTTACCTCGGTTACAAGAAAATGCTTTTTTTTTGGATAATATTAGTTGGTCGGACGAAGCCAAATTCACAAAAAATGGATTGTTTAATCGACTCAATTCCCACTATTGGAGCGACTCAAATGTACAACCGTGTAGAGATTTAATTTCTCAAGAGTCTTGGCAGTTTAACGTATATTGAGATAGATAGATAATCTGAATGGTAAGTCAGCCATTTTTGGATACTTGTAGATACAAAATACGTTTTTTAACTTATAGGTGAGCGCTACTTCGATATCTTAAGAAATTTGGAAATGAACTATTTAGATAACTTGCCACTGGCTGATCATAGAAATTTATTTTATAAATATGATAGGGCGCCTCCACAAAATAATCATCTGCAAAACTTGTTTTATGATCAATGGGTAGCCAAGAATAGGCCACATCTTTGGCCACCTCGCTCCCCCTACCTAACAGTACTTAATTTTTTTATTTAGGGGACAATCAAAAATAAAGTATACAACACCGCATTACCCACTATGGAAGATTGCATGCAGCGCGTCAGAATAGCATTTGTAGAACTTAATCCTCGTTAATAAGAAGAGCCACCGATAAAGAGTTCCTGCTTAGGTGCGAAAAATGTTGGTAAGTTGAAGGGTGTCAATTTGAACAGTTACTCAAATAATTTTTGTAACTTTATTTTATTAATAACTGGTTTATTTCTATTTCTTCTAGCTTTTATAGATCCAAAGTTCTTGAAGTTTTTATAATCTTTTTAACAGTTGGTAGTGTTGGTTTCTGTTTCTTCGGATATTGTATCGCGAATATATCGCATGTTCTTGAAAACTATATATAAACTCTATCACGTTCTCCATAAATAATAAATAGGTTTAAATAATCTCTGTGGGATTAATTTATTCTTCTTCTTCTGTCTAACATAGTTAACCATGCTAGTAGGCTATTGCCTGTTCATTGCCATCACGTCTTTCCCGGAAGATGAGGTCCAGCATTCTCGCCCTCGTTTTGGTGGTCTTCCCTGTTATCTTTTTCCTACTAGGTTATTCGTTTTTGCGCTTTTAACGAGTTTACAGTCCTCCATTCTCCCTATATGTTTGTTCCAGAATCTTCGCCTTTGTCTAACCCATCTTCCTATGTCTTGTATCCCGCATTGTTGTCTGATACCTTCATTCCGTATCCTGTTACATAGAGTTTTGCCTTGTATATTTCTTAATGTTTTCATTTCGACTGTTCTCATCATTTGTAGAGTTCTGCTTGTATCTGGTCTTGTTTCTTCCGCGTATGTTATGATGGGTCTTAGAGCCGTTTTATATATCTTAGTTTTGCTTTCGGTATTAAGGTATTTATTTTTCCACACAATTACTTTTAGGCATCCCGAAATTCTAGCCGCTTTCATCGTTTGCTCTCTTACTTCGTTAAAAAGGTTTCCATGGCTCGTTATTTCTGCTCCCAGATATTTGAAGTGATTTACCTGTCACACAATTTTGAAGTCGATTTCCAATTTGCACTGTTTTGGTTCTTTGGATGTTACTAAGCATTTGGTCTTCTCGGTGTTGATGAGCATATTTAATTCTTTCGCTTTAGTGTTAAAAGAGTGCAGTAGTCTTTGGAGGTTATCTTCAGAGTCTGTAATAAGAACAGCATCGTCCGCATAGCAGAGGGTATGGAAGAACGTGTTTCCCATTTTGTATCCAGCTGCTCTGGGGAGATTTTCTATTATTTTATCCATTATTAGATTAAATATGAAGGGGCTGAGCGAATCACCCTGTCTAATTTCTGTGTTTACATATATGTCTTTCGTTGTTATATGTTCTACTCTGATTTTTGTTTTGCACTGGATGTTAATATCGTATATTAGGTTAATTAGCCTATAGTTTAGACCTATTGTTCTCATTATTTCTAAGAAGTCCTTTAAGCGTACTCTGTCAAAAGCCTTGGTCATATCGACGAAGCACATATACGCAGGTTTCTTCCTGAAACCTTGTTGTCTTTCTCGTATACTTATGATTTTGGTAATTTCTTCCAGTATAGTCTTTGTGAATGCTTTGAGAATGCTATCAAGCAGTGTTATTCCTCGATAGTTTACTGGGTTCGTTTTCTGTCCTTTTTTAAAAATGGGTATTGTTACACTATTTTTCCATTCATTCGGTATTTTTTGTTCTTCTATGATATTCTTGAATAGGGTTAATATTTCATTCCATTGCTTTTTCTCTCCGTATTTAAGCATCTCATTAGTGATCTCGCCTGGTCCTGGTCTTTTTCTATTCTTAAGGGACTTTGAGGTATTTTCTATCTTGCCATTTGTTAGTTCTATACTATCATCCTCCTCATATTCATTTTATATCTGTTCCATGTTCTCCTCTTCTTTATATAGATTTTTAAAGTATGTTTCCCACTGCTCTAATGTGATTTTATTAGTTCTCACGGTATCTTTGACTTCAAGCTTGTTTCTTCTTAACATTCCCCATATTTTTCTCTGGCTTCCGTATATGTCTCTCTCCATCCCTTTTGTGAACCTTTTCCAATAGTTTTCTTTTAGTTCTCTTATTATTGTGTTTACCTCGTTCCGTTCCCTCCGGTAGTTGTTCTAGTTTTCAGGCGTTTTATTTCGTATATATTGAATGTATGCATTTTTCTTTTGTTTAGCTAATTCCTTTACTTCCAGCGTAAACCAAGGTGTTCTATTGATTGTATTGACATTTACCTGTCTCTTGCTACTGCGATTAATTTAATCGCCCAAATTTTTTACAATAGAAAAATGTTGAATTGCCAATATTTTGAAAATTACAAATTTTTGGAATAGACAACCTTATACAAAGTTACCATTATTTTTAATGCTTAATATGATAAAATTATAAAAATAGGTGCTTTCTATTTGAAAAAATTGACTTTTGACTATTTTTTAAATATAATTTTTATTCTTCTTCTTTGACCACTCCATACTAATAATTTTCAAAATAGCATAAAAAGACTACTAAAGTTGATCTTCTTCTACAAGAAAACTAACCCAAATTAAATAATAAAGACTTTCTTATAGGAAAAATTTATAGTTAAGTTGTGATCCGCAAAAGTCATTTTTCACATAAAAATTTAAATATGTCCAAAATGGTGAGACTTAAGTATAGAACATTATAAAGGGTGTTTTTTTATAGAGGTATAGAACTTTTAAATAGAATAAAACAAAGATGAATTTTTTAAATTGACATGAAATTTACTTTATTCGAAAGATAACCTTCTGGCATTATAATTTAAATATGACTTCTGACATATGACCGCCACGGTTGGCTCGGACGTAGTCTAATCTGGAAGTCCAATTTTTGATGACTTTTTCCAACATTTGTGGCCATATATCGGCAATTACGCGGCGATTGTTGTCCTCCAAGTGATCAATCGTTTCGGGCTTAGACTAGCAACTTCACATATCCCCACAAAAAATAATCTAGCGGCGTTAAGTCGCACGATCTTGGAGGCCAATTCACGGGTCCGAAACGTGAAACTATGCGGTTACCAAACGTTTCTTTCAATAAATCAATTGTGGCACGAACTGTGTGACATGTTGCGCAGTCTTGTTGAAACCACAGCTCCTGCACATCATGGTTGTTCAATTGATAAACGAAAAAGTCAGTAATCATGGCTCTATAGCGGTCGCCATTGACTGTAACGTTCTGACCAGCATCGTTTTTAAAGGAGTACGGACTAATGATTCCGCCAGCCCATAAAGCACACCAAACAGTCAGTTTTTCTGGATGTAACGATGTCTCAACATATACTTGAGGATTATCATCACTCAAAATACGGCAGTTTTGTCTATTGACGTATCCATTCAAACAAAAGTGAGCTTCATCGCTAAACAAAATTCGTTTATGAAAATCGGGATCAACGGCAATCTTGTTTTAGGCCCACTCACCGAATCTACGCCTTGCTAGGTGATCGCGTGGCTTCAATTCTTGCACGAGTTGGATTTTGTAAGCACGCAAACCAAGATCTTTCCGCAAAATGTTCCATAAAGTGAATGGACACATATCCAATTCCTGTGCACGATGGCGGATAGACTGATTCGGGTCTTCCTCTACGCTACGCTCTACAGCAGCAATGACTTCTTCTGTACGCACTGTACGACATCTCTGTGGATGCGTATTATCATTTAGAGTAAACGTGGTGCGAAAACGTTCCATAGTTAATCGAATTAATTGCTCTGATGGACGATTATGTTGACCGTAAAATGGACGTAGTGCACGATACGTATTTCGAACAGAACCATGATTTTAAAAATAAATTTGCACAATTTGGAAGCATTGTTCAGGCGTCAGTCTATTCATGTTGAAATGCCAAACCAACCTAAACATAAATCACTTGACAGCTGACAAAATGGCCGCCAGTTAAAAAAGTGTTGCCAACTTAAATTTCTATACCTCTATAAGAAACACCCTTTATATGAAATACGTCTAAAATTTTACGTAGAAATTAAAAAATGCAATAATATATAGGACATTCAATTTAAAATAATTAAGTTGACATCTACTTCCGGTATAACCGGAAGAACCGCCATCTATATAATATAATACAATCGAACGATAAATTTTCCGGTGAATCATCCTGTATATCAAGAATTAATTAATTTCATCTAGAAATTTTGGGAGCATGCGATAAACAGATATCAGCATGAATTTTCAAGAAAAATAAAGAGGGTCGATGTTGCCACGCTTTTCAATTTTTCTTTAAAACATATTTATTGTGTTCAATGACATTTTTTAATTTTTTATAAAAGTTTATAAAATGCAGTATTTGCAAAATGCCGCGTCTTAATTTCTACCGCCCCGTGGGAGTGCACAGGTTGCACTCCCGTTATAAATATTAGTTGCATTATGAATCTGTTCGGTTTTTAATTTAAACTACAACAATATATGGCACTACTCATATAATTAGATTCTCGATTTGAATTAATCTCGACTTCATCTAAGCTTTTAAGATTCGTGGCGTATACAATACCACTTATTTAAAAAACGAATCATACTAAATTAGAGTTTCTTTTAATTCATGGTTTCGAACAACTACTCACTATAATTATTGTCCTAAATCTTTAGCTGTTACAGTATTATAAATGTAAAGTTTCGAGAGATGTCAATCAAATTTTAAGCTCTTAATCGTTTTTATAAACAATTTTATTGTTGGGACAACTATTTCATTGTTGTGTAACAATGCTAAGATTTAAAGAAGTTCGTACACCTCGAAATCCTATTGTATTTTTTATAGGAGGAATTGAAATCTTTTAGAGTACCCAATAAAAATTTTTGACATTAATTATTGTTGGAATAGAAAGTTTGGCATTTCCGTTGTGCGATTTATTTTTCGCTATTTCAAATTACTGATATTTTTATTAAGATAATAATCACCGCCCTTATATCAGAAAGAAAGAAATTGACAGGAAATATATAAATAAAGTTGGTCCAATGAGAGAGAGAGAATTTTGGTTATCTTCTTCTACGTTGATTAGGGATATCCCTGTTTATCATTCTATCTACACACGCCTTATTCTGCTGATGAAGAGAACCAGCTCTGGGTCCATCTCTTTGGTGGTCGTCCTGGTAATCTTCTTCCTCTTGGTCGTCCATACATACAAATTTTGGCTAGTCTCTCTTCACTCATTCTCTCAACGTGTTCTTTCCAACCTCTTATTCTTTCTTTTGTCCATTTGACCACGTCCTGCACATTATATTTTTCTCTGATTAAGGTATTTGTCAGCCCATCTCTGATTGACACGTTCAGCATTGATCTCAGTACTTTCATTTCGGTGGTTCTCATTTTCTGCTTTGTCTTCTTAGTGTCTGCTCTTGTTTCTATGGCATAAGTTAGAATTGGTCGTATCATGGTCTTATATATTTTTCCCTCTATTCTCATGTATCTGTTTCGAAATATAACATCTCTTAAGCATCCTGCCACTTGTAGGGCTCTTGTATTTTGTGACAGTACTTCTCCAGTAAGGTTACGACAGCTTGTTGTGTCAATGCCTAGGTATTTAAAGTTCATGACTTGTTCAATTATGGCATTTTCTATCTGTAGCTTACATCTTCTTGGTTCCTTGGAAATTACCATACACTATGTTTTATTCGTTGATATCTGCATATTGTACTTCTTAATTGATACGTTAAATAGGTGTGTCAATCTCTGGAGGTCGTCTTCGTTATCTGCGAGTAGGACCGCATCATCCGCGTAGCATATTATATTGATATTGTGTCCGCCCATCTGGTATTCGCGTTTCGGTCTGATGTCCTCTATTATGCGATCCATTATCAAATTGAATAAGAAGGGGCTTAGCAAGTCTCCCTGCCTTATCCTTTCGTTTATCTTGATGTCTTCGGTTAGATCTTCGGATGTTATTATTTTTGTGCTGGAATTTGTGTACAAGTCATCAATTATGTTTATGATCTCCGCTGAAACATTTTTCTGTTTTAGGATGTCCGTTATGTGCTGCTTCTTGATGCGGTCGAATGCTTTTGTTAGGTCAACAAAGCATAAGTATGCAGGGTGGTTAAATTCTATTGATTTTTCGATTATTTGTCTCACTATAAATAAGGCATCTGTGGTTCCCCTGTTTTTTCGAAAACCCTGTTGTTCCTCCGAGATCTCTATTTTCTCTTCAAGTTTGTCACGAATAATTGCTGTAAATAGTTTGATGACAGAGTTAAGAAGTGTAATTCCTCTGTAGTTGTCCGGGTTTTTGTGGTCACCTTTTTTGTGTACGGGAATTGTATAGCTGGTTTTCCATTTTTGCGGTACTTGCTCTTCTTTAATAATTTTATTAAAAACCTTTTGTAACTCCTCGGTAAGCATTTGGCCTCCGTATTTCAATAATTCGGTGGTAATTAGATCTAGTCCCATTCTTTAAATTACGTATTTTATATTCTATTTCTTCCGATGTTACCTGCATTTTTGTAGTGCTCAAATTTATGGATTTTGCTGTTATGCTAGTATGAATCGTATTTGTATTACTAAATTGTCTTTCAAAATATGATGTCCATTCTTCCTTTTTGATGTGAGCTGTACTGATGTATTCATTAACATTTTTTTTTCTGTTTCTGAATTATTCTCCATATTCTCTTCTGCGCACCGTATAAGTCATGCTCCATGTCCTTTGTGTATCGCTCCCAGTATTCTTTATTGCATCTTCTAATCCTCTCGTTTATGTTGTTTCTCGTTTGCTTGTATTTTTGATATTCTTCAGCCGAAGGATTACTTTTGTACTTCAAGAAAGCGTCTTTCTTTATCTTTGCTAGTTTCTTCTGTGAACCACGGTGTTTTACTTAGTTTCCTCCTCCCTCTACTCATTCTTGTTCCCAACGCTTCTTTTGCAGCGTCTAGTATATTTATCGTTATTGTAGTCCACATTTCTTCTATTGTTTGGTCCTCAGAACAAGGTTTAGTAGTTATTTTTTGTTCCAATCTTGAGCGATATAGCATCTGTGTAGATGGGTTTTCAGGTTTCTCATAGTTTATTTTTTCTATGGTTGGAGCTTTTGGCGCAGGATTGCGGTTGATGTCTATTTTGAGTTTACACAGTACAAGTCCATGAGATGTTCCTATATTAGCTGATGTGAGCGTTCTTACATCTTGTATTTGGGCGTATTTCTCCATTTGTCAGTATAAAGTCGATCGCTGATCTATGTCCTCTAGTGTTTGTCCATGTGCATTTGTGTTGGGGCTTATGGTCAAAGACCGTGTTTGTAATTCTCAGTTCATTTAAGATACAAAATTCGATCAAGTCCTCGCCGCCCTCATTTAGGTCGCCATGGTTATAGATCTGCATGATTCCTGGTATTGCCGTATTACCGATATGCCCATTAAAGTCCCCCAGTATGACTGCTGCGTGTATCATTGGTATCATGTCCAGTAGGTCTTGCAGATTGTTATAAAATAAATGTCTCTCTTGTTTGGGCCTTCCTATTTATGGTGCGTAAATGGATACTATGTGTAATATTTTCTTTGGTTATGTTGTCTGAAATAAAACTCACTTTTTTATACAAAGAAAATACTTAATTCTGGCAGTTTTTTTTTATTGCTTCATCCAGTTTCATCAGTTCTTGAGTAAACATCTGGATTGATCGTCTGGCATCTTAAAAGCAGCTTAAAATACACAACAATTTTAAATGTGATTTTCTGGTTCATCACGCTTGGATTATGATCGCTTTCGAATGACATTGCAATACTTGTATTTTGCCGCTATGACGTCACATGTTGCTAAAGACTGGTAAATCGGAGATATAAAGTTATTTCTTAATTTTTATAATAAACATGTATACACCTCAAAGATTCCGACTATACCTGAAACAACTTCAAGAAAAACTTATCTTAAAGAATACTTTCAACAGCAGAAGAACAACTACTAACCAAGGGGCTTAATTTCGCAGTAACACCAAAAAGCTTGCCCGTTTTAGATATCATAAGCTCTGTAGAATCTATACAAGTAGACGAAAACCATTCCTACGAGTTTAGGTGGAAAATAAAATCAACTTCGGAAGACAAGAAAAATCCAGTTCAAAATCTCTCCAAACTAGAAGCATCAGCCTTAAAAGAACTTCTTAAGGACGAATCCATAAAGATTTTACCAGCGGACAAGGGAAATGCAACAGTGATAATGGACATCGTAACGTACGACCAAAGAATCGGAGATATCCTGGAAAAAGGAAAATATAGACAATTAGCCCGTATCCCCACAAAATCCATAGAGTCAAAAATCTACAAAACACTTAGGAAATACCAAAACAATATACCTGACAACCTACGATCGGCAGGAAGCCACCACATCTTTACGGACTTCCAAAAATTCATAAAACAAACGTACCATTGAGGCCAATAACCAGCTCCAGAAGATTCCCAACAAATGCACTGGTGAAGTTTCTTTTAAAAATCATACAATCTTTAGAAGGTAAGACAAACACATATGTTAAAAATTCCACACATTTCGTGAATATTATTAATAGCATCAATCTAGAGCCAGACAACAGACTAATAAGCTTTGATGTGGAGAGTCTGTATACTAATATACCATTAGGGGAATCACTAGACATAATCAAAACTAGATTTTCAAATGATACTACTTTATCAGATCGAACCACGTTACCACTGGACGGGGTGATGGACCTTTTGGAGTGTTGCCTGCATAGTGCTTACTTTCAAGTAAAGGACAAGTTCGACGCTCAGGATGACGGGCTTTCTCCAGTCGTCGCCAATATATATGTGGAATGATTCGAAACTCATGCCATAGAAACGGCAACAGTAAAACCGAATGTCTGGCTGAGATATGTCGATGATACTTTCATGGTATGGAAGGGCAATGATCAAGAACTTAATGATTTTCTGAAACATCTAAATACCATTCGACTTATAATTAAGTTTACCATGGAAAAAGAGGTAAATGATCAATTGCCCTTCCTAGATGTCATGGTGAATCGTTCAAAACGAAACTATTTAAACTTCAGTATACAGAAAGCAAACACATACTGGACAATATCTTAATCATAGTTCTAATCATTCTGTTGTAACAAAACGAGGAATTATACGCAACCTCTATAATCGCGCTATATCTATATGCAATAATGCCGAATCATTGGAAAGAGAAGTAGCAAATATTAAATCCGATTTACAACAGAATGGTTATCCTTTAAAACTAATTGACGCTGTTATAAATAATTTTAGAACAATGAACGCTAGACAACGAGAAACACATTCCTTCTTCACAATTCCGTACATTAAGGGAACGTCGGAGAAAATAAGATGAATTGCCAGGAGTTATAATATAAAAACAGCCTTTAAATCAGGAAATACACTTAGAGCTCATTTAACAACAACCAAACCTAAAACTATTGATAAGAAAGAATGTATTTACAAAGTTCCATGTGAGTGTGGTGAAATGTATATTGGAGAAACCAAACGACCACTAGAAGTTAGAATTAAGGAACATAAAACTCACACACAAAAAGGGGAAACGTCGAGATCAGATATTGCAGAACACGCCTGGGATAAACAACACCATATAAAATGGTCTGAGGCTGCGGCAATATATATGTATATATATATATATATATATATATATATATATATATATGGAACCCAGTATGAAAAAAAGAAAATTTATAGAAGCAGCATACATTAAAAACAATAATCGAATCTTCAGTAAACCGAGTGTTGAGATACCTAATCTTTGACAACCACTACTTTGCAACATCAAATCTTTGAAGTGTGTACAGCGAAGCGATACTTTGCGCTTCAATGGACACAGTCCCTATATAAGCTCGTAGTCTTAAGACAAAACATTCAGTTTATACTTGATAACGATTAGAGATCCAACCTAATCGAAACGTCGTAAAAATAAAAATAAATAAATAAAAATAAAAACAATGCAAGTCCGACCACATTTTAGTCAGTACTTAATATATTTGCTGAACATTGTAATATTCATCTGTAGCATTTAATGGCAAAGAATCTGAATGAACAGCTGCATACCTCGCTCTATTATAAAGGGTGTTTTTTTATAGAGGTATAGAACTTTTAAATGGAATAAAACAAAGATGAATTTTTTAAATTGACATGGAATTTACTTTATTCAAAAGATAACCTTCTGCCATTATAATTTAAATATGACTTCTGGCATATGACCGCCACGGCTGGCTCGGACGTAGTCTAATCTGGAGGTCCAATTTTCGATGACTTTTTCCAATATTTGTGGCCGTATATCGGCAATAACGCGGTGAATGTTGTCCTCCAAGTGATCAATTGTTTCGGGCTTATCGGCGTAGACTAGCGACTTCACATATCCCCACAGAAAATAGTCTAGCGGCGTTAGGTCGCAGGATCTTGGAGGCCAATTCACGGGTCCGAAACGTGAAACTATACGATTACCAAACGTTTCCTTCAATAAATCAATTGTGGCACGAGCTGTGTGACATGTTGCGCCGTCTTGTTGAAACCACAGCTCCAGCGCATCATGGTTGTTTAATTGATGAACGAAAAAGTCAGTAATCATGGCTCTATAGCGTTCACCATTGACTGTAACGTTCTGACCAGCATCGTTTTTAAAGAAGTACGAACCAATGATTCCACCAGCCCATAAAGCACATCAAACAGTCAGTTTTTCTGGATGTAACGGTGTCTCAACATACACTTGATGATTATCATCACTCCAAATACGGCAGTTTTGTTTATTGACCTATCCATTCAAACAAAAGTGAGCTTCATCGCTAAACAAAATTCGCTTATGAAAATCGGGATCAACGGCAATCTTGTTTTGGGCCCATTCACCGAATCTACGCCTTGCTAGGTGATCGTGTGGCTTCAATTCTTGCACGAGTTGGATTTTGTAAGCACGCGAACCAAGATCTTTCCGCAAAATCTTCCATAAAGTGAATGGACACATATCCAATTCCTGTGCACGATGGCGGATAGACTGATTCGGATCTTCCTCTACGCTACGCTCTACAGCAGCAATGACTTGTTCTGTACGCACTGTACGACGTCTCTGTGGATGCGTATTATCATTTAGAGTAAGCGTGGTGTGAAAACGTTCCATGTTAATCGAATTAATTGCTCTGATGGACGATTATGTTGACCGTAAAATGGACGTAGTGCGCGATACGTATTTCGAACAGAACCATGATTTTCAAAATAAATTTGCACAATTTGGAAGCGTTGTTCAGGCGTCAGTCTATTCATGTTGAAATGCCAAACCAAACTAAACATAAATCATTTGACAGCTGACAAAATGGGCGCCAGTTAAAAAAGTGTTGCCAACTTAAAGTTCTATACCTCTATAAAAAACACCCTTTAGTATTAAAGTATTCTAGTATTTCAAAATCAAACATCAAATTGTATAATATCTTCCTTTAAAAAGGAATTTATAGTAACAATTTTTCTTAAAATCAGTAGAAACTTGTTAATACATTTTTTTCATTTGCCCATCCGGTAGAATACTGGTTTAAAAAATATATAATACAGAATAATAAATATCCATACACCTCTCAAACAAATGTTAACAACACGATTAATTAAATAACAAAACGGAAAATAACGATTGAATATATTAATAAAAAACCGTCCACATCAAAATCCTAAAGTTATTGACAAGTGAAACAGTAGCAACGGGCTGCTGTCACATTACTTCAATCTGGTTGGTTTATCGTCGGATCCATCATGTTATTCAGCGTTCTATGGCCTTCTGAAAATGGACATGATCTTGATAAACGAACTTCTTGATTCCCATTCTTTATTTTCTACTGTGGCAGTTTGTTTCTTCGACTGTATACCGAGTCGCGTAAATTTATATTTGTCGCATTTGTTTAAATACATGGAAATTGTCTACATAAGGAGGATGGATCTTTGGGATTAAGCTTTAATTAGGAGTTGTAATTTTTTCGTAGAATTGCTGATTAACAGAAATCAGTTGAGGATCGTTCCTCTTTATAGAATAATAATCTTTAATTTCAACCTATATTTGTTCACTCCTGAACATTGGTCTCACCTAATCTTCTTCATGTCTCTGTCTCCTGTCCAGATTTATCCATTGTCCCTGCTACCCGTCTGATATCGTCCACCTACCTCTTTTGGGGAAGTCCCACACTTTTTTTTGTCTGTCCAGGTCTCCCTTCTCTCATTTTATTTACCCATCTGTCGGTGGGTAGTCTGGCAACATGTCCTAAGTATCTTTACTTCATCCTCTTTGCCTCTTCAATTATGATTATAGTTTCTGTTTTCTCCCTGCTTTCTTCATTTCGTATCATGTGTATATTCCGTAACGAAATACCAAGCATGGTACGTTCCACAGCCCTCTATGATTTCCTAAGGTTTTGGGCACATGCTGTTGTGAAACTTATTGTTTTTAATCCATAAGTGTAGACTAGCAGAACCAAGATATTATAAACTTTGGTATAGAAGTGGATAGTTTTATAGTTTATGGACCATAATTTTCCAAAAGCCGCTCACGACAATCTGATTCACTCCTGTTGGTTTTCTTTTTCTCACGTAATAGTATATATATATATATATATATATATATATATATATATATATATATATGGTGTACTACATCAAGTGGACACTATTGCTAACGATAATGGTCCCCTTTGAGGGCGCTGCTTATTATTAAGTCATCGTGGTGTATTCCCTACTTTGACTGCGAGAGCCCGCGGTTAGTTTTTATGTCAATGATGAAATGCGACGGCTATCTTTTGGTGTAGCATGCTTCATGTATCGATGTTGATAGGTTTCTATTCTTTATTTACATGGCGGTCTTATAGAATATTAGTGGGTATTGCTCTTGCGTTATTGAGTGATACGTCAAGATGTTGCTGTTCTTGTTTGCTGTTTTCTCTGTTTAAATAGAACACGACTATGGAATGAAAGATTATACCTGTTGAAATTGCCTGATGAGTCCCAGTGAGGATGAAGCAACACTCCATTGTTTTGGATTTCTCCTCACTTTTTAATTTTAACACGAAAGTTTGTTGACAATCCATGTCCGCAGAGCCGAGATATATTTTATTTTAATTTTTAAAATTGTACGGACATTAATTTATTATATATATATATATATATATATATATAGAGCTCCCCAACAAGATCATAAACAGTTATTTTAAGAAAAAATGCCGATACAGTAGTTTATTCAGAGATCCGGCCATTCAAGGCAAGATCGAAAATCTTATCAGTTATGGTAAGACCAAAATCTAGCCAGTTTAAACAAAAGAAAGATCCAGCCAGTTATGGAACGATGTGAGATCTGAGATTTAACGATATTGTTGAAGGGGAGGGGGGGGAGTTTCATTTAATCTGGTCCCAACCATAAAATTTAACCTTAACTTACCGTAAAACTTTTTGTTCTTCTCATTTCCGGGATCAAAATTAGGGGTTTTTATTTTTTAATTCTAAAAATGACCTTGAATAAAGTCAAAGTCACGGTAAAGGTAATTTTTATAACCTTAGTTTGATTTTCTATAACTTTCGATCTAGTCATTTCTTCCCGTAGTTAACGAGGAGTTCCACACTTTTTGAACACCCTATATATATATATATATATATATATATATATATATATATATATATATATATATATATATATATATATGTACATAAATACACCACAACCTTGGTTTGTGTGTGATTTGTACAGAAGTTGTAGGATTTTGTCCGTGCAACCTCACGGTTACCTCAAATTTGATCTTAGACTTGACCTTCGGGATCACTTTAAGACCTTGAAGGTCATTTGAAGGTCAACTTCAGAATTTTAAATGAGACCTCTTAATTTTGACTCCGGAGATAGAAAGATCAATGAACATTACATCCATTCATCACCTGGATCTTGACGTTGAGGTTAAGGTCAAGTAATTAAAGCATTGGAAAAACTGACTAGGTCGAGGAAATATGTGGATGCAAAATTTACTATTTGTTCTATCTGTGGTGTGAAATGAAGTAGGTAGCATTCGAAATTCTAAAGTTGAGCTTTAAGTGACCTTGAAGGCCCAATTCGAGGTCAAATTTGAAGTCATTATGATTTCCCGGGTGAAATGATACAACATTTGTTCGAGTCATTCTTTCTAATACTTTAATGACCTGACCTTCAGCTCGACGTCCATGTCAAGGTCATATGTGGATGTAAAATTCATTAATCTTATCATCTGTGGAGTTAAAAGTCTCATTTAAAATTCTAAAATCGACCTTCAAATTACTTTAGAGGTCTAAATTAAGGTAACTTCAAGATGCACTGTTCGATTTCCTGAAACTTGTGTAGAAAAAGTTTTTCTCCATCACTTTTAGTTGTCATGTCATTACATAATTTATTATAATCCATGGTATAAGGAGATTCAATCCTCAAATGACTTCATTTATGTTTACATCGGTTGAAAGGAAATTTTTTCCACTTCCCATTTCTGCAATAAAAAATAGGTGTTTCTATTTAAAAAACTTAACTTGACTTTCAAATTTTCTTGAAGGTCAAGCCCAAGGCCAAATTTGAGATCACCATTAGATTGCCCGGGCAAAATACTACAACTTTTGTATGAATTATTTTTTTCCAAGGTTGAGTGTTTTCGGAGATAAAGGTCCGATACTTTTTGAACACCTTGTGTATAACGTTGTTTGTCTCATCTATTTAAAATGAAATAATCTGTGGCGGTATGTTTTCAATATCAGGATTGCTCGCAGTGTAATATACGAATTTTGGTTTTGGCAGGAACACCTTTTGTAGAATCTGTAAGATAGAATATTCTGTGATATCAATTAATTTTTTATTGTTGAAATTATGTATCACTGTTTGTTTATATGAATTATTCTTTCAGAGAAAAGGAAAACACATATGCAAACAGTTTATTTCCTGCAAATACCAGTCTGGTCCTCTCTCTATACTCGTTTCGACCACCTTATTATCTCGTCAGTGGAGCTGTATCGAACCGAGGGAAAAGTAAAGAATATCGTAATATCTTACCGTCGATTTCCGCAGCCAAGTTAGTTCAAATACAAGTTCCAAAAATGGTAAAGTACAACGACGGGTGTCTGAGAATGGCGCCGGCGGACCCACTGAGGAATACACCGCCGGTGACCGAGAACGAAATACTCAAACTTTAAGTGGTAAATTTAAGTTTGTAAATCGTAGCAAGGGACCTACGTTTGCAACATGGCATCCCTAGTGGAGACCGATCGCAGTCAGGCTCTCTGCATAGAGTGCTATTTCTAGCACCGAACCCACGACGAATCATTACTGGTTGGTCCAACATTCTCGGCCATCCGACTTTCCATGGAATCGGAATTAGAATGCAAATCTCCAATTTTCTGAACAGTGGATGGCCTTAGAGAAGGAGGTGTAGTATATCTCATCGTCGATTTCCGCCGCCAAGTTAGTTCAAATACAAGTTCCAAAAATGGTAAAGTACGACGGCAGGTGTCTGGGAATGGCGCCGGCGGATCCACTGAGAAATCCACCGCTGGTGACTAAGGATGAAACTCCCAATTTTTTAGTGGTAAATTTAAGTTTGTAAATCGTAGCAAGGGACATATGTTTGCAACAACTGCTATATAAAATATAAATTCCGAGACATGTCGGCAGGATATTAAAAACCTGCTTACTTCGATGACAGACTGAAAAATATCGTCAGTAAAACGAATTACTGGAGTAGTACGAAATTGTTAAAAAATTTTGATTTTTTAAAAAATGTTATCGCGGATTATAGCAGCCTATTATAGGGAAGTTTAATAATATTTTACATTTCTGACAAAGGAAAACTCAAAAAAGTTAATGACCGCAGTATTATGATTTAAAAGAAAATTTATGTTCCAAAAATTCCAATTTTGATTAAACCATTTTATTGAAATACGAGAAGGCAATTTTTTATTATAATTACGAATTCTTATTCCATAAAATAACTAGTGGCTACGACCACCTTTCATTATAAAAACCAACAGTTTTAAAGACAGGTTATCCGATATCAGCTGGCCCTAAATTATTATGATTAATAGAAATTGCATGGGCTGTCCCGCTGTGCTTCTGCTCATCAATAGGCGGTTCTCGGCTACCGGAATTCTCTCTTCTCTCTACTCCCGATTACATGGACCATTACCAATTAGGACGGCCGTTAATTACGCATTACCTGCCTTTGCTTCATGATATTTTTGCTTGTAAGTTCTTCTTCTGAAAACCAGTAGCTGTTTCTTATGACTACAACTAAACTATTGCTCTACTATTAAGTGTTTTTTGCACGATCCGTCGATGAACGCAGCGAGAAATTAAATTTTTACGAACTAATTTTCCTGTAATAGACAATTTGCATCTAATAGTAATAATAATAATAAACAATAATAATAAATGTCTTTATTTCTAAATATTCAACTACATATTACATGAGACTAATTAAAAAAATAATAATTACCAATATTTAGAAAAAGTTCAGATAAGGCATCGTGGTGAGCCTCCCTGATCATACTCAACACATGAGTTATTAATATTTTTGTTACCCTATACTCCTTATATGGCTCACGTTAGGCGACGATGATAAGGAAATTAAAATAAAAGTATTTATACAAAAACAGAAGATATAGAAATAAGATAGATATAGAAGAAATGATCAGCGCTTACTCGTCATAAATTTAATATAATTTATTTCAAAGGCAGATTGTGAAAGCCCTTTTAATTTATCGGGCAAAAAATTGTAAATTTTGGCAATGTTATATGAAAAGCTACGTTCAAATATTGTAGTTCGATGATACGGCGGTGTCAGTGTACCCAGGCGCGGATCCAAGGGGGGAGCGGTGGGGCGATCGCTCCCCCCTCCCCCCAAGAACTTTGAGTTCAGGAAAATAGACCCGATTTTGCTTCTTATACTATAGTTTATTCAAGAACTAGAGAGAGTAATAAATAATTTTTTAACCTGATACAGTATTTTTAATTTCACAAAAGCCCTCTGTATACAATTAGATACATGGGCACTAAATCTTAAAGAACTGTCAAAAATAGCACCTAAATTACGCACATTGTCTTTTATCGGCAACACTGTATTATCTATATCCACATTAATCAAACCTTTCAAATATTCTACATCTGCCCTACGGCCGAAAACCATTATACATCATTTTTTAAGATTCAATATAAAAGAGTGTTCCAATGACAGTTTGCTTAACAAACTTAATTCTTTACTTATAGCCTTACAGTCCTCAACAGCATCAGCCCTATTAAATGATAAATAAACCTGTGTGTCATCTGCATAACACTGAGCAGAACATACTTGTAAAGCCTCTAAAATTAAAGAACTATAGATGGCATACAACAGCGGAGACAAAGCCGAACCCTGAGGTACGCCACTGTTAATCATCACAGGAGCTGACACTCTTCTGTCAATCTGAACTGACTGACATCTGTTGCTTAAAAAATTAAAAAATAATTTATTTAACTGCCTTCTCAGAAAGACCAACATAATGAAGAATAGCCAGAAGTAACTTGTGATTTAGAGTATCAAAGGCGTTTGAAAAATCTAACAATTCCTGAATTGTAATTTTACTTTTATCAGTAGCTGTAAAAATATCGTTAGTAACCCTTGCTAGTGCTGTTGAGCATCCATGGTGTTCTCGGAACCCTGATTGAGTTTCAGGTAACAAATTATTGGACTCCACATGTCCAGTCAACTGAGCTTTTATGACCTTTTCCAAGATTTTAGGCACACAAGGTAGAATACTAATAGGTCGCAAATCAGAAACAGAAAAACTGAGTAATGCTCTGAGAGGCAACGGATATTGCGCTGAAGATATGACGTTCTATTAATAAATATAAAAACCCAACTCCTCAACA
Organism: Diaprepes abbreviatus; assembly: GCA_034092305.1. Taxonomy (NCBI): domain Eukaryota; kingdom Metazoa; phylum Arthropoda; class Insecta; order Coleoptera; family Curculionidae; genus Diaprepes; species Diaprepes abbreviatus. The sequence goes on along the minus strand of JASJET010000047.1, from coordinate 384,664 downwards.
AAATGTCGCCACCCCCCCCCTAGAGCTTTGAGTTCAGGAAATAGACCCGAGATTTTGCCTCTTATACTATAGTTTATTCAAGAATTAGAGAGAGTAATAAATCATTTTTGGGTTGTATAACAATAGATATTTGGAAGTGTGAAGTGTTAAAAAGGATTTTAATCCTTGTCATAGGCGTCGGAAGGAAGTTTATTTTATCACTAAGTGTTTGTGGCATAGAATATTAATTCGGTAATAAACCTAAAATAAAAAGTTCTTATAATATTATTTTATTTCTTTTGATTTCTTAATCATTCACATACATTACAAAATGTAGATAATTTTGACATATTTAACACAAATCACCTTTCAGTTTATTTATTTCTTAAACCATCTGCAGAATTACAATTAAACACTAAAAAGTGATGCAAAAGTAATTAGTTTTTATATGTTACAGTTAAAATTAGACCTACTTATTTTTATTTCTATTGTACAGTGAAACTATTTTCGCTCAAACTAATTATAATTGGTTCCTTTATCTCACCGATCATGAGATCGAGTTTCCACATTTTCTTTTATTCTTTCATTATATGGATTTTTCCCAATTTCTTGCGGTAATTTTATTCAAAAAAATCTTTCAAAAGTTCAGTTGAATTGCTAATTTTGTAAGTTGTGTTATTTCTAGCAACTCTACCTTTTACTTGAGAAAGATATTTCTTTCTCCAACGAACAGTTTCCGGACGATCTATAAGAACAGATTTTCTATCTGGTTTATTTCAGCAAAAATTAAGTTCTCTGAGCAATTTCCAGAGTTCATTTCTTTTAATTTCAGGTAAATCGCGATCTTCATTAATTTTAGTTAGAATCTTGTCGACGGTTGGGATCTGCTTCTCATAATAAAATGTATGTACAACTCCTTTTATTGCAGTTTACATCTCTTCTTCCAACGAGGTTTTTCGTCTGCCTGTGATTGGGAGTACTAACAGTTCCAGTGGTTTTTTCTCCTTCAGTATTCGGTAAATAGTAGGTTTTCCAACTCCTGTCATGTTGGAACACATCTTTATCTAGATATTGATATCTTAAGGCATCATAAACATTCATCGTAATAAGTTTTTCGTGAAGAAAAAAATGCCCTGGTTTAACGGTTTTGGAATAAATACAGAGGTGGAAGCCATATCTTTTGGGTATCTCACTAATCTCAAATAATATATGAAAACAAGCCCAAACAAGATAAATCACTAAGGACACACAGTAAGGTGTACTTTGCTCACTGATAAAAATTAAATTGAACTATCAGACATTTATTACAACATGCTCGCATCCCCCCTTGTCGGCAACTTATTTTTTCTTCTAATCGCCCCCCCCTCTCCAAGAGCTCTAAATTCAGAAAAATAGACCCGACCCTGCTTTTTACACTAAAAATGGGAATGTTGCTGGTGTCTCCCCTCGTCGACAACTTGTTTTCGCTTGCCATACTATACTTTTGAGATATCACCCCCCTCCGCCCCTGTCACACTTTCAGTTAACTAAAAAATAATGAATTTTATTCCCACTCTGTCACCACACTTCGGAGGATTATGGGAATTGGAGGTCAAAACACAAGTGATCTTATGGAAAATAATAAAATATGCATGGAATTTCAATTTCAAAATAATAGATTAAAATAATTATCAAATATTTCAAAATATTTTAGTTTTTCTTTTATTTTAAAAATTCAATTATGTCATTACTAAGGCACACATCTCAGCATAAATCGTTAAATTATCGTTGTTCGACGACCGATAATTCTTCCTGTAAAAATACGACCGTTCGATATCATTACGAATAATTGTATGCACTTTGGCTACAAATCATCGGTCTAATCATAAGTTTGCGGATAATATTCCCGGGCATAATGCCGGACCGAAGTGTTAATGCATCGTTATTACCGTCGATCGAAGATCTGTGCCTTCCGCCATTATGAGAGTATGTATGGACACGGGCTGTTATAAAGTTGATCTTGTGAGGTCCAGATAGATATACGAGGCAAAAAATTGCTTTAGAGAAAGTTCAAAAGTGTTTTAAAAGCTTTGAAATACTTAGAAAACCTTTCTTATTAAATTTTTAGGAATGCTTAGTAGTTCCTGTTGCTTCTCCCAAATTTCGATTACTGCTCGGAGCTTGAAAATTTTCCGCAGCTAACCAGCGTGCTACAATATAGGGTGTTCGGTAAGTACCTCCTAGTTCTCGGAAGCATACAGGGGAGACCAAAATAATCCTACTATGTCATAGAAAAAAATTCCTAAAGTGCCTCTTAACCAAGATATAGAGCCCTAAAGGGGTACCCAGCCATTTACCTTATTGACTATAAGTTTTGAACCCACTTGTATAATTTAATGAAATAATAAATACAAATAATGTAAACTTGTATTTTTTGTACTCTGAGGAATCTCTTAATTGTCAGACTGATCCTGGGCTGTTCAATTCTACTCTAGTAATAGGGTTTCTCAGGTTTTGGAACCTTTTCAATTTCGACTTATAGATTGACCTGGTAAAAGCTATTGACTTGACTAGGTCTAATGTTGTTAGATTGGAAGGAATAAGTATAAGAATGATAAAACTGTATAATTACTATATTATTCCGTACAAAACACATATATTCAACTCTGGTGCAATTGGTGAGTGTTTTCCTAATGCCTGGAAAAAGGCCTTAGTGTGCTCCCTTCCGAAAAAATCTAACCCAGAACAATCCTCGGGTCTTCGATCTCGTTGGTCTTTAGCTGCCTTTTCTTGGTAACATTTTTGCAGATAAGTAACTTTATAACGGAGAATGATCTGTTTTTGGAAGTCTAGTCAGATTTTCAAAATGGACATGTACAACAAATGCTTTGCAAGATATAATGAATCACGTTTATTAGGCAGCGCATGAAAATATCACTACTTCATTGGTATCTCTAGACTATAGTAAGGCATTCAACACTATAGAGCATGACCTTCTATGTGCAAAATTAAAACATTTTTGCTTCTTAGACAGTTTGATAGAATTCATGTGTTTGGCCAATAGGAGCCAGATAGTTGTTACTGAGTGAACAAAATGAAATTGATTTATATTTAAGACGTTTTTAATTAAACTAAATACTCGCAATTAAATGCACTGTATTGTCACTTAGAAACTATAGTCACAAAACACAGTTATTGCACAAAGATGTGCTTTTCTGAGCGCACCTGTCGCTTCGAATTCAAACTGTCGAACTCTCTAACTCTCTGTTGTCTCCCGTCTTTGCATCACGCTTCCTCGATGTGTAGAACATACAACAGACAGCAGAACTTTTCCAGAACATACTTCAGCTTTGCTACTCGCAACAATATGGTGTTGTTTACTTCGACTAATCAAGCATAATTGGCGTTTCTGCGTAGTTTCGCCACTGCTTACAAGATAGCGCTGTACTACTGTAGCTTTGCTACGTCGTGCACTTAACTTATCTACTCTCCGTAAGATGTCACTACTATACAATTTGCAAGGTCATAAGTCGTAACAATACATAACGCACAGTACGGACATTGATCTACGCCACAATGAAATGTCCTTGACACTTGCCCGTAAATACCAATCGAAACTCGGAAATGAAGCGGAGTCCACCCCTGCGTCCTGTGCCACAGATATCCCACTCACCGGTTAGTACAAAAATTTGCCCGTAATTCAAAATCACAGTGTGTTGCCTTTAGTTTTACAAATGAACAGGTGCTTCACTATGAATCCCACATTTATATTTTTTGCAAAATTAGTTTAAAATTTTTTCTTCCCAATACCGAATTATTTTTAAATAATCATTTCAATTCGATTAAGTTATTCATTTCAAAAAAAAATATATATAAATATCTTGACCTTCTAATTGATTTAATTAACATTACGAAAATTTAAAAAGTAGATTTCTTTATATATCCATATCCCAACAAGTTCCGTTATTTATCTCGTCATTTTACATTATTTTTATTAAGTCCGCTTCCTACGCGAAACCAGCTGATTTTTCGCCTACAGTTTTGGCCAAAAAGGGCGAAATTGTGTTCTGCCTGTAGTTGTTTCGTTCTTTAAACGAAAGACGTTTACGCTGAGTCACGTGGTATTGAATCATCTCTAATTAAAGTAAACAAATTACAAGGTACGATAAAAAGTTCTATGTGACTTTTCTTCGATCTACAATAAAAATAATTTTACTGATAACGTTTCGAGATTCAGCATATATATATATATATATATATATATATATATATATAGATATATATATATATATATATATATATATATATATATATATATATATATGTATTAAAAGCAAACGTACTCTGTTTTAAAATGGTTATAGACAAAGCACTATCTCAGATTGCAAAGAGTGGAAACATCTACCCTGACAATGCACCGCCACCTGCAGACTGATTTCATACTCATTAAATCCCATCAGTACAGAGTGAGTCAACCGTTGGATGAAGTAGGTTTGTGCCTTTTCGGTGAAATTAACAAAGAAACTATATTTACTGTTTGATACAGTTTATTTTTACGCAGATTTTAAAAATATTTAGGACTCTACAGGGTGAGCCAAAAAACTAGGACAGCATAAAGTTGTATTTTTTTAAATAGAACACCCTATATACGAATCATATTTTCGATTTAGCTTATAATTTTAAATCTTTTTTATTAAGGGTTTACTATAACAAAACTTTATAGTTTCTGAGATAATTAAGTTTAAAGAAAAAAAGTCACATTTTCAAGCATCAATTCAATCCTAAATAACGTTTTCAATTTTTTGACAAATATATTCCAATTTGGAATTTAGCAAGGCCAAGGACAAGTTAACATAATTTTTACCTAACATTTGCAATAAAAGCTACAGGATGTTGAACACATCGGCTCAAATTTGAACAAGTTGAAATGAATAAATATCTTTTTTTTTTAAATGGTATACCCTGTATATTTTCATGTTATTTAATAGAGTAATAAAAACCCTAAAAGTTTTGTTCAATATATCCTATACCTATTTATAATAGTTTTTGAGATATTTCAGTTTTTCTTATTTTCCATACTTTTTTACAGAGATAGTCTTCATTATCATAGTAGCCATGGCAAAAACAATGTAAAAGAACATTTTTCTGTGTGTCAAATTTATAACCGCAATCGCTTCTTTTGGTTTTTATGTAGTGTAGTTATACATTTTTACTTTTATACTAAATTGAAACAAAAAAATTACCTATTAAATACTGAGATTAATTATTTCTTTTTAATAAGTGTTCGAATAAACGACCCTCTTGTGCAATGCACAAATTTAGTCTTTTTTGCAGATTTTCTCGGACCCTGAACAAAATTAGTGGCGTTATTGTTCTACAGGTATCCCTAATCCTGTTTCGCATATCTTCCACTGTTGTTGGTGGATTAACATACACCTTATTTTTAATATAACCCCATAGGAAGAAATCTAATGGGTTGATGTCGCAAAACCTTGGTGGCCACTCAATGAAACCCCCACGTCCAATCCATTTTTGCGGATATCGTTGGTCCAAAAACGCACGAACTTCACGATGGTAATGCGGAGGCGCACCATCGTGCTGGAACCACATACTGTCGAGCTCATCCCTATCGAGACCTTGAAGCAGTTGGGGTAGTTCTTCTTGTAGAAAGTTCAGGTAACTATGGCCATTTAGTGGTTCATTAAAAAAGTGGGGTCCAATAATTCGATTATGATGAATACCACACCAAACATTTAAAGACCAGTGGTTTTAATGTTGCACCTCTCTAATCCAAAATGGGTTTTCTGTGGCATAATAATGCATGTTGCGTCTATTTACGGCACCGTTACTTCTAAAAGTAGCTTCATCACTAAACATTACCTTGCATAATAAATTTGGATTTAATTGAATCTCCGCATTTATTGTACGACAAAAGTTTACACGACTTTCAAAATCCTGTCTATGCAATTCTTGGTGTAATTCTATGTGATATGGATGATACCTATATTTCTTGGTAGTACGATTAGCGGTGGATTGTGATGCTTCACATAATGCTGCTAACTGACGGCTACCAGTATAAGGATTTTCCTGAACATTTAACAATACTTGTAGTTCTTTTTCTTCATTAGTTACTGGTTTGTTGACCACTTTACCTTTTGGATAATCAACAGTACCAGAAGAATCAAATCTTTGCATTAAGTTTTGAAAAGTATGGGTATTAGGCTGGCGTCGATCAGGATACTTCATTTTGTAAATTCTTTGAGCAAGAAGGCAATTTTTTTGAGCCTCTCCTATTGTATAAATCATATCTATTAACTCATTCTTTGGAAAATTCATTTTACAATATAAGATGAATGCAAAAAAAACCAAACTACACTACATAAAAACCAAAAGAAGCGATTGCGGTTATAAATTTGACACACAGAAAAATGTTCTTTTACATTGTTTTTGCCATGGCTACTATGATAATGAAGACTATCTCTGTAAAAAAGTATGGAAAATAATAAAAACTGAAATATCTCAAAAACTATTATAAATAGGTATAGGATATATAGAACAAAACTTTTAGGGTTTTTATTACTCTATTAAATAACATGAAAATATACAGGATGTACCATTTAAAAAAAAAAAGATATTTATTCATTTAAACTTGTTCAAATTTGACCCGATGTGTTCAACACCCTGTAGCTTTTATTGCAAATATTAGGTAAAAATTATGTTAACTTGTCCTTGGCCTTGCTAAATTCCAAATTTGAATATATTTGTCACAAAATTGAAAACGTTATTTAGGATTGAATTGATGCTTGAAAATGTGACTTTTTTTCTTTAAACTTAATTATCTCAGAAACTATAAAGTTTTGTTATAGTAAACCCTTAATAAAAAAGATTTAAAATTATAAGCTAAATCGAAAATACGATTCGTATATAGGGTGTTCTATTTAAAAAAATACAACTTTATGCTGTCCTAGTTTTTTGGCTCACCCTGTAGAGTCCTAAATATTTTTAAAATCTGCGTAAAAATAAACTGTATCAAACAGTAAATACAGTTTCTTTGTTAATTTCACCGAAAAGGCACAAACCTACTTCATCCAATCGTTGACTCACCCTGTACATAACATCAAACAAAAGTTTTACGCGAAATTTTGACTAACCAGCAATTTTTTTAATTGTTTTACTCCATTATAACATATTTTCATAAGATTATCCCAGAAAATTCTTGATTTCTTTGTCACGAAATCTGTTAATAACCTTAAAAACTTCCGACCTACCAAGACCCTTAATTTAATTGATTACCCGTAGATAAAGTAAACATTACCTTATTATGAAACCTCGTATATCCCTTACAAGATTTTCCATCGTTTCAGTAAAGAAAATAAATAAGGGCTTAACCACAATCTCGTCGTTTTAATTTACACCTTGCTCTTTGTTTTAATTCGCATTGTGGGTGGACTCGGAACGACGACGACGTCTCGCGAAAATAAATTCACGTTATTAAAAGTATTATTTACAATTAGGAGGAAAAGCCGTTTATCAAAAAATTTATTCCATTATCGGAACCATAAATTGTTTTTAACACCTTGTAAGAGGCGCCTACACGATGGGTATGCAAAATATACAGGGTGTGAGACTTGCCTTGAGGCATTTTTCCCTGTTCATGTAAAACCGATTGTTAATAATTTTCCGATTTTTCTACGTACGAGAATTGGTATTCCTTTTATTTTTTCGAGTTTCTTCTAATTTATTTTGTCAATAAATATTACGATATTGAATCGCCTCTTTTCCATCCGAATTGAGAAATTTTTCATCGCAAATGAAGCAGGAAAAGAAGCCAAATACTTTTTAATTAAATTAGACGGTCCTCAATGCTCAGCATTTTTTTTTTTTGAAGATACTCTACTATCAGGGACGTAGCGCAACCTACGCAGGGACCGCGGCGCTTTCGCCCCAATAAAGTTGCTACTTTGAATCCATTTATCACAAGGTGTCAGTAATTATTTATAATAAATGGACACATATGCAACGCAGGGCGTTTAAATTTATATTAAACTAGCGACCCGCCCCGGCTTCGCACGGGTGCAATGCTGATACTAAATACACTATAGAAAAACTGTGACTATTTATTTTATTTTTACAACAATTATTACATCGGCCTCCGACGCGCTATTTATAGGCACGCTGCCGCCGCCCCGGTCGGCCAGTACCGCCGCAAGCGCTACTTCCCGCAATTTTAAATCTGTAATATCTTCGAAAATATTCATTTAAATCTTGTGCTGTAAAGGACCATATAGATCTATATTAAATCAACAATGTATTTAAGCTATTTAATTGGATAAGGATTAATGCTGTATTGGTTAAAATCGCTTCAAAATTTGCCATTATTTGTCGTAAAAAGTAAATGACAAAAAAATGTTATTGTGGGATATCCATGAGAGATAGACATATACCATCGCGGAGTTTTCTGTAGACCTTTTCAATGTGTACAAATAATGTAGACCTTTTCAATGTGTACAAATAATTAGTACATTATTTTGATAAATCTCGTAGGGTTCAGCCTGCGTTTGCAATGTAAGCGGAAAAAAATATGATAATTAACGACATCACATTAGAAACCTCAAAAATAACAGTATTTCTCCACTATTTAATGGATGTTATTATACATATAAACCTTCCTCTTGAATCACTCTATCTATTGAAAAAAACCGCATCAAAATCCGGTGCGTAGTTTTAAAGATTTAAGCATACAAAGGGACATAGGGACAGAGAAAGCGACTTTGTTTTATACTATGTAGTGATGTACGTCTTTTGAAGACGCTGTTTCTGCTTTTCAACCGTTCAAAAAGCTCCAAAATTCGGTCCTTAACAGGCAGATAAAGTTGCGAAAAACTTTGAAAAATTGAGTTCGTTTCGAATTTAAATGTTTATCAAATCTCGGGATTTAGAGCTTTTTAGACGTTCAAAAAAAGAAATTCTGCTTATTTTTAAAACGCGTGATTCCCTTCTTTAAACATCTAAAAAAGTCTTGAGATTTAACAATCATTTAAAGTTGAAATAAGCCCAATTACCATTTAGATTTTTTTTGCTTTATTTGTTTATAGGATCGCGAGTACTAGAGCTTTTCAGACATTTAAAAAATATAAAGAAGCAGCTTTAAGAGACGCACAATTTTTTTTGAACGTCTAAAAAGCTGTAAAGCTCGTGATTTTAAAGGCGGTTGAAATTAGAGTAGTTGTTCGCCCTTGCATTATGATAATTTTTAAATGGAGAAAGCAGCACGATAACACAAGTAAGAATTAACAGCTTTAGCTACATTATCTATAGAATGCGAAAGAACTAAAAAAACTACTCATAAAAGAGTTTATAAATAAAAAGGACAAAAGTATGGCACGAATTCGTAATAACACATAAAACTGAATATTTTATGATATATTTGATGCTTGTTTTGATGTGTAAGAATAAAATTACTTTCATTCAAGTCAATATAGAACCTTTTTTTTATCAAATGACAATATTTTTTTATGTGCCCTTAGAAAGTTGACATATTACCTTTATTAAAACGTAAGTTGTCAGGAACACACCCCCAGGTCCAGCGCGTGGAGTATGTGGGTTCGGAAGCTTGGGTTTTGGTTTATAATCTTGCTTTGCTCGCCTGTCTGCTGTGTAATGGATATCGATCTAGCTGCGTGTAGGATTTGTGGTTTCGAGAGCTTGGGTTTTGGCTTAAAATCTTGCTTCGCTCGCCTGTCTGCTATGTAACGATTATTGATCTCGCAGCGAGTGGAGTATGTGGATTTGGGAACTCGAGTTTTGATTTAAAATCTTGCTTTGCTCGCCTGTCTGCTATGTAACGATTATCGATCTAGCTGCTCGAGGAGTATGTGGATTTGGGAGCTTGAGTTTTGGCGATACTCTTTTAAAAGTTCGTTCCGTTTGCCTGTTTGCTGTATAACGAACGTCGATCTCACCACGCGTGAGGTATAAGGGATTGGAAACTTGACATATAAACGTCGATATTATGATTAATGCATGTCAAAAACAACCTATATTACAGTTTATTTAGCATTAGAACTAAATTATATTGCTAAATTAAAAAGAAGGCCCCATTGAGATTTCGCGGGGAGAGGGATGAGCTTTCAGCTACGTCGCTGTCTACTATGGCTAACCTTCATCTGCTTAATCCGATTTTTTAGCATACACTAAACATCAAGAACCCCATAAACAGCATGTCTAAAAATTGCAGATATATTTATTCATATCAATTTGGTACCTTCAAAATATTGAAGCAAAGATAAGTCATCAAGGATAGATATTGTTATTGCTAATAGGAGTATTATCAACTAGAGGTTACCCGTCGCCCCTTCGCCTGTACTCAAGTCCCCTGGGGATTTATAAAAGGCCAATGCATTTTCATTGAAATCTATTTTTAGGTGTCTTTTCGTGCATATGTTCCAACGAAATATCCTTACCGTAACTGCCTCAGCGCAAATACGTCAGACATGATTGCACACAATTTATCAATATTCAATAAAATCATAGAAATGTTTTACAGTACGAGAGCCCACACATTGGACTCCTGAGCCACATTTCTCTTTGAGTATGTTTAGAAAAAGTCTTTGACAGAACATTTACTCTGCGTCCGCAATTAAGAGCTTCCAATTTTAGCATCAGCTTCACTATCTGTATAATACTGTGTCATAATGTTATAAGGAGATATCAAACTTAAGCTACTACGATCAACTCTGCAAGTTGAAGATTCATTCATTCATCTCATGCTGTTTCATGTCTAAGCCGGAAACCGATGTTTCAGCTGAAGTGAAATTGATACGTTCAGACGCGGAGTTGAAAGGTCCAGATGAAGGTTCTCCTTTTGAGTCATATCAAGACCCAGAAACTGACGTTTCAATCAAATTATTGTGGTCATATCAATAGATGAAAGATCTAGATAACTACTGATTTGATCTAGAATTGATAGCTGATGGTCTATATACTTATGGCTTTTCAAAAATAATTTCAAACACATTTTTCCGGCGATACCAGATTCACCTATTGGTTTTTGCAAGTTATTACGCTTTGCCAATATAAATGCCATTCGACCAAGATCGCTTCTCGTCAAGCCATCAAATTTGTTTTACATCTTTAAAATATATTCCACTTAAAGGCTTTCATAATGGGTACCCAACATGTTTTTTCTTTTTAATATGGTATTTGCTGCTTCATATGGAGGCAGTTCATATTTCATAATCGAAACAAAGTTGCTTTGGGTACTTGAAAATATTTCGCTGTTTTAAAATAGCCCATTTTTTTTCCGACCATTTTTATAGCCTCACTCATCTTGTCTTCATTCCAATTTTCTCATTTTTTTTTAAGGGTGGCGATGGTATTCTAAAAATTAATATAGAACATTATTTAAGGAATGAGAAAAAGAACGATTGAAATAATTTATTTCATGATCAACACTGTGACATTTGATTTCAACATGATGAAGCACATTTTGGTAGAAAAACTCTGGATAAAATATTTCCTGGAAGCTTGACAAGTAGAAGGGGGATGGCTTCCTCTGTCACCCGATTTAACCCCTTTAGACTTCTATCTTCGGGGCCATTTAAAGACTGCAGTCTGTATTACAACGCCAAACACTTTAGAGGATTTTGAATAGAGAATTTCAAATATAGTGCAGGATATCCCTCATCATCATTTGCGTAACATACTTTAAAAGTTTTCAGAAAGTCTTGGACACTGTAATATGACTGAAGAAAAATAATTAATTAAATAGTTTAAATTATTTTTTATTATTTTTCTTTTAAAAGGGTTTGTATTTTTATTTGTATTTTATTTATTGAAGATTGAAACACCAGATAGCATACAGGTTGTTCCATTTAAAGAATATATAAGTAACATGGTCATTTGACAGTTGTTGACGTCACTGACATATGGAACGTACAGTTAAATAAAATATTTGTAGGTCTGAAGGTTGAGTTGAAAAAACCCGGATCCGCCGTTACTTACACGTGTCAAAACAATAAGTTTATTTTTTTATTAAAAGAGTTTGAGTTCCTATATATTTAATTGTTAATATTTTCGAAACAATTAAATTTCCCCATAAGGGGTGCTAAACAAAAAATATTCTAAATTTGTTCTGGCATATGGAATGCACAATAGAAAAATTGTAGTTCTGATAGTTAAATTAAACCCGGATCACCTATTACTTGCCGTTTGCTCTTATTTAAGTCGTTTCGGATCATTTACCCGACCCTGTATAACAGCAAACGGTATTAGTTACATTTAAAAGATTCAATTATTCCTTCTGTGATATTTAAAATTCAAATCACCTTATTTGGTGACTCAGCTCACTCGTAATCTAGCAAAAATTCCAAGAAACAAATAAGACCTAACAGGTTCGATATGTTTGTTATTAATTAAGAACCGATATCCTGTTTTAGATATCTTAAGTCATTTACATTATTTGAAAAAAAAAGATCCTAAATTAGATCTTTAGTCACAAATTGTCATGTGTGTCTGTAAAAGACTAGTCATCTTATTATATAGTGTGTTTCTGTAAAAAGTGTTATTTTTAACTTATGTATATGCTGGAAAAAATATTGCAACACTCTCAAATCTCGATAAAGTTCGCTTTTACTTTACAAAGAAAAGTATCCAGGGAAAAATTCTAGGAGGGTTTGGAAAATACAGAAAATATGTCCTTTAAGAAAAATAATAGAAGAAAACGGGTTCTTACAGAAGAAATATAAGGTTACAAATACTTAAGATGGTCGAGGCAAATCCTGATTCTAGATCAATTAGAAGAGTGGTGAGAGTAATACATATGACTGTCCAACGAATGATCCATGATAATTTGTTATACCCATATCATCTGGCAAAGGGTGGAGGTACTTTCTGCCGAAGATTATGCTCCACATCTTAGATTTGTAACTGGTTCTTAAATAAGATCAACAAGAATTTTTTGTTTAACTCATCCATTTTATTTACTGACGAAGCTGGAGTTGCAAGGAATGGTATAATTAATTTCCATAATAGTCATCTATTGGCCGATGAAAATCCGCATGGAATAATACAGTCCCGATACCAGCCAGTTTCGGCAGGAATAATTGACGATTTTTTTATTGGTCCCATAGGAGTTCCTTCAAAATGGATTGCAACCTTTATTAGAAGAATTTCCACTTGAAATACGTTAGCAGATATCATGCATAAACGGCGCTCCAGCTCACTTTGGACAAGAGGTGAGGGAATACCTTAATAAAACGTTCCGGAATAAATGGGTAGGTCATGGAGGGCCAAAAACATGGCTTCCTCGTTTCCATGATCTTAATCCTTTCGATTATTACTTATTAGGGCACTTTAAAAACATAATTTATTCCGTTAACATCCGTGACGTGCAGACTCTTCGTCAAAGAGTTGAAATGGTATCAGCAAATTCGAGAGATGCCTGGTAGTTTCTGCACTAGTAAGAGAATCCATAAAGAAACGCATTGGAAAATGTATTGCAGCTGGGGCACAGCATTTTCAGCATCTTTTGTGATATTTTTTTGTTTGAATAAATTTTGTTAATTAAGTTTGTAAGTAAATAGCACATTTATTATTATTAATTAATTAGTAGTATTTTATTTCAAACTTCTAATAGTCTTTTTTAAATGTTATTCGAGAAGTTTTTAAAAATGAGTAATGTTTGTGCTTTTTACATTTTTTTCATGTTATAACATTTTTACATATTTTTGTATATGCAATGAAAAAAATAGTATTTACGAAAGGCTTAGTTATAGAAAAATGACAAAAATTACAAAGAAAACGCAAGAGGAAAATTTTATTTAAAACAAAAATCATATTTGAGGAAATGATCCAAAAAAATCTTACCGGAGATGTATCATATTTTTTTAAAATCCTACGGTAATATCCATACGCACGCCACTGAGTAAACTACGAAGTCAATTTTTTTACTATTACTAGGGCAGTATCAAATTAAGCTCTGGCTAAAATTTGGTTCCGTTATCTTCTAGCGTTCGAAAGTTATAAGATTAAAACAAATTTTTTTAACACTCTGTAGCTTAGAAATGAATATTCGTAGCGCAAAGCTACATATGAAAAAAATTTTTTATTTCTTATTAACGAATTCACTGTTTAATTCATTCCCAACCTTTGTGTTACACCCAGGCGCGGATCCAAGGGGGGGGGGGCGGTGGGGGCGATCGCCCCCCCCCCCCAAGAGCTTGGAGTTCAGGAAAATAGACCCGATTTTGCCTCTTATACTATAGTTTATTCAAGAACTAGGGAGAGTTTTTCATTTTTTACCTTTTTTTTCTTCGCAAACTACCTGTGTTCTTTAGTCCGGTGTCTTTGGCAAAATCTGTTAGACATATATTTTTCATAGGAATGGGTTATAAATTTTATAATCAAAAATACTGGTCTATAATAATGGACTATTTGGGTTGGATAGCAATAGATATTTGGATGTGTGAGGTGTTAAAAAGGACTTTAATTCTTGTCATAGGCATCGGAACGCGTCAAAAGGAGGTCTATTTTATCACTAAATATTTATGGCATAGAGTATTATTTCAGTAATAAACTTAAAATAAAAAGTTTTTATATTATTTTATTTCTTATGATTTTTTAATAATTCACATATATTAGAAAATATAGATAATTTTGAAATATTTAACACAAATCACAACTGTAGTTTTATTATTTTTAATATTGGCATAGAAACCTTTTTAGGCACATTCAGACTAAAACGTAGCCTTTTTCTCTCAAAAAATTCTAAGTTATAATTTAAATACTTACAAAATACCCATTATCAAAAATACAAGAAGTTAAACATATATATAAAAAAAATAAATTCGTCAATATAATATTAAAATTTTTTTGGGGCTATCGGTCATTTTATTATTAATTAAAAACATTTTTGAGATATTTGACATTCCAGTTTATTTATTTCTTAAACCATCTGCTGAATTACAATTTAAACACTAAAAAGGGATTCAAATGTCATTAATTTTTATATGTTACAGTGAAGCTATCTTCGCTCAAATTAATTATAATTGATTCCTCTCTCACCGATCATGAGATCGAGTTTCCACATTTTCTTTTATTCTTTTATTATATGGATTTTTCCCAATTATCTGCAGTAACTTTATTCAAAAAAATCTTTCAAAAGTCCAGTTAAATTATTAATTTTGTAAGTTGTGTTATTTCCAGCAACTCTACCTTTTATTTGGGAGAGATATTTCCTTCACCAACGGACATTTTCCGGACGATCTATAAGAACAGATTTCCTATCTGGTTTTTCCCAACAAAAATTAAGTTCTCTGAACAATTTCCAGAGCTCAGTTCTTTTAATTTCAGGCAAATCCCGATCTTCATTGATTTCAGTTAGAATTTTGTCGACGGTTGAGATCTGCTTCTCATAATAAAATGTATGTACAACTCCTTTTATTACAGTTTACATCTCTTCTTCCAACGAGGTTTTTCGTCTGCCTGTGATCGAATATACCTTGGAATTACTAACAATTCCAGTCGTTTTTTTCTCCGTCAGTGTTCGGTACATGATAGATTTTCGAACTCTTGTTATATTGGAATACATCTCAACAGAGCTTTTAACATTATTATCTAGATATTAATATCTTAAGGCATCATAAACATTCATCGTAATAAGTTTTTCGTTGAGGAAAAAATGTCCTCCATCTTTTGGGTATCTCACTAATCTCAAATAATATATAAAAATAAGCACAAACAAAATAAATCACTAAGGACATACTGTAAGGTGTACTTTGCTCACTGACAGAAATTAAATTGAATTATCAGAAATTTTATTGTTGCAGTAAATTTATAAAAGCTTATAATATTTAAATATAATTAGATTTACGGCAGTTCTCAGTTACCGGGGGCACTGAAGCAGGTACGTTGGAGGTCTCGGTAACAGTTTTATTACTCTCTCTAGTTCTTGAATAGAGTATAGGAATGTGTATGCTTGCGATCGCCCCTCCCCTTCCCAAGGGCTTTGAGTTCAGGAACATAGAACCGATTCTGCCTTTTATATTAGGAATGTGTATGCTGCTGGCACCCCCCCCCCCCCCCGTTGACAACTTTTTTTTTGCGATAGCACCCCCCCCCCAGGAGCTTTGAACTCAGAAAAATAGACCCGATTCTGCGTCTTATACGAGGAATGTGTATGTTGATCGCATCTTCCCACCCTCTGTCGGAAACTTGTTTTTTCTTGTGATCGCCCCCCCCCCTCTCCAAGAGTTTCAAATTCAAAAAAATAGCACCGTCCCTGCCTTTTACACTAGAAATGGGAATGTTGCTGATGTCCCCCCCCCCTCAGGGACAACTTGCTTTCGCTTGCCATACTGTACTTTTGTGATATCACCGCCCCTTCCCCCAAGGAGAGAGGCTGGATCCGCCCCTGGTTACACCCTGTATAATTACATTAATAATGAACATTCTGTAGACGTCTCGGACAAAAAATTCGCAAGAATCCAAACGTCCTGTGGTAATATAATATATATATATATATATATATATATATATATATATATATATATATATATATATAATAAGTATGACTACTTTATACATGTAGTTTTCATATAAAATTGAACTGTGTACCCAAGAATATAACCAACTGGAACATATTTAAAGGTTGAAGAAAAATATATATATATATATATATATATATATATATATATATGTATATATATATATATATATATATATATATATATATATATATATATATATATATATAGAAAAAGCCAACTAAACCGAGAGGTTTAAGACATTTTTGTGGGGCTGTAGTCAAAAGGATGGTTGGCCAGAAAGAAAAATCTTTTTTGTTAGTCTAGCTTTCGAGAAATTTTTTTCCCTTTCTCAGGACTTCTTCAAAAGAGAAAATTACCTTCCTGAATTCTATTACTATGAATAAAAATAAAGAAAAAGACCTACCAAAGTGAGTATGTATAAAATCACTTAACAATAAGATCACATATCATTGTTTTAAAAGGCAAAACTAATTTGGTTAATTAAGAAAATAATTTTTAAAACACGTGGTCGTCGTTAAATCGCCATTTTAATTTGAGAATGACTTTGATTTTTGACAGTTGAAAGCCCGTTTTGATAGGTACAGTTTACACCGCCCAAGAACAGATAATCGTTCTGGGAGCGGAGATAACCGTTCTTGAAAAATTTTATGTTATTAAGCGAAAAGATAACGAAAAATGAAAATTACGATTAGAAACTGTAATAACAAACAAAGCAAAATGCTACTTACTTTTACAGTAACATTCAGAACAATGGTTAAAAAGTATCTGACTGAGAAAACCGACTAGTAGGGGACCGATTTTCATTGCTTTCTAATTGTAATAAGTAACTATAAATTACGCTAAGGTTTTTCCATGTCTCCTCTCTTGTTCATAGTAATAGGATTAGGGAGGTTATTTTCTCTTTTGTTGAAGTCCTGAGGAAGCGAATAACATTACTCGAAAGCTAGACTAACAAAAAAGAGTTTTCTTTTCAGGCCAACCATCCTTTTGACTGAAGCCCCAAAAAAGTGCCTTAAACCCCTCGGTTTAGTTGTATTTTTCTTAACTAGTCCAGTCACGAGGCTACCTCCTTTTTAAATATATATATATATATATATATATATATATATATATATATATATATATATAAATATATATATATATATATATATATATATATATATATATATATATATATATATCGCAATGGCAACATTTCTCCTAAAAATTTCGGTTTTATTCTTTTTTTGTCGTATTTACTGCCATTTCTCAATAAGGAATTGTACACTTTTTCTCAGTTTCAGTTTTAAATTCAGGGAGCCGTCACCGTTCCGCCCACTCTCGATGTCCGTCACCTCACGAGGAGTTGCTAAAAGTGTTGAACATGTCTTATCTTGATGGTATTCTTAATTAAGTATATTAAACGGTGGTTTTAAGCGAAATTTATAACACCTTAAGATCAGCCTTGTTTGGTTAAGAAAGTTCAAGCAAAAAAGGAGACGAATGAATAAGTTTAGGAAGCCCCTTCAATGTAGTGTGTTAATTTTCTTTGCAGAAGGCGTTTTTTTCTCAGTAAATTATCTTGTATACGTTGATTATAATATAATTAATATCTAAATCTGAAAAATTATAATTTAAATATACTCTTGGGTGTAATAAGAAGAAATTATTAGTAAATAAATAAAAAATAGGTCCTTAACAAGTATTGTTTTCAAATATGAAGCAAAATATTTTTATGGCAGTAATTGTATAGGATGCTCTATAAAAAAATATGAAATCCCACTTCTCCACACAATACTGGTTTATAGTCGAGTCAAATTAGACTTAAAAATATTCAATATCTGAAAAGTTTGCAAGAAACTTTAGTTTCTGGATAAAATCACTCAGAAAAAATGCCAGGAATGATAATTCACATTTACGTTAGTCTAAAAACGTAAGCTCAAAGCAGAAAAAAATATTTATTACAAAATTTTCAAGCTGTTAGTGTTTTTTCTTGCGTTATATCTCCAGAAACTAAAATTACTTGCAAGCCCCAATATGACTAGACTATTATTGTACTTACATGAAAAAAACGAAAACAAAATAATACGAAACTAGTTTTTATATTCAACAGACCAGGCGCGGATCCAAGGGGTGGGCGGTGAGGGCGATCACTCCCCACAAGGGCTGTGAGTTCAGGAAAATAGACCCGATTTTACCTTTAATACTATAGTTTCTTCAAGAACTAGAGAGAGTAATAAATCATTTTTTACCCTTTTTTTCTTCGCAAACTACTTGTGTTCTTTAGTTCGGTATCTTTGGCAAAATCTGTTATAAACATATACTTTTCATATGAATGGGTTAGAAATTTTATAATCAAAAATACCGGTCTATAATAATGGACTATTTGGGTTGGGTAACAATAGATATTTGGAAGTGTGAAGTGTTAAAAAGGATTTTAGTCCTAGTCATGGGCGTCGGAAGGAGGTTTATTTTATCACTAAGTATTTATGGCATAGAATATTATTTCGGTAATAAATTAAAAAAAAAATATAATATTATTTTATTTCTTATGATTTCTTAGTAACACTACATTAAAAAATGTAGATAATTTTGACATATTTAACATAAATCACAACTGTATTTTTATTATTTTTAATTTTGTCATAGAAACCTTTTAGGAGCGTTCAGACTGAAACGTAGCCTTATTCTCTCAAAAAATTCTTAATTATAATTTAAATACTTACAAAATACCAATTGTTGAAAATACAAAAAGTTAAACATATATAAAAAATCATGGGATCGAGTTGCCACATTTTGTTTTATTCTTTTTTTATATGGATTTTTCCCAATTTTCCGCAGTAACTTTATTACAAAAATTTTTCAAAAGTTAAGTTAAATTATTAATTGTGTAAGTTATGTTATTTATAGCAACTCCACCTTTTACTTGAGAGAGATATTTCCTTTTCCAACGGATATCTTCCGGACGATCTATAAAAACAGATCTTCTATCTGGTTTTTCCCAGCAAAAATTAAGTTCTCTAGGCAATTTCCAGAGTTCAGTTCTTTTAATTTCAGGTAAATCGTGATCTTCATTGATTTTAGTTAGAATTTTGTCGACGGTTGGGATCTGCTTCTCATAATAAAATGTATCTTCAACTCCTTTTATTGTAGTTTTCATCTCTTCTTCCAACGAGGTTTTTCGTCTGTCTGTGATCGAATCTGGCTTGGGAGTAATACCAATTCCAGTCATTTTTTTCTCCTTCAATATTCGGTACATAGTAGATTTTCCAACTCCAGTCATATTGGAACATATTTCAACAAAGCTTTTAATATTATTATCTAGATATTAATATCTTAAGGCATCATAAACATTCATCGTAATATGTTTTTCGTTGAGGAAAAAATGCCCTGATTTAACGATTTTGGAGTAAATATATATTTGGAAGCCATATCTTTTGGGTATCTCACTAATTTCAAATAATATATAAAAACAAGCACAAAGAAGATAAATCACTAAGGACACACAGTAAGGTGTACTTTGCTCACTGACAGAAATTAAATTTAATTATCAGAAATTGTTGCAGTAAATCTATAAAAGCTTATAATATTTAAATATAATTAGATTTACGACAGTCCTCAGTTACCTGCGGCATTGGAGCAGGTATGTTGGAGGTTTCGGTAACATTTTTGTTACTGTCTCTAGTTCTTGAATAGAGTATAAGAATGTGTATGCCTGCGATCGCCCCTCCCCCTCCCAAAACTTTGAGTTTAGGAAAATAGAACCGATTCTGCTTTTTATATTAGGAATGTGTATACTGCTGGCACTCCCCTCCCGTTGACAACTTGTTTTTCTTGCGATAGCCCCCCCCCTCCAAGAGCTTTCAGTTCAAGAAAATAGACCCGACTGTACCTCTTATACTAGGAATGTATATGCTGCTAGCAACTTGTTTTTTTTTGTAATCGCTCCCCCCCCTTTTTTTTTCTAAAAGCTTCAAATTTAGAAACATAGACCTGATCCTGCTTTTTACACTAAAAATGGGAATGTTGCTGGTGTCTCTCCCCCCCTCCCGTCGAAACCTTGTTTTCGCTTGCCATACTGTACTTTCGTGATATCCCCGTCCCCCCCCCCCAAAGAGAGAGGCTCGATCCGCCCCTGGCCTTAACAAATACAGTTTTCAAATATGAAGTAAAACATTTTTATAGAACTAATTATATAAGATGCTCTATAAGGAAATGTAAAATCTCACCACTCCACGCAATATTGGTTTATAGTCCAGTTAAATTAGGCTTAGAAATATTCAAAATCCGCAGAGTTTACACTTACACTTGCGTCAGTCTATAAAGGTGAGCTTAAAGCAGAAAAAATTATTAATTACAAAATTTTCAAATTTTTAGCATTTTTTCCGTAATGTCTTCAGAAACTAAAGTTATTTGCAAACTTGCAACCTGAATATCTAATTTGACTGGACTATTTTCATACTTACATGAAACCGAAGACAAAAAAAAACGAAACTTTAGTTTTTGTATCCAACAGACTTCATATCAGTTGATTTATAGGTGTCAAGGTGTGTGCATACAAGTGAAAAAGCACAACAAAATATTTTTATTTGTGTCCAGTGATGCTTTGTCATGTTTACCCTTATAAAATACCCTTTATGACAATGTACAATGGCCCTAACCAATTAATATTTATAGAAGTCAAAACGGCCAGACAAAATAAATTAGGCATTAAGTATTTAAGGCCCTTTCGTATCACAATAGAGGTGGGTTCGGGGCTTCAGTCTAGAAATATTGGTATAAAGGAGTAAGATTGCGTAAGTTTATTGTACGGTTTTATTGTGGTTTTACATAATAATGTAAATTAGCTGCGCGCTAATAGCAATAATCTCCTAAAACATGAGTATTTTTTACAAGAATGGTGATGTTGCTCTCATATGTTATAACATCCCGAATCTTTACGTGAAGATTTATAATTCTTAAACTGAATTTTACAACAATGGAAATAATGATAAAATACCAGTGTCCAGTAAGTACCTCCTAATTTCTCGGGAGCATAGTCAAAATAATCCTACTACATCAGAGAAATTAGAAACAAGCTTGCAGCCACACTCGTTGGGTCTTATTTTTGACAGGTGTATATATATATATATATATATATATATATATATATATATATATATATATATATATAATAATGTCTTTTTATTAGCATCAAAAATATAAACTGAACAAATACAATAATGGACGGCGAGATTTAGCATAGCTACTCATCTAATCGTCTGTTTTCTTAAATTAAATCGAAGAAAAAGTAAAAGTAAATAAAATCTAAGATATAAAATTATTTGAGAAAAAATAAAAATGTAAATTCTAAAACATTCATGTTCACACTTTTGGGCTTTTACGTGCAAGTGATCCAGAAAATCACCGCACCCGATCACGCGTACCAATAATAAATAATTTAACAGCTCTTTTGAAGCTAGCGACATTCTTAAGGGCTACGACATCCGTAGAAAGTGAGTTATAAATTTTCACTGCATTATATCTGAAAGATCTCTGAAAAAGGGCAGTTCTATGTTTCGGGACAATGAACCTGGAACTATAACGTGTTTGTCTCCAATGAATATCACTGCCACGAATTAATTTATTGGATAGATAAGAAGGTGCTTCTGTCAACACTATCCTATTAACAAGGGTTGCTAAATGTATAAAGAATCTTTCCTCTAAATTAAACCATCGGGATGCCCGGAATAAAGGTGTCACATGATCGAACTTTCTCATACTGTAGCAAAACCTAAGCAGGCATTCTGAAGTCCCTGGAAACTATTTCTCTCACGTAATGTAAGTGCTGGCCAATATACAACGTCACAGTATGACACCAAAGACAATATCAAAGGGTCGCAGAGTCTCAACTTTATATTAGTTGTTAAGACATCTTTACGCATATAAAGAATTTTTAGCTTATAATAACACCTTTGCAATAAATTCGAGGTATGTGCCTCAAAGCGAAGTTGTGCGTCAAACATTACCTCCAGGTTCTTGGCAGAGTCCGACGGCGTCAACATTGTATCACCAATTTTGATTTTAAAAATATTACTCTCTACAATTTGTTGGCTGTGCGAACCAAAAAGAAGAAGTTTCGACTTTTTATCATTCAGACATAGTCCATGACCCCTGGATATCTCCAATATGATCTATAAATCATCATTAATCTGCTGTGCAGCCTGTGTCATATCGACTAAATTAAACGAGCAGTAAACTTGCAAGTCATCAGCGTATTGGTGAGAATGACAAGTTTTTATAAATTTACAGAAATCCGCTGTATATGGCGAAAATAACAGCGGCCCAAGAATGCTGCCCTGTGGTAC
This sequence comes from Diaprepes abbreviatus, assembly GCA_034092305.1. Taxonomy (NCBI): domain Eukaryota; kingdom Metazoa; phylum Arthropoda; class Insecta; order Coleoptera; family Curculionidae; genus Diaprepes; species Diaprepes abbreviatus. The sequence goes on along the minus strand of JASJET010000047.1, from coordinate 361,833 downwards.
ACCCCTATTGAAAGTCACAAATTCAGACCTCTCATTTCCAATGCACACCCTTTGCATTCTATCTCCAAGATAACTCATAAACCACTCCATTGCACTCCTCCCAGTTTTGCAAAAAACATCGTATGATCCGAAGTGTCGAAGGTCCTACTAAAATCCAATAATATAAGAGATGTCGTCAAACTGCAATCACTTGCACCAAACACATCATCGCTCACTTTAAGAAGTGCAGTAGTTGTACTATGTAAAGGGCGAAATCCCGACTGTGTAGATGGTAAAATGCCTCTTGAGTTCACAAATTTGCTTATCTGATCATAGACAATCCTTTCGAGCATCGGTAAAATACTAATAAAACGAAACTCAGAAATGGTAGTGGGATTAGAAACCTTAGGAACTGGTAATACATTAGCACATTTCCTCTGTAAGGGAAGGAAGAAGTAGAAAGGCACTTATTAATTATGAAAGTTAAATAAGATGTGAGACAAGGGGTGATCAACAATATCATCTTACAGTCTATCTCATCAGCTCCCAGAGCATTTGACTTTATCTTAAAGATAACTTCATTCACGCGGTAATCGTCAACTTTGGAAAAACAAAAGCATCGGTTACATCCCCGAAATGCGAATTCCTGTACTTATCCAAAAACCTATTGTTAGATGTTATATCTATCAAAGAAATACTGTTGAGAAAATGATCATTATAACCTAAAGGGGAACCCATATTTGAAGGCAACGATCTAGTTGATGTGTCAATATTAAGTCTCTTCAAAATACAAACATTATTCCAAGAAAAATAGAATTAATATCCAAATGAAATTTTGTTATGACCACATGTCCGAGGTGATGCCACACTCTATTCTTTCTAATTTATTAAATTCTGTATACGATTTCGTGTTTCATCAAAAAGACCTTAAATTTAAGAAACTTCATAAAACACTTGAAAATCTCAAGGGGCAGAAAGAACCAAATTCAGATCGACACTTTTTCTCGGATTACAAATTTCATGACAGGGTTGCTAATTTGTCTGATTGTCAGTTCTCTGAGGATGAGCTGAAACTATTGGGCTTGGGTTTGGGTTTCTCTTTGAAGAGCTCGTCAAGCAGAACACGACTGGAAAACTACTCTACCGAAATTGATGCGTTGATAGACTTCTTGACAGACAACATTGATTCTAGAACATCCCTTAAACTACAAGTCTATCAAATCTTGAGGAGAACCCTAAGAGATGGTAAGGCAAGTAAATGCATTGAACACAAAACTTTCACTAGTATTGTTGAAAACATTAAGACTAAGATTCGGTCCAATGGACTGATACTGTCAAAGGCAGATAAAGGTAATTGTTTGGTCATTATGAATGAAGATGATTATTTGTTAAAAGTCGGGAGCTTCCTAGACGAAAACAATTTTAAAGAAATTCCGAACAATCCACTTTCTAGTTTTATTATAAAAACAAAAACCTACTTCAACTTATGCTCAGATTTTATAAAAAAATATAATGGAAATAAATATCTTCTAATTTCTAACCCGTGTTTACCCCGTTTATATGAGTTACCAAAAATTCATAAGCTAGGAGTACCAATTCGACCTGTTATAAGTTTTACCAATACTCCCGTTTCGAGACTGTCTTCTTTTTTGAACGCAATCCTGATTAAACTTATCAAAGATAAGCCTAAGTTTTGCCTCAAGAACTCCACAGATTTGGTCAAAAGACTGAACTCTGTAACCATGCCAGACGACTCTTTGCTTGTTTCCTTCGATGTATGCAATCTGTTTACGTCGATTCCGAGGATGGAAACTCTTCCGATTATATCAAATCTGTCGACAGCGAACAACATCTCTAGTGATGACCAACTTAGTATAATGACCCTTCTTAAGTTCTGTTTATCTCAGGACTTTTTTGCTTTCAATAACAAATATTACGAACAACCCTCGGGGTTGGCAATGGGGAATCCTCTATCTCCTCTTTTAGCGGACATCTTCCTGGACAACTTGGAAAATGCACTAATTCCGAGATTGATTTCTGAGAGCAAGATAATTAACTGGCTTCGTTATGTGGATGACAGTTTTACAATTATTCTGGGCAATGAACAGCGGGCTATTGATGTCCTAAATAGTCTTAATTCTCTGCATCCTGCCCTGAAATTTACCTTAGAAATAGAAACCGAAAACAAACTTAATTTTTTAGATTTAACTATCAAAAAAACCAATAATTCTCTCAGTTTCAAAATCTTTCGAAAACCTACTCAAACAGACCACATAATTCCTTCTAATTCTAACCACCCCTTACAACATAAAATGGCCTCAATAAACTGCTATGTTAATAGATTGCTCAACATTCCCATGTCAGCAGAGGATTACAACAACGAGGTCAATATTCTGAAGCAGATTGTCGTAAACAATGGGTATGAGCACACAGTCATCGACAAATATATAGAAAAAATTAAAAGCAAGAAAGAATCCCAAGAGGCTTACAGCTCGACTCCTTACAATGAAAGTCAGCAAGGAAAATTTTTCTCACTCTCGTACCTAGGTCACTTCTCTAATAAAATAGCACGGACTCTAACAAACCTCACTCAAAATGTGAAGATTTCATTTAAGAGTGTAAATCAACTCAGTTCCCATCTGGTCAATAACAAACAATTGATATCTCATATTCAAAAAAGTGGGGTCTATCAACTTTCTTGCCCAGACTGTCCTTCGACGTATATAGGAAAAACTATTAGACCATTAGCAGTCCGAATTAGAGAACATATTAACAAACCTCGGGCCTCTGTGTTTGGTCACCATATTAGTTTTACCAAACACAGTTTCTCTCCTACTCATAATAGTAAAATCTTATACCACTCCAGGGGTAATAACTCTAAAACCTTGGATTACAGAGAGGATCTTGAAATATGCAGGGAGATAAAGAGAAACCCCGATCATTGCCTCAATGTAAGAATGAACAACGTAAATGACCGCAACCCCATTTTCAAACTTTTTCCTTAAATCATTAAACAATTTAAATGTCTGGGAGCTGTGATTGCGTGGGGTGCAATCTTATAATAATTTTGATCATCTTTTTCAGTTTCAGACACTTCATTCTAAATATATTAATAGTTTACACATTTCAGCAAATTTTAACTAGTCTATGTTCGTGTAATTTGTTGCTTTTTTACAAAAATGGAAATTATTTCACGCCACTGAACCCAAGTGTTCGAAATAGATCACAGAATGGCCGATATCAGTAACGCTATAGATTAATAAACTTTAATGCCCTTTCTTTCTGCCTTTTCCCCCTTTTTTGCTCATTGCCAATAATTTACTGATTTTAAATACAACTGACAGGGAATTCAAGAATGGAAATTCATACAGAAAATCCCTACTCAGGCTTTCACACACTTGTATGTAGTTTTGATTTTTGGAAAGTTTTATTGCCGTGTTATACTATGACTGTGTGTGGCATAACCTCACCCTTTTGGGTTGTTATTGAAAATGTTTATTGTTTTAATCATGTCAACGTGCACTGTGTATTGAATGTTCTGGTTTTAATTTTAATTTTAAATGTTTCTGAAAATTTTTTAAATTGTATACATCTTGTCCTGTGTGGAGGCTAAGCTCGCGACTTTTCTCAAACTGGCAGGGTTGAGGTGTGCCCTTTGACGAGTGAGTGTGGTTGGTGAGTACTGAGTAAACTTATTTGCTGACCATATTTTCTCGTTTTTAGGGTCTGAGCCCTGAGGATGGTCCGATAGAGACCGAAAGCGCTTGGCCGATTGTAATAATTCAAATATACACTGAAATACAAAGTCTGTCAATTTCTTGATTTCTTCGGTGTACAATCTGTTAATAACTTATTCTTCAAAATACGCCAAAAATTTCCCGGATCCATATATATATATATATATATATATATATATATATATATATATATATATATATATATATATATATATATATATATATATATATATATATGAACTAAAATGCGAACTGTAAATGCAAACTTCGCTCCATCATAGCCTTTCTCTGTTGGAGTTTGAGCAGTTTGAATAAACCGCTACAGAACACAATTTATCCTATTCCAGCATCATCGAGATGATGGCCTTCCTGTACCACCATATCGAGAAGAAAGTCAAAACTTACCCTCCCCGCTACAGTGATACGGCAGAGGTACATGTTTCGTCGTTTCGTCTATACTAGACTCATCAGGGAACCGACATGCACCTGTTTGTGCAAAGGACAGATCGGAAGGAAATATGCAACATGTTTCGTCTCTACGAGGGGCTATAACATTATTAATTTAAATAGAACGCTATACTTTTTACTTTTCCAGAAAATGTGCCTTTTAAATACCTATCAAATGGTATAAGGATGTTCTATAGCTAAGTCTTCGCGTTTTCACAGAATACGCCAAATAATCGTTTTCTGCATCATTTTGAGTTCTTTGAATAGATGTTCCAATGTATCTAGTTGCCTATGGCATTTGGAAATGACAGGTAATTTACAACTATAAGGATAATAATCAGGAATATATTTACAAATGTTTAGAAACTCGGAACGCGATTTATAGTCGTCCAACAAGCTATAAAGCAATAATGGTATTAACATATTAACGATAGCAAAAAACAGATGCAAAATATTTATAGTAGATGTTCGAAATGTCGACCATCCATTTCCAAACACTTACATATTTTTTTTCGAAACAACTGCTAAGTCTGGACAACAATTGCGGGATTACAGTTTTAAAAGCTTCTCTTATGCGTATTTTCATGTCTTGTGGTGTTGTCGGGGGCGCATTGTAGACAATCCCTTTTATTTACCCCCATAAAAAAATCTGGTGGAGTTAAGTCGGTAGAGGCCAATTTTGAAATCCATCTCTCCCAATCCACCTGTTTCGAAAGTTGCTATTTAAAAATTGCCGAACCTCGCGATGATAATGAGGCGGAGCTCCATCCAGCTGAAACCATATAATTGTTCTAATATTTAAAAAAACATCTTCTAATAACACTGGAAACTGGTGTAAAAGAAAATCGCGAAACATCAAACCGTTTAAAGATCCTTCAAAAAAGTCGAGTCCAATTAAGTATGGACCAGTATTCCTCCCCACACATTAACCGACCACCTATTCTGGTTTCTCATAACTCTCTATTCCTGCGGATTTGAATCAGAATAGTAATGGAAGTTGTGTCTATTCACGATACCATTATTATGAAAAGTACAGTCATCAGTAAATAACACGTTATGAAAAAAGTGTATTAACACTGCCACTTTATCTAACACCCACAAGCAGAATTCAGTTTGATTGTCAAGATCATTTCCGTGAAGCTATTGACAAAGCGGGATTTTATAAGGATGAAATCTATATTTGTTAAGAATCCTTAAAACACTTGCTTGGCTAATGTTAGTATTTTCAGATGTATGTTTCGGTCTAATATTGGGATTTTCGATCACTGAACCAAGTACAGTTAAACATTTTCTTCATCCTCAGTGACAGGTTTTCTTATAATAGGTTTTTTATAACTGACACTTTCACTTTCCCGAAACTGGTTTAATAGTCTCATAAAAACTGCTGGTTTAGGATGGTTTCTTTCAGGAAGCCTTTGAGCATAGACTCGAAAAGCCAACAAACAATTTTGATGACATTCTCCAAGGATAAAAATCATATCAATACGCTCTTTCTTTGGATATATCTTCATTTTGATAAAGCAATAACACAACAATATTCAAATAATTCGAATCAATAAATGAACTTTCACAGTTTCAAAAAAATAATACCGCTTTTATAGTAATGGACTTTGCAGACTAAACTGACAGATTACATGAATTATCTGACGTTTCTAAATGCCATAGGCAACTAGATACATTAGAACAAAAAACAAAAAATGGTGCAGAAAACGATTATTTGGCTTATTCTGTGAAAACTCGAAGCTATAGAACACCCCTATACCATTCGATAGGTATTTAAAACGTACATTTTCTGGTAAGTTGAAAAGTATAGCGTTCTATTTAAATTAATCAAGTAATAACTATCTATAAAAAGAGACTTGCAGAAAAGATCAAAGACAACTCTATTAAAGATTCAGATGATGTTGAAGAAAGTTGGGGAAAAATCAGAGGAAATGTAGATAAATCGGCCGAGGAAGCATTGGGATACAGAGAAGTCAACACAAATTCTAAGCCGTCAGCTAAGCACTGGTATACTCCTGAGGTGAAATCATTGGCAGCAGAGAAACGACAGACTTACCTCCGATACAGAAATAACAAGTCAGAAACAGAACACAATCGATACAAAGAAATAAGAAACAGAGTAAACGCCGACATAAGACAAATCAAAAACGAATATTGGCGAAGATTCACAGTAGATATAGAACATGACTTGTATGGGGCACAAAAGAAGGTATGGAACATGATCAGAAGAAGGAAACAGGATATAAACGAATATACACAATCCCAAAAAATTTCTGAGCACGAATGGGAAGAACACTTTAAAACACTATATAGAAATACAGATCAATCACAACAGAACAACTACCCACCCGAAAATGCATCTGAATATGACGAATACACCAAGGAAGTAAGCCTCCAAACGACGAAAGACACGATAGCCAAATTAAAAACGAGAAAAGCCCCAGGACCCGACAATATTCCCAACGAACTAATTAAATATGGTGGAAATGCATTACACGAAGAACTAACAAAACTCTTTAACAAAATAATTAAAGACCAAGAGATACCCCGAGATTGGAAGAAAAGTATAACAGTACCTATTTTCAAGAAGGGTGATAAGAAAATCACGGAAAACTATAGAGGAATAACTTTATTAAATTCAATAATGAAATTATTCACCAAAATCCTTGAAGGTATAATAACTGACTATTGCAGAATATCAGAAGAACAGCAAGGTTTCCGCAAAAGCAGATCTACAGTAGATGCTATATTCATCGTAAGACAGATAGCAGAGAAATCTATTGAATTTACTAAGCCGGCTTTTATATGCTTTATAGATCTCACTAAAGCCTTTGGTAGGGTGAGACTGGATGATATTCTGCAAATAATGTGAATTAAAGGCATCCCAAACAATTTAATTAACATAGTTGAACACCACAACACAAATCTCAGTAAGCGGCAACCTAACTAAGGATGTACCGATAGCATCGGGCATACGACAGGGGGACTCTCTGAGTCCACTACTGTTTAACATAGTAATGGACCAAATAATTGAGAACGTCAAAAGAGCGGCACCAGGGTACAGAATGAATACCGGGGAAATAACAATAATATGTTACGCTGATGACGCCGTCATAGTCTCGGAAAATGAAGACGATCTCCAAAGACTTCTATTTGCATTCCACACCATAAGCAAGCAATTCAACATGAAAATATCCATCGATAAAACTAAGTCAATTGTAATAAGCAAAGTGCCCTTAAGATGCAGACTAGTAGTGGATAACAAACCAATAGAACAACTCATGACCTTTAATTACTTAGGAGTTGAGATATCCGCAAACCAAGACAGAACAAGAGAAGTAAGAAACCAAGTAAACAAGGCAAATAGAATCTCAGGAAGCCTGGCGGATATAATATTGCACAACACATACATGAGCAAGGACGCAAAAACAAAAATCTACAAGACCTGTATTCGACCGATAATGACGTACGCAATAGAGACTAGAGCTGACAACACAAAAACAAAATCAATTCTAAGAACTGCCGAAATGAAAGTACTAAGAAGAATATCGGGATACACATTAAGAGAACACATACGCAATTCAACAATACGCGAGGAACATGGAATACAGGATATAGTAAGATGGGGACGGAAGCGCAGAAGAGCCTGGAATGAGCACCTAGGAAGAATGGCGCAGAATAGGATAGCGAGAATCGCCCGAGATGGAACACCGGAAACCAGAAGACCAATAGGTAGACCACCTAAAAGGTGGAGAGAGTCCTGGATTTCAACATCGAATGAAATGAATGATTGAGTTGGAAAAAACAGGCTGTAAGCCTATAACAAGAGGAAAAAGAAGAAGAAGAAGTAATAGTCACTTAAAGTTCTTATTTGATTAGTTTTAATTTTGCAAAAACACCGATGATATTCAATAATTGTTCCATTTGTAATTTTGATTTAGTTTTCAAACCGAACGTTTATTTTAAGCATTTTATTTTCTATTTATTGTTGCCTCCTGATTCGCAAAATAATCGATGTTTTATCACGATCATTAATACCCGGAAACACTCAAGAGTGCACAAATAAATTTTAGCAAGCAACTTTTATGACTTTTCTTGTTTATACTGTTTATACTTTCCTATAATTACCTTTAAGAGCAAAAACGCGAATCCTTATCTTCAAAAGGTGCTAATTTAATTAATGACTGATTAATTTGCTTCTGAGGATGATTAATAGCCGCAAAACTAAACACACCCGTAAACGGAAATGGCTAAAAGCAGTTGGGTAGATTTTAATCTTTGTTACTTTAGGTAGTTTTGGTATTCGAAACAAAACTATTCATACGTGAAAAACGAATATTGAAAATGGGATTAACAAGTAATAACGCAGCTTCACTAAATTGTTTTTACACAGTAATATAACATATACAACTCTAGTGTTGCGGAATAAGCACTTAAAAAGTTTTGACACACGAACGTTACAGTAACTTGAAAGTTTTATTTAGAGTTAAAAATGATATACTGACAATAAAGCTCCTACGAAAATCATTGTATTTCGCTGGTTTAGTGAATTTAATCGTTGCCGTCGTTCACTCATGGACGAGTCGCGTAAAAGTCGTCCAAAATCTGTTGTAGCTAAAGAAAGCATCGATGCTGTACATGATAGGATAACGCAAAGTCGTCCTGTGACATATCGAGAGATTAAAGCATTTCTGGGTATTAGTCACACCAGTATACACTTTGTCATAAAAAAAATTTCCCTAACGGAGATACAGTGCCCTAACTGGGTACCCAGTGATTTATCTTATTCGTTCTAAGTTTTGAACTGACTTGTATAATTTAATGAAATATTAATATTTTATAGACGTTATAAAAACTCACTGAACCATACTAGTAGATGTTTTAGATTATCAGAAAACTCAGAAACGGACTTGCAGCCACAGTCGTTGGGCCTAATTTTTGACAGGTGTCATTTTAGACCTAAAAACTGATTTTTTAAATACTTTTCTCATTCTTCTTCTAAAAAGGTACTAATTTATTTCGATGAAACTGTCTGTTTTCGAGATAAATCGATTTTTATACGAAAAAGTCAAAAGTAACTAATGCTAAACACAAAAAGGTAAAAATCAAATTATTATTGTTAATACCTACATAATGAATTACTATTGATGGAACTTGTCAAAACCGCTTTTAAGTAAAAATAGTTTTAAAATATGGAAGAATCTTCTTACGCAGAGTATGCTGAGATGCATTTAATTTATGGTGAAACATTATCAATTTCTTCGACGCGCAGTAGCAAGCACGAACAGTGAAACAAAAAGTTATTTAAGCAGAAATTCATCTAACTCAACAAAGATTTAACTTTGCTGCAGATTTATAAATCATAAAACTACTTTTCTGCCTACCGACGAAAGCGCAAAATATACCTGGCGTGTTCTTGGGAGTACTAATCAAGGAAATTAGAGGGGATATGAAAAGCTACAAAAATAGGATAAATCCCTAAAAAATTATCACCATTTTTCCTCAGTGTCCCGGAAAACTCAAAAACTACATGCCAAGCATCACTTCAACCGGCACTGTTAATTCTGAGGAAAACGCCAAACTTAGATGTTTATTTTCAATAGTACTAGTTAAAATATTATGTATGTAAAATGTTTCAACAATTTTTGCAAAAATTTTAGTGAATAAATTTAGAAAAACTTGCATTTTTAATGAAAATCCAACCTCCCGGAAAGGCTATCGACCATCAGACTCGCAAAACAACTAATATTCGTTTGACACGTTGCCAAATGTTAAATACTCTTGTGGTATAAACTATAAAATTTGTCCATCTCAGTCAACAACATAGTTTAATATTTGTAATGTTTTATACAGTTTCAGGGAAAAATTGAACTTAATCAGCCAAAATTTTTGGTTAGTTCAGGTTTAGCTTGATTTTGGTTAATTTGTAAAACTAAAACTAATCTGAACTAACATAGATTGATCTAGACTTATACTTTCGTAATATAAACTATTAAATTTATCAATTACAGTTAACAAATAGTTTAATTTTTGTAATGTGTAAATAAGGGTAAAATTAATCTTAAATTAATCTTAACCACCAAAAATTTTTGGTCAGTTTAGTTAGTTCAGGTTTGGAATAGTTTTGGTTAGTTGAGAAACTAAAACTAACTTGAACTAACCTAGATTTATTAATTAAAAATGTTATTGTCCAGCAAAGACCACGTAAAGGCGGGACAATCTGTGAAATAAAAGAATCTATGTCGCATCTGGCAACAGCGCTAATTATTCATATTTTGGGAACGAATTACACCACTTTTTAATATCGGAAACCATTTTGTTTTTATCTGTTTTTTGATAATTTTCTTGAGTTTTCCGATAAAGGTGTGCAAATTTATGAATTTTTATATAGTACAGAGGCTTCTGTTGGTATGGAATTTGTGGTTGTAACAAACGATTTAGTACAAAAAATTGAACTTAGAGTAGAGTGTTTTTCACTGTTTTTAGCAAAACTTAGGAAAAATTATGGAAAACGGTCAGAATCATGTTCTACCACCTCGAAATGGGGGGAATTACTGAAATTTTTTCAAAAAAAAACCTCGTTTACTAGATTTTTTATAATACAAATTTCTACCCAGTGAATTATGTTTAAATCTATTTTATGCCAGTATTTATTTTATTAATCATTTAATAATGAACTCTAAAGTGTAAGTTTCCAATATAATAACGTAAAAAAAGTTGCTCAAGTCCAGTCCTGTCCCTTGGCCTACTACGCAAGTACAGTATAACCCCTTTAAGGGGAGTACAGCTTGACATGCCCGACCGAATTTATTTTAGGGTATTCTCCTTCTTTTTCTCCCTCCAACTTCCTTGGTACTCATGACACAACCGTTCTGAAGTTAGAAACATAATTAACAGCTGATTTTACTCATGTTAGACGTGTTTATTTCACATTCAAAGCGCGCTTAGGTCAAGTCAAACCTAAATCGTTTTTGGCTTGACTTAACAAACCTTAGCGGACTTTAAACATAATTCTTCCGTTAAATTCGTTATTTCCAAGCAGCTCCTAGAAGGTCCTTGACTTGAAATGCGATAGTAATTAATTTTGGAAAACAAATAACCTGATTTTGTTCATAAGACACGTAATTTGAATTAAAATTTAACCGAAAAATTGTGCGTTTTGCTTTAAATAATGTTTTTCAACTTAGCATTAAGAAATACTACTAAAAAAATATTTTTCTGCCATTCCTTCTGATGCAGGGATTAAATATAACTCTCTAATTACCGTTACGATAAGAATACATTGTTAAACTGCTACAACAACTCTTTATAAACTTGATTCATACGGATTATTTCCTTTTTCGAGTACCCAATTATAATTATCATGTCAAATCGGGTATAGTAACGAGGAGTTAATTAAAAGGAACAATTATTTATGGTTCTTATTGGACAAGAAACAAGAGTCAAAACATTTCATCGTGTTTGTGTTACTGTTTATAGATAAACAAGGATAGTGCTGGAAAAAATTATGTTCCTAATTTCCACACCAACTGCAATATTTTTGAAATTTTAAAATGGTGATAATGTCTTGCGTATTTTCAGGTTTTTAGGCTGATCATATCGGTTTGGTAACTTCGGGTTGCTTCCATATTTTGCGATGAAATTTTGTAGGCTTATGCTTTAAATTAATCCAAAAACAAATATAAAGTAAAATTGCAAAAAATAATATTTATAATACCTTCTTGTATGTTGAAAAATTAAATGATTTTTTTTCGTTTACAGCCCCCCCCCCTTCCCTTCCCTCGTCTTTAACATGGAACTAAATATGTCAAATAACTTTTTTATTTAGTCGTATCATTTAAGAAATTAGAGCCTCCAGCGTTTTTTCTTTTTTTCCAAAAGTAGATATTAAAAATCTGAAAAAATAGGACACAATAGTCTCTAAAAATCACATACAAATTTGTGAGGCTGAAATATGAGAATAATTTATTTTGGTCCAAAAGTATGCAAGTTTACCGAAAGCGGTAAACTTGCATACATCCTGAAAAATAATTCAATTCCCATAAATCTAAAAAGAAAAGTATACGACACATGCATATACCGGTGTGTACGTATGGATTAGAGCCATGTCCCTCACCAAAAAGTCCGCTAAAAAATTAGAAACAGTCCAAAGAGCGATGAAAAGAAACATGCTTGGAATATCATTAAGAGACAGGATTAGAAACACTGAAATAAGACGCTGAACGAAAGTCAAAGACATCGTGAAGGAGGTTGCAAAGATGAAGTGGCGATGGGCTGGTCACATAGCCCGATATGAGGACAACAGATGGACACGGAGAATCCTGGAATGGAGACCGAGGGAGGCAATAAGAAGCACGGGAAGACCTCAAAAAAGATGGGTAGACGACAAAAGGACAGTGGCGGGCAAACAGTGGATGAGATTGGCGAAGAATAGAGAAAGATGGAACTAATTGAGAGAGACCTACATCCAGGAGTGGATAAACAGAGGTTGACAAAGATAGAGAGAGAAGTCCAAAAGTTGATAGTTTTTGAAATACAAGGTGTCAAAGTTATAACTTTCTTGAAAATATAATTGAATTTAATGTGTTATTGTGTAAAAGACTCGTCTTAATCCCCTTCATACTTCATACCTGGACGGATCCAAGAAATTTGAAATGTGTTTAAGGGCCAACAGACTCAGCACAATAAAAATGATCGAACATTATACTAACGGAGAAATAGCCGATATGATATTATTTTACCATTATTGCCAAGGAAACCGTCGAAAGTCAGTGAGAGTATAGAAAGAAATATTTCCAAATAGACGCCTCCCAAACCACCAAACATTACCGCTGTTAAAAGGTATCTTCTAAAAGCCAGCAATTTTGCTGCTGCAACGATTGATTATGGATGGAATCTTATAGCTAGGATATTGGAGAATGAAGAGGAAATTTTAGAATAAATTGAAGAAAATCCGAGTCTGCGTACCATTTGGAACCTAGTCAGTACAAAAGTTTTTACTGCTCGACCTCAAATTGAGACTAAGCTTCTGTAGATTCATTAATAAATGGAAAGCACATGATGTAAATTTTCATTTACTGATGAGATTTGCTTTACAAGAAAGTGTATGATAAATTTACATGACGAACATGTTTATGCTGGCGGAAATCCTCATGCAATAAAGTTGGTGCATTATCAACATGAATTTAAAATTAACATCTGGACAGGGATTATTTATTGACAGATTTATTATTGGTTCTGTTATCTTACCACCTCGTTTACAAAGTTTGTATTGCATAAAGCACCTGGTAAATTAGCCAAATTTATTGAATGATCTTTCACTGACTACTAGACAAAATATATGGTTCATGCACGACGGTACACCCCCACACTTATCATTAAATATTCTTCTTCTTCTTTATCCGCATTTACAAACGTCGAAGGTAGGCAATCCAAATGGCTAGTGTAATCCTAGAAACTGCTGCTCTCAAAATGTCGTTTAACGACTGACCAAACTATCGTCTTAGATATTGAAGCCATGAATTTCGACGTTTTCCAACTGATCTCTCTTCTTGTATTTTTTCTTCCATAATAAGTTTAAGTAATTCACACCCCTCACTCTTCATTATATGTCCTATATCACGAGCTTCTCATTCTTTAATATTGGCCATCACTTCTTTTGTTTTCTGCATACGTCTAAGAAGCGTTAGTTACCTTTGCTACCTATGGTATTTGTAGAAGTCATGTGTATAAATACATTCCAAAAGCCTCGATTTTTCTTTGGATGTTTGGCTTGAGAGTCCAATCTTCATACCCATATAGTAGAACAGACAATGTATAACATCTAATTATTCCTATTATGAGCTTTAGACTGAGATCTGATTGTATGAAGAATTGTCTCGTGTTCATAAAAGTTCTTCCAATTTGTTTGATTCTTGGATCGTTTTCTTCATTATAATGGTACCGACATATTTTAAAAACGAAACTTGTTACATAATCACATTAAATATTAGAAACCATTTAAATGAGAATTGTCAAAATCGAGGGATTGACAGAGGAAATAATACTGCTATAAATTTGCCAATCCGCTTACCTGACTTAACATCCATGGACTACTTTTTTATGGGGAACTCTTAAATAGAGTGGATACGGTAGATCGGCAAACACCGAAGAAAAATTGTGGTGTACGAATACAAAATTCAGTCAACACTTTACGCTTAGACGCGGAATTAGGTGAGTAAATATAAGTGACGTCATTTAACAGTTGTTGACGTCACTGGTGTATAGAATGCACAAATAATTAGAAGAATTTCAGTTCTGAAGTTTGTAGTAAACCCTTAACTTAAGCCGTTCCAAAAAATTTGCTCAATCCTACATATATATATATATATATATATATATATATATATATATATATATATGGAGTTAGAAATATTTTTAAAAAATGTTGAAATAGAGTACAAATCATTTTTACAAAAATTCATCTTCGTTCAAAAATAGCGAAAAGTAATTCTGTAAATTTGTATTTGAAATTAAAAATTTTAGAGTTGAAATCAAATTTATACATAAAAGAATTGCTAAACAAAAAGGCTACCTACAACTTATTAACCCTATTCATATATACATATGTTTCCATAATGATTTGTTCTGTTGAGTCTTGATTAACATCTTGTTATAGGCATAAAGCTATTGAGCTTGTATCTAATTTTACTATTTAATATTTCACTTAATATTATATACACAAAGTCTAATAATAATTTCCCCAGTAGATATTTGCAAAAAACTGTGAAGTGTGTGTCTCCATCCGTAATCAATTAGAGTCAATTCGCCCACTCCCTCCACCTCTTCAACATCCAGATTTAGAATTTGTCAAATAACTTTCGTGGATATATATTCATTGAAAAGGGTTAAAAAGTATAAAATTAATTGAAGACAAACTTTTTTAAATGATACAATTTTAATGTAAAAAATTTTTAATCATTTTTTTTATATTATTGTGTTTCATATAGTCTTGCCATAAGTTTTAAGTAAGTAATAAAATTATACTTTAATTTAATCCGTTCCATCACAAAAATTTGAACACTATCTTATTGTGGATACACTCTTTTTAGTACTCCGAATAGGCAATCGCTCATCGATAAACGAAGTTCGAAGACTATAAATTTTTAAATCATTATACTTAACTTTAACCAATTTGAAAGGAGATCAAATTATAGAATAAATATGTCAAAGATGTCAAAGACAAAGTTTCGGTCTCTACATTCAGCCAATCTTCAAATAACGAATTAAATTCGTCGATAAACCACGTCGAAAATTGTAAAAAATAATTATTACGATGAACAACACAAAAAGAGTTCATAAAATAGACAACATATGCAACAAGTTGAAAGAAAATATGGTGAGAAAACACCGGAATAAACTGGAAAAACTAAAATCACAACAATTTCAAGAAAAACAATTATAAACGTATCTTCAAGAATACTCTCAACAGCAGAAGAATAACTGTTAAGCAAGGGGCTTAATTTCGCAGTAACATCTAAAAGATACCTCGATCGTAATACTTCCGGCTGACAAAAGAAATTCGACAGTGGTCCTAAACAAAACAGACTATAATGAAAAGATGATCGCCCTATTAAACGATCCTGCCTACAAGCCAATAAACAGAGACCATACTACTTATCTAGAAAAGACCACCGAAACATTGATCAGGGCATCTCCAATTTACCGAAGAAATAAAGAAGAAGATCACACCAAGAGAAAAATCATCCATATGTCTTAAACTTTATGGCTTACCCACAATACACAGGCCCGGAGCTCCCTTGAAACCAATTGTAAGCTCTGTTGGCTCTCCAACTCAGGCCCTAGCAAAACATCTGGCCACCATTCTCCAACCCTTCGTCGAAAAAACGGACTCCTACGTTAAAAACTCGCAACATTTTTGCGAAATAATCAAAAACATACGTTTACAAGAAAAAGAATGTCTAGTTAGTTTTGACGTAACATCACCTTTCACACAAATACTAGTTAAAGAGGCTCTTTCTGTAATAGAAAACAAATACAATCTGCCAAAATATATCATCGAATTAGCTAGACACTGTCTTGATAACACCTATTTTACTTATGAAGGCCGACGATATAAACAAGTCGAGGGAGCCCCGATGGGATCGCCTCTATCTCCTGCACTCGGTAATTTATTTATGGAAGACTTTGAATCAGAAACTTTGGAGACCTCTTCACACAAACCAAGACTGTGGCTACGTTACGTAGATGGCACATTCGTTATCTGGCAACATGGGAAAGAAAATCTCGAAAGTTTCCAGGAACACATAAACAGTATACATCCCAAAATTAAATTCACCATGGAAACAGAACAGGAAAGAGAACTACCGCTTTTGGATATCCTACTGAAAAGAAAAGAGGATGGCTTGCTCTCGCACACTGTTTACAGAAAGCCCACTCACACCAACAGGTACCTCAACGCCGATTCACATCACCACCCCGCCCAATTATTTGCAGTAGTGAAATCACTTGCGTTTCGATCGCAGTCCCTTACAGATCCAGAAAATTATTACAAAGAGATGAACATACTACAAGACGCCCTAACAAAGAACGGTTATAAAAAAGAACATATAGACAAGGCTCTAAAAAACAAACCCTTGGCCCCAAAAAATCGCGAAAACCAAGAGAATAGCTTCAAAGCTTTTGTTCCTTATGTAAGAGGCACCACAGACAAGATCGGAAGAATTCTCAGGAGACACAATATTGAAACCATTTTCACCACAGACCGTAAAGTAAAAGATCTCTTGCCAACACCTAAAGAAAGAATCCCTCTAGAAAACCAGGGAGTGTACGAAATTCCATGCGGAGAATGCAACTCATTTTACGTAGGTCAAACCAACCGTAAAATGAGTGCCAGAAGAGACGAACATATGAACGGTGTCAAGCAAAAAACAACTTCTTCTGCTCTGGCCCAACACTGGTTAAATACAGGACATAAGATAAATTTCTCGGGAACAAAAATGCTATCGAGATGTGAAAACCAGTCCACAAGAGTTATAGGGGAAGCCATTGAAATTACAAAGAGACCCAACAACTTAAATAGCAGAGATTATAGCCAACGTGTGCCTAATACTTGGAAAAATCTGCTTACAAAACATCAACCAGTACCATTTAGTAACGAAACAGATTACAACTCGGCAACGCAACCACAAACACTGGCAACAGGGCTGATGACGCGAAGCAGGTCTCGCAACCTGATGGGCCGGAACCATTCGGAAAACGAACGCGTCCGACGCGCACACGGTACCGACAGCACCGGAGTCGCAGGCGTCAGTTCAGTCGTAGACGCCATACAGTGAGCTTTGAAAATGGTGAATGAGATTTCACCGAAACGTCAGCTGTCTTACAGTCCTGAGAGGGACTCAACACATACACGGGATGCCCGAAAACCTTCGATTACACATCACACCCGTGAAAATGAATATCCGACATAACATATATATATATATATATATATATATATATATATATATATATATATATATATATATATATATATATATATATATATATATATATGGAATTGTTCGAAACTCATGCCATAGAAACAGCAACAGTCAAACCGAAAGTCTGGTTTAGATATGTCCATGATACCTTTGTCGAATGGAAGGGCGATGATCAAGAAATTAATGATTTCTTGAACATCCAAACACCTACAATTGAGTTTATGTCATGGTGAACCGTTCAAACAGAACTATTAAAACTTCAGTAAACAGGGAGCCAACACATACTGGACATTATTTTAATCATAGTTCTAGTCATTCTATTTTAACAAAACGGAAAATTGTACGCAACCTCTATAATCACGCTATATCTAGATACAATAATGTCGATTCATAGGCAGAAGAGATAGCAAACATTAAATCCGATTTACGACAGAATGGTTATCCTTTAAAATTAATTAATGATGTTATAAATAACTTTAGAACAACGACCATGGGACTGCAAGAAACACATTCCTGCTTCACAATTCCGTACGCTATGGGAACCTCGGAGAAAATAAGACTAATTTCCAGCAGTTATAATATAAAAATTGCCTTTAAATCAGGAAATGTACTTAGAGTTCATTATAAAAACAAAACCAAAAATTCCCAATAAGAAAAAATGTTTATAAAGTTTCATGTGAGTGTGGTGAAATGCATATTGGAGAAACCAAATGACCACTAGAACTTACAATTAAGGAACATATAACTCATATACAAAAAGGGAAAACGTCGAGATCAGATATTGCAGAACACGCCTGGGATAAACAACACCATATAAAATGGTCTGAAGCTGCTACAATATATATGAAACTCAACATGAAAAGAAAAGGAAATTTGTAGAAGCAGCTCACATTAACAATAATAATGGAATCTGTAGTAAACCCATTATTGAAATAAATAATCTTAGGCAACCACTACTTTGTAACATCAAATCATTGAGGTGTGTACAGCGAAGCGAAACTTTGATCCTCAATGGACACAGTCCCTACATAAACTCATAGCCTAAAGACAAAACATTTAGTTTATACTTGATACCGATTAGAGATACAACCTAATCGAAACGTCGTAAAAATAAACAAAAGATAAAGACAATGCAAGTCCGACAACCACATTTTAGACAAATACAGTCAGTATATCAAAACGTTATCAGTACTTAGGATACCCAGCAGCACCACTGTTGCCATTCCCCGAAATGCCATATAAAAAACGAATTAACATTTAAAATCGTGCGATATCGATGGAGCTTCCTCTTTTTAAAAAAAAGACCCGAAATAAAATATTCATAAACCCGAAGTAACCCTTATTTTGCATTTAAAATAAATTTATCACAGGTTATTTCGGACAGTCTTTGTTATGACTATCCGGACCCAAGAAAAATGAAATTCAAGCGTTAAATTTATGTGATAAATTCATCACACACATCCCGGACATAAGCAACTAACCACTTGTCTTACGGAATTTAAAACGGTCGCCATATATTTCATTGTTTTTATTAAAGCGTGCCGGTAATTTGCCTCAATACGGCGACAGTGCCAATTTAGTTGACCTGAAGAATTCGGTATACCTAGTTAATTTTAACGATAAAATTAGACCTTAAAAATAAATGATTATATTTAAAAAGTGCGTGTCAGACGTACATTACGCAATTGGTTTTACTTTTTTCCTTATTTTTCTGAAATTATCTTATTATTTTTTAAAATAATATTAATTTCCACGCAATTTTTTTATTACTATTCTATCGGAAAGCGTAGTAATAGATATCTATTTTTATAGTATTCTTCTTCTTAAGGTTTATAACAATATATTTATTTATATATATATATATATATATATATATATATATATATATATATATATATACTGTCGTATTAACGGATGATGAGTGTATTTTTATTTTGTCAATTTAAATTTACCGAATTTTAGATAATTTTTTCCAAGGGTCACTTTCAACTACCTTTCGCGATTTTTACCATTTTTCAATTCTAACGAGACGTCACTGCATCTCGCCATTATTCGGTATTTTTTGACCCATCTCCGAGAATATGGACCTATTTACCGGGTTTATTAGATTAATTTTATCCTTCAAGAAATGTGGAAGTTCGTCTCCGTCGGGATTAATTTATTTTAAGAATTTTTTTTTCAATTATTTGTGTAAAACCGAAGTTTTAACACAAATCAGGGGTTGTTGGTGAAGTCCCGCCAAACCTCCCGACTAGAATAAAAACTCTAACCGCCTCACCTTTCTTCTCGCTCACCGGGATAGAAGAGGAATGAGTGAAGCTCAAGAGATAATGAAAATTAATTAAATTTTATTTTTTCAAGAGAACACTTCTAAGGAACGAGCCAATTAGGAAGAGGTTATCAAGTAACACTCGTCCTTGACTCTTAGTTAACTTTTTATTCACTGTTTTCTTTTTTTTTAAATCAGTACTGTTTTCCGCAAGTCAAGTTCGGGATTATTTCACTCTCCACTGTCACGTTCGGTTTTTGTCAAGATCGGTATTCATAACTTTATAGCCAACACAAAGCGGACTATTAGTCGCAGTGTCAATATCAGGTTCTCTCCACTTTGTCACGTTCTGGTAATTATGTTTAAGTCAGGACGCGTCGGTTCAGTAACTCGTACGCGCCACTAACCTCGTCTTTTTATCGACGGTGTCAATATCAGGAATTTAAGATACGTGCACGATCTGTATTTTCTGTAGTATGATATGTTGTCAAAGACAACCTACTTTAAGAACCACGAGCTGCCTAAAAAATAGAACAGTCAACGTGGCCCCCGAGAGCTAAGCTCGATCGGAAAAAGGACAAGTTGACTCTAAGAGAACAACCAGTAATGTCCTTAATTACGCCGCTGTCTTCTCGCTTTTATAGCAGTGGTGACGTCGCATTCGGAATTAGGGGAAGCACCGAATCAAACCGCCGCCGTGCCGTTTATTCTCTGGGTTTCCCCGTCTCGCCAGAATTGTAGTTTTAGGCTGTCTGCCGTATTATTCAGATTATTTTGTTTAGGGAGATTTTTGGGGCAATATTAAATCTGATATTTAATATTTTGTTGTAAAATAAGCGTATATTCACAACAATATATATATATATATATATATATATATATATATATATATATATATATATATATATATATATATATATATATATATATATATATATATATATATATATAGTATCCTAATGACGAATCAAGATGGAAAGTCTGGTGTCCAAGAATTGAACGTAATTGACGACGCGCTGTAATGTGGCCTCTAAGTAGGTCCAGTACTATAACCAGCGACTCAATGAGGTGAGGTCCAGGAAAAACCCGCAAAGGTCCCCACTAGGAATGTCATGTTGTAATATCTGGTGAAATTAAGACTCTTAAATAATATTTGAAAAGCCCTTATAACTACTATTTATATATGTCCTTGTATTTCCCAGATATATACAAACTTTTTTATTCTCATTGACCACTCTAAAAACTTTACAGGTGTGTTTCATCCACGGTGCCAGCGGTTGAATTCATCAATGGATCCGCTGACACCTTTCCCAGACACCCTGTTTTGACGTGCTATACTTATAGTTGGAACCGATATTTGTAGTTACTTTGCGGCGGAACACGTCGGTAATATATTAATCTTGCAATGCCCGGCCCTATAGGCTTCCGCGATTTTTAGTCCGTGTCAGTGTGTCATCATATTACGACAATATATATATATATATATATATATATATATATATATATATATATATATATATTGGACAGATCGGAAGAAAGCATGCAAATACTGAACGCGGCTTCGCCGACCTCCCACCGGATGGCGTATATATGTTTAATAAGACAAAACATGACAAGATTCTAAAGATTCTTAGCGCAATTTTTGCAAACCTAATAAGAAATTGTCTCTTGAATTTACTTAATCGCCATTAAAGTAAAAAAAAAACACCTATATAAGTATTATTCACCCCTCGTATCTTCGGTGATAACCCGACGATATGCAGGGTTAATTTCGAAATGATTAATGACACGGTACTGTTCTTGGTACTACACTCTTCTTCACGGTTCAGGAAGAAGAATAATAATTAAATAATAGGTGTTGTCAGCACTTAACTAATACTCTCAAAGGCCCGTTTGTTTAAAACTTTAACAGCAATCAATCACTATTTTTTTGACAAGAATAGGAGTGGTCATCGCACAATAACGCAACGTTAAAGGTTAACGTTAAAAGTGGTACTACAAAATACGATGATATTTTCTGCAGTAAACAAGTTGTTGTTGAAACGTGAATTTTAAAGAATTATTCATTTGAGTTAATATGCTTAACTTTAGCTTTTTCCGTAACATGCTGTGTAAACATCGTTGATTAATATAGATCACCTTGCTGTAAGTTTTATTCATAATAAAATAAGACAATTAAAGAATGAACTTCCCTAAATATTCAAATTGAGTCTCTATGCACACATTTTTTTTATCCAGGTGCATGACTATTATGACACTCATGACAATATAATGATAATGCAACTGACGCCCTTACCTCTAAAATTCTCTACAAATAGTAGTCAAAATGAAGTCAAAATTTTGCTTCATAACTGTCATTATAAAAGTGACATTTGCACGTTTCTATTGTGGTGAAAAAAGAACCTTGTTGACACTTGACCGATAGTATGTTGATGTTGCCAGATTAATCATTCATCGGTTTGAACTGGAATGTTAGAATTGAACAATATGGATGAATATGTATCAAAGGGGTCTGGTTATGAAATAGTTGTGTCACCAAGATGGGTATTATTGACAAATATTTTTCCTATCTTCAAGCAATCCAAGTCTATTTAACAAAACGGAAATTTATTAGGCAAGGGTGAGTGTCATAAACATATATATATATATATATATATATATATATATATATATATATATATATATATATATATATATATTACTGAACACACTCTATTATTTCAAAATCTCTTTATTTCCACAACTTGGACAATTTGTCAAAGTAATTCAAGGTGCGTCGACGAGATCTCAAACTATACTGTCCTCGAGAGTCGATCTGGACACTTTATATACCCTTTTGGTCGATATCGGAAGAGATTCCCTAATTTTCTAGAAGGATTTCCATACTACATGGGGTAATAAAAATAAGAAAAAGGAATAATCCGGAGATTTCTAGACCTTCTATCATAGGCGTTCCATGTTAAAAATAAGAGAATAGATTTCTCTAAAAAGTTTCAGACGCTCTTTCATAGTCGTCTCCTGAGGAAATTAACAAAGGTAGATTAATTAAATAAATTATGACCTCGTAGAAAATAAATATAAAACCCTTCAAACACAAACAAATACTATGAAATGTAAGACGCTATAAAACTCGTTACAATATATAATTAAATATTTCCCAATTTTTGTAATTGATTCACAATCGATAAACAATCGACTGACAATCGATTATCAATTGATTGACACAAAAAATAACCCCAAATCTAGCTACTTGACCGTAGTTGGAATGTTGGCCAAGCAAGTGTTTGGTAGATGTTTTGATAAAAAATCAGCTCCGGAAAGTGAAAAATCACAAAACGAAAGAAAATATCTGTAGGAAAACGAGCTCAGATCATTATTTTGCAAAAACAACGTCATTCATACCGAAACATCGCTGAAATATTGAAAGTTTCTTTGGGTGCAGTTCAAAAAGCAATAGCGCGCAGTCAAGAAATTGGTGCAAATCCAGCAGAAAAAGGTCCTGTCGACCACAAAAAATAACTCAGAGACTCGACATCAAGATTTATGTCATCAGCAAGCTGATTCAAATTCGCGTCAAATATTCATGCTAAAATCAATGAATATTAGGATTTCTTTGATTACAGTCAAACGTCGACTTCGAAAAAAGGTATGATTGGACGTATAGCCGTCAAAAAACAAATTTTTCGTCTGGCAAACAAGCAAAAGAGATTGCCAAAAAGCATGTTTACTGGACCATTGATAAATTGAAATCCGTTTTGTGGCGTGACGAGTCGGAGTTTAAACTTTTTGGGAGTTATCGACGACAATATGTTCGCCGAAAAGTCAATGAAAGTTACAAACACCAGTGTATTTTGCCTATTGTAAAACATGGTCGTGGCTCAGTAATGGTTTGAGGTTTGTGAAAATCGAAAGAATCGTGAAAAAGAGCAATACCACAATATATATTTCCACGCTCTCATCTAGCACTGAATTGATAGGTCGTAATTTCATTTTCCAACAAGATAGTGACCCCAAACATACTTCTCGCTATCGTACTACTTATTTAGAGCAAAAATAAAGGGATAGTGTGCTTCAAATATTGAAATGGCCAGCTCAATCTCCCGATTTGCACCCTACTGAGCTGGGATTAACTTGACTGGCTAGTGCGAGATTTAAAACCATCAAGCCTTACCATTCTCTGGGATTGCTTGAAAGATAACATACGATATATATATATATATATATATATATATATATATATATATATATATATATATATAAAGTTTTTGTACTCTTGGGTGTATATATAATCCGTTTTTTTAAATACTGCATATGTTTTATTGGTTATGCATATCTATTGACGTTTCGATGACACTTGACCTTCTTCAAGAAGATTTTTTTTATAACTATAACAGAAATTTTTTTTTGCTATATTATAACATAAAATTAATAAGTTAAGTTTAAAACATACCTTATATAAGTTTTTACCGAGGAACACAACATAAACTACATATTGTTAACACATGGTTCACTTTTAGACACGATACAACACAAACCTTGCTTTTTGTGTCGCATCTTTATTTAAATTGATTTTTATTTTATGCGTTTCGGTGGTCAAGGGATTGGATTTTTTCGCCTTAATGGTCCTTACCTGACTATTATTTTTTTCTTATTTTTGGTGTGATTTATTTTTATTTGGGGAGTTATTTTGGGATGTTATGATATATTTTGCTTAGGTGTTTTTCTGTTTTGAGTATTTTTACATTTTCAAAATCAAAAGTATGTTGTTATTCTGTAATGTGGTTTGGCAATGTGGTCTTAATATGTTTGTCGTATTTGTGTCCATTAATCCTGTTTTTTAGATGTTGACTGGTTTGGCCGATGTAAACTCCATCACAATTTTTACACGGGATTTCATATACTACGTGTGTTTTTTTGTTTTTAGGTATTTTGGATTTTAGGTTACTAAAATAGATTGTGTCCTTTATGACTAACAATAATATTATGATTTTTGAGGACATTTTGAAGTTTTTCTGAGAGTTGTGATATATGTAGTATGGAAACATATTGGTTTTGTTGTTTTATGTTTTGATGTCGAGAGTTTTGGTTGTTGTTATTGTAAAATTTGTGTATTTTTTTTGAAGATATTGTTTATAATTTTAGGGGGATAACTGTTCCATAATAAAGCTTCTTTTGCTTTTTGAATTGTTTCGTTTCGGTATTCTGGATCGGATAATTTTATGGCTCGGTCTGCAATTCCTATCACCACCGATTTTTTTTGGGATAGAGGATGTTGGGAGCTATAATGTAGATATCTAGAGGACAATGTTGCTTTTATATACCACTGAATTTTGATGGCGTTATTTTGGTGATAAATTGTAAGGTCTAAGAAATTGATTTTATTTTTTTCTATAGTGAATTGTAATTTTTGGTGGCAGGCATTAAATTTATTGAGAATATCTTCACAATGATTTTTTGGAATTGCTGTTATACAATCGTCTACATATCTATAAAAAAAATGGTATATTACTGTCTAAATTGGGTATAACAGTTTCTTCGAAGTCCTCCAACACTAGCTGAGCTATAACACTAGATATTGAGGCACCCATGGCGCAACCCTCTGTTTGTTTATAAAATTTATCATTCTAGAGAAAGTATGTTGATGTAGGTGTATGTGAAATTCATTGAGCGGTATGTCTGTAAATTGTTTTATTTCCTCCCATTTTTTTGTTATTATTTTTTTTTTGTTAGGCCTATTGGAATATTGGTATATAAGGAAATTACGTCTAAAGATATCAGTACTTAGTTTTCAGGTAAAGTTGTGTTTTTAATTTTATTCTTAAAATCCGTGGAATCTTTTATATAGTATTGATTTTTATGAACCACATTTTGCAGTATGGCTTTTAGGAACTTTGACAATTTTTCGTAAGGTGATTGTATACATGAAACTATTGGTCTGAGAGGAATGTTTTGTTTATGTAATTTTGGTGGTTGTGCGTTTTGAATTTTTAATTATTTGACAGTATTTGAAGAGATAAACATTATATATATATATATATATATATATATATATATATATATATATATATGTATAAGGGGGGAAATAGTCGCGAATGACCCGTTAAGAAAAAAAAAATCAAATCTTGGGTTATCGGGGATGCAGTCTGTTAATAAAGTTTTAGGCTTTGATAAAGAAAAAGCCCTTGTTTCATTCTATCAAGATTTCGAGAAGTTATTTTTCTTTCCTTCAGGATATCTCTATCTCTCTCTCTCTCTCTCTATATATATATATATATATATATATATATATATACAAATGAAAATTATATTGTCAACATCTAACTTTATACATTAATAAACAAAGACAAATTATCGGAGTGTACTAATATTATGCTACACTCTACGTTAATATCAACGGACATCATAAACTTGCGATAAATCCCACTCAGGGTGTTTCTTCTTCACATTACACGGAGTTTATTAGCTTATAATGGGCATATTCTCTCAAACAAGAAAGGCTTTGTCTGAATGAGGAGACGCACAACGGGTGAATCTGCCTGATTTTTTCAAGTGTTGTCTTGAACGTTGTCCGACACACCTTTCTGTCAGTATCTGTTTTAGGGAACTCGTATTTGGGCTTCAGTACGAGGGCTTCGTTTTTCTTTCTTCAGTGGATATTTATGCCTTTTTTTCAAAAAACTTACTTCGAAAATTTAAAGATCAGACTTTTAGGGTCGCCAAAACATCTATTTCAATGGTTCCCAATAGATGGGTTATGACCCAAAAGGAGATCGCCTTGGCTTTCTTGGGAAATGGTTCTATTTTTATTTTATAAAATTTTTATAAAAAAAATTGAACCGACTTCTAAAAGTGCACTAAAAAGTGAAAAAACTATAAATTTTTATATGAAATTTAAATTTTTGAAGTCGGCGCCAAACTAATACCTGACAAAATGTGATTCGCATAAACAGATTTAAAATGCTTTATTTGTAATTGCTCTCTTACCATAATTTGTATTTATCAGTAGTTATTTATTTCATTTAGAAATAATTTGGCTCCGACTTCAAAAATTTCAATTTCATATAAAAATTTATAGTTATTTTTCACTTTTTAGCGCACTTTTAGAAGTAGGTTCAATTTTTTTTTATAATAATTTGATTTTTCGATTTTTAATTTTGAATTCATTATGATATCAATAAATCATTTGAACTAGCTACTAATCAAGATTAGTGTACCTCACAATGACTCCAAGGTGACAAAAAAGTACCCTTTTTATCCAAAGATTACCCTAAAATGAACCACAAAAAATTCTTTGATTCTTAGAGTTCTCCAAATACCAATGAAATTGTGTCAAACAAATATTTAGTCTGTCAAAGTAAATCCACTATTTTAAATTTCAAATTTTTTTAGATTGGTAATACAGGCCCCAAAACCTTTCAATATCGATATTTAAAGAACTTGAGACGTAAATTTCATCGCCCGATATATTTTATACTACATATTGACTGTGTATCCGCCTCAAGAACCTCGCAATGTCAATTTTAGACAAAATCGGAAAATATAAAATTTTCAGTCCCTCGTATTATATCTTATCAACTTAATAGTTGTAAAAAATTAATATCATATTCGTAATATACGACCCTGAAAACCCCCTTATACCAAATCTGAAAAAATGCGAATAAGGTAAAATTTGCAAATCATCGTATTAGATCTGCCATATTGAATTTCTAAAAAATAATTTTAACGTCTTAATCTAATCTAAATCTGAGCCCTCAAAGTCCTCTAGTACCAATTTTGGATGAAATTCGGAAATTTAAAATTTCTAGACCGTCTTATTGCGTCTGACATATTCGCTATTTACATCCTCAAAATCGATTCAGTCCCACCTTTGAACAAACGCGGAAAATATAAAATTTTTAGTCCGCTATATTGGATTCGCCATATTGAGTCCTGAAAAAATACTTTTAAATTCATAATTTACATCCTCAAGAACCCTCTATATCAGTTTTGGAGAGAATAGAAAAGTGAACAATTTTTAGGACGCCATATTGAACCCGACAGATTGAGTTTTTCACACTAACAAAAATCCAACACTAACAAAAAACAAAATAGAGAGAGGTGTAGAATCTTTAATGCGCTATCTTGGATCAGCCATATTTATTTTTTTTAATAATTTCAGATTTGTAATGTGCGATATCAAAAACTCCCTCATATCAATTTTGAAAAAAAATCGGAGAAAATTAGTTTTTTATCCGCCATATTGGATACGTTATATCGAATTTTTTAAAAATAATTTCAGATTCGTTATGTGCGATCCCGAAAACTCCCCCATACCAATTTTGGAGCAAATCGGGCAAAATAAATTTTTTGACCTCCATATTGGATCGGCTATATTGAATTTTTTAAAAATAACTTCAGATTCGTTATGGGCGACCCCAAAAACTCCCCCATACCAATTTTTGAGAAAATCGGGAAAGATTGATTTTTTTTGACCGACATATTTTATCCGCCATATTGAATTTTTTAAAAATAATTTTGGATAAGTTATGTGCGATCCCGAAAACTCCAATTTTGGAAAAAATCGGACAAAATTAATTTTTTTTGTCCGCCATATTGGATCCGCCATATTGAATTTTGTAAAAATAATTTCAGATTCGTTTTGTACAATCTCGAAAATTCCCCCATACCAATTTTGGAAAAAATCGGACAAAATTAATTTTTTTGGTCGCTATATTGTCAGCGCCATCTTTGATTTTACTGCACCAATTTCATCCAAAAAAATATGGGACCACCGCAGCAACTTCTTGAACATAACGTAAAAAATTTCATTCAAATCGGTGCCGCCATTCCGGAGTAATCGGTATACATACATAAAAAAAATACATAATCGAACTGAGAATCTCCTTCTTTTAGAAGTCGGTTAAAAACTGAAATTAAATTTAAAGAAAGGCGATAAAATGTTATTAATTTATTTATGCTTGGCACCACGTGAGATGTGCGGCGTAATCAGTAGATGAACGGAACACGCACCTATCCTTATGCCTTGCGAAATCTGGCTGAGGCAAGCTAGCCAGATAGTTTGGAGCGGATAAAATGTTTTTGACTTCCATCGGCGTCGGATCACCCATATTTTTCTCGCTTCCAGTAACTGATGTTACACATCTGCAACAGATACAGTAGGCTGTTCCTGTAAATAATTCAATAATATATTACAAATTAATAATTCAAAGAAGAAAAACACATTAAGAAAGCAATATAGACATTGTGTACACAACAAAAAATCATTTTAAATACAAACAGTTTGCACTTGATAATAATTCGGAAATTCTTCTTTATATTTTTGCTTCAGAACAGTAAACTTCTTATAACACTGTAAATGATAACCATATACTTGGATCATATCAGTTTTAAGGTTATGTCATTGTATTTAAAGTTCTTTTCTTGACGAAACGACATGCATTTTTGAAAAAATTTATCGTTGAATTCAATTACTTTTTCACTAGTGTGGCACAAGAAACATGTCTTCATTTTCAAAATTCAGTGATAGCAAAACAGATGAGAATTCTAAAATTGATTGTCAATGTCATTTAACAAGAATAATTAATCCAAATAATGACAACTACTATGCGCGGCCATTCTTTTACAGGCAACTATGTATTATCGTGTAAAGAAAAAATTAAATTTCAATTTAGCATAAAATTTTCTTGAAAAACACGATGATCGTAAACAGTTAACAATAACATACCTTTTTTTTACATTTTCCACATCATTTCCTTTCAAATAACATTTAATTCACTTCAAAAAAATCATAGTTGAAATTTTTTCAAAAAATAAATTAATTACAATATATTTAATTAAAAGTAAGTGCTCCACTAATATATTATATTTTTATTAATCATTCACTTGAATTAAGTTCAATTTAAAAAATAGATATCTGCAGGAATCAGCTGCCGGATCTCAGACTATAATATCCAAACCTTGAATTACAGAGAGGATTTTGAAATATAGAGGGAGATAAGAAGAAACCCCGGCCATTGCCTAAATGTAAGAATGAACAACGTAAATGACCGCAACCCTATTTTCAAACTTTTTTCTTGCAATCATTAAACCATTTAAACGTCTGAGAGCTGTGATTACGTGGGGTGCAATCTTATAATAATTTTGTTTAGCTTTTTTAGTTTCAGACATTTGACTCTAAATATTTAATAATTAACAAATTCCAACAAATTTTAATTACGCCAATGTTCGTGTATTTTATAGCTTTTTATCAAAAATTAAAATTATTTCACGCCATTAAACTCAAGTGTTCGAAATATATCACAGAATAGCCAATAACAGTAACCTTGTAGGTCAATAAACTTTTACTACCCTCCCTTCCTGCCCTTGTTCTCATTACTAATGAGTAGTGATATGAAATGTAATAAACAAGAAATTAAAGAAGTCATACAGAGAATTTCTACTCAAGTTAACACATACTTGTATATATTTTTTAATATTTAGACAACTTTTATTGCTTTAGTATGTGGCATAACCTCACTTTTATCTCTTAAGTTGTTAATGTAAAAGTTGGTTGTTTGTAATAGTATTAGTGTTCACATTGTTCTAACCGTTTTGATTTTAATTTGGAATTGACATTTTAATTGTATACTTGATTTGTAATGTGTAAAGGCTGCCCTGGTGTTAGAGACTGTTCTCTAAATTACAGGGTTGAAGTGTGCCCTTTGACGAGTGAGTGTAGTTGGTGAGTATTGAAAAAGCTTATTTACTGACCATATCCTCTTATTTCCAGGGTCTGGGCCCTGAAGATGGTCTAAGTAATACCGGAAGCCCTTGGCCGATAATTTAAAATATATACTGAAATATACAACCATATCTTTTCTTTTCTTCATAATATCCAGGCGTTCACATTAAAGCAAAACTAACACTGTAAAGTAGATCGTGGAAACCTTGTCATGTTTGAATTATCTTTGCGACAAAACTAAAAAATGTAATGTACTGTAAAAGAGAGAGAGAAAATTATCAACCATCCTCAAGCCCCTCTATCTGAAATTCAGCGTTATTTCCCTAAGTTATTGAACAAGAATTTGAATTACTGGGAAACCAAATTAATGTATCTTTGGTATTGTCAACATTTCCGATAAAGTTCAGGACGAATTTTTGGAGCTATGAAATAACTCATCAGTACGTAATGTATTATAGTTCAGAAAAAATTGTAACCCCAATTTTGGTATGCTATACGTCATTTGAATCCTAAACTTTTCATGAATATAATACTTGTTAATAAGATGCAAGCTCAATCATCATAATAGTTATTAATAATGAAGAAATTGACAGACTTTGTATTTCAGTGTATATTTGAATTATTACAATCGGCCAAGCGCTTTCGGTCTCTATCGGACCATCCTCAGGGCTCAGACCCTAAAAACGAGGGAATATGGTCAGCAAATAAGTTTACTCAGTACTCACCAACCACACTCACTCGTCAAAGGGCACACCTCAACCCTGCCAGTTTGAGAAAAGTCGCGAGCTTAGCCTCCACACAGGACAAGATGTATACAATTAAAAAATTTTTAGAAACATTTAAAATTAAAATTAAAACCAGAACATTCAATACACACTGCACGTTGACATGATTAAAACAATAAACATTTTCAATAACAACCCAAAAGGGTGAGGTTATGCCACACACAGTCATAGTATAACACGGCAATAAAACTTTCCAAAAATCAAAACTACATACAAGTGTGTGAAAGCCTGAGTAGGGATTTTCTGTATGAGTTTCCATTCTTGAATTCCCTGTCAGTTGTATTTAAAATCAGTAAATTATTGGCAATGAGCAAAAAAGGGGGAAAAAGGCAGAAAGAAAGGGCATTAAAGTTTATTAATCTATAGCGTTACTGATATCGGCCATTCTGTGATCTATTTCGAACACTTGGGTTCAGTGGCGTGAAATAATTTCCATTTTTGTAAAAAAGCAACAAATTACACGAACATAGACGTAGTTAAAATTTGCTGAAATGTGTAAACTATTAATATATTTAAAATGAAGTGTCTGAAACTGAAAAAGATGATCAAAATTATTATAAGATTGCACCCCACGCAATCACAGCTCCCAGACATTTAAATTGTTTAATGATTTAAGGAAAAAGTTTGAAAATGGGGTTGCGGTCATTTACGTTGTTCATTCTTACATTGAGGCAATGATCGGGGTTTCTCTTTATCTCCCTGCATATTTCAAGATCCTCTCTGTAATCCAAGGTTTTAGAGTTATTACCCCTGGAGTGGTATAAGATTTTACTATTATGAGTAGGAGAGAAACTGTGTTTGGTAAAACTAATATGGTGACCAAACACAGAGGCCCGAGGTTTGTTAATATGTTCTCTAATTCGGACTGCTAATGGTCTAATAGTTTTTCCTATATACGTCGAAGGACAGTCTGGGCAAGAAAGTTGATAGACCCCACTTTTTTGAATATGAGATATCAATTGTTTGTTATTGACCAGATGGGAACTGAGTTGATTTACACTCCTAAATGAAATCTTCACATTTTGAGTGAGGTTTGTTAGAGTCCGTGCTATTTTATTAGAGAAGTGACCTAGGTACGAGAGTGAGAAAAATTTTCCTTGCTGACTTTCATTGTGAGGAGTCGAGCTGTAAGCCTCTTGGGATTCTTTCTTGCTTTTAATTTTTTCTATATATTTGTCGATGACTGTATGCTCATACCCATTGTTTACGATTACAGAGAGGATCTTGAAATATGCAGGGAGATAAAGAGAAACCCCGATCATTGCCTCAATGTAAGAATGAACAACGTAAATGACCGCAACCCCATTTTCAAACTTTTTTCTTAAATCATTAAACAATTTAAATGTCTGGGAGCTGTGATTCCGTGGGGTGCAATCTTATAATAATTTTGATCATCTTTTTCAGTTTCAGACACTTCATTCTAAATATATTAATAGTTTACACATTTCAGCAAATTTTAACTACGTCTATGTTCGTGTAATTTGTTGCTTTTTTACAAAAATGGAAATTATTTCACGCCACTGAACCCAAGTGTTCGAAATAGATCACAGAATGGCCGATATCAGTAACGCTATAGATTAATAAACTTTAATGCCCTTTCTTTCTGCCTTTTTCCCCCTTTTTTGCTCATTGCCAATAATTTACTGATTTTAAATACAACTGACAGGGAATTCAAGAATGGAAACTCATACAGAAAATCCCTACTCAGGCTTTCACACACTTGTATGTAGTTTTGATTTTTGGAAAGTTTTATTGCCGTGTTATACTATGACTGTGTGTGGCATAACCTCACCCTTTTGGGTTGTTATTGAAAATGTTTATTGTTTTAATCATGTCAACGTGCACTGTGTATTGAATGTTCTGGTTTTAATTTTAATTTTAAATGTTTCTAAAAATTTTTTAATTGTATACATCTTGTCCTGTGTGGAGGCTAAGCTCGCGACTTTTCTCAAACTGGCAGGGTTGAGGTGTGCCCTTTGACGAGTGAGTGTGGTTGGTGAGTACTGAGTAAACTTATTTGCTGACCATATTCTCTCGTTTTTAGGGTCTGAGCCCTGAGGATGGTCCGATAGAGACCGAAAGCGCTTGGCGGATTGTAATAATTCAAATATACACTGAAATACAAAGTCTGTCAATTTCTTGATTTCTTCGGTGTACAACCTGTTAATAACTTATTAATAATGAATACTTTTTAAAAAATCATGAGTTTAGTTATGACGAATTGGAAGGGGGGAGGGGATCATGAATATATTTAAAAAATCGAAGTAGGGTAGCGATCAAAAAAAGGTTGGGAGCCACTGATCTATTGAATTTTATTATATGTAAATAACGGCAACAAAGCTAATGAATTATTGACTTACACAATGGCATTGCAGGAAAACAACTCGTAAGTACTGTAAACGCTCTTCAGTGCCTTAAAAGTATCCGTAAAACTCCTGAACTATGTGTATTGTTCGTGCTTGGTCTTATAGCCATTTTAGGATATCCTAAGGATTCACAAATCTGAGGAGTAACGCATTAAGTGCTTTCGTACTTGGGCTTTTTCGCGCATACATTTATAGAGAAATATTTTTCTTTTAGTCCAGTTTTATAGGTAAATTAATTACTACAGCGGTAACACAAAATGTTTCTTTATATGCTTAATGCCGATAAAGGTTTCTCCTTTATGAATTTCACTCTAATTATTCCTCCATACGCGTTTGAATCAACTTATTCGTATGATTTATCCACACCGTTTGAACAAACACAATTTTTCGATTTTTTTTAATCCGGTCCTGACTAGTTCTTTTTATTCTAATATACTTTTGATTTTAAGGATTTAAAATATTTTTCGAATTGAATTTGACTTTATAATTCTCTCGAACACATCGAAGTGAAATTATTTTTGAAAATGTATATATTGTTATTGACAGGAAGAGATGATGAAAAGAGTAAATTTGAAATATTGTTGATAGGAAAAATAAAGTGGGCAGTGCATGCGGGATAGGGCGGAGCCCTGTAATGATGCTGAATTTTAAAGTCTTGTTATAACCGTGAATATATTATTTGAATTTTGTTGAAAATGCACGTTTTCCACAAAGAAAAACTTGGAAAAATCAATAGAAAATTGTTTTTCCTAAGTCAATGCATATGCTAAAAGAATTTCCAAAGAAAAATATTCAGATCCGGCGACAAAATCAGATTTCAAAATTTGCGTCGAAATGTCACACTATACTATTGGTAACATCACCTGATTTTGGAACATGTTGACCCGATCACTATATAAACCCCACGTTGTTGCGGCAAATTAGCAGCAGATTGACACTTTTCAAGAGCATGGAATATACCAGAACAGAAGCAGTACGAAGAATAGCTGAGCCGATTACGAAGGACTGCTGGATTTTAGCAACACTTTGAATCGCTGATAGAGTTTTGGTCTAAAGACTGTTATCACTGTTGATTTCGATAATCCAATCAGTTTCATTGGCTAAAACTTCTGTTTTCGGAAAGCATCGATTTTCGAACAGGATTTTTCAAGTCTTTCTTTTTCAGATCAATAACGATCTTTCTGACGGCAGCATAGACCTTCCAAATCTTCTGGAATAGCCACTAAACCGACGAAAAAAATTGGTTAGGCGCGTGCGTCAGGGAAGTTCGTCTATATATCCGATATTCTCTGAGTAGGCACACGGATAAGCTGAAAGGCGGAATATTGTTGAAGATACCAGGATCGGATTAAATAGTGTCCCCTTTTTTAAAATAGAGTGCGGACGTAAGGAGTACCTGCTTACGGACTCCTAGGGATAAAAGGGGACCTCAAATTCCCTTGTGCTCGGCCATAGAACCTGTATAATCCGTATACCTGAAGGAGGTTGCGATAGAATGGGATCTGGCACCTAAAGATCGAGAAACTTTTATACCATAACTTGAGTTTTCCCATACTCAAACCACAAATAATAAAATTTAAAAAAAAAGTCATTTTTCGCTGATAAGAAAAAACAAAGACATTCTTATTTTTCGTGAAAAAATAAAAAAATTAGATAGAAAAACTGAACCCTCAAGAGACATTATGCTCGATAAAATTTTAACATTTTACTTGCGACATCCACTTAACTTGTTTTTCGGGAATATCTCATTTTTATACGTGTTTTACCGATGCGATATTCTTGCCCATACATTTTTCCGAACTACTGGATTTGCGGAAATAGGAAAATTACTCCCAAATAATTACGAAAAGCTGGATAAAAAATTAAAGTTTATTTTTTTTTTATTAGGTATTGACCACAACGAGAAAGTATTAAACTTGTGCTGTTAACTATTATTTCAACAAATAATTAGTAAACCCTAATTCTTTAAATATTTTCAATTTTTTTAAGACGTTTTGAGCACTTAAGCTCTCCTCCTAGACGCATTCCCAAAATCCAAATCCCTTTTTAAATTCTGGCTTATAAAAATTCCCAAGTGCCACTAAGAAACAGCAAGAAGGGTGAGGCGGCTTGGCTTCTCGCTGGGTCGGGTGGTTATGGTGGGTCCTCTCCGGCACCACCTGCGTGGTGCCCCTTTCTACAACCCGAACATTCAATGTTCACTTCAACTCAATAAAAACCTCTGCAAGATTCATTCGATGCGGAATTTAGACAATTTCCTCAATTCGAAGATAAAAGCAGCGTTCAAATCAACCTAGGGCCAGCTAATCCAGGACTATCGGTAAATAAGCTTCACCAAAATTATACTCAAGAGATACAACCTGGTGGAGAAGAACGACAGCGCTATGGGACCAATCAGAATTAGGGACTCGTGTACGGTAACCAGCGCTGATTTGTCGCGCGATCTCTACGAATATTGACATACCTGTATCCGTAGAACCGGCATGCAATCCGTACGGCGATCAAGCGTTTATGCGATAATTTATTTTTTCAACCATTTTGAAGCTCTATTTTTTAGTCATTGTTGCATCTATAGGACTATCATAAGGCGAATACTAACATGTGGAACTGTTGTATGAGAGTCAAAAGCAAAACAGTATACAGCACTCCAAAAATTAGACCAGACTCAAAGAAGAGCATGTCTCATTATTACAGTAGCCATGAGAACCACCTCAACTAGAACAATAGAGGCAATCCTAAGTCTCACCCTTTTTGACGTTTTTGTTAAAGAGATTATTTTGATGACTATGGTACGCCTCTGCCCTGTAGGAATTCAACCAAGTGTAGAATTTGATACGGTACGACGTCGGAGAGAAATGTTGGATACTACTCCACTCCTCCAGATAAAGACTGGCTTTATTACACTAAGATTTCTCTTTAACAAACCCTACACTATAAAACTCTCAAGCACAAATGTGGCTGACGAAATTAACATCTACACAGATGGGTAAAAAAAGGACGGAACAGGGCAATAAGTAAACAGATCAGTGTAATTCAAACAGAGCTCACTGGCAATATCAGAGCAGCAAAAATTATCAACAGAAATATTGCTAGAAAAAAGGTAATAATGTATAAAGACAGCAGATAGGTACTATTAACTATAAACTCATTTCCTCCAGCATAGTACTGGAAATCCCTGAGGCTCTTGCCTTAACTGCAACTGAAATGAAGATGCTGGAGCCAAACCAGTAACAGCTTTGACTAAATCATCAATAACAAAATTAATCATCTATTTAAAATATGATGGGATAGAACCATAAACTATAAACGTTATAGGTAGTTTTTAAACTTCCCCGAGGTGAAAACAAAAGGTATTTGGCAATGTCCAGAGAAGTATACGACATTCCCGTATGTCGGGATTATGCAATTAAAGTTGAGACTGTAGAACATGTCCTATGTGATTGTTCCGTTCTTTCACTAGAATAGGATTTAAGCGAGTATTGGCCCATTTTGGCTGATCTAAGTGCAGTGCTACTTGGCAAAGTCGTCGCTTATTTTAATTCTGTAGGTTGCTGTGCAGCCCAGAGTAGACACAAGCAAATATGTTGGGAATTATTTGATTCGGCCTTGCGTTTTGGAAAGAAGATTAACTGTTGCATCTTACTTACACTTTTAGCACCAAAATTAAAATAACCTTGTAGAGATATACCTTTGCAAGTGAGAGCTCAGATATGCTTTATGAATGAATGATGGTGTTCAATGATATTGTATTGCCACTGATAATTTCAGAAATGCGTAGTATAGAACAAATATCGAACCAACCAAATCAGGTGATTTAATGACTTCTTTATGTTTTATCGTGGGTATGTGGAATGGAGTAAAAAATACGTACATTAAAATTCTATTTCTGTATTTATGCCATGTGTAAGTGTACAAGACACCTGGACTATTACTAAAACGACATTTTCCGCACTAAATGTGATTTAAAACCGAATCGTATCTTCTACTTATTTAAATTCCCCTTCTAAAGGCAAAATGGTAAATCGCACTGGCTTTAACGCCGCAGCAATGTTGTTTATTGTTATGCGTGTAAAATGGTATTAGGCTTTTACGTACACGGTATCATATTGGTATATTGCCGTTTTATGTTTTGAAAAAGTGTTCTTTG
The DNA here is from genome assembly GCA_034092305.1 of Diaprepes abbreviatus. Taxonomy (NCBI): domain Eukaryota; kingdom Metazoa; phylum Arthropoda; class Insecta; order Coleoptera; family Curculionidae; genus Diaprepes; species Diaprepes abbreviatus. Next base: position 323,896 of record JASJET010000047.1, on the reverse strand, counting down.
GGACTTTTTTACCTTGAACGGTTCTATATTTTGTTCATAGTCATAGTTATTGTGCCTCTATCATCGAAAGGAAAACATTTGGGTCTTCCGAGATTTTCTTGATAATTATCTAAGTTAAATAACCAAAAATTGAGACGATAATTATGGGTGATAACCTCTAAAAAATCTATATGTAATAATTCCTACTTCTTTAAGGTACTAATAAATATAGAAATAAACTATATCTACAAAAATTCATTTGAAAATTCGTTAAGAGTTCTGTAATCTTGATTGGAGCTTTAAAGATTGGAAATCAACGAGTTATTAGAATGATTTTTATCATATACAAGGAATAATAAAATATTTTAAAAATGTTTGTAATAAGGAATATGTAGATCTTATTGGGACCACATTTTAAAATTATTGTGATGTAAGTGTGATTGACTGGGACAGAATGTCGACTCTGAATGGCTCTCTTGGCATTGGATTTCGATTTGTCAGCAGCTGATCTGCACGCATCTTCCTATGAGAGATGTCTTCACCGATAGGCCTCCTGTTCGGTGGTTTAATGAGACATTAAGGAAAAGGAGGGATAAGTTCTCTGGGGTGAAGCTTTTGAACGATGGAAGTACGGAATTCCGGGATTTGTATCAACTTATCAATAAAAGCTACAGACAGAAGGTTGCTTCTACAAAGATGGATACATTTGGAACTTTTCTGGAAAATTCACAAAACAAAGCAAGGGATATTTGGAGAGTTAAAACTATGAGAGAAATCGATCTGCACATAATACTTATATTTTTATTCTGTAAAAGATAGTTCATTGCTCAGCACTGAGAACTTGAGTGAGTTCTTCAGTAAAATAGTAACCGACACTATAAAGGATCTACACATTGACACAGAAATGGATTTATCGATTCCAAATTCAGTGCATTCTTTTGCCTTTTTGCCCGTCACGGAGTATGATGTTTGGAGTACTCTACATGTTCTCAAGAGGTAGAACTCTTTTGACATATGTGATATGAGTAGCGCTATTCTGATGGAGATAGTCTGGCTCAGGGTAGTTTTCCAGATTGTCTAAATATAGTAAGGACTGTTTCTTGGTTTAAAAAAGAGAATGTCGATTTCATGGAAAATTATAGACCTATATCTTTAATTTTGTTATTGGGAAAAGTATTTGAGGTAATACTGAAAAACAGCTTGAGTCGTTATTTTCTCCTTCTTTCGTCTTTCTCGGTTTGGTTTTCGCCGGGATTTTTCGACTATTCAGGCAGTTGCTGCAGTTGTGGAGAGCGCGGTTGAGGGGATAGAGTGTGGAGAAATCGTGGAGCTCTCTCTGTGACCTCAGTCGTGCCTTTGATTGTGTTTCTCATGATCTTGTGATTAGAAAGCTTCATAGATACGGTTTAAGAGTCGTTCCCCTGGATTTGCTTTCGTCTTTCCTGTCAAATAGAAGGCAGGCAGTTGCATATGGTGGAGAACTTTCTGAGCCTATGGCGGTACGGTGTCGAGTGCTGCAGGGACCTCTTCTTTTCAATATATATGTCAAAGATCTCTTTAGGCATTTGTCACTGGGTCTGTGTATCTGTTCCGCTGAAGATACGACGCTAATTTGTAAAAATAGAGACCCAGAATGTTTAATGAAAGAAATGTCTGTTATGGGAGAGCGTGCGAGATCTTAGTTGGCTAATAATTTCCTTAAATTGAAAAATACGGAATTTGTTCTTCATGAATGGACGTGGAGTGGTTGATGGTTCTTCGTTGACTATTTTGGGTGTCAATTTGGACAATGGTTTAAACTGGAATTCTCACATCACATTATTGAGGAATAACTTGGCATCTCTATTCTTGTTCTCAAGCAACTTCGTGGGTCTCTTCACTGTGACACCCTTCTCTCTGTTTATTATTCCTTGCTGTACTGGCGCGATTCAGATCTTTAGAATGCAGAAAAAGGTTATTCGACTTGCCACTGGTATCGGCTATAGGGACTACTGTAGGCCACACTTTATACAATTGCGGTACTAACGTTGCCTAATTTATTTGTCGTCTTACAACTACTGGAGATTCATAAAAAACGTTGGAAATTTCCCCAAAACTCCCACTTTCACTTTTATATCACCAGATTCACTAATTAAGTTAGGCCTTCGAGGTTTAGATTGGAGAGATCTGAGAAAAATACACTGGATGTGTCATTGTACAACACGTTGCCTGACATGTTTAAAAATTTAGACTTTATAGGATTTAAAATTAAATTAAAAGGATTTTTGTTAGGGCATGCATTCTATTCGATGGATGATTTCTTCTAGAGCATATTGTTAGGACTTTTTTTAATGTAATTTACAGATAGTTTTAACCTTTTTTTTTGTTTTGTGATATATTACAATTTATTTTTCTGTATAAAATGTAATGAAATAAATTTATCTGCCTATCAATCTATTTATCTATCTATCTATATATATATATATATATATATATATATATATATATATATATATATATATATATATATATATATATATATATATATATGTTGTATTGCATTGTTCCCGTATTTTTTGTTTTGATAAAAGTGAGATTTATTTATTACAAATTTCATAATCTGACTAATGAAAGTAAAAGAGTAGCATCGTACGAATTGTTTTTCTAAACGAAACTCCGCATTAAAAAATAATTTATGTCAAAAACCAGACAAATACTTTATGTGCTAATAAACATCTTAAAGACCCAATAAAAAAGGGATTTGCACTTCTTAAGAGATCAATTAGTACCAACGCGTCGGTTCGGAACAAAGCTCTCGCTAAGTATGTATATTATGATTATGTGTCTTAAGGTATTTAATATCTTTAAAACTAACGATATCCCTTGGTTTATTTGACATTTGACTCTTTACATTCACCGTATGATATAAAGGGATATAAAACGATGGTACTCTTCTTTTTTAAGTACTGTATAATTTTATTAATAGGAGACTTTAAGCAAAAATAAGCATCTTAAGAATGTTTTTGTTTAGGTGTTATGCCTTCTGGCCAATTTTTGAATTTATTTATTTATTTGATACTCTTACAAACACCTAAACATAACATGCAACAAGAGTAGCAGTAAGAGATATTTTACAGACTTAACTAACACAGAACAAAGACAGCACAGACAAGAACCTGAATAAACCTAAAAGTCACTGCATAAGTTGCAATAGCAATTTATTGGTACAATTAAAAAAGCCAATATCATTATTCTTATATAGTATGTTGCACTCAGTTAACATTAAATTCATTGGAGAACGACTACCAATGCAGACATGAAAGAATTTTTCCATTTGTATCCTTTATCCTATCTTAGGTACATGAAGAGGTATATAGTTAATCAAAGAACAATTGTTAAATTTTATATTATTGATAATACAATAAACAAATATCACAGATTGAATTTGCCTTCTTTTCTGAAGAGTTTGAAATTTAAAGCTTTCTATATATGTTATTTTTCCTAACATAAATATCTCAAAAACATTTTTTAAACACGCTCAATAACATCACAATGCACATTTGCACTAGGAGACCATATATTAGATGCATATTCTAGATGAGGACGAACAAGTGCATTATACAATTTTATTATTATATTATGGTTGTTAAACTGACTTGTATTTCTAATCACAAAACCAAGCACCCTAAAAGCTTTATTAATAATATTGCGGTAGTGGGTATTAAATTTCAAATTAGACTAGCGTTGCACCCCCAAATCCCTACATTCAGTCTTTTTTTGTAGTTTTGCTCAATCAATAAAGCAATTAAAATTAATAGGATTTATTTTATTTATATAAGACATAAAGAAGCATTTATTAGTATTTAAAAACATTTTATTTAATCGAAATCATTCTGTTACTAAATTTAAGTCTGCTTGCAGTGCACTACAATCATTACTGTTTGTTACTTTCTTAAATATTTTAATGTCATCTGCAAATAAGAGACCATCAGAATGTTTAACACTATTGGGTAAATCATTTATAAACATTAAAAATAACAGTGGGCCCAGGTTGCTACCCTGCGGTACACCAGATGTTGCCATAAAAGCCTAAGAAAATGACCCTCCCACTCTCACCATGTGCGGCCTACACGAAAGATAACTTTTGATGAAGAGGTGAGCATTCCTAGAAAAGCCAAATTCAACAAGCTTAGCCAGCAACACCCGATGGTCCACCGTATCAAATGCCTTTGCACAATCAGTATACACTGTATCCAACTGCTTCCCGCCATCAATAGCCTCCTGATTTGTAAACACACATAAATTTGTTACTGTGGACTTTCCACTTACAAATCCATGTTGTTTTCTACTATTTTATGAGTGATGTTGGTCACAATGTCATCTGAAAGGATCATCTCAAATATCTTAGCAAGTGAATTACGTATACTAATTGTTCTATAATTTTCAACATTTGTTTGTTTACAATCTTTAAATATGGGAGAAATAATTGCCGTTTTTAGTTTATAGGGAAAAATTTTTGTTTTTAGGGCAACATGAAAAATATGAGCAATAGGGGCTGCTAAAAAGTCTGAGCAGCCGTTATAGATATATGAGGGAATATTATTCTCTCCTGTGTTTTTTTTTGGTTTTAGTTTTTTTATACTTTTCTTTACAGTCTCCTCTGATATTAAAGAAAATTCCAGGTCTCCCCAACTATGAATATCTATAGGGTCGCTGTTGGACACTGATGACAACTCAAACACTAAACTGAAATACTGTGCAATGGCATTGGCAATATGTTCGTGTTCTTCCAATGATACTCCGTTATAAGACATAACCCTTGGCATACCATAAATTTTACTCTTAGAGGCAACATACATCCAAAAACTGCTAGGATCAAAATTTACACTATTCTCTATATTTCTTAAATACAAAGAGGACTCATTATTAATCTGTTTTTTAATATTATACCTTAAGTTACGATATTCCTCATATTGAAAAACACTAGCTTTGCAACATTATATATGTCTATGCATTCTATTCTTAATTTTATTTTACGTACTAAATCATTTGAAAACCAAAGAGGATATTTACAATAATTTACTTCACTATTACCAACAGATTTAGCTTTTTTGAAATTTCACATCTTGCGCTCTCGTCAGAAATAACAAAAATAGTTGTCATGGCGTCCATAAGTGGTAAAAGTCTAGGGTTATTTAGTCAATGGTTTCGCGGAAAAGTACCACCGATTTGCGAAAACCACACCCTCTTAACTTTAAAAATAACGGAGCTCCCTGGCAAAAATAACGAAATCCGGACACCCTGTACATAAATATATTTTTATGCATATGAATCTGAAAGAATATATACCAAATATTGCCCGCGGATATGGGCGTACTATTTATACGTTAATATTCCTTTTTATTCTTCCCAAATAAATTTAAATCCTCTTTTTGTTCTGGTTTCCTTTAATACATTAATCAATGATGCTAAAACAATAGTGGGCGGCCAGATAATCAATTATGCACGGCTACAGGTATTATTATATCGCAAAAAAGTTTTTTTCTTAAGATCTTGCTAAATTCTATAGCCATTGTTGCACGCATTAAAATATCATATTGTTCCGATCCGACGGAAAAGATCTGTATGGCAAACTTGTTACATTATGGTGGATACAGATTTATGTTATAATGTACGCACAAATTACATTTGAAGCAGTAATAAAATTGTTTTTTTTTCTTACGTAGTTACCGTGTGATTGCTATCTATTCGGAAAATTGCATCTGTCGACTAAAGAAAGCGTTATGCACACATGGAGGTCATCCAAAAGGTTTGCACCGAAATTCTCAAGGACGTCTCTACAGGCGACCTATAACACTCGTTCAACATGTTTTTGACCGTGCAAATCACTATTAGGCCGGCGGAATTAGCATCTGGCAAAAAATGTAGTGCTAGTAGCACAAAACACGAAATATAAGAAATGTTATGTAAGTGCTAATTGGTCGAAACGGCTATGACGTAAAAATCGATGGTGTCGGCCCCAACGGTGGTGCTATAACTAACGCTCACGAGGGAAATTATTATTTATATGTTAAGGAATATTAATATATTGCGTTTTTTTCTTTCGTCGTATTAAAAAAGTTTGTGGACAGAAATAAATACAACAAAAGCATAAAACGTCGAAATATTATTATATCACATAAAAAAATTACTTATTCAGGAAATATCACAAACCCATTTTTTATTAGATTTATATTTTATGAATATTTATAAATAAAATTCCTGATAAATTGGTCAAAACTTGCAAAAATTAACATTTCAATTATTATAAACAAAATATTTTTACTCTGAACATTTTAACAAATTCTCTCTTGAATTGTTCTTGATTTCATATATTTTTGTTTCGTTATATTGCATTTTGAAGTTCTTCTTCTTCTTCAAGTGCCTTCTCCATTGCGGAGGTTGGCAATCATAATAGCTATTTTAATTTTTGACGCAGTTGCTCTAAATAGTTGTTTTGAACTGCATCCAAACCATTCCCTTAGGTTTTTTAGCCATGAAATTTGTCGTCGTCCTACGCCTCTTCTGCCACCTATTTTGCCTTGGATTATGAGCCATAAGATACTGTTCTTTTCTCCCTGCATAATGTGTCCGAAATATTGCAGTTTTCTCTGTTTTACTGTTATCTCGACTTTCTTTTCTTTCCCCATTCTTCTCAACACCTCGGCGTTCGTAACTCGATCCACCCACGAAATCCTCTGAAGTCCTCTATAGTTCCACATTTCAAAAGAGTTAAGTCTTCTCATTGCCTCTCGATTCAGTGTCCATGCTTTCATTCCATAATATAGAACACTGTTTACGTAATATTTAGTCAGTCGTATTTTCAGGGCTAACGTTAGATCTTTGCTGCAGATAACCGTTTTCATTCTAATAAAGTTGGCACGTGCTTTCTCGATTCTGGTTTTTTTTTCGACGGTATAGTCATTATTTTCTGTTATTAGGGTTCCCAAGTAAGTGTACTTCTTAACTCTTTCTATGTGCTGGCCTCCTACCATTAGGGTTTCATTATTATTGGTGTTGTTCTTACTAATTATCATGAACTTGGTCTTTTTCGTGTTAAGAGAGAGTCCATATTCTCCACTAACTCTTAAAATTTTATTAATTATTTTTTCTAGGTCTTTCAAACTATCAGCTATTATTATGGTGTCATCTGCATACCTAATGTTGTTGATTAAAACTCCGTTTAATTTATCCCTGCTGTTTCAGATTCAAGACTTTCCAATATGACCTCTTCAGAATAAGCGTTAAATAGTAAAGGTGACAATATACAGTCTTGTCTGACTCCCCTTTGTATTTCCACATCTCCGGATATTTCCTGTCCAATTTTTACTGCCGCTCGCTGATTGTAATACAGATTTGATATCAACCTTAAATTTCTTCCATCCAAATTTTTGCTTCTGAGAATCTCTATCAGTTTGTCATGTCTGACCCTATCAAAAGCTTTGTTGTAATCTATGAAGTAGACATAGAGGTCCTGATTGATATCTAAGCATCTTTGAGTAAACACATTAAAAGCAAATAATGCTTCTCTTGTAACCACCCCGTTCCGGAAGCCAAACTGTGTGTCACTAATATCCAGCTCCAATTTGGAATTTATTCTAGCGTGTACAATTTTTAAAAGGGTTTTCAAAATATGTGACATGATACTGATTTTTCGATAGTCACTGCATTTTTTTGAACTTGCTTTCTTTGGTAAACATATGAATGTTGATGTTAACATTTTTCGGGGGATAGTTCCTGTCGTGTAAGTTGAAGTTATATTAAGAAAATTAAAACCATCTTAATATTAAAACTATTTAAATTGTTGAAATTGATAGTTTGAAAGTGTAAAAATTATCATACCATCATATTTTTGAAGAAGTTAGTGTATGTTTTAGAAAATTTATTGAGAAAATGTGATATGGTAAACAAAAAAAAAATACAAAAAAATATATAGCCGAAACAAATCGGTAGGAGGGTTCTATAAATTTCAACAAGTATGTTATGTTATATATTCAAAATGTCTCTATATACAAATACAAAATATTTTTTATTACTATGTTAGTATGTGGATAAAGAAATAATAACTTCAATTTAGTTTTGGTAAAAACATAAGGCAAAAATAACGTATTAGGTTTTCTTAATAACTTACAAAAAATAATAAATGTTAATGCCTTGCTATCTTGCAAAAAATGCAAAACTAAATTCCTTTAAAAAAAAATCACATTATATGAAGTGTCGAGTCATAAATACAATCAGAGCAAAGCCAAGTATTTCACAACTTTGCCCTAAATTCCCCAAATGTCCACATTTTAAATCATATATAAATACAACAAAAATTAATAATATTTTCAAAAATTAATTAAACAAAAAATAATTTTTCTCAAAAAAAAACAATAATATGTATAATTAATATAAGTTTTTTAGGTTACTTATAAATAATAACCGAAAACAAAAATATAAATTTTAAGGGACATATTGTTTCATATTAACAACAAAAAACAGAATAATTATATAAGATCTACGACTTAATACACATATTATATTCACCGTTGGTCCTAAATACAGAAACTCAAAAAAGCCAGAGCAAAGCAACTAATTTTCACAACTTTGCTCTAATTGTCTCAAATCTCCACATTTAAAAGCATGTGTATTTAGCAAAATAAAAAAAGTTTTTTAAAAACATAATAATAATTTCTAGTTGCCTTTAGGAAAAATATTTTTCTATATAGGAATATAAATATTAATAATATTAAATATATATTAAATAACTATATAGAAAAAATAAAATATTTTTAAAACCAAAAAGGAACTTGAATTATTTGACACCGCACAAATGTAGAGTTATAGTGGATGTCGGAGAACTTATTTTGGTGCAGGTCCTTAGATCATGGTGTACTTCCGTCAACATTTAACATGAAACAAAAGAAAAATTGGGCAGAATCATCTTATACGTTAACAAAATGGATAAATATCACAAATCGGGTATAAAAGTCAATATATAAATACTTAAAACAAATAAAAAATAAAGCTGAATTAATTATATAGCGTATTGCTGGAAAAGTGGTGGATGTGCCACATACCCCTTTTAATGTTTACGTTTTTAAATCTATAATATAATAAAAAATAATATATTTATTTCAAAAATCGGTAAATTGTTGTTATAGCTCTTATAAATGTTACTACTCTTATACTTTATTAGGCATAGCCCCAACCACCACAATCTCCCAACAAGAATCTAAATTAATATTTTTATGGTTTTATATAAAATAAACTATTATTCTTTATAAACAATTTTGCAGCTTTCTACACTGAACCTGAAGTTTCAACTCTCCTGTTACTTACTATACCTACAATTAAGTTTACCATGGAAGAAGAGGTAAATGATCAATTGCCCTTCCTAGATGTTATGGTGAACCGTTCAAACCAAACTATTAAAACTTCAGTATACAGAAAGCCAACACATACTGGACAATATCTTAATCATAGTTCCAATCATTCTGTTGTAACAAAACGGGGAATTATACGCAACCTCTATAACCGCGCTATATCTATATGCAATAATGCCGATTCACTGGAAAAAGAGGTGGCAAATATTAAATACGATTTACAACAGAATAGTTATCCTTTAAAACTAATTGACGATGTTATAAATAACTTTAGAACAACGAAAACTGGACAGCAAGAAATAGATTCCTTCTTCACAATTTCATACATTAAGGGAACTTCAGAGAAAGTAAGACGAATTGCCAGTAGTTATAATATAAAAACAGTCTTTAAATCAGGAAATACACTTACGCCCAGATTCACAATGTGTGGTCACCGAAAGGTTAAGAAAAAACCTATGGTTATTTAAAAAAATTGTTTCACCGGAAGTTAACCATGAGTTAAGTTTACCAGTAGACACTCCTGTGGTTACTTACTTAACCAAAAGAACATAACCTCATTACTTTGCTTACGCTTTTTATTTGTTGACGGTGCGGACCATAGACATAGTAGAGAATGGACCAGGCTAGTCATTCATGAATATAAAATTTATAAGCGCCAACATGTTTGTAGGCCAGGGGTTAGAGGAGTGTCATAGCTCACAATCTATCATACGCCAGCGGCGTAACAATTTTAAAACGAATAAAAATATCAATTAATATTCTATGATGCTTTTATTTGCAGAATTGAAATAAATATTTTTTCATAAGAAATAGTTAATTACTCTATCAATATGTCGTGATACGGAAGTTGTTGTACTTGAACATAAGTCAGTATTCAATATACAAATAATCGTAATATTCATATCATTTATCTTTTACGACATTAATGACTTGAAAAAACCTTTTTTTTTATCCAAGGCACTAGTTATTATTTAAAACAGAGTACCATGTAAGAATTATCCAAGTCCAAAGTAAAAAATTGCGTAATATTTTGCCGGATTTTAGTTAAGTGGCTAATTAATGCCCACAATTCTAAAACCGACAAAAACTTTGTTTCTTGAACATTACTGTGATTGAAATTTTTTTTCTAAATTGTATGGACTCGCTGTCTATTTTTATTATTCCTAACAACGTGTCTATGCCGTACAGACACTCGCATATGAAATTTAACGTCAGCCATGAACATCGTAAAAAAGTAGTCTTACCAAAGTTCTAATGTCTCAAATATTGAAGTGCAATACTGAATAAATGTAACGACGTCGCAGTATGCAAATGACTACTTTGACGTTTGGTTAGTATACCAATTATTTGTAAAAATAATAACACTTGTACAAAATTCCTAAAACGAGAAAATGGAGATATTTTTTGTAAGTTAATAAATGAAGCAAATTAAAAATGGAAATATTTAAAAAATATATATTCGACGGTGTATGTGTTCAGGAGAAAAAAGAGTATTTACAACTTCATTTTCAAGAAATAACCTGTTAATATTTGTATATAATTTCAATTATGATTTGGAATATATATGATAGACTGTTTCAATTTAGGTATTAATCTGAAAGACTTGTTACAGTTAAACCTGTTTTACTGAACAGTCCTCAGACTCCAATCATAAGAAATTGGTATATAAAGAAATACAATAAAACAAATTAATAAAAATAACTATTAAATTTGTTGGCCCATTAAGTTTTGGCAGTACTATTGTTGAAAATTTTTAATATCTCGAATCGACAATCTGTCATGTGTTTCTAACGGAAATTATTTATTTTAATATGATTAGTGTATTTCTTGATTTTCACTGTTTCTAGTATCCTAAAATATTTATGACAAAATATACCGATAAGGAAATGTGTGTGATAAAAATAAGTATATGCTATTATTAAATATATTACTTGTTGGTCATATTACAATTATATATATATATATATATATATATATATATATATATATATATATATATATATATAAAATAGAATAACGTACAATAAAATATACTTTTTTTCTTACTTACTGACTATCTAATTTGTGTAAAGCAAATCTGAGACTATGTAACTATCGGACATCGAATAAAAATAAATAAAAATTGCAGAAATTGAAGTTTCATTTCTGAACTTTTCACACATGACAGTTATTATGCAAATCATATATTTATTTATAACGTTTATGAGTTTTTTTTTGCAGATTTTGTAATATCTTGGTTAAATGAAAATTTTACACTTTTACAAGTAATAGGGAAAACAAAAATTAAGGAAAAAATTGTAAAAAGATAGGAAAAGCGGTACTATTTGGTGTAATATTACAAGAGAAATGTTAACGAAAAATAATAGAAAATGGTGGGCTTCTATTATGTTGGTCTCACTTTAAAACACGAACACCATCAAATCGATAATAGAAATCGTTTGGGCTAAAATGTTCACTACAGATACGAAGTGACTTGGGCAAGATTTTATCTTGTAGTCCTAATATATTAATCCAAAGGTCTCGGCGGTTAGAATCACTGGGAAACCTATAAAAAATCACTGATAACAAAATCTAAAATCCCAAGTTACCCGCCTATGATACCAAACTTAACCTAACCTACCTGTGAAAAGTTAAATTTGGAAATAAATAATCCAATTTTCGGCAAACTTGGCAATGATTGACCATTTTGTCACTAATGAATAATTAGTCACTTACAAAAACACTTTTGGAATCACAAAAAATTAAAAAACGATCCAAGACACACAACGTCAACCACAAAAATGTCATATGCCAAAATTTTTATGAATGGACCGGATTCAACCTTGATCGTACGATAGCGTAAAAGAAATTTGCGAGGTTGCCAGATTTCATAGTTTATCACACTACTTAGAAATCTTGAATTTTCTGGAAGTTAAACTGACGCATTATAAAGCATACTATTTTAAAGATATTAGTTTACTATTGTAGCAATAAATCGTTTATAAATATTATATGAAATATATTATCACAATAATATTTTTTTTTTTCATAAAAATTGGGTATTAACAAATTATATTGTTTTCCCTTATTTTTTTCCAAAACAGTTGGCAAATTACTACTGATTGTGACCCATTCGTGGCGTTTTGTTTTTGTAAACATTCCATGTCCAGACGTCCATGGTTCGGACAGAATAAAAATCATTTGCGTTTTTGTTGAATAATCCAATATAAGAAATGGGGTAACCAAAATTAATTTAGAAAAAAGTAACTAAACCTTAATGGATTAGATAAGATTTACTAAATATATTTCGGGCTAGTTTAGATTATTTTTTCCTAAATTAATTTTGGACATTTACCAGGGAAACTTGACAACTGCAAATTCTGTACTTTCACAATAACATCTTCATTTATTATTATAAATTAAAAAAAAAAACATACCAATTCTGAAAAAATACTAGACACTATCAACTTTCAGTCAAAAAAGAACAAAAATTTTTATAACTAAACTTTTTAGTAACAATATAAAAGAGCAAAATTCTAGAAATTTATTATTTTTCCAGTTTTTTCCTTAAAATCAGCATTTTTAATTCGGGTTCTTCTAAGGACTTTTCTTTTTGAAGTCTTAAGAACTCTAATTTTTCTTCTATTAGAATTGCATTCAGACTTTTGTACTTCTTTATATATTTATTTCTTCCAATTCTTGAAGACTCAACAAAACCTGCAACATTATATGTTATGTCCTTTACAAAATATATTCAACTATAACACTAAACAATTTTTATAAAGAAATTTATAATTTATTACATTTTATAGGAAACCAGAAAAAAAACTTTTCAAGTAAAAATAAAAAAAATAATTTTTAATGGAATATAACTCATAAACATTATCTTACAGTTACAAAAATTTATAAGTTAATTATCCCAACCTTTACTTGTCCTCAACTTCTTGGAAACCGGTGTTCTAAGATTGTTTGCTGCATAACTAGTCCAATTATTTGACTGTTCTTGTTCGGTTTGTCCGAAAACAGTGTGATGGTTTTCAAGCAGTGATTCTAAATAAATAAAATGCTAAATACTAAATACAAAAAAGAATTGTTAAAATTCCATACCTGCTACAATAAGATTTTCTTTTGATGAGATATTTAATTGTTTTACATGATCATTTTCATTGCTCTCGTCAACATTTTCTTCAACAATGATCATTGGCAAATCTTTCGGAGCATCGCAATCATGGTTATTGTGGAAGCCTGAAATTTGTTCTTCCCCAAGTATATTTTTGAGGGCTTCATCCATTTCGGTTATTATAGGGGCTGTATAGGTTCCTCCTCCCGTTTTGTTAATTTACATTTTAATTCTTGAAAACTTCTCTTTGGTTTTTCTTTTTAAATTTCTATATTTTTCTTTCAAAACTTTGACATTTCTTATGCCATTTACAGTACAACTGGCGTTGAACTCATTTTGTAAAATTTTCCAACAATTTTCTTTATCACTCCAAGTGTGAGAATTACTCTTTTTACTTTTAATAATATTCTTATATTTGTCTACCGGAGATATAAGAAGGATTTCTTCTTCTTTACAGAAATTTACAGCTCTTTTTTCTCTCTTCTCCATGATTATAAAATTTTCACAAATATTAGCTTTATAATAATAAACTTATTTTCGAGAAATTTTTTTTGAAATATCGTCGTAAAAATAGAGGTTAGTTGTCAAACCAACATTTACAAATAAAATTTGACCAATGGTTTCGTAACCAGCCTTCAATTCTTGTTTGTGAAACACCTACCTTTGAAAACTCATGGTTAACTTGCAAGTGTTGGTAATTTAACCACTTTATGTTATCATCGATTGTGAAACTGGGTGTTAGAGCTCATTTAACAAAAACAAAACCGAAAACTACCGATAAGAAAGAATGTGTTTACAAAGTTCCATGTGAGTGTGGTGAAATGTATATTGGAGAAACCAAACGACCACTAGAAGTTAGAATTAAGGAACATAAAATTCATACACAAAAAAGGGAAACGTCGAGATCACGCCTGGGATAAACAACACCATATAAAATGGTCTGAGGCTGCGGCAATATATGTGGAACCCAACATGAAAAAAAGAAAATTTATAGAAGCAGCTTACATTAAAAACAATAATGAAATCTTTAGTAAACCTAGTGTTGAGATACCTAATCTTTGGCAACCACTACTTTTTAACATCAGATCATTGAGGTATGTACAGTGAATTGCGCTTCAATGGATACAGTCTCTATATACGCTCGTAGTCTTAAGACAAAACATTCAGTTTATACTTGATAACGTAAATATAAATAAAAATAAAGACAATGCAAGTCCGACAACCACATTTTAGTCAATCTTCAACATTGTCTACAACCTTCAAACAAATATTTTTCTATTGTTTATTAACAATTGATGAAACAGCCATTTTAACAGTTTTTTTTTGCAATAACTAACAAACAAATTATCCGATTTGGATGGGCCTTAGCTCATTTTGTAAGGATTTTTAATACGCATATCTCGAAAAAACTTTTTTTCACATCTTGATTGTTAAATAAGAAATTTTCCTCAAGAAAGAAAATTAGACATAAGATACTACATAATTATTATTATCATTCTGATAGTTTCTACGTAGTCAGAAGTTACTAACATTAAATTTCAAAATCGCTTCATTTTGAGGCTAACTCCGCCGGCCTGTACAGGGTGAGTCAACGATTGGATGAACTAGGTTTGTGCCTTTTCGGTGAAATTAACAAAGAAACTATATTTATTGTTTGATACAGTTTATTTTTACGCAGATTTTAAAAATATTTAGGACTCTACAGGGTGAGCCAAAAAACTAGGACAGCATAAAGTTTTATTTTTTTAAATAGAACACCCTATATACGAATCATATTTTCGATTTAGCTTATAATTTTAAATCTTTTTTATTAAGAGTTTACTATAACAAAACTTTATAGTTTCTGAGATAATTAAGTTTAAAGAAAAAAAGTCACATTTTCAAGCATCAATTCAATCCTAAATAACGTTTTCAATTTTGTGACAAATATATTCAAATTTGGAATTTAGCAAGGCCAAGGACAAGTTAATATAATTTTTCCCTAATATTTGCAATAAAAGCTACAGGGTGTTGAACACATCGGCTCAAATTTGAACAAGTTTAAATGAATAAATATATTTTTTTTAAATGGTACACCCTGTATATTTTCATGTTATTTAATAGAGTAATAAAAACCCTAAAAGTTTGGTTCAATATATCCTATACCTATTTATAATAGTTTTTGAGATATTTCAGTTTATCTTATTTTCCATACGTTTTTACAGAAATAGTCTTCATTATCATAATAGCCATGTAAAATAATAAAAAGAAACTACAGAAACAAACAGAATGTGGTTAAATATGATGAAATACATTATTCGTTATATTACAATGGCAATAGTTTAAGTAAACAATCACGACAAGGCAAATACATATTTACTTTTATACTAAATTGAAACAAAAAAATTACCTATTAAATACTGAGATTAATTATTTCTTTTTAATAAGTGTTCAAATAAACGTCCCTCTTGTGCAATACACAAATTCAATCTTTTTTGCAGATTTTCTCGGACTCTGGACAAAATTAGTGGCGTTATTGTTCTACAGATATCCCTAATCCTGTTTCGCATATCTTCCACTGTTGTTGGTGGATTAACATACACCTTATTTTTAATATAACCCCATAGGAAGAAATCTAATGGGGTGATGTCGCAAGACCTTGGTGGCCACTCAATGAAACCCCCACGTCCATTCCATTTTTGCGGATATCGTTGGTCCAAAAACGCACGAACTTCACGATGGTAATGCGGAGGCGCACCATCGTGCTGGAACCACATACTGTCGAGCTCATCCCTATCGAGACCTTGAAGCAGTTGGGGTAGTTCTTCTTGTAGAAAGTTCAGGTAACTATGGCCTTTTAGTGGTTCATTAAATAAGTGTGGTCCAATAATTCAATTATGATGAATACCACACCAAACATTTAATGACCAGTGGTTTTGATGTTGCACCTCTCTAATGCAAAATGGGTTTTCTGTGGCATAATAATGCATGTTGCGTCTATTTACGGCACCGTTACTTCTAAAAGTAGCTTCATCACTAAACATTACCTTGAATAATAAATTTGGATTTAATTGAATCTCCGCATTTATTGTACGACAAAAGTTTACACGACTTTCAAAATCCTGTCCATGCAATTCTTGGTATAATTCCATGTGATATGGATGATACCTATTTTTCTTGGTAGTACGATTAGCGGTGGATTGTGATGTTTCACATAATGCTGCTAACTGACGGCTACCAATATAAGGATTTTCCTAAACATTTAACAATACTTGTAGTTCTTTTTCTTCATTAGTTACTGGTTTGTTGACCACTTTACGTTTTGGATAATCAACAGTACCAGAAGAATCAAATCTTTGCATTAAGTTTTGAAAAATATGGGTATTAGGCTGGCGTCGATCAGGATACTTCATTTTGTAAATTCTTTGAGCAAGAAGGCAATTTTTTTGAGCCTCTTCTATTGTATAAATCATATCTATTAACTCATTCTTTGGAAAATTCATTTTACAATATAAGATGAATGCAAAAAAAACCAAACTACACTACATAAAAACCAAAAGAAGCGATTGCGGTTATAAATTTGACACACAGAAAAATGTTGTTTTACATTGTTTTTGCCATGGCTACTATGATAATGAAGACTATTTCTGTAAAAAAGTATGGAAAATAAGAAAAACTGAAATATCTCAAAAACTATTATAAATAGGTATAGGATATATTGAACAAAACTTTTAGGGTTTTTATTACTCTATTAAATAACATGAAAATATACAGGGTGTACCATTAAAAAAAAAAAGATATTTATTCATTTAAACTTGTTCAAATTTGAGCCGATGTGTTCAACACCCTGTAGCTTTTATTGCAAATATTAGGTAAAAATTATGTTAACTTGTCCTTGGCCTTGCTAAATTCCAAATTTGAATATATTTGTCATAAAATTGAAAACGTTATTTAGGATTGAATGGATGCTTGTAAAATGTGACTTTTTTTCTTTAAACTTAATTATCTCAGAAACTATAAAGTTTTGTTATAGTAAACTCTTAATAAAAATGCTGTCCTAGTTTTTTGGCTCACCCTGTAGAGTCCTAAATATTTTTAAAATCTGCGTAAAAAGAAACTGTATCAAACAATAAATATAGTTTCTTTGTTAATTTCACCGAAAAGGCACAAACCTACTTCATCCAATCGTTGACTCACCCTGTATATAAAGTCTCAAGGAGGGTATTTCGAACAAAATAAAAAAGTTTTGTTAAATTAATAAGTCTTTTTTCTAATTTTTAACAAGTCCTATTTACTGTTTAGATTTTACATGTTATAAAATTAAATTAGAAATCTATTGTTATTTTATCGGCTTAAATATTTGGATAGTTCTTCAGCTCCGCAACTACTATGCACTAACCCCTACTGTTAACAGAAATTAAAAATCCGCAAAGAAAGTCAGGACAAAGTACCCTACTAAAGATCCTTTCAAAATCAGTTAACGAAATGACCGATTACTGAAACCCCTACCGAGTGCAGCAAATCTACAACTTCTCCTGCATTCAAGCAGCATTCCTGCAAATAAAAAAGCGATCCATATCGAGCTGTCAACACCGTAGAATCTTATCAAGACCGCGTTTCGAAATTTATTAGACAAAATTTTAAATTATACTTTGCGAAGGTGGAATTTCGACGTTTCTCGGAATCTCGTTTTAAAAAGGTCTCGTACTTTATGGAAGTATATTGTATTAAATCATATTAGCATTTTTTTGTACAGTTAAGAACCGGTAGTTTCGATGTAATGTTGTAATTCAGATTGATCTTGATTAAAACTTCTTTTGCATTAAAACGGCATTCTTGATAATAAAAAAAATGATTCATATCGAACTGTCAGCATCGAATGGTCTTATCAAGATCAATTTTTGTAATTTATTGGTCAAATTTTCGAATTATTCATTGTAATAATAGAATTTCGGTGACCGATGGAACTCTACTGTAAACAGCTTATTTTGGTTTCTAAAACTTTCTGCTTCAAAATAGTATTAGCACTTTATTTTTTACTTAAGTATATATATATATATATATATATATATATATATATATATATATATATATATATATATATATATATAATACAGGAATTAATTTTTTCTTGAACCATTAAATATATTTTTAGTTGGTTATTTTCTTGGGAATATGGTTCATTTTTATATTGAAACTACATATATACAGTAGTCATACTTATTGTATATATATATTTTTATTTCTCAGGACGTTTCGATTCTTTCGAATCTTTTTCAACTGATGCGGATGCTACAAAAATGTACATTTTTAATATTATTATATATGGACAAAGAGGTTAAAAACTTACCAGAACAGAGATTTTTGTTTTAAACAATAGTTAATTACATCACAAACCAATTGTAGTCACTCACTCTTTTGTATATTCACTTTTTAAAAGTATTTTTAAAAGGCCAGTTAGAAGAATGGGCACTACATTTTTAACCCTATAACTGTCTTGACTTGACTGAATGTGGAACCCAGATGGTGTATGTTTTTTAGGCCCTTTAAGTAGCGTAAAAAGTTTGGGTCTTTTAATGAAGTGATATTTTTCTGAAAAATATCGTGATTTAATTTAGAAGAATTGGAAGCGGAGAATTATTCTTATTTATTGTTTTATTTATTTTAGAAATTCCCTTTATTGGTTTATTTTAAAATGTTGAAATAAATTTGATTTAAATTATTGATGTCTGTTTTATCGTTTATGGCATCCGGATTTTTTTTTATTGCAATCATTTCGTAAAATTCTCGTTTTCCTTTGTTAGTTTCAGTTTTTAGGATTTTTGTATTTTCATAATCAAAGGTGTGCTTGTGTTTCATTTCGTGTTTTTTTAGGGCTGTAATATTTTTTTTGTCATATTTATGTCCATTTAGACGATTTTACAGATACTGACTAGTTTGGCCGATGTAATTCGATGCACAATCCTTGCAGGGTATTTGGTAGACAATATTTGATTTTCTGTTATTAATTTATTAATTACAATTTAATTAATTACAAATTAAAAAGTGACATTCCAAAAAACAGAAAATCAAATATTGTCTACCAAATACCCTGCAAGGATTGTCCATCGAATTACATCGGCCAAACTAGTCAGTATCTGCAAAATTTTCTAAATGGACATAAATATGACAAAAAAAATATTACAGCCCTAAAAAAACACGAAATGAAACACAAGCACACCTTTGATTATGAAAATACAAAAATCCTAAAAACTGTAACTAACAAAGGAAAACGAGAATTTTACGAAATGATTGCAATAAAAAAAAATCCGAATGCCATAAACGATAAAACAGACATCAATAATTTAAATCAAATTTATTTCAACATTTTAAAATAAACCAATAAAGGGAATTTCTAAAATAAATAAAACAATAAATAAGAATAATTCTCCGCTTCCAATTCTTCTAAATTAAATTACGATATTTTTCAGAAAAATATCACTTCATTAAAAGACCCAAACTTTTTACGCTACTTAAAGGGCCTAAAAAACATACACCATCTGGGTTCCACATTCAGTCAAGTCAAGACAGTTCTAGGGTTAAAAATGTAGTGTCCATTCTTCTAACTGGCCTTTTAAAAATACTTTTAAAAAGTGAATATACAAAAGAGTGAGTGACTACAATTGGTTTGTGATGTAATTAACTATTGTTTAAAACAAAAATCTCTGTTCTGGTAAGTTTTTAACCTCTTTGTCCATATATAATAATATTAAAAATGTACATTTTTGTAACATCCGCATCAGTTGAAAAAGATTCGAAAGAATCGAAACGTCCTGAGAAATAAAAATATATATATACAATAAGTATGACTACTGTATATATGTAGTTTCAATATAAAAATGAACCATATTCCCAAGAAAATAACCAACTAAATATATATATATATATATATATATATATATATATATATATATATATATATATATATATATATATATATATATATAGGAATTAATTTTTCTTGAACCATTAAATATATCTTTAATTGGTTATTTTCTTGGGAATATGGTTCATTTTTATATTGAAACTACACATATAAAGTAGTCATACTTATTGTATATATATATATATATATATATATATATATATATATATATATATATTATTTTTCAGGACGTTTCGATTCTTTCGAATCTTTTTCAACTGAGGGTTTCGGCGGATGCATTAAGAACAGAGATTTTTGTTTTAAACAAAAATTAATTACATCACAAACCAATTGTTATCACTCACTCTTCTGTATATTCACTTTTCAACAGTATTTTTAAAGTCCAGTTAGAAGAATGGACATTACATTTTTAACTTTTTTTTTGGGCCATGTGGTGTTGGGAATTGTAGTTGAGGTAGCGACCAGACCATGTAGATTTTGTGTACGATTCAGTTAGTATTGTATTATTTTTGTGATGCAACGTCATATCTAGGAAATTTATGTGGTTATTATTTTCAAATTCTATGGTAAATTGTAATTTTTCATGATAGCTGTTAAATTTGTTTAAGATATATGAATCTTGATTTTTTGGTATAGCCGTTATCCAGTCATATACATATCTGAAAAAGAATGGTAGTTTGAATTTTAAGCTGTTGATAACTTCAGTTTCTAGGTCTTCTAACACTAATTGAGCAATAACACTTGATATGGATGCACCCATCGCGCAACCCTCAATTTGCTTAAAGAATAAATTTTTGTATTTGAAGTATGTAGAAGTTAGGCAGATTTCTACAGCTTCAAGAAAATCATCTAATGGTATATCAGGGTATTTCTTTATTTCTGACCATTTTTTTCTGATTATGTTTAAGGACACATTTATGGGTATATTTGTGTAGAGATATACAACGTCTAATGAGATCAACACGTGGTTTTCTGGGATTTTAACGTTTTGTATTTTTTCTTTAAAGCTCCATGAGTCTTTAATGTAAAAATTATTTTGGCCAGTGACATTTGCTAAGATATTTTTGAGATATTTTGAGAGTGCATTAAAAGGCGATTGTATACAAGATACAATTGGTCGAAGTGGAATTCCGAGTTTATGTAATTTAGGTAGCCCATAAATGCGTGGTGGTGAAGCGTTATTTGTAATTAAGTCTCTTGCTACATTTGGTGAAATAAACTGTTTGTTTTCCCATTTTTTTATTAGGTCATTATTTTTTTTTTGGTATAAGTTGGTAGCTTTAACTTCTTTATATGTGTTGGTGTCATTGAGTAATTGCATGATTTTTGCATCGTAATCCGAGTTTTTCATAATAACTGTTTTGTTTGATTTATCGGGTTGTAAAACAAGTAAATCTAGATTATCTCTTAGAAATTTTTTGGTTTTGTTGACATTTTTTTTGATAATGCTGTTGTCAGTGTTATTTTTATTGGAATTATGGGAATTGTTATTTTTAGCCTTAAAATTTGTTAATATGTTACTACACACTGCCTTGATTTCATTTTTGACTTCTGTATTTTTATTGTTGATAGCCATTTCAATATTTGTAATAATTTCTGGAGTAGACACATGTTTTGGGTCGGTAATTGGTGTGGCAAAATTTGGCCCTAGGGAGAGAATTTCACGAACATAACTAGGAAGTTCGATATCAGTCAAATTTTCAATACAGTTATTTGTGACAATTAGTGTATGTTTCTCAATTGGTTTTTGTTTTTTAATTAGTGATGTTATTTTTTTACATTATTTTTTTGGATATTTATGAATCTTTTTTCAAATTTACGTTTTTCTTTGTTAAAAAATGTGTTACATAAATCTGGTGTAAGAATTTCTTTTATTTTATTGGAAGAGGTAATTATTTCCTTGTCTAGGTTTTTAATTTGGCAAATAGTATCGCCAATCAATATACTTAAAATGTTTTTGTAAAACTTTTCTAGCAAAAAATCAAATCTCTGTTCTTGGTTTACAGAGTCAAAAGTTAAGTTACTATAATTCTTATTTAGGAAATTAGGTAATACGTTTTCACTTTTACATCTAAGTAGAAAGATTTTTCTGTTTTTCTGGTTGGCCAGTTTCAGGTTGGATGATGAAATTTTTTTTATTTCAGCGACTACATCTGGTCCATATAAGACAATGATGTTTTCGGAGGAAAGCATTGTTTCACCCTTGTTTTTTTGTTCTTGATTTATATAGAATAATCAACGATAAAATAAAAAATAGGCAACGAAATGTGAATTTTCATTGCACGCTACAAATGATTAAGCGGTTGTTAGTACTTTGATTTCCTTATTATTATTATTCCAGAAATTATTTGCACTTTTTTACTTAAATATTTTCCTCGCTAGTGTACATTTTCAAAAAAAGGGCCTAAAAGAACTATAATCATTTTAAATTTTACTTAACAACTTTAGAGAAATAATACAATATGCTATAGACTTTTGTAGATGTTATGAATTCGAGCTTTAATACGTATGGCTAAAAAAATTCAAATAAAATCGAACTTAATTAAAAATCCAACGTTGTAACTTTTTAGTAGCCATATATTCCTTTCGCTGTTATTAAACATTAGGCAATTATTATTCGCTATAAAACTACAAAATTGTTTTTAATAGCTGATAATAACTTCTATTAACAAGTTACGGCTACAGGAAACCTAGCCTTAACCTTACCGTGCACCTGACTTTTATTTACCCACCTTAAATGGTATGATCGTATTTTAAATGGGTCATTTCGCTGTTTCTCATACTTATTTAGGCATTAAAACGCGAAAATACCTTATAAATTGATCCTTCTATTGTTCTCATTCGGAAATGTGTTATTATTTCGTTGTTATTCCTTATGAGGAATTTAAAGGTTCTATAAATAAAATTGCTCCCAATTTTTTTTCGTTAATACAGGGACGTAACTAGTGCAGGGCATTAAATGATAAAATCTATTTAAACCATCTTACATGAATCGGTAAATGAGCATTGGTCTTTGAAAGCTATTTTTTTTTGTGAACCTTAGCATTGCTACAGCCAGTGATGTTTACAAAACTACACTTTTTTTAGTTTTAAATTGTTCATACCATCTCTAACTGAGTCAACCCACGCTCCATTTGTCCACTGAGAACTTATCTCAAACAATTTTCATAATTCTATTTTCAGTCATTCTACTAACATCTTAGTTCCTCTTTTTCTTTCTTCCAAAAACCCATTCGCTGGTATTTCTACATTACAGAATCTTATTAAATTTTCACTTCTCTTTTTATCCACAAGTTTCTTCCTTGCTATCCTTCTTAGTATTATATATATATATATATATATATATATATATATATATATATATATATATATATATGCAATCGAAGGCTTTCGGGCATCCCGTGTATGTGCTGAGTCCCTCTCAGGACTGTAAGGCAGCTGACGTTTCGGTGAAATCTCATTCACCATTTTCAAAGCTCACTGTATGGCATTTACGAGCGAACTGAGTACTTTTTAACACGAGAATCATGTAGATTGACAAATTTTCACGTCCGCTTCGCCAATATTTTATTCTATTTTATTTTAAATTACACGGACAAAAACTTATCTACTTATTTATTTACTTGTTTGGCTTTGAAACACGTTAAACGATGCTCTCATAGTGGGATCGTTTGGTACGACACGTGGCTTTGGCTGCTAAAATAAGCGGTAGGCTTGCTTGCCAGTACCGAAAAATGCGACCCCTATCCTTTGGGCATCGCGTTTCGTGTACTCGATTTTACATATTTCTGTTTTAATTCACCGTCGCGCCACCATATGGCGGTTCTTTTACAAACTTTGTTAATCTGTGTGGTTCTTGTATTATCAAGTGGACCATCGAGATGTCGCCTTTGTCGTCTTGTTTGCTGTTTTTTGATTATAAACTCAGGTTTATTGGATGCAAAGGCCAGATGATGGTTTGTACCGAATGCGGTGGCCTGACGAGTCCCATATTAGGATGAAACAGCGCTGTCGCCATCTGTCGGATCCGGAGTTTTTCCATATTTTGGAGTGCTCCGCACTTTTTAACACGAGAATTATGTAGATTGACAAATTTTCACGTCCGCTTCGCCAATATTTGATTCTATTTTATTTTAAATTACACGGACAAAAGCTTATCTACTTATTTATACATATATATATATATATATATATATATATATATATATATATATATATATATATATATATATATATATATATATGTGTGTGTGTATGTTGAAAAAAAAACGTATTTCCACAGTTGCACATTAATACCCAGATAATATCTATCTCTTTATAGATATAGCCGTGTGTCTGACCTTTTCGACCGTAATTACAACTCCTGATGCGATAAACCATCACAAACCATTCAGTAAATATCGAAGGTGAGCCCATAAGAAAATATAAAGACGCGAAGAACAAAAGTCATAAAAGTAATGGCGCCAACAATTTACACCAATAATTCCTTCATTACCGGTAAATTATATTCATAATCAAGATGTAATAATGTCTTAATGTAGCTATGTAAGGTTATGTAAAAATATTGATTAATTTTTTTAAAACTACGTTAACCACAGCCATACAAAAAAAATTCATACCAGCGAATCAGACCCAAGTCTTCTTATGTATAGCTGTATTGGCTGTATCCATATCCGCGGTCGAAAAAAATCGTACATAAAAACTACCCCCATTTAAGATTTAACAGGAAAAAAGCTGCAGTGATTTTTGAAAAATCTCGAAACTCCAAAGGTTTGTAGAGGTGAAGAGAGTCTGTAGTAGTTTTGCCTTAATTTCTGAAAACTTACCCTTAGAATGATGCCAAAAACCACCTTGTGTCTTCGATGACACAGAAAAAAAAAACATTAATCTAAAAGTACTCCTACTTTTCTGGATGCAATGATTAGTTAAATTTGCATAGTATTCAATGTTAGGCTTAAGATCTTACATCAGTTTTTATTAAGTTCTACTTACCTAGGAGGTAAAAGCCCCACCTTGTGTAAAATCCTATATAATATTAAAATAATTCCGCTTCTTCCCATTTTCTTTTTGCATTGTTTTTAATCTTTCTGTCTCAGAGGAAAAATTGACCGCTAAACACGACTTTAAATTATATATATATATATATATATATATATATATATATATATATATATATATGTATATATATATATATATATATATATATATATATATATATATATATATATATATATATATATATATATATATAGGTTTTAGTAGTACTTAAAAATTTTTTATTTTCTTAACGTTTCGCTCATTCTACTGTGCTTCCTCAGAAGGATGTATCTTTTTTTAATATCTCACATTTATCTACAATTTATAAAATATTGTTTCTTGTAAAAATTATATTGTTGTTAATGTGGGTTTGTACTGAATGCATCAGGGATATTTTTTCTTTTTGGTTTTGTTGAAATACTCATATCAAAAGAATTTTATTTTAAATTTTTTTCTGTATTATAAATTTTCGTGTCTTATATGGTTGTGTGGAATCAAGAATTGGGAGCGTAAACACTAGAGTAATGCCAAGCATCACTTTACTATTATTTTATTTAAAAACTGCATTTATATTATAAGGTTGTAATAAATTTGGCTAAGATTTTTAACGACTTGTTTGTCATTAACTGTGTTGTTCTCTTTTTTTATGTCAATCATTTCTTTTATGACCAGTTTCCATCCATATTTAAAATTTTGGGATTTTTAAAATCAAATTCATATTTTATTTGTTGGTGTTTATGTAAGGCTGTGGACGCGTTTTTGGTATATTTGTGTCCATTTATTCTGTTTTCGAAATATTGTTTAGTCATGCCTATGAATTTTTTTGGTAATTTAGGCAAAGTTGGATTTCTTCTTTGCTAGAACTTTACTTTTCAGAGGTGTAAATAATGATTTTAGTAGATTGTGTGGTTTATGACATACCACTATGTTGTGTTTAGCTAAAATGTATATTAATTTCTATGATAACTGATTCATATAGGCAATTGCAATGTATGTTTTTTGTTCTGTATTGTTTGTAACTACGTTTTTGCGTTTCTTTGCTTTATTATAATATAAGTAGGTCTGTTGGTTTATTATTTTGTTTATTAGATTTACAGGGTAATGATTGGATATAAGAGTATTTCTGACTTTTTTAAGGGCTTCAGTTCTAAATTCAGGAGATGTTAGTGCTATTGCTCTGTTTGCTAACCCAATTATTACACTACTTTTTGGTTGTTAGGGTGATGAGAATTAAAATTCAAGTATCGGCCTGACCATGTGTTTTTCGTGTACCACTTGGTTTTAATAGTGTTGTCGCTTAAGTTTCGAAATAGTGTTAGATCTAGAAAATTTATTTTTCCATTATTTTCAATTTCAGATGTAAATTGTAGTTTATTATGGAAGCTATTGAAAGCGTATAGTAAATTTTCTACTTTATTTTCGGGTACTGCCACTAGGCAGTCACCTACATATCTCTTAAAAAATTTTGTGTCAAAATCTATATTTTCTAGAACTTTCTTTTCAACAAATTTCATTACCAATTGCGCGATTGTTGAGGAGATTGGGGATCGCATGGCACAACCAGCCAATTGTTCGTATAAATTATCTTCATATGGAAAATAGTTATTGTTCACTGTAAGATTTACACAATCTATGAATTCTGTAGAAGTTAAAGTCGTATGCTCTTTTAAAAGTTGCCATTTTTCTTTAAGAATTTTTGATAGCATATTTTTAGGTATCTTAGTCTAAAGTGAGACTACGTCCAATGAAACTAATTTAGTGGTATTTCCAGGGTGTCAATAAATTGTTTGAAAGTAAAAGTATCTTTGATAAAATAGTTATTCTTTTCTGTTATTTTTGTTTTGTTAGTTGCACATTCTGACCTGTGCTTTGGATGTCTTGTAGGGATGTGATGTTTACAAGAAACGAGTAATTAGTCCCGAGGTGAGCACTGTGATTATTGATACATATTTCTATTTTAGCATACTTTTAAGTTTTTGAATATTTTACTTTTTAGTCTTTTAGCTATTGTATCTTATGTGTGTCGTTACATCTATTATATCTATAAAGATATGTTGTTCATGTATATTTTATAAATTGGAGATTAATGTGAAAGAATAAAAAAAGATACATCCTCCTGAGGAAGCTCAGTATAATGAGCGAAACGTTAAAAAAATAAAAATTTTGAAGTACTACCAAATCCTATACCTAAAAAAATAAAAATAAAATATTATAGAATGGTTTAAGAAAAAAAAAACAAAAATAAATAAATTATATATATATATATATATATATATATATATATATATATATATGTATATATATATATATATATATATATATATATATATATATATATATATATATATGTATATATATATATATATATATATATATATATATATATATATATATATATTGTTGTATTCGCACGAAAGATGTAAGTCCCTGTACCCGGCGATATATAATCTGAAATAATTATTTGACCCAAAATTTTACAGCTGTGTTTCGTCCACGACGTCGACGGTTGGACTCATAAGTGGGTCCGTCGATGCCTTTACCCAGACACCCTGTGTTGACGTACTTATATATAGTTGGAAGTTATATTTGTACTTATTTTCAGGAGGAACGTGTCGGTAGGATATTGATTATTAGTGGTACTGCTTATTGACCAGACGTCGTGATTTTTAATTTTGATCCGTAGTACTACGACACGCCTCCCTTCAAGCAACCACTTTCCATATTGTTCCGTGATCTGTGTCTTGTTCACGAATCAAGATGGAAAGCTGGGTGCATAAGATCTCAACGACGCGCTACAAATTTCGGCCCAATTACGCGGATCCAGTCGCTAGTAAGGCAGACTCAATGCGTAGGTAAATTCCATGTCAGGTATCTAGCGGGTCCCTCCCCTAAGAATTCCCGAGTCATGGTATCGGAATTGGGTTTTCTAGACTGCTCTGGCGGTCCCTCCCCTAAGAAACCGTCGAGTCCAACTCTGAACCCTGTCGGGTCCCTCCCCTGAAGATTCAGAGCTATTCCGACAAACCCCGCAAAGGTCCCATGTCCAGGGATGCCATGTTGTATTCACCCGAAAGATGTTAGTACCTGTTACCCGGCGATATACAATCTAAAATAATTATTTGACCCAAAATTTTACAGCGGTGTTTCGTCCACGACGTCGATGGTTGGAATCATCAGTGGGTCCGTCGACGCCTTTACCCAGACACCCTGTGTTGACGTACTTATATATAGTTGGAAGTTATATTTGTACTTATTTTCAGGCGGAACGTGTCGGTAGGATATTGATTATTAGTGGTACTGCTTATTGATCAGACGTCGTGATTTTTAATTTTGATCCGTAGTACTACGACAATATATATATATATATATATATATATATATATATATATATATATATATATATATATATATATATATATATATATATATATATATATATATATATTTATAATAAACTTCAATCGATACGAAAATTCTTGGACGTTTTCACTATTAAAATGTTTGTAAGACCATATATTTTATACAACCAGTCAAAAATTCTTACAAACAGTGCGACAGTATCCATACCTTGACTGCCCGTAAAAAATAATTTATTGTGCAACAGCAAATAGATGTAGGTAGCAAAAAGAAAATCGTGAATAATTTCGCAAAAACCGTTTACCAGTAAGCAGCATTTAAATATTAGATTTACTCAATTTAACCGTCTCGCATTGATTGATAGGCGTATTCATTCATGATTTCGTGAGGTTCATTCACTTCCAGATAAAAATTTCTAACTTTACAGTTAAAGATGTAGAGTTTTTGAAAACAAAAATGTTGTATACTTGAAAAAAAAAATAAAACATACTAAAATATCTTTTGAAAAAAATTGGAATTTTCCAAATTGATCTTCAGCCTCTCATAGATCTTAAACGTAGCAACAAATCATATATGCTGGATGTGAAAAGTTCCACTCTAATTAGTGAAATCATTAGGTTCCCTCTCTCAAAATGATTCATTAAGATTCGTTCTTTTACCAACCAACCAAAATAATTCCAATAAATATTAATAATTATATATTATACTATAAAAGAAAAGGATCAAATAAAATTTAATACATTACAAACTGTAATATTTATTAGTGCTAAAACATAATGCAAATCATTTAGATTCCATAGCCACTGGATAGAATACCAAAAAATTTCACAACGCCTTACAAAAAAAAAGGAACAAACTTTAATTTACAAAATTAATTTATCTTGTTTTAATTGATTGCTCGTTAATCTTATGATAAGACTGTCTCGTACAAATCAGGCTGTAATACTGCTCAATTGTGTAGTGGTGTGTAGATACTAGTAAAATATTGGTTTTTATTAACTGATAACTGAAGGTTTTTACCGAAAAGTAAGAGTAAAAGGAAAAGCGAAAGAAAAGAGAACATGAACTTTTTTCGTGTAAGTCTCCTCTTCGGAGATGGGCTCCCAAAGAGCAGCAATGAAATCAAGTTTTTTTACACATTGAACCACCAGGTTCCAGTTATGAGAACATTTCAACGAGTTAATCAACGTCTAAGGGAGAATGGTAGGCAATTCCATTTAATAAGGTAATACTATTAAATCTCTTCATAATTTTAGGAAATTTTGGGAAAAGAAGTACTGATGCTGGTTGAGGAAGAACAGTACGTACGCTACAATTAAAGGAAAATATTTTAAATGCTGTAGATGAGACTCCTTCAACGATCACTCGAAAATTATTTATTATTATATATTATTAAAC
This sequence comes from Diaprepes abbreviatus, assembly GCA_034092305.1. Lineage (NCBI taxonomy): Eukaryota > Metazoa > Arthropoda > Insecta > Coleoptera > Curculionidae > Diaprepes > Diaprepes abbreviatus. Next base: position 293,736 of record JASJET010000047.1, on the reverse strand, counting down.
GTCGAAAACAATAGTACATAAATTTCTTCAAAAACAGCGGTTATATCCATATCATTTGAAAAAAGTGCATAAACTGATTCCTGAAGATTTTCCCCGTTTTATAAACTAGCTATTGGATCAGCAAGAAACAATGTAAACTTTATTAGCACTATTCTCTTCACGGATGAAAATTATGGGCTAATGAAAATCCTCATGCAACTTTTGTTTCTCATCAATATTACTTCCAATCAGTTAATGTCTGGGCAAGAATCATTAACAACTTTTTGACTGGACCATTCGTATTACAAAAAAAAAGGAATAAACTTTAATTTGCAAAATTAATTTATCTTGTTACAATAGATTGCCTGTTATTTTTATGATAAGACTGTCTCGTACAAATCAGGCTGCCATACTGCTCAATTGTGTAGTGGAGTGTAGATACTAGTAAAACATTGGTTTTTATTAACCGATAATTGAAGGCTTTTACCGAAAACTAAAAGTAAAAGAAAAAGCGGAAGAAAAAAGAAAATGAAGGAGAAAAAAACCATGAGTTCCTATGTCGGATTAAAAGAATTTCTTTATTGAAACATGCAGTACTGCTAAAAATCTGCATCTCCAATAAACAGTAGAACAGGTAAAAGATGAGGTGACTAAACAACTTAGCTCAATCACCGGAATATTTTAAACTATTTTTCACCCCAAAATTTCAAAGGAGAGTGTGCATAAATTCAGATGAAAAATCTACAGCTTCGTTTATTGTTGCAACGTCAAAGCAAAATGACCTCGGCTTTATATCAGAGTTCACTGCGTGCACGTAATGTTCCTTCCTTCGGGTGCGTTGACAATTTCACCGCTTAAAAATGACCCAATAAGATTACAAACAGAAGGCGTCTATAAGATACCTTGCTCTTGTGGTAAACCGTATGTAGGTGAAATAGGACGGTCTATATCCACTAGGCTCAAGGAATATGAAATATGTATTAAAACTAAACAAATTGTGCAACCTGCAGGAGCTGAACGCCAGCATTGTACAGGTCACACTTTAATGTAAAAGAAACTAAAGTGCTAGCATCAGCGTCTGGTTTTTTAGCTGAGCACTAATCGCGTATAAATACCGGGCTGTTGCTCATCACGGTCTAAACCCAAGAGCCACGATATTCATTTTAGATAGGAATATATTTAATATTAAATATCGATTCTCCCTTTGAATCCTAGTTTGTATCACACGAATGTCTTCCTTCTATACAACAATGCGTGAATTTACAACATTCACCCTATCCTTTACGAGTGTTGTTTCTTTGAACTCAAATAGCCTCGGCATTGTCCAGATTTGACTCCGTCTGACTTCTTTTTATTCATATATTTGAGAGAATCTCTCAAACAACGTCATTTTGTAAACGTTGAAAGTGGACATTGATGCATATTTTGATAGTCAAAACAGGAATCATTTATTTCTCATCGAAGAACACGTGACATAAATGTGTTGATATTAATACTCCTCGTAACCAATTTTGTCGAAACAATCACGAAAATTTTAATAAGGAAAAAATTTACAACAAATTCCATCAACAAATTACTTTCGCATATTCCAAACGTTCAACCTCATAGAACTCATGTGACTGTTCTCATGCTCACCCCGGGCCCTATTACCAACGTGATCGGCGGTAACTTAACACGCCATCACTCCAATTTAAACCGCGAACCGCGAAATTTCACCTACGTGGCCCGCGGGTCCGCCATAATTTCGATTTTTAATTACTGAGTATGAATGGTAGAAGTATCGATATTGTATCGATATTTATAAGGTGTGATTCGAAAATAAGTACTTTTTATTTAAGATTTGCGTTTCCTAGTCATAATTTTTGTTCTTATTATAATGGTATTTATTAAAATATCACTACGGAACTGTGTGGACACGCAAGTTATCTAATGAAACAATTTTTTTCTGTAGATTAAAAATCTTACCACCAAAATTACAAGGTTACATTTTTTGAGGACTATCAGAACGTATTCTAAGGAAGGAAAAATTACATCAATTTACTCTCGTAATAGAATGATTAGAGAGTGAAGTACGACGACTTTTTAAATTTGTATTTCTGCATGTTGATTGTTCACTATAAGAGAGCTCAAATTTGACTACATAGATTACTATACGTGGAATATTTCGAAGAAAAAACCGTCATTCAAATAACATTTAATATTAAAGCAATCCAAAGCACTTTTTCAAGCCTATGGAGGACTGACTTGACTTAGCCTTCTGCAGAATGTCTGGGAAAATGTGGAAAATCTCCCGGATATGAAAAAACACTTGAAAGGAGTACTACAAGGTCATATAAACTTTTTTCGTATAGGTCTCCTCTTCGGAGATGGGCACCTAAAGAGCAGCAATGAAATCAAGTATTTTACACATTGAACCACCAGGTTCCAGATAAGAAAACATTTCAACGAGTTGATCAACATTTAAGGAAGAATGGTAGGCAATTTCATTTAATAAGATAATAGTATTAAATTACTTCATAATTTTAGGAAGTTTTGGGAAAAGAAATACTGATGCTAGTCGGGGAAGAACAGTACGTACGCTGCAATTATAGGAAAATATTTTAAATGTTGTAGATGACCCTCCTTCAACGAGCACTCGAAAATTACCAGCTACGTCGAAAGCAGTAGTACATGAAGTTCTTCAAGAACAGCTGTTATATCCATATCATTTGAAAAAAGTGCATGAACTGATTCCTGAAAATCTTCCCCGTAGAATGCAGTTTACAAACTGGCTATTCGGTCAGCAACGAAATAATGCAAACTACAGTAGCACTATTCTTTTTACGAATGAAGCAGGATTTACCAAAAATGAAATCATAAATTTACATAACTCACATGTATGGGCTGATGAAAATCCTCATGCAACTATTGTTTTGCATCGTCAACATCAGTTCCAATCGATTAATGTCTGTGCAGTAATCGTTGGCAATTTTTTAACTGGACCATTCGTATTACTGAATGAAGAACTTGATTTGAAGTTCCAGAACGCTTTTCACGATATAGTAGAACACTTACCACTTAAAACCCACCGAAACATGTACCTCATTTCAGCGTTGTTGTGCGAGAGCACCTGAATAACGTCTATCCATATCGCTGGATAGGTAGAGGAAAACCTATTGCCTGGTCTCCTCGACCTCCCGATCTAACATCGTTGGATTTTTACGTGGTCGATAAGGGAAAGGAACTTCTATGGAGAATCACATTTCATTGTGATCAAATAAGGAACAATGCTGAGTTAATGTGGCTGGTATAACAGTCCTCCATTTTTTTTCAATATTATCCTTTAAATTGTATATCAATCCTATTGGTTGTAAATGCTAACCAGAACTGAAACTCTCATTTTGATTCTCCTACCCAAAGTATGTTAGGGTATTAAAAAAAAGATTCAAATAGTTAAATAACATCTTAAAATGCAGAACAAATATGTATACAAGAAACATGATTCAGTCCGTTGAAGATGTAAAAAAAAGCTGAACACGTCATGAAGGAGCTTACAGAAGAAAACTTCCAGTACTGTTTCAAACAATGGAAAATTTGCATGGGGCATTGGAGGAGCATGGAGGGGTGTATATTCGAGGTGATAATAAATAAATATGTAAATTTAAAAGAAAATGTTTTACATCAATAGTATCGTTATTTTATAACCAGACCACGTATATAGTGGAGATATATTTAGAAGTGTTTCTAGGTGTAGACTTCCTAGTGTAATAGCAGTACGAAAATTGTCCCCTCCAATAATGAAAATTTGAAGTGGACAAGGTAACGATATTAGGTTGACAGAAAATTGACTAGGATAATGCTAGGGGTACTGGCAATAAAAAAATCTACATTCAACACCGAACATTCCTTAAAAAACTTTTTTACTAAGGCAATTTCGATTCTAATCCTTTCAGTTAATTTTTTGGTGTCGATACTACCAAGGAACGTATCGATATGTCTGCTCATATTGCCCGAAGCCCTACAATAATTTCGATTTTTAATTACGAGAAATAATGTGATAGAACTGGAAACTCGAGCCTCGTTACGACGACGTGCTTTATGCTGATGGACGAAGAGGATCGTTTCTCTTCGGGCTCACACGCGATCTAAAAGGTTAAGACATATACAGGGTAAATGAAAATTTAGGCATTAATTTTATATTATGGAAAATGTTATTAATTGCTAGTTGTTAAATGCGATTTTCTTCGTGTGAACTTTGGAAAAATGGATATTCGATTTAAATATTTTTTTAAATGTTTTTATTTGAAATAAATTGGTATTTGCTACAACCTGACATATATATATATATATATATATATATATATATATATATATATATATATATATATTGTATTATTCAACATCTTACCGTCATCCTCCGGTCAGATGTAACTTCAAATAAGAGATCCGAACTTAAATAAGTATGACGACGGGTGTCTGCGAAGGTGTCCCACTGACGAGTCCTACGACTGGCACCGGGACGAAACACCCAAAGAACTTTTCCACGAAATGCAAATTAGAGCCTCCAAGGGCCGGTCTAACTGCGACAAGGCATCCCTGTAGAGGACGATTGCAGCGCGTCACAGAATCTCGATATTCATGTGATGGGGAGATGGTACTACCGGATCGGCCTTGATAAGACTCTCGGTTTCAACTGTGTGATGGGGGAAAGGGAATGCTGATCGGCCTCGATACGCAGAGACGTAAATGACAGGGGTGACGCATTACCCGGACGGCCCTGATGGGATTCACGGGAGCAACTTAAATGATAGGAGTGAAGCACTTCCTGACGGCCTTAAAAGGATATCCGAAAAGTAACTTAAAATGATAGGGGTGAAGGGTGCCCGACGGCCCGGATGAAGTCTAAGATAATATGATCCCTGCATGGAAAGGCATTAAGCTAATGCTGAGCCTACGACAGATGTGACAAAGACGACGTTGAATAATACGTAATTCAGGGTGTTAGTCCCCGTAGTTCGTGGGCAACGTTCGTCGTTCGTTCAGGATCAGGACTTATGAAATCTCAAAGAACGACGAAGTTATCTGGCCTAAAGGGTGGATATCGTATTATTTAACATCTTACCGCCATCCTCCGGTCAGATTTAACTTCAAATAAGAGATCCGAGTCCTACGACTGGCACCGGGACGAAACACCCAAAGAATTTTTCCACATATATATATATATATATATATATATATATATATATATATATACATTGTTCGGGACGGCCGGTCGTTATACACACTGAATTATTTCTATAACCTTTTATGTTCAAACAGTTCAAGTTACTTCAACGATTTGCGTCCACGAAAGCCGAACTTCACCTTTTATATACCCTTTTTGTCGATACCAGAAGATTCCCGAATCTTCTAGCAGTATTTCCGTAATACATGATGTAATAAAAACAAGAAAAAGGAATAGTCTGACAATTTCTAGTCTTCTGTCACAAACGTTCCATATCAAAAATAAGGAAATAAAATTTTCTAAAAAGGTCTAGACCTTCTTTCATCAACGTCTCATGAGGAAATTGACAATCAATAATTTGTGAACTCGTAGAAAGTATACCTAAAACCTTACAAACTAGAAACACAAACTAATATTATAAAGTGTATACTGCTCTAAAGTCTGTTACATTGCCCCCTTCCAAGTCTTGATCCTGGTAATCAGCCAATCTGTCAAGATGCACGACTTTCATCTTCCCATAAGGGTTTTCGTAAATTCGTTACACCAGATCGTTTGTACTAACCTTCCCATGACATTTTGAAGCTCGTGTGAACGTTCTTTGGTTCTTTTCAGATTATACAACCACATTTTTTCCCCAACTATAAATCCAGCAGCTTTGAAGTCATAGCGGGTCTTCATTCTGTCGATTTTTATTTGTAGTCATCGCTGTACCTTCCCGAGGATGACCTGTAGAACATTCTTCTTCCATAATCCCTTTCACATCCGCGGTCCCGCTCGACATACCTACTCGAGGATAACCTGTAGGACGTTCTTCTTCCGTAGTCTCTTTCGCGGTCGCGGTCCTTCTCGACGGACCCTCTCGAGGATGAACGATAGGACTTTCTTCTTCCGTAGCCCCATTCATGGGTCAGTCCCTCTCATCCCATTCTCCAAGGTCACCGCGAGTACTCCTCCTATTTCTTCCGTAGCGCTTCTTTCTGCTCTTGCCTCCACCAGCAATAATTTCCTGGTAATCTCAATAAAAGTAACTGTGGTATCCACACTATGAACAACGCATATTATTCGAATAGTATCGGCGAGCCTAACCCCTTGCTCTTGGTCTGGTATAGGTCACTCTAATGCGACAATCTTTATCAACAGTAAATTCAATTTTTTTTTGCATTTACTGTTCACATTTTACTTCATTCATGCACGGAGCTGCATATAGTTGTACGTTTGCTGAATGTGATTTCAGCACTACAACGGCATAATGTGGATATATCCACTGCTATTGCATCTCACACGGAGGAATCCGTGAAAGCCGCATAAACATATATACGTCATCCGGCGGGAGGTGGGCGAAGCCGCGTTCAGTATTTGCATGCTTCCTTCCGATCTGTCCTTTGCACAGCCAGGTGCATGTCGGTCCCCTGATGAGTCTAGTAAAGACGATGTACCTCTGCCGTATCACTGTGGCGAGGAGGGTAAGTTTTCACTTTCTTCTCGGTATGGTGATACAGGTATGCCATCATCTCGATGGTGGTGGAATAGGATGAATTGCGTTCCATAACAATTTATTCTAACTGTGCAACCTCTAACATAGAAAGGATATGATGGAGAGGAGTTTGCATTTACTGTTCGCATTTTACTTCATATATATATATATATATATATATATATATATATATATATATATATATATATGCTGCTACCACAGATTGCAAGGAATTACCAAGAAAGGGTGGAAATCTCTCCCTCGTCACTTATAGACCGGCTTCAAATTCATTGATTCTTGTTGGAACAGCACGCCTAATCTTGAGACAAGCGAATCTTTTAAGCAAACTATATCGGCAAAAATAGAAAGTGCATTACAAGAAGCGCCATCGCAGAATTCCACAAAGCCTTTCTCATAAAAAATTTATATACAGTGTACCAATAGTAAAAATAGTAATTTTGGGGCTAGAAACTCCTATTCACACATAAGACTTGTGTATGAAAAAATTAATCAAGTTCCCTTATAACAAGTTGTTCTTCTATCAAAATAATTGATATGAACACATGGATGGAAATCCCAATGGTGAGTACTGAATTTAGGATACGCTATATTATAGATAAAACCTACTACAATGTAAAAGACAATCTAAAAGTGTTAATTTAAAAGTAAAATAAAACGCGCCGCATGTATATTTACCGTAAATGTCACCCAGTCTTATTACAAAAACTCCAGTTGTGTTTCTTTCATTCATGATTGCCATGTAAGGCAAATTCTTACGCAATTCCACTAGAATGTTGACCAACGCTGGTTCGAAAACCATTCATGTCTAACGTTGTTAGTATAAACAACGCGGATTTACAAGTATATATCTATATTTGTCGATAAAATTTGCATTGGTAATTTTTGTAACTGGTCTGTCCCCGAACGTTATTTTTTATAGAATTATTATTCAAATTTTTGGCACACGTTTACATGTTCTGTATGCAATAAACCGTGTAAGAATAAAATCTTGAAGCGAAAATATCGACTTATTTACAGAATATAAAGTAATATCACCGATATTTATATATAAAGGGTGTTTTTTATAGAGGTATAGAACTTTAAGTTGGCAACACTTTTTTAACTAGCGGCCATTTTGTCAGCTGTCAAGTGATTTATGTTTAGTTTGGTTTGGCATTTCAACATGAATAAACTGACGCCTGAACAACGCTTCCAAATTGTGCAAATACATATCGCGCACTACGTCCATTTTACGGTCAACATAATCGTCCATCAGAGCAATTAATTCGATTAACTATGGAACGTTTTCGCACCACGTTTACTATAAATGATAATACGCATCCACAAAGACGTCGTACAGTGCGTACAGAAGAAGTCATTGCTGCTGTAAAGCGTAGCGTAGAGGAAGACCTGAATCAGTTTATCCGCCATCGTGCACAGGAATTAGATATGTGTCCATTCACTTTATGGAAGATTTTGCGGAAAGATCTTGGTTTGCGTGCTTACAAAATTCAACTCGTGCAAGAATTGAAGGCACACGATCACCTAACAAGGCGTAGATTCGGTGAATGGGTCCAAAACAAGATTGCCGTTCATCCCGATTTTCATAAGCGAATTTTGTTTGGCGATGAAGCTCACTTTTGTTTGAATGGATACGTCAATAAACAAAACTGCCGTATTTGGAGTGATGATAATCCTCAAGTGTACGTTGAGACACCGTTACATCCAAAAAAACTGACTGTTTGGTGTGCTTTATCGGCTGGTGGAATCATTGGTCAGTACTTCTTTAAAAACGATGCTGGTCAGAACGTTACAGTCAATGGTGACCGCTATAGAGCCATGATTACTGACTTTTTCGTTCATCAATTGAACAACCATGATGTGCAGGAGCTGTGGTTTCAACAAGACGGCGCAACATGTCACACAGCTCTTGTCATAATTGATTTATTGAAGGAAACGTTTGGTAACCGCATAGTTTCACGTTTCGGACCCGTGAATTGGCCTCTAAGATCGTGCGACTTAACGCCGCTAGACTATTTTCTGTGGGGATATAGTCTACGCCGATAAGCTCGAAACGATTGATCACTTGGAGAGCAACATTCGCCGCGTTATTGCCGATATACGGCCACAAATGTTGGAAAAAGTCATCGAAAATTGCACCTCCAGATTAGACTACGTCTGTGCCAGCCGTGGCGGTGATATGCCAGAAGTCATATTTAAATTATAATGCCAGAAGGTTATCTTTCGAATAAAGTAAATTTCATGTCAATTTAAAAAATTCATCTTTGTTTCATTCCAACCTCTATAAAAAACACCCTTAATATATATATATATATATATATATATATATATATATATATATATATATATATATATATATATATATATATATATATATATATATATATATATATATATATATATCAGAATCTATCGACTGTTACACTATCGGTGATTGACTATTCTCACAGTACAGTCAGAAATTTACAACAGCAACACAGTTATCAGATCACAATTTTAAAAAAAAATCTCAAGCTGTATCCATACAAAGTAGGGCTCGTACATAAACATAATGAGGATAATCCGGGGTCGCTGATTACGAATATAAGTCAGACATTCCAAATAGTTCGGAGTCAAAAATGTGGTTTTTTATCTGAAGAAAAACACTTGACCTAAAAATAATTTTGAAAATCAACGTCAATGGTCAAATATAAGGTCACGTGGTAATAGCAAGGGAAAAGTCCTACAACTTCTGTCTAAGACGTTTTCCTATCTCTTAGTTTTTGAGTTATTTTGCTGTACCGGAGCTGTTTATGGTTTAACCTTGACCTTGATCGCAAAGTCAAGATTGAGAGTCATATCCGATGGTAAAATTTCCCGTTCTTTCCATTTCTGGCATCAAATATATAAGATTCTTTTTGAAAAAAAGACTTGACCTTGAGCATCAAGCTAAAAGTTGAACCAAGGTCACATGGTGAAAGCCAGGGAAAAGTCCTACAACTTTTGCCTAAAATGTTTTTTTGTTGAAGTCTTAGTTTTCAAGTTGTGTTACTGTATATATATATATATATATATATATATATATATATATATATATATATATATATATATATATATATATATATATATATATAGTCGGGTACAGCAACATAAATATAGTCCGGTAAGCAACATAACTTCAGATGAAAATGAAAAGAAGAAAACAGAAAAGAAAGAAACGAAGAAACCTGAAAAAACATATGTGGGTGAAAATGATAAAAATACTACATCCAATAAGAGAAAGAAGGATAGTGATGATGAGAACAAAAGAAAAACCTAAAACTGATGACAAAGAAAAAGAAGAAAAATCAAAATCTAAAAATAAAGATGATAGTGACGAAAAACTCGAAAATGAGTATAAGAAGGAAAAGAAAAAATCTAAAAGTGGTGACAAAGAAAAGGATAAAAATCAAAATCTATAAAAAAAGGATGATAATGAGAAAGAAGTCGAAGACGAGGAGGAGATCCCCAGTTCGCCCACTGCTAGTGACGCTAATTAATCTGAGGAAGAAAGTGATTAAATTTAAGGTAACTTATTTTACTATTATATTTCCTCCTTCAGATTTTTTTTGTTTATTTCTTCAATATGAGTGATATTTATTGATATAACTAAGAAAAAATATGATAACTTACAACTTGAGAACTTCAGATAAATATAAATTAAGAAATTAGGGTATTTTACAGTTAGAACTGTTGTAATTTTAATATTCCAGTTTTGTTTCTGTATAAGTATTTTTTTGATTGTATTTTTTTTTGTTATATTATAATAAGTTTTCTTGCGATCTCTCTCATAATCAAACCAATAAAAACATCTTGTGATTGTGTAAGAAAGCATATATATATATATATATATATATATATATATATATATATATATATATATATATATATATATATATTCGTATTTCGCCAGACCGTGTACCGCGAAATACGCTCTAATAATACCACTAAAAGGATGTTTCGTCCTCGACGTCGACGGTAGGACTCGTCAGTGGGTCCGTCGACGCCTTACCCAGACACCCTTGACACCCCTGTGTCAACTTTCTATATACTTAATACTTGTATAAGTACTTCTTTTAGGTCGGAACATACCGGTGAGATGTACCGATATGTCCGTTTCTACGACATGCCCCCCCTAAGGTAGCCGCTCTCGAATAATGAAATTCCACAAACTCGATATAGAAAGCGGGTGACTGAAAGTAACTGTAAGAACGGTCATCCCGAGTGACCTCAGATTCGGGCGCTGCTTTAGCTGCCTGACGATGCGAGCAACCCTATGCTGTGCACCGTCCTGTCACGGTCGCCATGTCGTATTTCGCCAGACTGTGTACCGTGAAATACGCTCTAATAATACCACTAAAAGAATGTTTCGTCCTCGACGTCTACGGTAGGATTTGTTAGTGGGTCCGTCGACGCCTTACTCAGACACCCTTGACACCCCTGTGTCTACTTTCTATATACTTAATACTTGTATAAGTACTTATTTTAGGTCGGAACATACCGGTGAGATGTACCGATATGTCCGTTTCTACGACAATATATATATATATATATATATATATATATATATATATATATATATATATATATATATATATGCTTGTGGGGCTGAAGTCAGAAAGATGGTTAGCCAGAAAAGAAAGCTCTTTTTTATTAGTCTAACTTTTGAGAAATTTTATTCTCATCATTAGGATTTCTACAAAAGGAAAAAAAATACGTTCTCAGGCACTCCCTAGGGACTACCGAACAGACAAAACTCTAATGATTTTCCTTCTGACTGAAGCCCTATAGGAGTGTCTTAAATATTTTGGTTTAATAGACTTTTTCTTAACTACTCCAATCAAATTAATAATAATTGCAAGTCTGTACAGAATTTCTTTTTAATAATGATCAAAATAGATTTAGGAAGTAAGAAAACAATCATGGATTCAGAACAAAAATGGCATTAAAAATGTGACATCAGAGAATCAAGTCAATATTTAACCCCATATTGCACGAAGACGAAACCCTAAACAGAAAAATCGACAACGTCTTTTTTAAGCTTATCTAAACTTGCTGTAAAAAGTTTTATCGGTTTCTCTCTAATTTTAATATTAAACTCGGAAAAAAATGTATAAATCTGAAATTTTTTTAAATAACTCAAAAACTGAAAATAATATCAAAAATTTCTGACAGTTATATCGTTGATTCTTACATTACGTAACGTTTTTCCCTTTTGATCAAATCCATATCTGTTCCTATTATCGAGATTTTACTTTGTTTATATTTTCTTTTTGGGGTTAGGTTTATTCTGTCACTGCAAAATTTGACAGTAGTTCTTCACGAGAATGTTAATTTTTGAATTAGCTCATTTTGGGCTGTTTTGATCTTACTACTCGAACCCACAATGCTTCTTGCACTTTTAGTAACTTTTTTTTTTGGCCCCAGGTTGGGCGCCAAGTTTCTCATTTGCCGATGTATCTTATTGTGTTGTTGTGAAATTGAGAGCCAATTTCTAACAACATCGCGGAAGATTTCTGCATTCAACCTAGCCCCTGTATAATCCACCCTGCTTTGTGGCTACTAACTCTCAACTAGAATCTGGAAATTTTATTGTATTATTAATTTTAGTAATACACTATTATTGAATTCTGTGAAATTTTGGCGTGAAAATACCAGCGTAATAACTTTTATCCGTATATTATGAATACTTTACATATTAGCCATATTGCACACCACTGAAAATAAATTATTTTTTGGTATACGTTAAGGTTTCCATAAAAATAAGTTGTTTATTAAATTACTAGATCAATCTCCCATGTTTTTAAGACAACACGTACAGGTTACAGCATTATCTCCCAAAGAAATCCTAATGCATTTCAACATTTTTCCCACCTTCATGACATGGCAATCTTAAACATATTACATGAATCGGCATCATGTTGCTAAAAATTATGTAAGAGATCTTTTTATATCTTTTAAAAATGATTCATTTCCCAGTAAGACTGGTTTAAATCCAGAAATCGGTACGCTGCGCTGAAGCAATATTGCTTCATAACTACAATGTAAGTAAGCAAATTAGAGAAAGACAATTTTAATAACTGGTAACCGCAACGCTATAAAAATCACCTTTTATGGTTATGCCATTAGTAAACGCATATTATGAATTTCAAACATTAAAAAGCATTAAAACACTTCATTAGCTTAAATTAATATGAATATTATTTGTAAACCAACGTTGCGCAAACCATTCACAAATCTGAGTGGCCTCCAATTTGCCCTTCTTGGCGCTTTGTAGTTTTAGCGTTGAGAAATATATGGTAGCGGTAATTTTTGATTAGATCATTACTATTTATTTGCAATATCAGTCAAAATTAGTATCTATCTTGGTTTTGTTTACCTTTTTATGGATAGGGATTATTATGCTTTCGTGACATTTTGCTAGCATTTTCTCGTCTTTCCATATAAGTGTGATTAGTGTGTGTAATTATCTATGTAAAACCTCCCCTCCATACTTGAGAAATTCGGCCGGTATATTGTCGGAGCCTGGGGTTTTTGCGTTCTTTAATTTGTTAATTGCTTGTACTGTTGTTGGGTCCTCTACCGGAAGAGGAAGAATATATATATATATATATATATATATATATATATATATATATATATATATATATATATATGATTCAGTATTAATCCGGGAATACATCCGTTCGTTGGTTTGGTTGATCTACAACCACCAAGCACAGAAGATGCCAAATGGGATTTCGGCGAAACGTCTGCAATTTTCTACAAGAAACCAAACCAACGAACGGATGTATTCCCGGATTAATACTGAATCACATGTTCCCATCCGTGAAACACTACGCAACAACATATATATATATATATATATATATATATATATATATATATATATATATATATATATATTCTTCCTCTTGATGTATGTTTAGTAGACTTTGGAAATATTCTTACCATGTTTGGAGTATCTCCTCTTCATTGATTATGACTTCATCATTATTCTTTGTAAGTATAGACACAGAGTTAGGTCTGAAGCCTTTCTTCTCATGTGACACCGATTTGTAGAATGCTCGACTGTTTGAGTCTTGTCTATTCCTTTCCATTTCCTCATATTGCTGTTTTTCATATTCCCTTTTCTTTTGTCTAATTAGTTTTCTTGTTTCTCGTCGGGATGTTTTATAGCTTTCTTTGTTTTCTGTTGTTTCTTGTTGAATCATAATGTTTTGTTTCTTCTGTCTGTCTTGTAGTTTTTCTTGGCATTCTTTATCAAACCATTTTCTTGTTCTTTTCCTGCTTTTTCCGATCATTAGTTCTGCTGTATCTATAATTGTTTCTTCCATTTGTTTCGATAATCTTTCGATATCATTATTCTGGTCTAATTTATTTAGTTGTTGTTTCATTTCCTATACGTAATTTTCGCGGCTTTCCTTATTTTGCATTTTTTCGTTGTTCCATTGTCCCAATGCTTCGTTCGTTTTAAGTTTCTGTGACGATATTCTCATCCTGATTTTTGCTCTCACTAGATAATGGTCTGTATCTCCATCTAAACCCCTGAGGCTTCTTACATCCAGCACATTGCTTCCATGTCTAGCATCGATAACTACGTGGTCAATTTGGTTCCGTGTGGTGTTGTCGTTGGAGACCCAAGTCTGCTTGTGAATGTCTTTATGTTGAAACATAGTAGACTTCACAAGCATATTGTTAGCCGATGCTAGCTCTATGAGCCTCTGTCCATTTTCGTTTGAGATATTGTGGAGTCTGTGTTGTCCTATTGTCGGTCTTAGGTTAGGTTCTTTGACAATTTTAGCGTTAGAGTCTCCACAGATTATTTGCATGTCTGTGGATTCTATCTTGCGTTCTTTCGAGTTGGTCATAGAAGTCGTCTTTTAATGTTTCGTCTTTATCTCCTTTCAGTCTAATATAACACAGTCTCTCACTGATGGGCATAAAACTTATAACTCTGTTTAAGTATTTTTCTCCGATCACGAAATCTGTCCCAAATTCGTATCTTCCTGTCTGGTTTCCGCTGTAGAAAATCACCGATTTGCCTATTCTTATGTCTCCAGTGTCCAGCAATCTTACTTCCTGTATTGCCGTGATGTCCATTCCTACTTTTTCTAACTGTTGTACTGCGTGTATCGATGCTCCTGTCCGATACCAGCTTAGGACGTTCCACGTTCCAACATTCAAAGTCCTTGTCCATTGCGATTGTCGTTTTCCATATGTATCCGTTTGATTCCGAGGCATGTTTGCAGTGTTTATAACAGGCTGTTTTTTAATAAGGGTAGGTTGTTGGCCTTCCGCTTAACCCTCCTCCTTTATCCAGGCTTGGGACCGGCAGTGACAGTTTCATAGCTACTCAATTCACTTCTTCACTGTCCCACTATATTGCGCAAATTTTCACCTATAAAACTAAAAGCCGACATTCTTGATGGCCCTCACATTGGAAAGCTACTGAAAGCTGACATCTTTATTACAAAAATGAAAAAGGATGAAAAAGCAGCATGGAATAACTTCAAAAATATTGTAGAAAATTTTAGTTTTTAAAGTTAATATTTTTTCAAGATTAGAGATAGCTTTAAACCTTCCTATTAATATCAAGAAACACCGATTAAAATTTGGTTCCGATTGGTTAAGTATGTTTTTCAGTTATCTATACCAAACAAAAACCCTCTCCTAGTATAGATAACTAAACCCTTTTGGTGTATTCTAATATTCACCTGCATGCTGTACTTCATACTGTCTTTTTATAATTTCATTTTCTAAAAACAAAAACCTGTTGACAGGTAGTCCCAGAACTGTATTTCGAAAAAACCATTTTGCTCCTTGAATTTAGTGATTGTTATTGTTATAAGTTAGATTAATTGATATTGGACTCCAGAATCTAAACAACTTATCTTGACCATTTTGATACGATCAAAGGATAATACTGTCCAGTGAGGTAAAGTATTGCTTGGCATTTTGACTCGCCGATTCTTCTTAACATTCTTTTAATTAAGGCAATTAAAAGAATAATATAAACACTTGCCCCTTGCATCACAGGTCCGTAATCGTAAAAATTATTTTTGAAAAAGTTAAGGGTTTCTAGATTGGATTTGGAATGCCAATATTCGAATATAAATTAACATAATGTGTAATCATTGTTGTTTCTAGACTTATCGGTATTAAGATATTAATTTTCAGATATCAAAGTTTCTTCAAAATGACTATTTTCTTAAGCTGGAAAAAAAGTATTACAGATTATATATATATATATATATATATATATATATATATATATATATATATATATATATATATATTGTGTTGAAACACGTGATGCGGGACCTAACGTCTATCGTCACAGGTCTATATTCGTCGCCCACACACGCTTCAAGCAACTGCCCGAAGAGGAATTAGAATATTAATATTTTGAATATTTTGTTTTTTTTTTTTTTTTTTAAATTGAAAATTGGTGAATGTGAATGAAATAAGTTTTCTCTTGCTCTTTTAAAAATATTCTAAACCACGATATGTATTTTTAATTTTTCCTTGAGCGCCCAGTTACTGTATCCTATCTAAGATAAGATAACAGCACTGTATTTATTCTTTGGATTAACTTAAAAATACATATATTATTGTTAACAAAATTTTAATAAATCTATTTTCTCTTTTTAATCTCCCCTTAATATAACTAGCTCGCTTCCCCTGAAACTATCCCAAGTGAGTTCAGATTCTCATAAGTTAAAATTACCTTTTATCTACTGCCAATTAAAACCACTGAATTGTATTAACAATCAACATAAATTTATTATAAAACAAAATGATATTATTACTGATTATAAAATTATTTTGAAATACCTATTATCTAGATCAGCTTTATTAAAATTAAAAATCAATTGCACCTTATCTCTACTGTTAATTATAATGTCACTCCACTTAACTGTCAAGAGTTGTTTGACAAATATGAAGGTCTCGTGTTCAGTTGAAATGTATTACTTTTATTTATTTTAAAAATTAAAAAAAAATGTGCAAAGTGCGGATTATTAATTTTAACAAGTGATTATAAATTAGTTCTAATGATTTTATAATGTCTAATATAAATGTGGTAATATTATATTTTAAAATACCTTTATCCTTAAGTGTTTGTTTATTTATAAACAATTAAAAAGGTATATTTGTGTTTCCTTGTCTTCTTTTACCATCAAATTGGATTGGGATAATTGTTTAAAAATACCTACTATCAAGTAAGTAGATATTCTTTATTAAACACTGTCTTGGTTATTTTTGGAAATGTCCAGGAATTGTCTACTTCTAGGAAATGTTGGTATTTACACCAGCCAGGTATAATTTCTTGAACTTTTATTTGACACAATCGGGTTTTACTAAATTTTCTTGATGTTAGTTGGAGTTGCTATTTCTTAATGACATTCAATTTAATTTAAATTATTTTTTTTTTTTTTAAATATTGATTAATCAAACTTTATTTAATATTTATTTACTTTTATAACCTTTAAAAAATATTTACTTATCAAAAACAAAAGATCTCGCACGTGGCTTTATGATCTTGTCGTGAAAATTTTAAGGTTATGTTTTGAGGAGAAACTTTTCTTTTACACCTCTCAGTAACAATACTTTTTTGCAACTGTCTCGAATTTTTGTGATTTTTCTTTCTATCGTATGCCTCCAGCTGACTTAATTAATCATTCTGATTGGCTCAGCAGTTGAAGGCATCGGGTTACTTGATGAAAAATCACCCTTTTCTTGGCATTCTTGTCAAACAAAATGGCTGTCAAGAATTTTAAAATTGATAAAATTTTTCCAATTTTACCATTTCCTGGATTTATCCAATCATATGCATGACAATAAATACTATAAAATTAAACTCTATTATTTTACCTATCTAATTATACATATTTTAGCCTTCCTAAAACAATTTTTAATATTAAAAATTATAAAACAAAATGGCTTGACATGAAAATATTGAAATATATAATTAACTAATTATTGAAAATTATTGTTTGAAGATGCTAAATTATGTTTTCTTAATATTAAAATATTAAATATTAGAATTTTCCTTACAATCTAATATAACTTATTTTACTCCATTACTTAAAATTAATTTATAATATCTAATTTTAATGTCAAAATCAAAAATTTTCTTAAATTTATTCTATGTTCTTATGTGTTTTAATTAAAATTATTTTCTTAATACTACTGTTAACTGTCTAATTTATATTAAAAACAATTTATTGAACCTTATTTATTATTTAAAAGTACTTTTCGTAACTGGTTTCACACTATGTTCACCTTTTGTTCCTTTTCAAAACATTATTGTTGCAAAAACCGAACGTTATGTTTTTTTATTTCACTTGAAGATTTTCACTCTTTATTATCACTTTACCTTCACTATCACATCTAATGTTTGTACCTTATTATTCTTATGATCAATTTACAATATGATCTTATTGTATTAATATTTATATATTGTTTATTTTACAATTATGTCTAAAAATTCATTATGAATTTAACATTATATATGATTTTTTTAATCATATAAGCTTTTAATTATGCTTTGGTCCATATTATTTGTAAATATTAATGACTCTAATTAATTAATATATCTACTAACTACTTATTACTATCTAAATAATAAATTTATGTTGTATCTTAGATATTTTAATTGAAATTGTTTATACTCGTCGAGTATTTATAATATGGTCATTAGGTCATCTTGTGTCGATTCCTATTCAATTGCCCCAAATTGAATATTTAATATTTTATTATAAATAAAATATTAAATATGAATATTTTAATTCTTATTTGTACTTATTATTTATATTAATTACAACTTTTAGTTGATAATAAAATTTATATCCTTATATATTTCACAGCTTATTAGAAATTTATTGTTTCACAAAATATCCCTTTTAATCATAAACTTTTGTACGTTATTTGATCAGCTAATATTATATTTATACATATCTTTGATATTAAATATGCCTCTGACTTGTCTTGTGTCAGGGTATACTATTTTATAGCTATTATCTCCGTTTTCTGTTTCTATTTCAAATGGTCCTTCATATGGCCATTGAAATCTACTGTATTGACCTTGTTTAGTATCTGTCTTTTTTAGGGCTTTAATCAATACAAACTCTCCTTTATTAAATTTGACTTTTCGTTTAATGTCTTTCTCTTGTTGTCTTATATATTTATGAGCCTTTCTTTTCATTCTTTTAGTGATATTTTTAATTAAATTTTGATATTGGGTCTCTATATTCAATATCCAGGGTCTGTTACTTATTTCATATCCCATGATCTGGCTTGGGATTTCTTCTGTCACTAAATTAGGCATGGTATTTAGGAAGGTCTCTATCTCTTCCAGGTTTTCTTCCCAAGTAAGAGGTTTTTTATGACATTGGATACGCAATAATTTTGACACTTCTTTTATGTATCTTTCTGCTGGGTTTGCTTGTGGATGTCTTATGCTTGTAAAATTTAATATCATATTTTTCCTTGCACTGTACCTTTTAAACTTTTCATTTTGAAAATATGTAGCATTATCCAGTATACAATATCTTGGACTTCCTATCGTCTCAATGTAATTATTCAAATTTTTAGTTATTTCAATGACGTTAGTCCGTTTACATGGATAAAGTTTTACATATTTAGAGCATACGTCCAATATTACTAAGATGTGCTTCGATTTATGGGATGATGGTGGTAAATTACTTATGAAATCGATAGCAATCATCTCTCTAGGATTTGTCGCTATTATGGACTTTGGATGGTTTCTATTAGTAATGTTTTTGTCTTTAGCCTTTTGACATATATCACATGTTCTGGTTACTTGTTTGGCTAAAGACAAATCATTCTTACTATAATATGTTTCTCTATATACCATCCATAATTTTCTAGATCCTATATGTCCAAATTTATTATGCAAATTATTTAATATTGTTAATGCCAATGGGGATGTTATTATATATAATTCATTACCATTTATTAATTTTAAATATATTCCATTTTTTAATAAATTTTTATTTTTAATGTCATCATCTAATTCTTTTTGGTTTTTCAGGATTTGGCTTTTCGAAAAGAGTCCTTGTTTGTCTTTTAAAATATTATATCCAATTTTGATCTCTTTCTTATCCTTTTCCAATCCTTCCGTTCTTGTTAAGGTATCTGCTACTATATTCAATTTCCCTGGGATATGTTTAATTTCAAAATCATATTCTTGTAATAATAGTGACCATCTATGGACTCGATTGTTTCTATATTTATTATTCAAAATCGAAGTTAATGCCATATGGTCTGTTTCTATTAAAAATTTATTACCTAATAAATAAAATCTTAATTTTTGTATGTAATATATTATGCTAGCGAGTTCTAATTCAGTAACTGAATATTTCTTTTCATATGGTTTAGTTACTCGAGAGCAAAAATATATTGGACATTCCTGATCATTAAGTAATTGGAATAATACTCCTGAAAATCTTTGATCTGATGCGTCTGTTCTTAATATAAATTTTTGTTGATAATCAGGATGATAGATTTTCAAATTGTTCGCAAAGGTATTCTTAATTTGGTTAAAGGCATTTTCTCTCCTTTCATCCCATTTCCATTTCACATCTTTGCGAAGTAGTTCTATCAATGGTATTTCCTTACTACTTAGATCTGGTATTAGGCGATGATAATACTTTACCAATCCCAGAAATCCCCTTAATGTTTTTAGACTATTTGGACGTGTATAATTTTGTATTACTTCAACTCTATCAGGGTCCATTTCTACTCCTTGTAGATTTATTTTGTAACCTAGGTAATTTACCTCTTCCTGATAAAATTGGCATTTTTCTAAATTTATTTTTAGGCCTGCAATATCTAATGCTTCTAATACAAGTCTTATATGCTCTTTATGCTGTTCTTTATTATTTGAATATATCAATATATCATCGATATAGTGTAGAGCATAATCACTGTGCCTTTCCAGTACTTTATATAATGCTCTCACCAATGCTGAACAAGCACTTTGTAATCCAAAAGGTACTACTTTAAATTGGTAAATGATTCCATTTATTTGGAAACCCGTATACTTTCTACATTCTGGATGTAGTGATATTAACCAGAAACTATGTTTTAGGTCTATCTTTGAAAAAACACCAGCATTTGTGATCCTTCCTAAAATAGCATCTATAGTCATTGGAGCCTCGTATTGTGGAACCGTATATTGGTTTATGTTTCGTGCATCCAAACATAACCGAAGTTCTCCATTCCTTTTCTTCACCACAACTATTGGATTTATATATGTAGTATCGGCTCTTTCTA
This sequence comes from Diaprepes abbreviatus, assembly GCA_034092305.1. Classification (NCBI taxonomy): domain Eukaryota; kingdom Metazoa; phylum Arthropoda; class Insecta; order Coleoptera; family Curculionidae; genus Diaprepes; species Diaprepes abbreviatus. Next base: position 272,740 of record JASJET010000047.1, on the reverse strand, counting down.
TTATATTATTTTGGACCATTTCTTCAATTTCATCTTTTATTTGTGCTTGATACTTATATGGTATGGGGTAAGTTTTGGCTTTAAAATTTTCAATGTTTTGTACTTTAATATAATGAATATAGTCTCGTGCTACTCTGTTTTCGTTTGAAATTAAGTTTTTAAAAGAATTTAACATGTATACTATATCTTTTTTAAAATTTGAATCGCATATAATTTCCTTTTCATTCATAATCACATCATTATTATACTTATTATAATCACAAGAACTTCTCCTACTAAAATTATCATTGACTTTGTCAATACTAATATCTCCTAAAAATTTTGGTTTTGTGCTCCTTTTAGCTAACAAAACCTTATTATTTACCGCATTATTCTCCTTCTTACAATTATCTATAATACTTTCAAGATTATGTATTTCTATTATATTATTTGCGCTTTCTTTATTTATAACTTCTTCACTTAACATTTCTATACATGATAAATCCTCACTCGAATGATTAAAAACCAAATTATTTATGAACTTTATTCTATGTTCATCAATTATCAAGATCATATCTTCGTAATTTATTTTAGCCCCATATTTACTTAAAATATCATTCCCCATAATTATATCGATATTCATATTATTCACTACTATTAATGATGCTTCTATAATTTTATTACCAAGCACTATTTTTAACATACATTGCCGATTTACTTCACAAATTTTTTTATTATTTGCCCCCACTAATTTTAATTTTGGTATTTTATTTATGATTACTTTATTATTAAATAACAATATATTTTCTAATTTATTTTCATCAATTAATGATGCTTCAGAACCACTATCTATTAATATTTTTACTTCAGTATTATCAATTTTACCTTTTACATAAATTAAATCTAAATTATTTTCATATTTTTCATTGTATAAATTGTCATTTAAGTCTATTAATTCTCGTGGATGTTCGTAATGTATAAAATTCGTCTTAATTTCAGATCCAAGGCTGTTATTCAAAAATTTGTTCGTCTGTTTCTAGGATCCGAAGATACCTCCCTTTGATTTCTCTCCAGGCTGTTGCTCCGTCTCCCTGTCATGTGGTTATTTGTCTGTTCATTGTCTACTCGTAAGTCTGTATCACTTCTATTTCGTCTAATATTATTAGTTTGTCTAAATTCCCTGTCATTTCCATTGTAAAAAGTTCGATTCCTAAAATTTTGTCTTTCATTGTTCTGAACGTTCCTATCAATTTGTCGATCATTGTTATTTGCGCCTCTATTTAAGTTTATATTATTTTGTCTCGCGTTATATTGTTGTCTATATTGTGAATTATTATTATTTAAATTATAATTATTTGTACCATTGTCTGTTTGTCTGTATCGTGTATTATTATTAAAATTATTGTTATTAAAATTTCTATTTGTTTTCTGGTAAAAGTCATTATTACGGTTATAGTTATTATTATTTCTATTAAAATTGTTAGGAATATTATTTGTATAATTAGTTTGATTCTGTCTAAATTGATTCGGCTGTGGACGTATATTGTTATTTAGGTTTTTAAAGTTTTGATCATAACTATTTTTTCTATTATTTTGATTGTGCCCATTAAAATTACCTCTTTGTACTCTTGTTAAGAAATTAATAAATTGACCCATTGTTTTTATATTTTGAATTGTAATTGTTTGTACTATATTATCTTGATAATGACGAGCAATGTTCAGAATAATTTCGTCTTCTCTCATTGGTGGATTTAAATACTTTGCTACTGTACTTAGCTTTAAAGCATAATTAACTAGATCCCCATTTTTATTATAATTAAATTTCCCAAAGTATAATTGTTCCCTAAACTCTGCTTGTTTAATTTCTCCCCAAAAATATTCCAAAAATTCCCTTTCAAAATCACAAAAATTATTTATCGTTGATTCTATATTACCATACCAAATACTTGCATGATCAATCAAATTAACTCGAATAAAGTCTTTTATTACTTGTAGATTATTTACATTATTTAACCTATTCTTGATACTGTTAATAAAAGCTACCGGGTGTAACATACGAATGTTGCCATTAAACTTTAGACCCATGTCATTAGTACTGGCACAAAAATTTCCATTGCCCATATTATTTCTAGTTACAGTCTCCAATTTCTTATCCACGGTACAAGTAACTAGTTCAGTTGTGGATTTTAGTTTTTCTTCTATAATCTGATCGTATTCCTGGAAAGTTCTGTGACATTTCCTATCAATTTTATCTATTTCATTACCATGCTTATCTAATTCTGAGGTAATGTCATGCATGGTCGTATCTAGTTTGTCATTAAGACGCTCTATTTCTGTGTTCCTGTCACCTTTCTCTATTTCTAGCATATTTAATATTTCTTGGTTATTTTTAGTTACCTTTTCATGCATTTCTTCAATGCATGTTGACAGCTCTTTTGACATTCTGTTTTCAATTTCTAATATTTTCTCATCCACTTGTTTTTCTAATCTTATTTGCCCCTGTTTAATATCATTTAATTCTTTTTGGCCTTTAGTTATTTCCTTTTTTAATTCTTTTTGACCCTGTTCAATCTTATGTTGTAGGTCTTGCTGTCTTTTTTCTAGCTCCTTCTGACCTTTTGTAACTTTCGTATCCAGATCGTTAAGCCCTTTTTCCATTTTATTTTCCAGATCTTTTTGGCCTTTTTCCAGATCTTTTTGGCCTTTTTCCAGATCTTTTTGGCCCATTTCTATTTTATTTTCCAGAGTATTTTGCATACTCTGCAAAAATTTTATTATATCTTGATTACTACTCTGTTCTGTCTTTTCTGGTTCTTTTTGCTCAGGGGTTGTTATTTCCCCTACCTCTTCTAGCTTAGTCTGCTGAAATACTTCAAACTCTCGATCGGTAGAAGAAGTGGATGTACTAGCTGTATCTTCTTTTGTTTTCCGTACTCCAATTTCTTGATTAATTTGTTTTCCTGATCTTAAGGTTATATTTTGTTCAGCCATGGTATTTTATTTATTCAAGTTTTATGCAATTCAAAAATTTTATAAAATTTATGTATTAAACTTTTGTTTAATACTACTGTTATCAATTTTGTTGTAATTAATTTTAAATAACTGATGTGCAATAATACTCTTTTTTTTTATATGTTACAAGTTCCTATTAATTATTTTTATTGACAGTAGACTTATATACCCTGATAATATTTTAATAATCCCTAAAAATATTTATGCCCTGAAAATATTTATGATCCCTGAAAATATTTATGTCCTGAAAATATTTATGTCCTGAAAATATTTATGCCCTGAAAATATTTAGTGAGCCCTGAAAATATTTATGCCCCACGTTGGGCGCCAATTGCGTTGAAAAACGTGATGCGGGACCTAACGTATATCGTCAGAGGTCTATTTTCGTCGCCCACACACGCTTCAAGCAACTGCCCGAAGAGGAATTAGAATATTAATATTTTGAATATTTTGTTTTTTTTTTTTTTTTTTAAATTGAAAATTGGTGAATGTGAATGAAATAAGTTTTCTCTTGCTCTTTTAAAAATATTCTAAACCACGATATGTATTTTTAATTTTTCCTTGAGCGCCCAGTTACTGTATCCTATCTAAGATAAGATAACAGCACTGTATTTATTCTTTGGATTAACTTAAAAATACATATATTATTGTTAACAAAATTTTAATAAATCTATTTTCTCTTTTTAATCTCCCCTTAATATAACTAGCTCGCTTCCCCTGAAACTATCCCAAGTGAGTTCAGATTCTCATAAGTTAAAATTACCTTTTATCTACTGCCAATTAAAACCACTGAATTGTATTAACAATCAACATAAATTTATTATAAAACAAAATGATATTATTACTGATTATAAAATTATTTTGAAATACCTATTATCTAGATCAGCTTTATTAAAATTAAAAATCAATTGCACCTTATCTCTACTGTTAATTATAATGTCACTCCACTTAACTGTCAAGAGTTGTTTGACAAATATGAAGGTCTCGTGTTCAGTTGAAATGTATTACTTTTATTTATTTTAAAAATTAAAAAAAAATGTGCAAAGTGCGGATTATTAATTTTAACAAGTGATTATAAATTAGTTCTAATGATTTTATAATGTCTAATATAAATGTGGTAATATTATATTTTAAAATACCTTTATCCTTAAGTGTTTGTTTATTTATAAACAATTAAAAAGGTATATTTGTGTTTCCTTGTCTTCTTTTACCATCAAATTGGATTGGGATAATTGTTTAAAAATACCTACTATCAAGTAAGTAGATATTCTTTATTAAACACTGTCTTGGTTATTTTTGGAAATGTCCAGGAATTGTCTACTTCTAGGAAATGTTGGTATTTACACCAGCCAGGTATAATTTCTTGAACTTTTATTTGACACAATCGGGTTTTACTAAATTTTCTTGATGTTAGTTGGAGTTGCTATTTCTTAATGACATTCAATTTAATTTAAATTATTTTTTTTTTTTTTAAATATTGATTAATCAAACTTTATTTAATATTTATTTACTTTTATAACCTTTAAAAAATATTTACTTATCAAAAACAAAAGATCTCGCACGTGGCTTTATGATCTTGTCGTGAAAATTTTAAGGTTATGTTTTGAGGAGAAACTTTTCTTTTACACCTCTCAGTAACAATACTTTTTTGCAACTGTCTCGATTTTTCTTTCTATCGTATGCCTCCAGCTGACTTAATTAATCATTCTGATTGGCTCAGCAGTTGAAGGCATCGGGTTACTTGATGAAAAATCACCCTTTTCTTGGCATTCTTGTCAAACAAAAATGGCTGTCAAGAATTTTAAAATTGATAAAATTTTTCCAATTTTACCATTTCCTGGATTTATCCAATCATATGCATGACAATAAATACTATAAAATTAAACTCTATTATTTTACCTATCTAATTATACATATTTTAGCCTTCCTAAAACAATTTTTAATATTAAAAATTATAAAACAAAATGGCTTGACATGAAAATATTGAAATATATAATTAACTAATTATTGAAAATTATTGTTTGAAGATGCTAAATTATGTTTTCTTAATATTAAAATATTAAATATTAGAATTTTCCTTACATTCTAATATAACTTATTTTACTCCATTACTTAAAATTAATTTATAATATCTAATTTTAATGTCAAAATCAAAAATTTTCTTAAATTTATTCTATGTTCTTATGTGTTTTAATTAAAATTATTTTCTTAATACTACTGTTAACTGTCTAATTTATATTAAAAACAATTTATTGAACCTTATTTATTATTTAAAAGTACTTTTCGTAACTGGTTTCACACTATGTTCACCTTTTGTTCCTTTTCAAAACATTATTGTTGCAAAAACCGAACGTTATGTTTTTTTATTTCACTTGAAGATTTTCACTCTTTATTATCACTTTACCTTCACTATCACATCTAATGTTTGTACCTTATTATTCTTATGATCAATTTACAATATGATCTTATTGTATTAATATTTATATATTGTTTATTTTACAATTATGTCTAAAAATTCATTATGAATTTAACATTATATATGATTTTTTTAATCATATAAGCTTTTAATTATGCTTTGGTCCATATTATTTGTAAATATTAATGACTCTAATTAATTAATATATCTACTAACTACTTATTACTATCTAAATAATAAATTTATGTTGTATCTTAGATATTTTAATTGAAATTGTTTATACTCGTCGAGTATTTATAATATGGTCATTAGGTCATCTTGTGTCGATTCCTATTCAATATATATATATATATATATATATATATATATATATATATATATATATATATATATATATATATTTATAAGGGGCACTAGAAAACTCCTTGACTATGAAACAAATTTTTGATACTTCTATTTTCCAACATAATTTCCTCAGAAGAAAAGCTTGGATATTCATACTCACTCTGCCTGCAAATCTAATTTTTTCACTATTCAATGACAAAATATATTGTATTTATTTTATGATATCTTTTTTCTACAATACGATCCTGTAATTAGGTACCACCCGTTTCGTGAAATAAAAGATATATATCTTTGAGAAGTTAAAGAGATGACGATACCTCGCGGAAGATAAACTGATAATAATTTTAAGTGGTACTTTATCGCACTTCTTGAAGTAGATAATGATCGACTATAATGTGTGACAAACTTTTGTGATTAAAAAAGTTTTTTTTGTGGTTTTCGCAGATTTTTATCACCTTTAGAACAATAATTTACAACAAAGTTTAAGTATATTTGTGTTTCAGGTTTAAGTATTTAAAAAGCGTTTTTTAAATCTGTGTAGGTATTTTTCCAGGTTGTAATTTGCGAAATCCTGTCGCGACTACATCAGTAGTCTGCGACGGAGTCAAGGTCATTGGCGTTCAGGGCGAAACTTCCATATTGCTCCTTTTAAAGGTTAATTTTACTTATCAAAATACTTATTATTACATATTGTAATTTATATATTAAATGTAGCATGTAAACAGTTTATCATTCCAGTACTATTTTAATCAATGTAAATTATAATCACATTATACAGGAGGGCTTGACTTGACAAAATGTTTTATGATGTATATTATCTATAACATTACTTTTCTAGATCTATCTAGGTTATTTAGATAGTTCTGGTAAATTTGTGGGTAGTTCTTTCTTTTATTATTTAAAAAAAATTTACTTTATACAGTGTTCAGATTTTTTTTATAGAATAAGATTTGTACAGGGTTTATTATAAGTTTATGTATATATTTGTTTATCCATTTTTGGGTTTATTTTTGAAATGTTAGCTCTGGTTAATTAAGATATGATAAAGATTGAGATTACTTATATCTTGTTTATCGTTTAGGGCGTTTCTTCCTGGTCTGATTTCCATCGTTTCTTTTATAATCGATTTACGATAATGTGAGTCTTAAGTTAATGTTCTGGTATTGTTAAAATCAAATGCAGTTCTAGCCCTCTTTATGTATTTAGGGCCATTCATTCTATTGTCCAAGTTCTGCATTGTTATTCCAGTATAAGTTTTAGGATACCTTAGATAAGCTAATACAAATAAAATAAAAAAAATACTAAAGTTGGAGAAAATATATATATATATATATATATATATATATATATATATATATATATATATATATATGTATTATATTTTCCAGATTCTTGAACCATAGATGATATCATTTTTTTTATTTTGTTTCTTTTTCTTGGGTTTAGATTCTTTATTTAACAAAAAATCCAAACTATCTGACTTTGATTTACGACATTTTCAAAAATTTTTTATTTTGTTTATTTATCTTCCTGTAAAACAAATATGTGAAATATTCAAATTCAAAAAAATTGGAAACAGATCAAAATGTTTACATCTAAGTAAAAAAATCCGTCTTTTTTTTTGAGCAGCCAGTTTAGGGTATGTTTTTGATATTTCTTTAAGATGCTTTAGTACGTGCGGCCCATGTGATTCTTCTATTTCTTCATAAAATGACATTTTATTCTATTCGAATGGAATTCGTCCAGCGATATGTAGATAACTTATTGCTTGCTGTACCTGCGGGTAGAATTGATTGAACTCTAACTCTTTTAATCCTCAAATTTAACAGTTGAGGAATAAACTAACAATAGTATCCAATTTTTGGATATGTTAGTTATACGTACGAATGAAAACACTCTAAAAACTAAGTGGTATAGAAAACCATACTATTCTAATAAATTTATCAGTTTCGTACCATCCTGAGATCGAAAATCAATCTCATCCTAGGAATGAGAAATAAAGCTGTCGAACTGACACACCCGAATTTCAGAGCAGAGGCATTACGCCAACTTTGTGATATACTATTGAAGAATTCTTACCCTGACAACATTATTAAAATACAATATTCCCGAAAACATCTTTGAAATACCTTCTCAACCGTCTCTATTACATACTCAATCTTTAAGCCCAGTTAACACTATTTCAAATGTAACAGTACAAATTCAGTTTTTCCACACACCACCGCATATAGAAAATCTTACTGACAAATTGATGAATATTTTTAAAAATACCGATATTAAAATAGCTAGAAAACAATTTCTTACACTTTCTAAAATTTGTTCTAATACTAAAACGCAGTTACAGCTAAATGAGATGTCTTGTATAGTTTATAAGGTTCCCTGATCCAACTGTTAATTAGTTTATATAGGCTAGACTTCCAGAAGCTTCAAAGGCATTCTCACTTCCCATGGCAGTGACATTAATAGAGGTTTGCACTCTTGTGCTCTAGCTGAACATGTTTTTCATCAAAATGACAATATTAACTCTGATGGCACTAAGATTCTGGAAAGAGTTCCTGCTTGTCACAGAAGGCTCTTCCTTGAAATGATGCACATTAATTAAGAAAGTAACACCATGAATAAAAAAAAGTGATACCGAGGGTCTGAGTGCCATTTACAGTTATATTTTAAAGCCGGAAAAAGAAATGTAATTGAGCATCCTGGACAGTCCGTATCCAGATGAATAGGTTTTCTACTCAATTCTCTTATATTATGTAAAAACTATCATACAAGTAATTTCTTAACTTTATTTTCTATTTTTGCTAAATCTCTTGCTTGACTATGCAACTGTTTATGGATCCGTATTTTCCCCCACTACTCACACCACCCACTACACTTCCCGGTCGACACATGACAAATGTCACTATAAAATGGTGGAATAGTCAAGTAGCACGTTTGCCTGTTTTCCGGACTTTCTAGAATTTCAATGAATTTTTACAATTCCATCAAAATATACCTCTAAATACAATTAAAAATTGCTAATTTTGGGTTTTTCCCATGTTTTTTAAACGTGTACTTGTTTAATATTCAAACCACATTGGTGAGTTACTTAATAATTATAAGTTAGGTTAGTACTCTAACGACGGCAAACTTGACGAAGAATTCAAGCAAAGAAACAACCAGGGACGACAAGCTATTAGACAGTTGAACAGCATATTGTGGGATAAAACAATATCCAAAGAAAACAAACACAAAATCTATAATAGTATTGTTAAAAGCATTGTCACCTATGGAAGTGAAGTATGGCCATTGAAAGAAAGAACTCTAAGAACACTGGAAGCTACAGAAATGGATTATTGGAGAAGAGCGGTTGGAAAATCCAGAATGGACAGAGTCAGAAATGAAAGAATCCAAGAAATTATGGGCGTTAAGCACACGATAATAGAAGATAATAAAATCAACCAACTTAGATGGTACGGACATGTTCAACGAATGGACGATACTAGACTTCCAAAAAAAAGTTTTAAATTGGGCACCACAGGGAAGAAGAAAGAGAGGTAGACTCAGACTAAGTTGGAAAAGAAGGAGTGGATAAAGTTATAAGAACAAGAGGAATGGATGAAAACCTATGGACAAACCGAGGTCAATGGAGACTGGAAATCAGAAGACGGCATAGAATGTTATAAACTGATGTTATATATATATATATATATATATATATATATATATATATATCTATATATATATATATATATATATATATATATATATATATATATATATATATATATATATATATATATATATATATATATAATTAAATGGTTAATGTGAGAAAGAACTAATGGGAAATATAATACCTGGGTACGAAAAAAATTGAAAAACTAATTGCCGTAATACACTGTATATCAAAAGTGTCACGGGCCTCAGTTTATCATGCGCGAAACGCGAGATTATAATAATTTATTTCGAAAAATGCCCCGAGGTGGCGACAGTGCAGCTCTTCATAATTTACGGGGCAGCGTTCTCGACTTTAATTAACAATTATCGGTGATCCCCCTAATCTAAATGTAATTAAATATTGCCGGAAGGGTGTTGGTAAATTGGACTATGCGATAAAAATTGACATGACGGACATGTAAAAATGTATCCGGTCGGCAAGGCAGTCTCTTCGGGCGGTGCGCTTTTCAGTAGCTAAAGTTCATTTATTGCAATTTTTTATAATGGTAATGTTTGATCTGCTTTTATTTGTTGAAAGTGTCTTTGTGTTGTTCGTTTAGATTAAATGAAAAATGCGATTTGCGAACGATACACACAGAACAGCATCAATTTTTTTTTTTAGTTTTCAACCTCCTTGTTCAAGTATTTCCTACAATATGCTGGAAATCAAATCAAAATATCTCGCTCCTATCAAATTAATATGCAAGTACATTATATATATATATATATATATATATATATATATATATATATATATATATATATATATATAAACATATAAACTGAGTTTAAATAAAGATGCGACACAAAAAGCAAGATTTTTGTAGTATCGTGTCAAAAAGTGAACCATGTGTTAACAATGTGTAGTCTATGTTGTGTTTCTCGGTAAAAACTTATATAAGTTATAAAAAAGCATTCTGAAGAAGATCAAGTATGACCGAAACGTCAATAGATATGCATAACAAATAAAACATGCAGTTTTATTAATAAAACGGATTTTACACCCAAGAAAATCAAAAACTATGTATATATATATATATATATATATATATATATATATATATATATATATATATATATATATAGTTTATATTTTTGGGTGTAGGTTTTCTTATTTTTGAATTGAAAGGCAAAAAAATTTTCAATTTCTCCTGACTTTTCGCTCTACTTGGTGAGCTTTTTTAAAGTTTATTTATTTATCAAATGTATTTCTTCATATCTACAAATATTACAATTTTTTAAACTAAATTACAGTACTTATTTTATACATATTAATTCATATTTTTATTAATGTTTAAAACTAATAACAACAAATAGATTTTATAATAGTCTAAAATTGAATCTAACGATACAACAGATTAAAGACAGTAAACACGTTAATTTAATTAAAAATTATAAGTTTTACATACCTTGAAAGTAGCTTAGTGTGTTTAAATAAATTAAAATTTTACGGTCTCTTTTTTGATATGAGTAGTTACTTTTATATAATTTTCAGTTAAATTAACGTTTTTACTGTTTTTAATCTGTTGTATCGTTTGTTTCAATTTTAGACTATTATAAAATCTGTTTGTTTGTTTTTATTAATATTAAACATTAAATTAAAAATATCAATTATATGTATAAAACAATTACTGTAATTTAATTTAAAAAATTGTAACCTTTGTAGATATGAAGAAGTACATGTAATAAATAAAAACTTTTAAAAAGCTCACCACGTAGAGCGAAACGTCAAGAGAAATTGAAAATTTTTGTTGCCTTTCAATTCAAAAACAAGAAATCCTACATCAATGAAAAAACTATATATATATATATATATATATATATATATATATATATATATATATATATATATATATATGTATATATATACATATATATATATATATATATATATATATATATATATATATGTATATATATATATATATATATATATATATATATGTATTGCGTTGAAAAACGTGATGCGGGACCTAACGTATATCGTCAGAGGTCTATATTCGTCGCCCACACACGCTTCAAGCAACTGCCCGAAGAGGAATTAGAATACTCAAATTTTGAATATTTTGTTTTTTTTTTTAAAAATTTGAAAATTGGTGAATGTGAATGAAATAAGTTTTCTCTTACTCTATTAAAAATATTCTAAACCACGATATGTATTTTTAATTTTTCCTTGAGCGCCCAGTTACTGTATCCTATCTAAGATAAGATAACAGCACTGTATTTATTCTTTGGATTAACTTAAAAATACATATATTATTGTTAACAAAATTTTAATAAATCTATTTTCTCTTTTTAATCTCCCCTTAATATAACTAGCTCGCTTCCCCTGAAACTATCCCAAGTGAGTTCAGATTCTCATAAATTGAAATTACTTTTTATCTACTGCCAATTAAAACCACTGAATTGTATTAACAATCAACATAAATTTATTATAAAACAAAATGATATTATTACTGATTATAAAATTATTTTGAAATACCTATTATCTAGATCAGCTTTATTAAAATTAAAAATCAATTGCACCTTATCTCTACTGTTAATTATAATGTCACTCCACTTAACTGTCAAGAGTTGTTTGACAAATATGAAGGTCTCGTGTTCAGTTGAAATGTATTACTTTTATTTATTTTAAAAATTAAAAAAAAAAATGTGCAAAGTGCGGATTATTAATTTTAACAAGTGATTATAAATTAGTTCTAATGATTTTATAATGTCTAATATAAATGTGGTAATATTATATTTTAAAATACCTTGATCCTTAAGTGTTTGTTTATTTATAAACAATTAAAAAGGTATATTTGTGTTTCTCTGTCTTCTTTTACCATCAAATTGGATTGGGATATTTGTTTAAAAATACCTACTATCAAGTAAGTAGATATTCTTTATTAAACACTGTCTTAGTTATTTTTGGAAATGTCCAGGAATTGTCTACTTCTAGGAAATGTTGGTATTTACACCAGCCAGGTATAATTTCTTGAACTTTTATTTGACACAATCGAGTTTTACTAAATTTTCTTGATGTTAGTTGGAGTTGCTATTTCTTAATGACATTCAATTTAATTTAAATTATTTTTTTTTTTAAATATTGATTATTCAAACTTTATTTAATATTTATTTACTTTTATAACCTTTTAAAAATATTTACTTATCAAAAACAAAAGATCTCGCACGTGGCTTTATGATCTTGTCGTGAAAATTTTAAGGTTATGTTTTGAGGAGAAACTTTTCTTTTACACCTCTCAGTAACAATACTTTTTTGCAACTGTCTCGAATTTTTTGTGATTTTTCTTTCTATCGTATGCCTCCAGCTGACTTAATTAATCATTCTGATTGGCTCAGCAGTTGAAGGCATCGGGTTACTTGATGAAAAATCACCCTTTTCTTGGCATTCTTGTCAAACAAAAATGGCTGTCAAGAATTTTAAAATTGATAAAATTTTTCCAATTTTACCATTTCCTGGATTTATCCAATCATATGCATGACAATAAATACTATAAAATTAAACTCTATTATTTTACCTATCTAATTATACATATTTTAGCCTTCCTAAAACAATTTTTAATATTAAAAATTATAAAACAAAATGGCTTGACATGAAAATATTGAAATATATAATTAACTAATTATTGAAAATTATTGTTTGAAGATGCTAAATTATGTTTTCTTAATATTAAAATATTAAATATTAGAATTTTCCTTACATTCTAATATAACTTATTTTACTCCATTACTCAAAATTAATTTATAATATCTAATTTTAATGTCAAAATCAAAAATTTTCTTAAATTTATTCTATGTTCTTATGTGTTTTAATTAAAATTATTTTCTTAATACTACTGTTAACTGTCTAATTTATATTAAAAACAATTTAATGAACCTTATTTATTATTTAAAAGTACTTTTCGTAACTGGTTTCACACTATGTTCACCTTTTGTTCCTTTTCAAAACATTATTGTTGCAAAAACCGATCGTTATGTTTTTTTTATTTCACTTGAAGATTTTCACTCTTCATTATCACTTTACCTTCACTATCACATCTAATGTTTGTACCTTATTATTCTTATGATCAATTTACAATATGATCTTATTGTATTAATATTTATATATTGTTTATTTTACAATTATGTCTAAAAATTCATTATGAATTTAGCATTATATATGATTTTTTTAATCATGTAAGCTTTTAATTATGCTTTGGTCCATATTATTTGTAAATATTAATGACTCTAATTAATTAATATATCTACTAACTACTTATTACTATCTAAATAATAAATTTATGTTGTATCTTAGATATTTTAATTGAAATTGTTTAGACTCGTCGAGTATTTATAATATGGTCATTAGGTCATCTTGTGTCGATTCCTATTCAATTGCCCCAAATTGAATATTTAATATTTTATTATAAATAAAATATTAAATATGAATATTTTAATTCTTGTTTGTACTTATTATTTATATTAATTACAACTTTTAGTTGATAATAAAATTTATATCCTTATATATTTCACAGCTTATTAGAAATTTATTGTTTCACAAAATATCCCTTTTAATCATAAACTTTTGTACGTTATTTGATCAGCTAATATTATATTTATACATATCTTTGATATTAAATATGCCTCTGACTTGTCTTGTGTCAGGGTATACTATTTTATAGCTATTATCTCCGTTTTCTGTTTCTATTTCAAATGGTCCTTCATATGGCCATTGAAATCTACTGTATTGACCTTGTTTAGTATCTGTCTTTTTTAGGGCTTTAATCAATACAAACTCTCCTTTATTAAATTTGACTTTTCGTTTAATGTCTTTCTCTTGTTGTCTTATATATTTATGAGCCTTTCTTTTCATTCTTTTAGTGATATTTTTAATTAAATTTTGATATTGGGTCTCTATATTCAATATCCAGGGTCTGTTACTTATTTCATATCCCATGATCTGGCTTGGGATTTCTTCTGTCACTAAATTAGGCATGGTATTTAGGAAGGTCTCTATCTCTTCCAGGTTTTCTTCCCAAGTAAGAGGTTTTTCATGACATTGGATACGCAATAATTTTGATACTTCTTTTATGTATCTTTCTGCTGGGTTGGCTTGTGGATGTCTTATGCTTGTAAAATTTAATATCATATTTTTCCTTGCACTGTACCTTTTAAACTTTTCATTTTGAAAATATGTAGCATTATCCAGTATACAATATCTTGGACTTCCTATCGTCTCAATGTAATTATTCAAACTTTTAGTTATTTCAATGACGTTAGTCCGTTTACATGGATAAAGTTTTACATATTTAGAGCATACGTCCAATATTACTAAGATGTGCTTCGATTTATGGGATGATGGTGGTAAATTACTTATGAAATCGATAGCAATCATCTCTCTAGGATTTGTCGCTATTATGGACTTTGGATGGTTTCTATTAGTAATGTTTTTGTCTTTAGCCTTTTGACATATATCACATGTTCTGGTTACTTGTTTGGCTAAAGACAAATCATTCTTACTATAATATGTTTCTCTATATATCATCCATAATTTTCTAGATCCTATATGTCCAAATTTATTATGCAAATTATTTAATATTGTTAATGCCAATGGGGATGTTATTATATATAATTCATTACCATTTATTAATTTTAAATATATTCCATTTTTTAATAAATTTTTATTTTTAATGTCATCATCTAATTCTTTTTGGTTTTTCAGGATTTGGCTTTTCGAAAAGAGTCCTTGTTTGTCTTTTAAAATATTATATCCAATTTTGATCTCTTTCTTATCCTTTTCCAATCCTTCCGTTCTTGTTAAGGTATCTGCTACTATATTCAATTTCCCTGGGATATGTTTAATTTCAAAATCATATTCTTGTAATAATAGTGACCATCTATGGACTCGATTGTTTCTATATTTATTATTCAAAATCGAAGTTAATGCCATATGGTCTGTTTCTATTAAAAATTTATTACCTAATAAATAAAATCTTAATTTTTGTATGCAATATATTATGCTAGCGAGTTCTAATTCAGTAACTGAATATTTCTTTTCATATGGTTTAGTTACTCGAGAGCAAAAATATATTGGACATTCCTGATCATTAAATAATTGGAATAATACTCCTGAAAATCTTTGATCTGATGCGTCTGTTCTTAATATAAATTTTTGTTGATAATCAGGATGATAGATTTTCAAATTGTTCGCAAAGGTATTCTTAATTTGGTTAAAGGCATTTTCTCTCCTTTCATCCCATTTCCATTTCACATCTTTGCGAAGTAGTTCTATCAATGGTATTTCCTTACTACTTAGATCTGGTATTAGGCGATGATAATACTTTACCAATCCCAGAAATCCCCTTAATGTTTTTAGACTATTTGGACGTGTATAATTTTGTATTACTTCAACTCTATCAGGGTCCATTTCTACTCCTTGTAGATTTATTTTGTAACCTAGGTAATTTACCTCTTCCTGATAAAATTGGCATTTTTCTAAATTTATTTTTAGGCCTGCAATATCTAATGCTTCTAATACAAGTCTTATATGCTCTTTGTGCTGTTCTTTATTATTTGAATATATCAATATATCATCGATATAGTGTAGAGCATAATCACTGTGCCTTTCCAGTACTTTATATAATGCTCTCACCAATGCTGAACAAGCACTTTGTAATCCAAAAGGTACTACTTTAAATTGGTAAATGATTCCATTTATTTGGAAACCCGTATACTTTCTACATTCTGGATGTAGTGATATTAACCAGAAACTATGTTTTAGGTCTATCTTTGAAAAAACACCAGCATTTGTGATCCTTCCTAAAATAGCATCTATAGTCATTGGAGCCTCGTATTGTGGAACCGTATACTGGTTTATGTTACGTGCATCCAAACATAACCGAAGTTCTCCATTCCTTTTCTTCACCACAACTATTGGATTTATATATGTAGTATCGGCTCTTTCTATTATATTATTTTGGACCATTTCTTCAATTTCATCTTTTATTTGTGCTTGATACTTATATGGTATGGGGTAAGTTTTGGCTTTAAAATTTTCAATGTTTTGTACTTTAATATAATGAATATAGTCTCGTGCTACTCTGTTTTCGTTTGAAATTAAGTTTTTAAAAGAATTTAACATGTATACTATATCTTTTTTAAAATTTGAATCGCATATAATTTCCTTTTCATTCATAATCACATCATTATTATACTTATTATAATCACAAAAACTTCTCCTACTAAAATTATCATTGACTTTGTCAATACTAATATCTCCTAAAAATTTTGGTTTTGTGCTCCTTTTAGCTAACAAAACCTTATTATTTACCGCATTATTCTCCTTCTTACAATTATCTATAATACTTTCAAGATTATGTATTTCTATTATATTATTTGCGCTTTCTTTACTTCTAACTTCTTCACTTAACATTTCTATACATGATAAATCCTCACTCGAATGATTAAAAACCAAATTATTTATGAACTTTATTCTATGTTCATCAATTATCAAGATCATATCTTCGTAATTTATTTTAGCCCCATATTTACTTAAAATATCATTCCCCATAATTATATCGATATTCATATTATTCACTACTATTAATGATGCTTCTATAATTTTATTACCAAGCACTATTTTTAACATACATTGCCGATTTACTTCACAAATCTTTTTATTATTTGCCCCCACTAATTTTAATTTTGGTATTTTATTTATGATTACTTTATTATTAAATAACAATATATTTTCTAATTTATTTTCATCAATTAATGATGCTTCAGAACCACTATCTATTAATATTTTTACTTCTGTATTATCAATTTTACCTTTTACATATATTAAATCTAAATTATTTTCATATTTTTCATTGTATAAATTGTCATTTAAGTCTATTAATTCTCGTGGATGTTCGTAATGTATAAAATTCGTCTTAATTTCAGATCCAAGGCTGTTATTTAAAAATTTGTTCGTCTGTTTCTAGGATCCGAAGATACCTCCCTCCGATTTCTCTCCAGGCTGTAGCTCCGTCTCCCTGTCATGTGGTTATTTGTCTGTTCATTGTCTACTCGTAAGTCTGTATCACTTCTATTTCGTCTAATATTATTAGTTTGTCTATATTCCCTGTCATTTCCATTGTAAAAAGTTCGATTCCTAAAATTTTGTCTTTCATTGTTCTGAACGTTCCTATCAATTTGTCGATCATTGTTATTTGCGCCTCTATTTAAGTTTATATTATTTTGTCTCGCGTTATATTGTTGTCTATATTGTGAATTATTATTATTTAAATTATAATTATTTGTACCATTGTCTGTTTGTCTGTATCGTGTATTATTATTAAAATTATTGTTATTAAAATTTCTATTTGTTTTCTGGTAAAAGTCATTATTACGGTTATAGTTATTATTATTTCTATTAAAATTGTTAGGAATATTATTTGCATAATTAGTTTGATTCTGTCTATATTGATTCGGCTGTGGACGTATATTGTTATTTAGGTTTTTAAAGTTTTGATCATAACTATTTTTTTTATTATTTTGATTGTGCCCATTAAAATTACCTCTTTGTACTCTTGTTAAGAAATTAATAAATTGACCCATTGTTTTTATATTTTGAATTGTAATTGTTTGTACTATATTATCTTGATAATGACGAGCAATGTTCAGAATAATTTCGTCTTCTCTCATTGGTGGATTTAAATACTTTGCTACTGTACTTAGCTTTAAGGCATAATTAACCAGATCCCCATTTTTATTATAATTAAATTTCCCAAAGTATAATTGTTCCCTAAACTCTGCTTGTTTAATTTCTCCCCAAAAATATTCCAAAAATTCCCTTTCAAACTCACAAAAATTATTTATCGTTGATTCTATATTACCATACCAAATACTTGCATGATCAATCAAATTAACTCGAATAAAGTCTTTTATTACTTGTAGATTATTTACATTATTTAACCTATTCTTGATACTGTTAATAAAAGCTACCGGGTGTAACATACGAATGTTGCCATTAAACTTTAGACCCATGTCATTAGTACTGGCACAAATATTTCCATTGCCCATATTATTTCTAGTTACAGTCTCCAATTTCTTATCCACGGTACAAGTAACTAGTTCAGTTGTGGATTTTAGTTTTTCTTCTATAATCTGATCGTATTCCTGGAAAGTTCTGTGACATTTCCTATCAATTTTATCTATTTCATTACCATGCTTATCTAATTCTGAGGTAATGTCATGCATAGTCGCATCTAGTTTGTCATTAAGACGCTCTATTTCTGTGTTCCTGTCACCTTTCTCTATTTCTAGCATATTTAATATTTCTTGGTTATTTTTAGTTACCTTTTCATGCATTTCTTCAATGCATGTTAACAGCTCTTTTGACATTCTGTTTTCAATTTCTAATATTTTCTCATCCACTTGTTTTTCTAATCTTATTTGCCCCTGTTTAATATCATTTAATTCTTTTTGGCCTTTAGTTATTTCCTTTTTTAATTCTTTTTGACCCTGTTCAATCTTATGTTCTAGGTCTTGCTGTCTTTTTTCTAGCTCCTTCTGACCTTTTGTAACTTTCGTATCCAGATCGTTAAGCCCTTTTTCCATTTTATTTTCCAGATCTTTTTGGCCTTTTTCCAGATCATTTTGGCCTTTTTCCAGATTATTTTGCATACTCTGCAAAAATTTTATTATATCTTGATTACTACTCTGTTCTGTCTTTTCTGGTTCTTTTTGCTCAGGGGTTGTTATTTCCCCTACCTTTTCTAGCTTAGTCTGCTGAAATACTTCAATCTCTCGATCGGTAGAAGAAGTGGATGTACTAGCTGTATCTTCTTTTGTTTTCCGTACTCCAATTTCTTGATTAATTTGTTTTCCTGATCTTAAGGTTATATTTTGTTCAGCCATGGTATTTTATTTATTCAAGTTTTATGCAATTCAAAAATTTTATAATATTTATGTATTAAACTTTTGTTTAATACTACTGTTATCAATTTTGTTGTAATTAATTTTAAATAACTGATGTACAATAATACTCGTTTTTTATATGTTACAAGTTCCTATTAATTATTTTTATTGACAGTAGACTTATATACCCTGAAAATATTTTAGTAATCCAAAAATGTTAATTGCCCTGAAAATATTTATGATCCCTGAAAATATTTATGCTCCCTGAAAATATTTATGCTCCCTGAAAATATTTATGCTCCCTGAAAATATTTATGCCCCACGTTGGGCGCCAATTGCGTTGAAAAACGTGATGCGGGACCTAACGTATATCGTCAGAGGTCTATATTCGTCGCCCACACACGCTTCAAGCAACTGCCCGAAGAGGAATTAGAATACTCAAATTTTGAATATTTTGTTTTTTTTTTTAAAAATTTGAAAATTGGTGAATGTGAATGAAATAAGTTTTCTCTTACTCTATTAAAAATATTCTAAACCACGATATGTATTTTTAATTTTTCCTTGAGCGCCCAGTTACTGTATCCTATCTAAGATAAAATAACAGCACTGTATTTATTCTTTGGATTAACTTAAAAATACATATATTATTGTTAACAAAATTTTAATAAATCTATTTTCTCTTTTTAATCTCCCCTTAATATAACTAGCTCGCTTCCCCTGAAACTATCCCAAGTGAGTTCAGATTCTCATAAATTGAAATTACTTTTTATCTACTGCCAATTAAAACCACTGAATTGTATTAACAATCAACATAAATTTATTATAAAACAAAATGATATTATTACTGATTATAAAATTATTTTGAAATACCTATTATCTAGATCAGCTTTATTAAAATTAAAAATCAATTGCACCTTATCTCTACTGTTAATTATAATGTCACTCCACTTAACTGTCAAGAGTTGTTTGACAAATATGAAGGTCTCGTGTTCAGTTGAAATGTATTACTTTTATTTATTTTAAAAATTAAAAAAAAAATGTGCAAAGTGCGGATTATTAATTTTAACAAGTGATTATAAATTAGTTCTAATGATTTTATAATGTCTAATATAAATGTGGTAATATTATATTTTAAAATACCTTGATCCTTAAGTGTTTGTTTATTTATAAACAATTAAAAAGGTATATTTGTGTTTCTCTGTCTTCTTTTACCATCAAATTGGATTGGGATATTTGTTTAAAAATACCTACTATCAAGTAAGTAGATATTCTTTATTAAACACTGTCTTAGTTATTTTTGGAAATGTCCAGGAATTGTTTACTTCTAGGAAATGTTGGTATTTACACCAGCCAGGTATAATTTCTTGAACTTTTATTTGACACAATCGAGTTTTACTAAATTTTCTTGATGTTAGTTGGAGTTGCTATTTCTTAATGACATTCAATTTAATTTAAATTATTTTTTTTTTTAAATATTGATTATTCAAACTTTATTTAATATTTATTTACTTTTATAACCTTTTAAAAATATTTACTTATCAAAAACAAAAGATCTCGCACGTGGCTTTATGATCTTGTCGTGAAAATTTTAAGGTTATGTTTTGAGGAGAAACTTTTCTTTTACACCTCTCAGTAACAATACTTTTTTGCAACTGTCTCGAATTTTTTGTGATTTTTCTTTCTATCGTATGCCTCCAGCTGACTTAATTAATCATTCTGATTGGCTCAGCAGTTGAAGGCATCGGGTTACTTGATGAAAAATCACCCTTTTCTTGGCATTCTTGTCAAACAAAAATGGCTGTCAAGAATTTTAAAATTGATAAAATTTTTCCAATTTTACCATTTCCTGGATTTATCCAATCATATGCATGACAATAAATACTATAAAATTAAACTCTATTATTTTACCTATCTAATTATACATATTTTAGCCTTCCTAAAACAATTTTTAATATTAAAAATTATAAAACAAAATGGCTTGACATGAAAATATTGAAATATATAATTAACTAATTATTGAAAATTATTGTTTGAAGATGCTAAATTATGTTTTCTTAATATTAAAATATTAAATATTAGAATTTTCCTTACATTCTAATATAACTTATTTTACTCCATTACTCAAAATTAATTTATAATATCTAATTTTAATGTCAAAATCAAAAATTTTCTTAAATTTATTCTATGTTCTTATGTGTTTTAATTAAAATTATTTTCTTAATACTACTGTTAACTGTCTAATTTATATTAAAAACAATTTAATGAACCTTATTTATTATTTAAAAGTACTTTTCGTAACTGGTTTCACACTATGTTCACCTTTTGTTCCTTTTCAAAACATTATTGTTGCAAAAACCGATCGTTATGTTTTTTTTATTTCACTTGAAGATTTTCACTCTTCATTATCACTTTACCTTCACTATCACATCTAATGTTTGTACCTTATTATTCTTATGATCAATTTACAATATGATCTTATTGTATTAATATTTATATATTGTTTATTTTACAATTATGTCTAAAAATTCATTATGAATTTAGCATTATATATGATTTTTTTAATCATGTAAGCTTTTAATTATGCTTTGGTCCATATTATTTGTAAATATTAATGACTCTAATTAATTAATATATCTACTAACTACTTATTACTATCTAAATAATAAATTTATGTTGTATCTTAGATATTTTAATTGAAATTGTTTAGACTCGTCGAGTATTTATAATATGGTCATTAGGTCATCTTGTGTCGATTCCTATTCAGTATATATATATATATATATATATATATATATATATATATATATATATATATATATATATATATATATATATATTACGAGAGATTCAATCCCTATCAATAGTATGAGTTTTGATGTGAGTTTTAGCAAGTCTTGACCCATATTGGATGTCTGATCTTGAATTTCACAAATACATTATCATAGCTTTAATGCTACTTCAAATGGGAATATTTTCGACTTTTATGCAATGGAATTGATCTTAGATTTGTGTCTGATAGCCATTCTTCTTCAATTGTTTGTTTTTTAGCTCATTTCTATCCTCCTACAGCTTTTAAAGTCCTAAACAAAAACGAAAGCTTTGTAATATTATCAACACATAAAGGTAATGTAATCGTCAGCATTAATATTGAAGACTACACCACAAAAATGAGAGATATCTTATCTACAAGCCAATGCCAAGAATTTTCACCACATATCTTAAAAAAACCTTAAAACCGAATGCCAAAAGAAAACTGATACCACAGGAAAAATTCTGCATGTCCCACAACTTCGCAGACTTTCAAAAATACTTGAACAAAAAATACTCAAAGACATACACCTCTCCCACCTAAAAAGTTGAAAAATATCTGAGTTTAGAAGGTGAAAAATTGTGATTAGTTCTTAACAATTCTACACTCTGCGATACTTCAAAAACATTACTTCATTGTAAGCTTCAAAATAAAATTCATGTATCTATGCATACCCATAGATGGAAACGTGGCCCAGATCCCTCAAAGAGAAGACCATGGCACTCACGTTATGGACCTCACCAGATATTAAAAACTCCTATTTGTTATTCAAGAACAAGATATATAGACAGATAGATAGTGTGACCATATGTTTATCAGTCGCTTTCAGCTGTTGCAAATCTATCCATGACCAATTCGAAAACCAGGGCTTTTCAAGACTCCCATCTTAAATTGAAACTTGCTGTCGCTACGTATTTGTGATGTGTCCCATGATAAACAGCGTTCAACTGCGTCCTTGATTTCATTATTTGTATACCTGTGACAAAATATATTTCTTCTGGTACTTGAAGAACCTCTCATTCTTAGACATTCTATTTACAAAGTCAACGGATGCACATCTGCGATATATATTATATTATATCATAAAATGACCTCCATGAATCTCAATGCCAATTTATGCCATCATTCCTCACAAACAAAGGACGGTACCAACAGTTTAATTTCCAGATCCCTGCGTCTAACCAACAACTAAGGGGCAATACTATAAATAAAGCAATAAAACCACAACAAAACCCATACAGCTAACAAAACTACCGATAATAGAAGGATCGCCGTACTTCCATGTATCAAAGGCACCGGATAAAAAAAGCAGATAAACTTCAAAAATACAATAGGTTCATCTTTGAAAAAATCAAAGGACAAATCCACTTGGATATTCAAGGAGTTAATAAGATCATTTGCGACACCTACATAAGCCTAACCAACCGAAGGAAATTGGCAAGGCTAGAAGAACATAGACTCATCATAAGAAATAACACACAATATCACACCAAGATAGAATACAAGCTTAATTTTGATAGGTGGCAGCAAATCGCCAACATTGAACATCACAATGCTAGAATAGATCGCAAGTCCACTGAAATTGAAAAGAACAGCACTCTGAATAAGAGAGACAGTCTGTCTGTCTGTCTGTCATTGCTAATCTTCGAAACAGCTGAACCGATTTCAATGAAATTTTACAGACATAAAGAGAAAGTTGTCAGAAATGGTACAGGCTGCTTTTTTTGTCTGTCTGCACGATCTAATCTTTGAAACGGCTTAACCGATTTTGATAAAATTTTACAAACATGAAGAGAAGGTTATCAGGAGTGCTTTAAAGCTCAACAAATTTTCATTCCCCAAGTTTCACGTGGACAAAGTCACAGGTAAAAGCTAGTATGAAATAAAAAACCGGTTTTCTTCAATTTAACCTATGTTGTTTACAGTTTAGGAGACAGAAATAGTAACGCACGTTATTTATGAGACCCTGTATATATGCGTCTGATTTAGAACCTTCTTCTTTCTAAAAATCGGTTAAAAAATCGTTTAAAAAACTATTAAAAAAGTTAATTATATTCAATTTTACAATATTTTAATATAAATTCAATAAGTTGCCTTTGATTAATGTTTTTATTCAAATTTAAATCTTAATCCTTGAATTATTTTAAATAATTTGGAATCGATGTATTTCTCCAAAAAAAAAAGAACGGACAATTTTATCTTCATCGAGAAATGTCTTGGGGAACAATCTAATCACCGTAACATAGTAGCATATTCGAGAAGTCCCTTGTGGAATAAACTTATTATGGGTATTTAAGCAAGTCCGTGCATGTATTCGTAATACAGGCATCATCCTAAGCGTAATCTCTCATCTCTTGAATGCAAGCTGAAATTGTACAATAAACTGACTTCTTAAACAAGTTACTACTTGCAAATATCTGCTCATATTATTCTATTTTTTGATAATCCTACGAAATCTATTTGGTAAATACAAATGTAAATGTAAATGTTCCGGACGGTCGGTCGTTAAACACACTGTATTATTTAATAACATTTTATTGTCACAATTCTGACAACTTGTCAAACAATTCAAGTTACTTCAACGACGTCTCAAATAAAACTGTCCACGAAAGCAGATCTAGACCCTTGATATACCCATTTTTCAGGATACCAGATTATTATGGACGTTTCTAAATGTGTTTTCATTCTTCATGGTGTCATAAAAATAAGAAAAAGAAATAATCTGGCGATTTCTAGATCTTCTGCCATAGGCGTTCCATGTCGAAAGTAAGGAAATATAATTTTCTAAGAAGTTCTGAACCTTCTTTTACAGACGTCTCATCAGGAAATTAACAAAGATAAAATTAATTAAATAAATTATGAACTCATAAAAAATAAACCTAAAATTATATAAACTAGAAGCACAAACTAATACTTTGAAATATAAAGTGCTATAAAATCTGTTACAATATAAAAAAAAATTACAAAAATGATAACTATATAATGAAGTCGAGAAACGGCCGCCATGGTTTTAATTTGGAAAATTCTTCTGCTTTCAAATTTTTTTCTTGACTCACATGACCTCCATCAAAGCAGAAAATTAAATTACATCAATTAGTCATAAAAATATAAAATTTTTAATAAGACAATGACTTATTTTTCTTTACTGCAAAAGCACTAATCTCAACTTTAAAATCTAGATAAATTGGTTAAAAACGATTTTTTCGGAAAAAGGTAAAATGCGTGTAAATTTTTTTGGTTCTATAATGATATATTTACCAAAGAAAACTTTTTTTTTAAATAATCTCATTGCATGATTTGAAATGAAATCGGTCATTGAAAAAAGAAAAAAAATTATTGTGACTCCTTTCCTCGCGAGCTTGTCTACCATTTCAATCCACTCTATCCCGATCAAACAAGTCATAACAAGCTCTTATATTCTCGTCTTCACATGCCAGCTAGTTAGATCACGTGAATAGCGTAATAGCTGCCATTACTTACAAACTTGCAAAAACTTTTCACGGATAAAACTGACGCAATAACAAAAAGATGAAAAATTTCAAAGTATGTATTATTAAGTTCTTCAATACACCACTTTGACGCTCCTCAACTGCCGCTGCACCCGCCGCCGCCCCCTTGCAAAGCTTGGGCGCCAACTAGAGGGCGTTTCCGCCTCCGTTCTTTCTTCTTCAGGTGCCATCTCCTATCGGAGGTTGGATATCATCATTGCCACTCTCACTCTATTTGCCGCTACTCGAAAAAGTTCTACTGAGCTACAATTAAACCACTCTCTCAAATTTCTCAACCATGAAATTCTTCTTCTTCTGATATTTCCTCTTCCTTCTATTTTACCCTGCATGATCAATCTAAGCAACTCGTATCGCTGGCCTCTCATTATATGTCCAAGATATTGCAGTTTCTTTATTTTTATGTTGTTAATTATTTCATAGTTTTTGTCCATCGCTAGCAATACTTCTACGTTTGTTTTTCTCTCCGTCCAAGATATTCTCAATATCCTTCTGTAACACCACATTTCAAACGCTTGCAGTTTATTTATATATTCTTGTTTTAGTGTCCAGCCTTCCAACACATACTGCAGCACTGAAAATACATAACATCTTAAAATTCTCATTCTTAGTTCTAGAGGGATGTCTCTCTTGCACCGAATGGTTTTCAGTTTTACAAACGCACTTCTTGCCATTTCTATTCTCGTTCTTATTTCTGTTGTTTGTTCATTATTTGCTGTTATCCGTGTGCACAAGTATTTGTATTTTTGCACTTTTTCTAAATTCACACCTCGCAACTTTATACTTGTTTGCATGTTTTGTTTTTTAGTTATTACCATATATTTAGTCTTTTTGGTGTTCATTTTTAATCCGTGTTGCTCGCAAACGTTATTTGTTTCGTTTACTAGTTCTTAGAGTCCTTCAGCGGAGCTAGCTATGATAGCAGTGTCGTCTGCAAATTTTATGTTGTTTACAGCTCTTCCGTTTATTATTATTCCCTTACTTTTCGTTAACAGTGCCTCCTCGAAAATCGATTCACTGTACACATTGAATAGTAGGGGTGACAAAATGCATCCTTGTCTCACTCCTCTCCTTATTTCAGTTTCCGGACTTGTTTCGTTATTTACTATTATTTGTGCGCGTTGATTCCAATATAGGTTAGTTATTATTCTTAAATCTTCGTTGTCTATGTTTTTTCTTCTTAGAATCTTGACTAATTTTTCTTGTCTAATTTTATCAAAAGCCTTCTCGAAATCAACATAACAAATGTGTATACCAGTGTTCATGTCCATACACCTCTGTGAAAGCACATTAAGTGCAAACAACGCGTCTCTGGTGCCTATACCATTTCTGAATACAAACTGACTATCATCTATCCCCTTTCAAGTTCTTTATAAATGCGTCCGTGTATTACTTTTAAAAACACCTTGAGTATATGGCTTATCAAAGATATTGTTCTATATTCGCTGCAGTCTATTGCATTTTTGTTTTTTGAAATAGCGGAAAAGGTGGAGAGTAACCATTCTCTGGGTATATTCCCCGTTTTATATACTGTGTTGAATAGATCTAACAATATATCCATGGTATCATCATTCATGCATTTTAAGATTTCTACTGGGATTTGATCTGGACCTAGTGCTTTTACATTTTTATTGTTTCGTATAGCTGCTGTTATTTCATCTTTCAGTATCGTTAATGCCTCGTTCTCTTCTACTTCAATCTCCAGCTGCTCTACTCTATTGTCTTTAAACAGGTCTTTGATGTATTCTGTCCATTTTTTAAGTTTCTCTTGGGTGCCTAAGATTAGCTTGCCCTTTGCATTCTTAAGCACTGTCAATATGCATTGGAACAAAAATTATGGAACCCCGTAAATCACCTCAATCTTTTTGATCTCTCCGGAAATTTAAAAATATTTATTACCCATAAAATACAAAATTTATCCTTCGAGCCAAATGTAAGTAATTTAAATTATACATTCCCACTGAGAAATGATCGCTAAATTGGTTCCTTGGGTTACTCCTTTTAAAATACCAATTAATTGGGCTTAATCAATGTGAACATATGAATTTCGACCAATTATCTTTCGGAACTGACGTTTTTGTAGGCGATTTTTAATACGAAAACGGTAAATTCGAAATTTTATTGATTAGGACTGTTGTTTTAAAATTAGTTTTTATTAATTAGTCTTTGTCGGTTTTACAAGCCGTAAATGGAAAAAACTTAATTTGTTATTTATAAAATATCGAAATTAAATGCTTGGCGGTACTAATCACAGAAAGTAAGTCTTATAAAAAGAAAATAAAAAAGATATTTCGGTGAAAAAAGTTCATATTTTTCAGACTCTAATTATATTTACTGCTGCAAACTGAAGTCATCTCATATATATTTTCCGATGTGATTATCTTTATTCTTGTTCTTTTATCCACAATTGTTAGGCGTAATTCAGAACCTACTCCAATCTTTAATATATTATAATAATTCATATTACAACTCTGTATGTGGTCAACAAAGTTGGGTTTATTTTAATCACGATTTGAATCACTTTCCTCAGTTCATTTCTTAAATCTAATCGCACAAAATCAAATATACTAAACATACATTCTTCCAGGACAAACCTTGGAAATCTTCCAAGGCTTGTCCTGTTTTTAAGAAAGGGAATAGATCTGAAGTTTGTAACTATAGACCAGTGTCTATTATATGCAATTTTTCTAAAATATTAGAATTTTTTCTTCATGATTCTATTTTTTCATTAACTAAAAATTTAATTACTCCATCTCAACATGGCTTCTTTAAGGGTAGGTCGACGACAACTAATCTCATGATTATGACTCAGGATATAGCTGAGGCTATTGATCATGGTTGTCAGATGGATGTTGTTTATTTGGACTTCACAAAGGCATTTGATCGTTTAGACCACTCCATCTTACTTAAGAAATTGTTATCATTTGGATTTTCAAATTCACTAATAACATTATTTAAATCATATCTCCATAATCGTTTTCAGTATGTTGAAATTCGCGGTTCTCGCTCAGTGAAATATATTTCAAGTTCTGGTGTGCCGCAAGAATCCATACTGGGACCTTTATTTTTTAATATGTTTATTAATGACATTGTTTTTTTTGTTGACACGAATATTTTATTATATGCCGATGATATTAAGCTATATAAGAGGATAAATTGCTTACAGGATTGTGTAGAGCTTCAATCGAACCTGGAACAGGTTAGCAATTGGTGTTCCGAAAATTATCCGCAGCTCAACGTGGAGAAGTGTAATGTTATGACTTTTACTTCGAAATTTTCTTCATTTCGATATGAATATTCGTTCAATACCGTGCTACTCTCGCAGGCATATCTTTTTAAAGATCTCGGAGTCACTTACGATCCCAAGCTTTCATTTTCTTTTAATATGAATGATATCGTTTCTGAAGCCTCAAAGGTTTTTGGGTTTATCTTGCGTTGTACTCGCGATTTTAATAATACTGACGTCATCAAATTACTGTATTTCTCATATGGGCGGTCTAAACTAGAATACGCGTCAGCTATGTGGTCCCCAGGCTACGTCAATACTTTGGAGAGGGTCCAAAGAAGGTTTTTGAAATACCTCAATCTTAAGAGTTTTGGGGTTTATCCTAAGCAAGGTTTTTCATATGAACTATTGCTTCAGAAATTTAACTTTTCATCTTTAAAAGTAAGGCGGGAATTTTTCTTACTAACAATTCTTTATAAGGTACTTAATAATTTTATTGACTGTCCTAATATTTTAGCTAGGATAAACTTAAGTATCCCTCGTATAAATTGCCGAAATTTTAACGCATTTTATCTCAGAACTCCCAGAACTAACGTGCTCAAATTTTCGCCTCTATATTCCATGTGCGACACTTACAACAATAGTAATAGCTTTGATATATTCAGCTCATCTCTAGGAACTATCTGCCGGATTTTGGCACATTGACCATGGCATTTCTTTCTTTTTTCTCTTATTTTTTTTGTCTTTCTCATCCTTAATTGGTTTGTATGTTCACCTTTGTATATGAAAGTAGATAGCATAACATTGTATTATACATTTAATGTTAGAATTAATTATTTTAGTTAAATTTTTATTTTTATTTAAATTGATATATATATATATATATATATATATATATATATATATATATATATATATTTATTTATTTTCTTGTTTCTTGAACCATAGATTATATCATTTTTCTTTTATTTTGTCTTTTCTTGGGTTTAGGTTCTATATTTAATAAATACATAAAAACTGTTTGACGTTTTGCCCTTTATTCAAGGCATTTCCAAAATGTTTGCTTCCTTGACATTTTGCTGTTTTGTTTCTGAAACAAGACCTGGGTCTCAAGACCTGTAGGGCAGTTATTGTAATTAAATAAATAAATAAATAATTCTACCGACGCTGAAGAACCAACTGCACACAGGACCTGTTGTAGTATTGGTAACTGTTTGTCAGTGTGAGGTCCATCATTGAATTCGATTTATGTTTCTTCTTACTTCCTTCGAAAACATTATTTTCGTAATGGAACTGGAGAGTAAATTCAATTTTGTTGCTTATTGTTCCTATATACGGGCATTAAAGTCTCCCAATAAAATAATAGCTTCCTCACCAGGTATTGAGTCTAAGGTGGTTTGCAAGTTCTCGTAGAATGCTTCTACCTCGTGTTTTGGTTTTCCGTCTTCTGGGCTGTAAATGGACAAGATGTTTAGTTTTTTATGTTCCATTAGTAGTTTTATACAGACTATCCTTTCTGATATATATTGGCAACTTTCTATGTTATTTTTATATTTCTTGTGGATTAGTATGCCTACTCCCGCCTTGGCTCGTTGTTCTTTATTTACTCCACTATATATTAGTATATAGTTTCCGTATTCTTTTTGACCTTTGCCCTTCCTTTTTGTTTCTTGGCGACCACAAATTTCAATCTTTTTCTCGATTAGCTCTTCAACTGCTTCCTGATCTTTTGTGTTGAAAGATGTTATGTTCCAGGTAGCTACTCTTAGTATGTATTTGTTTTTCCGTCTCTTTGTCTTTTTCCTTGCGTGAGTCGTCATTGTTGAGTCAGTCCATATCCGAGGCTTTTTATCGGTGCTTTGAGCTGGTTACTGTTTTACAGAGGGTAGGCAGCTAACCTGACCCTCCAACCCTCCTCTTTTTTCCGGGCTTGGGACCGGCAACAGAACTACTGAGCTACTTAATCCACCCAGCAACACTGAAGGCAGAGTTTTTATTTTATTGTTCCGTATCTTCAAATAATTGACCAATTTCAAAGGCCCAATTTACTTCTTCTGTTTTTAAAGCTTCTTGAATGTGCTAAAAATGAAATTACGTGTCTTGGGAAGACCTTGCATTGAGGTAAAATCATCTAACCCTATACGGAAACCTGCTTTTCCAATTCCGTTGAAACGTTGCAACAACACCCGAAAATAATGTGAAAATGCATAATTTATTTTTAAAGTTTATTGTTAATTCTACTTTTTGCATTCAATAAAAAATTTTAATAAAACTTCATGCCTCTTCATAATTTTAGCCTTTTCAGTGTTCTACATTTTTTATGAAATTATCCAAAACTGACATCTGCTATATCTTAACTGACAGATTTATTTAAATACAGTAGTTATCATCAAATTGACTAAAAAAACTGTTTCTTTTTAAAGAACATTCTCCATTTACTTTTATAACCATATAAATAACTCAAATAAATTTTAAAAATCTCCATCTGCTTCATTTTGAGTCACTTTAAACAGATTTTCTTAAACAACTTTACCGTTCAACTTTAATTTTCAATAAATCTAAAATTACGATCCTAATTCCCCTTAATAGATGCACCTCATCAAAATAAATAAATCTCTGAGTTTATGTGTATTGTAATCGAATGGCGCCGTCGAGATGGTACTGTAATTTTCATAAATCTGTAATAAAAAACGCTATTAGACATAGGCACACTTTAGTGTCACCCGGTATCACTTATCTATTAATAGGAACCTTTAGCAAAATATCGGTGCACTTAAATACGTTATTTTTAATCAAATGCATTCGATGATAGTTCACGTTACCTTATTACAATGAATGGATTGATAACGTCGGGAAATGCAACCAATCCTAGTTATAAAAATAAACAACCATCACAATGAAATCCCCTTTGATATAATAATCAAGACTGATGCGAGGGTAGAGGCACACAAGTTGGAATAAAACAAGATCTGGTAGACTGGACCTACTTTCGGATACAGCTGCATCCAAGACATGTTGAGGAACCCATTGTTACAAATGGGCAGTGCAATGCCAAGAGCCTATAATTTTGACAGGCCCTACACCATTTAGACTGACCGGAAGACAGGATCTGATGGATCACTTAGTCAGCCAGAAAACTACGTCTGGTTTACAGGCGGGTCTAAAACGGATCATGGTACACCAGCCACCACCACACAGTATGGTATTCCATGCAGTAGTATATATTACGGATACCTGTTTTCGAAATAATCTGAGTACGGGTTACAGGGGCAGGAACGTATCAAAACTGGCCTAGGATTATTTTTAAAACAATATCGCTCTCGCAAAACACAATAAGGTTACTTTTACATGGGTACCAAGACATAAGAGTACCCTAGGCAATGGAAAAGTAGCCCCATTTGCAAGACAAGGGTCTGCTACCACATTATTGGACGGAAATGAGTATTTGGCCTTATTAAGACTGCTGGGTGGTTATCCTGGTGGACAATCCATAAGCATCAGACTTACTGAAACCACATTGCAACTCACAACCATAGAAAATTGTTGCTGAGCGAACCATCCGGCAAATTAAGCTGTGAAATCTTGCATTTAAAGAGATAACAGAATAGGCTACTTCTACACACAATGGTCATATTTAATGAAGAACACACATATAGACTATGTGACGAAGAAGTTGAAATAGTCTTACATTTCATCTTCGATTGCGAAGCTCCAATTTACTGGAAACACCTTCAAAGATCGATTAATTTGGAGACTTATACCTAGAGAACAAACTAGTGAAGAAGATGCTAAACCTGATTAAGGCAGCCAAGCTGTTTTCATAGAACAGATATAACAGGCAACACAATAAGTCACTAGACTACATGGTAATGGATCCTCAATCTTTGCATTCTGTACCATTAAATCGATCAATTAACCCACCAATGGAAAAATTAAATATTACTTTTGATTACGCAATGTATTCAAAAATAAAATATAGCATAAATATGGAAAATATGAAAATGTTACAGCATTATGCTTCAACGCACTTTTCTATTTTACTAATAAAATTCTGGAAATAGTGATGCTTCGAGATGAAACGAGAAGAGAATGAGAGGTGATTTTATTTCATCTCAACACTGAATTTCCAGCTTGGTTTAAATAACATAGGCCGACAAAATGTTCCTCAACATCAAACCCAGAAACAAGACTATTTTTTCAAGGTTTCTGACATGCTGTTTCTGAATTTGACTTCCGATTTGACCCATCAGCTCTAGTTTTCGAGATATCCTAACCTAAAAATGAAAAAAATGCTGATTTTTGTTATAAAGGGTGTTTTTTATAGAGGTATAAAACTTTAAGTTGGCAACACTTTTTTAACTGGCGGCCATTTTGTCAGCTGTCAAGTGATTTATGTTTAGTTTGGTTTGGCATTTCAACATGAATAGACTGACGCCTGAACAACGCTTCCAAATTGTGCAAATTTATTTTAAAAATCATGGTTCTGTTCGAAATACGTATCGCGCACTACGTCCATTTTACGGTCAACATAATCGTCCATCAGAGCAATTAATTCGATTAACTATGGAACGTTTTCGCACCACGTTTACTCTAAATGATAATACGCATCCACAGAGACGTCGTACAGTGCGTACAGAAGAAGTCATTGCTGCTGTAGCGTAGAGGAAGACCCGAATCAGTCTATCCGCCATCGTGCACAGGAATTGGATATGTGTCCATTCACTTTATGGAAGATTTTGCGGAAAGATCTTGGTTTACGTGCTTACAAAATCCAACTCGTGCAAGAATTGAAGCCACACGATCACCTAGCAAGGCGTAGATTCGGTGTCGTCAATAAACAAAACTGCCGTATTTGGAGCAATATGTCACACAGCTCGTGCCACAATTGATTTATTGAAGGAGACGTTTGATAACCGCATAGTTTCACGTTTCGGACCCGTGAATTGGCTTCCAAGATCGTGCGACTTAACGCCGCTAGACTATTTTCTGTGGGGATATGTGAAGTCGCTAGTCTACGCCTATAAGCCCGAAACGATTGATCACTTGGAGGACAACATTCGCCGCGTTATTGCCGATATACGACCGCAAATGTTGGAACCCCGAGTAACAAGATTCAGCCGGAATCATTGATTTTATATAGCTTTTGCTACTTTCACATCCGCCGTATTAAATCCACCATCTTGGATATTGAAATTATCAAATCCTAACCTCACATTTAAGATTAGCGATCCCAAAAATCCCCAATTTCCCTGGGTCATTTTAGACAACTTTTTCTGTCACATATTTTCAGAAAAATTAATATATCTTCAGTATTTCGAGTGTTTTTTGACTTATTCATTTTATGCAAATAGTCGACAAAGCCGCAAATTTCTACAAGCAACATCTCAGAGTGGAAAAAAGATCTTCGAACGATCCAAAATGGGTTTTGAAGGTAATAAGTGGTATTTTCAGATGCCCTGTCGCCTTATGTCGAAAAGTTTCTTGCTACATTGAAATATAACCTTCAATATAACAAAAAACTGCGTTTCTTGTACTTTTAGATTAGGATATATCTAAAACCAGAGCTGATATAGTCTCGTTTCTGGGTCTGAAATGTTTTCGGCCGGTGTTATTTTAGATGAATGTTAAAATAGTATGCATTTGGAAAAAGTAAGTTTAAAAACTGTAAAAGTACAACTTATTAAGCTGTTAAAATAAAGAAATAATGAAAAATCCTAAACTAAGTCAGCTTAGATATATTATGTTGTAAGAGCATAGAAAGTAAAGTTATAGCTTGCTAAGAGAAAAAATAATCTAATTTCCGTGCTATGGGTCTCTAATTATGGCTACCACATTCAAATGATCTTTTTCCATATCGGGAGGCATATATTAAAAATATTGTTTATTTATGTTAAACAGGCGGTTTTTAAAATTAAATTCTACTGTTATTTACTGTAAATGATATTTATAATTTTTCTTGAAGAACCTTATTTGTTGGTGAAACTTTTCTCTTATATATGTTTTATATATGCAGCCATATTTTTTCGTAAAACTACATCAGACTGGAAACATACCGTACATTAATTTGATAAAGGTTGGAGAGTAACAGAATAATATAATTAAAAATTAAAAGATCGAAATATATATATATATATATATATATATATATATATATATATATATATACAGGGTGTCCAAGATAAGGATCCTAAGCATGGGGATCTCGGAATCAGTTGGAGATACGAGGTCGGTTAAATTAGAGAAAAGTTGCGCAATTTAGTGCTAAATTAAACGCAGTTAAAAAAATTTAAAAATTTCAAACACTTCCGGAGATTTCCGGAAAAAAACGAAATTTGGCAAAATCGTTTTTAATTTTTGCAGGCTTTATTTAAAGAGATATCAGAAAATAAAAGGTAGATTCTCATTGCCACTTTTTATTTTTTATAATATGGTCTAAACAAAATTTAAATCCGACGTTTTGTTTCTGAGATACCATCATGAACTTTCATTTTTTATATGGAATAAAAAAAAGTATCCCATGTATTTGATAGCAATTTTTATTACAAATTCAACGATGTATCACCCTTGCATATCGAATACGTAGTTCAAGTACTTTCCATAAGAGCTCCATGAGAGCGAGAGAGAAAGGTATATCAGTTTTATAAAAGCCAATGAACTACACACTTGATATGCAAGTGTGATACACCGTTGAATTTGTAATAAAAAATGCTATCAAATACATGGGATACTTTTTTTTGTTCCATATAAAAAATGAAAGTTCATGATGGTATCTCAGAAACGAAACGTCGGATTTAAATTTTGTTTAGACCAAATTATAAAAAATAAAAAGTGGCAAGAAGAATCTATCTTTTATTTTTTGATATCTCTTTAAATAAAGCCTACAAAAATTAAAAACGATTTTGCCAAAATTCGGTTTTTTCCGGAAATCTCCGGAAGTATTTTGAATTTTTAAAATTTTTAAATTGCGTTTAATTTAGCACTAAATTGCGCAACTTTTCTCTAATTTAACCGACCTCGTATCTCCAACTGTTTCCGAGATCCCCATGGTTAGGATCCTTATCTTGGACACCCTGTATATATATATATATATATATATATATATATATATATATATATATATATATATATATATATATATAATTTAGTATTTATCCGTTCGTTCGTTTGGCTTCTTGTGGAAGTTTGCAGACGTTTCGCCAAAATCTCATTTGGCATCTTCTGTGCTTGCTGATTGTAGATCAACAGAAGCTGTCAAATGAGACTTTGTCTGCAAACTTCTATAAAAAGCCAAACGAACGAACGGATGTTTCCCAGGATTAATACTGAATCATATATATATATATATATATATATATATATATATATATATATATATATATATATATATATGTTATGTCGAATATTCTCACGGGTGTCATGTGAATTGAAGGTTTTCGGGTATACCGTGCACGTGCTGAGTTCCTCTCAGGACTGTAAGGCAGCTGATGTTCAAATCTCACTGTACGGCGTTATTTGTTTCATTTAGAAATAACTTGGCGCCGACTTCAAAAATTTGACTCTGACATTAAATTTTCTTAAAAAAATTTTATATTCGCTATTTACATCCTTAAAAACGATTCAGTCCCGCTGAACAAAATCGAAAAATGTAAAATTTTTAGTCCGCCATATTGAATCCTGAAAAAAATACTATTAAATACGTAACTTACACCCTCAAGAATCTCCTATATCAATTTTGGAGTAAATCGAAAAATGTAAAATTTTTAGGATGCCATATTGAATCAGCCAGATTGAGTAACAAAAATCGTCCAATACTGATTTTAGACAAAATCGAGAGATGTAGAACATTTAATCCGCCATCTTGGATCCGCCATATTTAATTTTTTTAAAACAATGTCAGATTCGTAATGTGCGATCCCAAAAACTCCCCCATATCAATTTTGAAAAAAAAAAGGACAAAATTTATTTTTTATCCCCCATATCGGATATGCCATATTTAATTTTTTTACAGTAATTTCATATTCGTTATGTACGACCCCGAAAACTCCCCATACCAATTTTGAAGAAAATCGAATAAAATTGATGTTTTCGTCCACCATATTAAATTTTTTAAAAATGATTTTAGATTCGTCATGTGCGACCTCAAAAACTCCCCGGTACCAATTTAGGAAAAAATCGGACAAAATTGATTTTTTTGTCCGCCATTTGGATCCGCCATGTTGAATTTTTTGAAAATATTCTGGATTCGTTATGTGCGACCCCGAAAACTCCCCCACGCCACTTTTGGAGAAAATCGGACAAAATTAAATTTTTGTTGTCTACCATATTGGATCCGCCATATTGAATTTTTTAAAAATAACTTTAGATTCGTTGGGTACAACCCTGAAAATTTCTCCATACCAATTTTGGAGAAAATCTGACAAAATTAATTTTTTTGGCCGCCATATTATCAGCGCCATCTTGGACTTTATTGCACCAATTTCGTCCAAAAAAATATGAGACCACCGCAGCAACTTCCTGAACATAACATAAAAAATTTCATTCAAATTGGTGCCGCCGTTCCGGAGTAATCGGTGTACATACATAAAAAAAATACATACTCGACGAATTGAGAACCTCCTTCTTTTAGAAGTCGGTTAAAAAAGGACCAAATTCCATAAAACCAACAGGTTTTACATATTTTCAATGTCCATTCTGGAATCATAATCGAAGGGGTGAAAAGTCCTATTGTCAATTTTTGCACATTTGATTTTTTTTTCAACAATTTCAGTGTGACGAACGGGCTGAACAATTACATCAAAACATTCTACTAACTAAGCAACGTCATTATGGAAAGTGAGATTGCTCTATGATGGAAATTACTGTTGATATCTAATGAAAGGATATGTCATAAAATATGAGAGGAAATTATTCAAAAAAAAAGTAAGATAAAGATTGTTATCTACCATCTAAAGAAGACACTGTGTATTGAAACAATTGTCATGGTAGATGTAATATAGTGGAAATTATAATACTTTGTATTATTTATTATTATATAATGAATTTCCTTCAAGTATCGGTAACACAATACAATACAGTGATCATACTTGAAAAAAGATAAAGAAAATGTTAAAAACTGTTCGTGAGGTTAATTTTTTTTTGGATTATTTACTTTTATAAATCGGGGATAAATTGATTTTTTTCATAATGCTTTAATATTAACTTAATATTAAATTGAACAGATACACACTGTTTTTCTTAGATCTTATCACGAGTATTAATGGTATATAAAATATATAACACCTATATTGATACAATTATCTTTTGTCATTTTATGGATTATTTAATCATATTTTCTAGGTCAGAAGAAAGTACTGCGAAAAATGTATTAATTTTTTGGTTTCATAAATAACTTATAAGTATGGTCAGCCTCGCAACGTCTATACAATTTTGTTTATATCTTAGACAGCTGCTGCAATTTTAAGAGATACGATGCCATATTTTTCAAAAAATAAGCCACCTTTCAACAGATTTAACCAGACCGTTCAAATTATTAATATATCTGGCTTATTTACGGTTCAAAACCAAAATTAAACGCCTGTAAACTATATTTTGTGCAATTTAAATTATACGGGTGGCATTCCATATATGGGTTACAGCTAAATTTATGTCTTAAATTCAGTTATTTAATATTTACGTAGTTTCTGACTTCTTCAACAAAAGTTTTTAAAGGCACATCCAAACAGAAGCGGATCCAGCCTCCCTCTTTGGAGGGGGGGTGATATCACTAAAGTACAGTATGGCAAACGAAAACAAGTTGTCGATGGCGGGGGCAACATTCCCATTTTTAGTGTAAAAGGCAGGGTCGGATCTACTTTTCTGAATTTGAAGCTCTTGGAGAGGAGGAGGGCGATCACAAGAAAAAACAAGTTACCGACAGGAAAGGGGGATGCCAGCAGCATACACATTCATAGTATAATAGGCAGAATGGGGTCTATTTTCCTGAACTTAATGCTCTTGCGGGGTGAGGGCCTATCGCAAGAAACACGAGTTGTTAACGGAGAGGCGAGTGCCAGCAGCATACCCATTCCTAATATAAAAGGTAGAATCGGTTCTATTTTCCTGAACTCAAAGCTCTTGGAAAGGGGGGGGGGCGATCGCAAGCATACACATTTCTATACTCTATTCAAGAACTAGAGAGAGTAATAAAACTGTTACCAAAACCTCCAACCTACCTGCTCCAGTGTCGCAGGTAACTGAGAACTGCCGTAAATCTAATTATGTTTAATTATATTTAAATATTATAAATCTTTATAAATTGTCAGTGAGCAAAGTACATCTTACAGTGTGTCCTCAGTGATTTATCTTATTTGCGCTTGTTTTTATATATTATTTGAGATTAGTGAGATACCCAAAAGATATTGCTTTCACCTCTATATTTATTTCAAAATCGTTAAATCAGAGCATTTTTTCCTCAACGAAAAACTTATTACGATGAATGTTTATGATGCCTTAAGATATCAATATCTAGATACTAATGTTAAAAGCTCTGTTGAGATGTGTTCTAGCATGACAGGAGTTAGAAAATCTACTATGTACCAAATACTGAAGGAGAAAAAAAAGACTGGAATTGTTAGTACTCCCAAGCCAGATTCGATCACAGACAGAGGAAAAACCTCGTTGGAAAAAGATATGAAAACTGCAATAAAAGGAGTTGTACATACATTTTATTATGAGAAACAGATCCCGTCGACAAAATTCTAACTAAAATCAGTGAAGATCGGGATTTACCTGAAATTAAAAGGACTGAACTCAGAGAACTTAATTTTTGCTGGGACAAACTAGATAGAAAATCTGTTCTTATAGATCATCCGGAAACTGTCCGATGAAGAAGGAAATATCTCTCTCAAGTAGAAGGTAGAGTTGTTAGAAATAACACAACTTACAAAATTAGTAATTTAACTGAACTTTTGAAAGATTTTTTTGAATAAAGTTATTGTGAAAAATTGGGAAAAATCCATATAATAAAAAAATAAAACAAAATGTGGGGACTCGATCTCATGATCGGTGAGATAGAGGAACCAATTATAATTAATTTGAGTGAAGATAGTTTCACTGACTTTGATTAGGAATAAGATACGTAATGTTTACCAGTGTAAACACAATTTATTATTTAAATTTTTGTTTTTGTTGTATTTTATTGTTTAATGTTGTTTATATATATTTTTGTTTTTTTCTATATTTTTATTTTAGTGTGTCCCACTCTTTAATTTTATATATATTTAATTCCAATTAGCCGTAAATTTTTTATTATTTTTTTATTGTATTTGTGTCTTTTTCTTAAGCGTGTAGAATTAACATGTTTATTTTATTTTTTTGGGACTATCGGATTTCCACATAATAAAGTAAATTAAATTAAGATATCAGTACAATAGAAAGAAAAATAAGTAGGTCTAATTTTAACTATAACATATAAAAACTAATTAAATTTAAATTTCTTTTTACTGTTTAATTGTAATTCTGCAGATGGTTTAAAAAATAAATAAAATGAAACGTCAAATATCCTAAAAATGTTTTTAATTAATAATAAAATGATCGATAGCCCCAAAAATATTTTAATATTATATGGAGGAATTTTTTTTTTATATATGTTTAACTTTTTGTATTTTTGACAAGGGGTATTTTGTAAGTATTTAAATTATAACTTTTTGAGAGAATAAGACTACGTTTTTGTCAGAATCGGTTTCTAAGACAAAATTAGAAGTAATAAAAATACAGTTGTGATTTGTGTTAAATATGTCAAAATTAATTACATTTTGTAATGTATGTGAATTATTAAGAAATCATAAGAAATAAAATAATATTATAAAAACTTTTTATTTTAAGTTTATAAGCGAAATAATATTCTATGCCATAAATACTTAGTGATAAAATGAACCTCCTTCTGACGCCTATGACAAGGATTAAAATCCTTTTTAACACTTCACACTGCCAAATATCTATTGTTATCCAACCTAAATAGTCTATTATTACAGACCGGTATTTTTGATTATAAAATTTATAATCTATTCCTATGAAAAATATATGTGTCTAATAGATTTTGCCAAAGACACCGGACTAAAGAACACAGGTAGTTTGCGAAGAAAAAAAGGGTAAAAAATGATGTAAAGGGTTTTCCAATAAGAGGTGTTATTTTGATATTCAAAGAAAAATGCCATTTTTTAAGATAAATGATCGGATATTTATTACATTATAAAGAGGAAGGTATGCCGTTAATGATGGAAAATAACATCAGCCAAATGACCACCACGACCATGCCTACAGGACCATATCCTTTTCATGAAATTTTCCATAACCAAATCGCAAAGTGGCTGCCCTATGTCCTCGA
Source organism: Diaprepes abbreviatus (assembly GCA_034092305.1). Lineage (NCBI taxonomy): Eukaryota > Metazoa > Arthropoda > Insecta > Coleoptera > Curculionidae > Diaprepes > Diaprepes abbreviatus. The sequence goes on along the minus strand of JASJET010000047.1, from coordinate 231,499 downwards.
TAGCCTCACGAATTCCATCTTTGAGGTCTTGAATCGACGCTGGGCTGTTGGCGTAGACCTTGTCTTTCACGTGGCCCCAAAGGAAGAAATCGCAAGGTGTCACATCACAAGATCTCGGTGGCCAATTGTGATCACCTCTTCGAGAGATAACACGGCCCGGAAACTTTTCCCGTAAAAGATCAATGGTTTCGTTGCTTGTGTGGCACGTAGCGCCGTCTTGTTGAAAGTAAACGTGGTCCAGATAAATACCATCCAATTCCGGCCATAAAAAATCATTAATCATCTCTCGAAAGCGCAATCCATTCACCGTAACTGTTGCTCCAGCCACATTTTCGAAAAAGTAAGGTCCAATGACCCCGCCGGACCATAAACCGCACCAAACAGTCACACGTTCAGGATAGAGAGGCTTTTCAACAATAACTCTTGGGTTTTCCGAGCCCCAGATGCGACAATTTTGTTTGTTGATGAAGCCACCGAGGTGGAAATGGGCCTCATCACTAAAGATGATTTTTCGATGGAATTCCGGATCATTTTCATGCATTTCAAGAACCCAATCAGCAAAGGCACGACGTTGTTGATGATCGGCCGGCTTGAGTTCTTGCGTTAACTGAACTTTATAATCCTTAAGACTCAAATCTTTATGCAAAATACGGTGTAATGACGTTTGTGGAATTCCTAATTCCAAAGAACGACGAGGAATGGACAAACCTGGGTTTTCTTCAACACTTTCGGCTACAGCAGCAATATTCTCGGCTGTTCTTGAGCGACGTGCACGGGTTTTCTTCTTCACATAACTAACTTGTCCCAACAGCTCGAATTTTTTCACCAATTTCTTTATTGCGCTCCGACAAGGTGCTTCATGACGACCCAAAAATGTTCGAGTTTTACGAACCGTCTCTGCCAAATTTTCACCATTTTTATAGTGAATTTTAATAATTGCAATGCGTTGTTGAAGCGTGTATCGTTCCATCTTTATTTATGGCGTAGTTTCTACTTGTCAAACGTCAAAAACTTACAGCTTCAAAAGTGACATCTACCGAAATAGCGGGCTTTTCAAAATGACACCTCTTATTGGAAAACCCTTTATTACTCTCTCTAGTTCTTGAATGAACTATAGTATAAGAGGCAAAATCGGGTCTATTTTCCTGAACTCAAAGCTGTTGGGGGGGCGATCGCCCTCCCTTGGATCGGCGTCTGCATCCAATTCATTAGCTACTTTGACGGTTGCAAGGGAAAAAATCAACTTTTTAAATATTTTAACCAATATAACAAACTTTAAAATACAGATATATTCAATTAATAGGAAGTAATTTTTGTTGTTTCTAAATTTCTCCTGATACGTTATACTAAATAATAAAGTTCACAATATTAATAATAAACCTTCTGTTATTACGCTGAAGAAAAGGAACATTTCCGACCCGTCTCTTCCTAACAAGATTTGACCAGCAGGCGTTTATCTGTCATCTCCATATAAATAACATAATTACAATAATATTACGTTAAAGTTTTGTAGATGACTATCGTCTAACTTTCTTAACTTCGAATCAAAATATGCTGTCTAATAAGGTAAGTATAAGAGAAGTACCAAAAAATTATTTTTTATTTAGAGAACAAAAAAAATGTTCAAAATCCCATTATAACTCTACCAACTGTTAAAACTTCATACTATAAGGAGAGAACTCTATTGTAAGGATGTTCAGTGATGACGTAGGGGAGGGGAGTGCGGACACAAGGGAGAAATATAATAAAAGCATACGAAGATCAAGTGCTAAAAATCTGCGATATATCATTTTGCCAAAGTCTTTTAAATAAATAAAAAAAAAATAAAATATCTTAAAAAAATTATATTTTGAGTTTTTAAAATTAATATTTATATATACATATATATATATATATATATATATATATATATATATATATATATATATATATATATATATATATTGTCGCTGCTCTGACCTCGTTGTTTGAATAGAATTTTCGTCCAGCGAGCCATTTTTTCAAGTTTGGGAAGAGAAAGTAATCGTTGGGAGTCAGATCCGGTGAATATGGTGCATGTGGAAGTACTTCGAAACGTAGGTCATGGAGTTTTGCAACAACAACCATAGATTTGTGTGCAGGCGCATTATCCTGATGAAAGAGCACTTTTTTTGGCAATATGTGGACGTTTAGCCTTAATCACAAGCTGCAAATGGTCCAGTAGTGAAGCGTAATACTCCCCGGAGATTCTTTTGCCTTGTTCTAGATAATCTATAAGCACCACGTCATGTGAATCCCAAGAAACTGGTCGACTGTTAACGAACGCGGCACCCATCGCTTTTTCATGCCAAGTACATCATGTAAAATGTAGATGACCCATACTATCGTGATATTTGCTATATCAGCAAGCCCTCGTACTTTCAGTCGGCGTTCATGAAGTATGACATAGTGAATTTTTGTGACAATCTCGTCAGTTATAGCGGTTTTTAGGCGTCCCGAGCGCTCATCATCTTGAATTGATGTACAACCATGATTAAATTCAGCAGCCCATTTTCTTACTGTCGAAAATGAAGGAGAAGAATCCTATAAAGTAGAATCTAACTAATTTTTAATGTCCGTAGAAGTTAAGCTTTAAAACAAAGTACTTTATTCCCGCTCGAACTTCAATTTTATCCATCTTTCACAAAATATTGAACCCTCTGTGTTCACTCGATCGCCTCAAACAAGCAACTGAACGCAAACATCTGAAACTTTGTAGGGCGTCATCTCAAGGTTAATGCTTACAACATATTATAGTTAGTTGATCCTACTAGCGCCCTCTCTGTTTCAGGCCGAGAACTTATGGAACCATCCTCGTATTTCTTTACAAAATGTGCGATAAGATAAGGAAAAAACACTTCAAATCATTTTTGATAACTAATTATATCATACCATTACCTTTTTTCTATTTCTGAATAAGAGATATATTCAAAAATCTAGTTTTAGGCGACCGATGCTTGAACTGTCCATAAGAGCAATATTATTTGTTTTTTTTTAGAGTTATTTTTTTCGCAAAAACTTTTTTGTAAAAAATATTGAAACAATCCAAGATTGTTCTTCACATATTAAAAAATCATATTTCGAAGTTTCATACCTTTCATGTCCAAGTTTGTAATCATTGATCATACCTAACACGACCAGAGCCAGAGCACTAAGTCACCTCTCCCATGGTACAACACCGCCACTTGCAGGCCGATTTCGAACCCATTGGTTCTCGTCAGTACAGGGTAGAAAGAGGCACCTTGCAACAGGAAAAGCGAATCGTTTAAGCAATCAACATGGGACAAAATAAAAAGTCCAATTCAAGCAGCGTCATCTACCAGCGTTCCACGCAATATTTAATTTTGTAAGAGATCTACATATCTAAGTATCTTTTTTTGAATGTTCACAACGTGTCTAATACTACGAATTTTTACTACCAAAGTTTTAAATAAGACAAAATGTCTTTACTCTATTTTCGTGACTTCGAGATTATTACCGAGTGAAGTATAATGGCGTCATAAAGTGCCTTTTTGTGAACAAAGGTTGAAATCTGGCAAACTGAGGTATTAGATATAAAAACAAAGCTCAAAAATGATCTCTTGTTTAGAAAACTATATTCAGAAGAATTTGAAATCCCAGCCAAGTGTATATATGTGCCAAAAGTATCTAACATTAATTGGTGGCCTTTTCAAAGTTTATTAATATTAATAGTTATTTATAAAGGAGTCTAAATTTGAATTAATTTTGAATATTATTTGTGGAATATTTTAGGGGTAAGGGAATATTTCAAATCTTATTAAACACCACACCTCCAAGACTTTCAGAAAACATTTAAATATATATATATATATATATATATATATATATATATATATATATATATATATATATATATATATATATATATATATATATCACCTTACTTTTAGCTTTGGATTATTGAAGAGTGAAGTATGATGACTTCACTCTTGATCTAATTAATATATTACTTCATTTGTACATTATTTTATTAAGAATTATGCATAATATCGTTATAAAACACAATGTAATGAATTATTGGTTATGCAGTACCTGTCCTTTTTTGGTTTAGATTTCTATGGGCGTGCACTACTTGTCTACTTTTGGTTATTTATTAAATTAAACTGACAGATGTTTGGGCGTTATCTTAACACGATCTTAAATCTGTAAAGGTCTAAAGAGATTTTTAAAGATCTTATGACAGAAAGTAAAAGGAAGAAAGGATTATTCCTATCCACACCTTAAAATGACAGCAAAAGGGGTGTTTTGTCTGTACTATCGTGAAAAAATTATCCGTGACTGTAAAAAATAATTGTAAAGATAACAATATGAATTTTGAAATGGAGCAGGACGGACATAGAAAGTGTGCAGATTAAAGTCTGAATACTTCAGATAAAGATCATCCTCATAGTGCTACTGAACAGAGAATGCTACCAAGATACCATGAAGAAAAGGGGTTGGTGGATATTGCTAAGCAATGGGATCAATAAGTTTTCACAGGTTAGTAGAGTCTTCTGTGCTACTCCAGGCAACATGCGATTCACACGATTCAACACCGCCGCGGTTAAGGAACAAGCCTGGCTATGAAAGCCTCCCTCACGGAAGACACCCAAATGAGTTCAACTAGGAAAATGGTTGGCGTCAACGCAAATATTTCCTGAAACTCAAGGCTTCTTACTAGCTATCAAAGAATACGTTATTGTAACGGGAAACTATCTGAACTTCTCAATCTAGAGCCATCAATGTCATGAACATCAGAGATAATCCAGGAGATAACAGGATGCAAAATATTTGCCATATCGGAGTACAAGGAGACATACGGTTCAGTCACTAAGATTATCCATCAAGAGTAGACATAGAAATTTAAATTGCTGCTGGTGGAGAAAGTACCAAACTATGAATACAGCCCGAAACTAGTTCAAGCTGTACTGGGATCGAATTTGTGATTATGGATCATGCAGTTGCATATAACCCCCAGGTGAGTAAAAATGGAAGTCGCCATCCCTAACAAAAACAATCTGAGGGACAAGCAAAATCAGAAGATCGCCAAATACAGAGACCTGCAGGTATAAATACGCACACAGTTGAAAATAAGTAGCGGCCAGATGATCCCCGTAATTCTATCAACAACGGACGTAATACTGAAGAACCTTCTGCTGAATATTAAAGAATTTGACCTTAGACCTGAACTAACCTGCAGGTATAAATACGCAGACATTGGGAAATAAGTAGCGTCCAGATGATCTCCATAATTCTATCAACAACGGGAGTAGAGCCGAAGTCTTCGACTTATTGTCACAGAATTTGGCCTTAGCGGATACCTGTGTAAGGCTACGCAAAAGGCAGTGCTATTTAGGACCGCTTGAACTGTCAGGAAGTTTATGGGAAGTGTAGAGCACAATAATATCACCTAACTTTTGCCTTATTAAATCTGAGTATGGATAAGTAAATGATCCTCTGGAGGGGGTACGAGAGCCGTCTGGCTAAGTCTATGAGAAAACAATATTTATGGTAAAAAAATATACATTGTTACAAGAGAACAGAAAAAAAGTTTAAAAAATATACAAAATCATATTTTGGTCGTAAACTTGAAAATTATTACGTGATTATTGTAGATTTTGGGTCGCTTAGTTAGAGTTGCTCATTTTGCTTTAATTTAAAGCTATCCTAAACTAAGATGTCATTTTCTTCTACTGCGACATGACCTGGTCCTAGCGGAAGGCAAGATGATCACGGCACTTGGATGATCAAATTAATGGGTAAACAAATGATGTTCAACCAACGTAAAAATGTGCGGAATGTAAAAAAAAGGCTTAGAAAATAATACCATACGTAACTGTTTATTATAATCACCCTGATCACACATAGTTATTTTAACCTCCCGCATCCAGAACGGACATTACATTACTTTTAGATTTTTCTGGAAACTTCGAAATTTTCATTACGTTACATCCAAGACACATCATTGTTGGATATTAATACAACGTCCAGTTTCAGCTTTAGTTCTTACAAGCTTTTCTTTTTATAGGGTTCTACTAGAAAAAGAAAGAAGCACAAAGAGATGGGACGAAGAAATTTCAATAATGGAAGCTCACAATTAAATAAGAAAAACAAAGCCTATTTGGGAGTTCAATCAACATATCAAGCTTTCGAAAATTTATTTTTCTCTTTTTCAGGACATCTCTACAATTATTAATTAAACAGTTAGAATATTAAATCTAACCTATAATTATTAAGAAACTCACCAATATGATTTGAATATAAAACAAGTAGATATGTGAAAAACAGGGGAAAAACCCACCATTAAAACTTTTTAATTATATTTAATGGCATAATATGATAGGATTGTTAGAATTTGCTTAAAACTTGACTCTACTTTGTAGTGACAGATGTAAGGTGTGAACCGGAAAGAGTGGTGTGGGTGGCCTACATAGTAAAGAAAATAAGACTCCGTAAAACAGTGGCGTATCCGGGTGTGAGGTTTAACAAAAAATAAGGAATTTTTGCTGTGAAAAACAGAGGAAAAAACACCATTAAAACTTAATAATTATATTTAAAGGCATGATATGATAGGATTGTTAGAATTTTATTAAATTTTAAAATCACAAACAGCAACCATCTCACTTGACTATTTCTTGATTTTGTAGTGACAGATGTCAGGTGTGAACTGGGAACAGTGGCGTGTGTGGCCTACGTAATGAAGGAAATAAGACTGTAAAACAGTGGCGTAGCCAAGTGTGAGTTTTAGCAAAAAATAAGTAATTTTCAATAAAAACATGACGTACTTATCGGTAAGATACTATAAAACAATAATTAATAGCTTTTATATAAAATAACCTTCTGTTGACCACCTGGATGGTGTGGTGGTTATGATATTGCATCAATGAGATATCGGATTCGATTCCTGGTTGGTGTTGGGTATTTTGTAAATGTTAATTATATACTTTGTGAACTATTTTTAATTAATAAAATGGCTACATACCCGAACGGTCGTAAAACCATAAAATAAAAATTGTCATTTAAGAACAAAATAAACTTCTGTTTTAAATTGACTTAAATGTCCCAATTTCTTAAAAATATAATATACATAAAACTTAAAAGATACTTGTCAATAAAATGTCAGATTCTTCGCGACATGGCTATATTTTCTTTCCTTTTCTTTTTTTATTTATAGGCAAATAACGATAAAGATATTTTAAAACTGTCTTTAATATATTCGTAGATTAGTGACGTATGGGTATTATTTGACTGGAGCAACTGTAATTACATTTTATTTGGTAGCCTTTTGGAATGAAAAAATATCTAAAACAACAATTATGCTAAGGCATAATAAAGATTGTAAGAACCCTAATATGTCTCTTACTGCGTGAATTACAGTACCAGCGCAGTAAGAGATCAAGACCAATTTTTTAAAAGAAAAGTTTTCGTACAGTCATTTCATCGGTGTTGGACTGTTGCATCTTAAGAAGTGAATGGTGGCACGAAAAACCTTATCACCTTAAATATTTACTTATTGTTCCGGAAAGCCTATCTTTATACACACTGAATTGTTTTATAACCTTTTATTTTCAGAATTGTGAAAACTTGTCAAACAATTCAACTTACATCCACGACTTCTCAAAATAGATTGTCCACGAAAGCCGATCTGGACCCTTTATGTACTTTTTTTTGTTGATACCTGAAGATTCCCGAGTCTTCTAGAAGAATTTTCATACTACATGGTGTAATAAAAACAAGAAATAGGAATAATCTGGCAATTTTTAGATCTATCATAGGCGTTCCATGTCAAAAATAAGGTAATAGAATTTTCTAGAAAGTTCCATACTTTCTAGAAGATTCATCTAATGAGGAAATTAATAAACGTAAAATTAATTAAATAAATTAAAAACTCGTAGAAAATAAACCTAAAATCCAACAAACTACAAACTAATACTATGAAATGTATACTGCTATAGCGTCCGTTACATTGCCTCCTCCCAAGTCTTAATAGTCCCGATCAACCTTCTTCATCTTCCCATGAGGACTTTTCTGAATTCGGTACACCAAATCGTTTAGTCGGGTCATTACGTCCATCACCAACCATGAATCCACCAGTACTGACTTGGAGGTCATAACGGGTCTTCATTCTGTCACTTTCTATTTGTAGTCATCGTTGTACGTCCTCGAGGATGACCTGTAGGATGTTCTTATTCCGTAATTCCTTTCGCTGTCGCGGTTCCTCTCGCGGGATATATTGGGGAAATCAAATTTTATATTCGCCTCAAATTCTTGATGACTTTCATTCTATTTTCGTCTTCTTCCTTGAAATTGGGTCTTAGAAACGTCTTGGAGGTAGGATTCCCTCATAGCGCATCCATAGAAAAGTAGCAATAACCTCGTAATCATTCTGTTTTTCTTCAGAAATGTTACGTAGGACCACAATAATTTCACCTCGTAATTCTAGAACAAGTGCACATGCCTTCTCCCATGGACTCCAATTATTGCCGGCGGAGACGGTTTCGAATTGACGGACATAGGTAAGCCACAGTACTTTGCCGTCGAAGGTAGATGGCTTCATTAAACTAGTTGCAGTAACACCATCTACCTTTCTTTTACCTGAACTGACTACCTTCTCGATTTGCAACTCTTATTGTTACATCTGTTTCTGAATTTTCGTCACCTCATGTTGTACTTCGCCACGTACGTCTTCTCTAATTTTGTTATTGCTCTATTGCATTTCTTGTTCTATGCGCTTCATATATTATTGATTTTTCTTAAGTTCCTGTCTCATGGCTTGTTTTTAGTTCTTGTTTTATACTTTCCTGATTATTCTTAATGTCTTCTTTCTATTTTTGGTTCATGTTTCCTTGGCTTGTTTTCAGTGTCTCCAATTTTTTTTATATTATCTTGGTTTGTCTTTAATTCTTGTTTCATATCGTCTTGATTTTTCATCATATCTTCTTTCATTTCTTGTTTGAATTCTTCTTGACTTTCCTTTATGTCTTGTATTATTATTAGTTTGAAGTTGCTCTTCCATTTTTGATTTCTGTTTTCTAATTCCTACTGACATACAATTTCAATTCACTTTTTTTTTAAACTTCTTCTGCATTTTATCCCGGTTCCTACACCAACTTGTTCCGCACGGCCGGTCTTTATACACACTGAATTGTGTTATAACCTTTTATTTTCACAATTTTGACAACTTGTCAAACAAATCAACTTACATCTATCACTTCTCAACATAGACCGTCCACGAAGGTCGATTTGGGCCCTTTATATACCCTTTTTGCCGATACCAGAGGGTTCCCGAATCTTCTAGAAGGATTTTCATGCTACATGGTGTAATAAAAACAAAAAAAAAAGATCTTGTCATAAGCGTTCCCTGTCAAAAATAAGGATGTAGAATTTTTTAGAAGCTTCCAGACGTTTTCTGAGAAAATTAACAAAGGTAAAATTAATTAAATAAATTATGAACTCGTTGAAAATGAACTTAAAACCCTACAAACTAATACTATGAAATATATACTGCTGTCAGGCCTGACGGCAGGGGGGGGGGTGATTATCCCAGAGCCCAAACTTCTCAAGCGGCTCAGTTTTGTGATTCAATAACTTAAAATTTATAAGATGAGGATTTTTTTAGACTGTGTATACAAGGGCCCGTAAGTTTTTCCTCCCGGGCCCGATTTCCTTGCCTACGGTCCTGACTGCTATAAACTCTGTTACAATATGTTATAATATAACGACGCCGTGCAACTGCTTTTCATTATATAGCAGTGATACAAAAATTTCTATTAACGTTGCGTCATAATATTTTATTCCTAGATATGCTAAAACTCTTTTCTCCTTTTTTTCCATGTTGCACAACCCGCAATGTCCGCCCTATTGTTATGAACTATTTAGTAATTTTCTCCTCCATCATTGTTTATCGATACCCCGGCGTTTTCTGAGATGTCTAATCGTTCCGTTTAACTCTCACCTCCCCTACTGAGAGGATAAATTTAAGTACCGTACACCGTGACTCAAAAAATTCTAATCAAAATATATCTATTATTTACAGTCTTTTTAGCTATTAAATAAAACATGTTTATATACGATTGAAGTTCAAAATGCACGGCTAAAAATCTCATTTTTTCAAAATTCAAGCATTTCTTAGGTTTGTGAACCGGAAAAGTATTCTCTTCTATTCTTTAAAACTCGATATTTTTCATTGTATATGAACATCTTTAATAAGAAACATAAAATATATCCGTCTTTAAATCACAGGTTATAATACTTTACCATAATTTAAAGCATTAATATATTTGACTACTGCAAAGCTTTCATTAGGTGTTTCGACCGTCTGTTTTCGGTTGCATGCTGGTTTATCTTTAAAGATAATATTACGAGTTGTTATATACTTCATAACGTCCAATTTAAATAGAATGGATATATGGAGTGTTATTCATAGGCCGCGCCTTGTATACAGGAAAAAATAAAAGTACCGAAGTTGACTACCTGAATATTGTAAAGCTTCATCTTATTCAAAAGAATGTGCGTGTAGTGGGTAGTGAGTCTGCATCCTCCATCATGAAGTTATGGTTTATTGTGGCTCATATTTATTTTTCAATCAACAGATCTATTTTCTTTATGGACCGGTATTTAGAGCTTGCCTCCAAACCTGTTTCGTGCATTTGGTGTCTCTATATTGTTATATACACAAGTGATATTCCTTGTATGGATAATTCAATAATAGCAACCTTTGCCGACGATACAGCTATATTGTCTGTCAGCAAGGAACCAGAAACAGCCACTGGAAGGCTACAAGAAGATTACAACAAATTCTTGGAATGGGCAGAAAAATGGAAAATAAAACTAAATGAAATGAAGTCGATACATATAAATTTCATGAACAGAAAGATTAAAACTCCACCAAGGTTTTTGCTAAACGATAACACTGCCCCGCTTGATAATGAAGCAAAATACCTAGGGATGACTTTGGACGCAAAATTATTATGGAACAAACATATTAACAAGAAAAAAACAGAACTCAAACTCAAATACAGATAATATTGTTGGCTAATAGGAAGAAGCTCAAAATTATCAATACAGAATAAACTCCTGATCTACAACCAAGTTATCAAACCAATCTGGACCTATGGAGCTCAACTCTGGGGATGTGCCGGCAAGTCAAATATCAAACACATACAAAAGTTTCAAAATAAAGTATTGAGAAATATGATCAATGCTCCATGGTACATTAGAGACAAAGACATTCATAGAGATCTAAAAGCCACACTCGTTATAGACGTAATCAAGGAAAAGGCTATTAAACATGAAGAGAAACTTCACTGCCACCCAAACGCAGAAGCCCTTCAGCTGCTGGACAACCAGAATCTCGTCCGAAGACTGAAGAGAACCAAGCCGTTTGAACTAGTGTAGTGCTGTGTGAAAGCAGAGCATGTGTCTAGTTTAGGTTAGCTTAAGACAACAAAACAAACTAAGGGACATCATTGGATAACTTTAGAAGTTAAGAAATTAGATTGTATTCGAAAAAAATTAATGGTTGGTCACTTGTGACCAGTTTTAGTTGGAAACGTGTAACTAGGCCTATACGTAAATAAAAAAAAATATTGTTATCTATCGAAATCTGGTAAGTAAGGAGGATGGGTTAAGTTCCACAACACATAGACCTCATTAAACTCATTCTGTATCCTACAGGGATTTATCTGGCTCAGCCCTTCACCCAGCCTACAGTAGACGACGACGTTGTCCTTACGTTAGCCAAAGTAGACTAATCTGGCCTAACATGGGCCTTCTTTTCAGTGAAAGAACGGTACAATCACATAGAACATTTTCTACAGTCTCATCTTCTGTTTCACAATCCTGGCATGTGGCAGTGTTGCAGACTTTCATATTATATAAGGTTTATCTTCGTTGGCAGTGCCCTGTGAGAATCGCTGTGACTATTTGCAGTTTTTCTCTGGAAATCGCTAAATATCTTTTGTTTATTTCCATTCCCAGGTAATTTAATAATTGCCTGAAGAATTCACAGTTTATAGTTTCATCCCATCGCATTTTAAAGAGACAAATTGACAATGTTAATTTAGTCACAGCTGCTACTGGGTCTTCAGCTTCTTTATCTCAACTGCCTGTTTGGGTAGCAAATCAGTAATGCCATTTTCATCGGACAAATCGTGCCCTTTGATCCTGCTTAAATTGATCACATTTACAGCTGCAGCCAAGGCAAAGACTGCACGATATCTTTTTTAGAAAAAAAAATTTGAAGTAATCTTCATAAATGGACAGCCGTCAACAACGCGACAAAGTCCAATCCATGTTGCAAAATTCTATTTGACAGGTATGGAGACGTCTTTGACATTTATGGCGACTTTTGGCGGAGTTTTAAGCAACTTATCGATGTTGGACCAATTTTTATCACTCAAAAAGTTTTACGCTAATTGTATTTTAACAGTCAATGAAATTATTTCTTGCCCGATTGTATGCCAAGTGCTGCTGAGTAGTTGCGGTGTATTTTTAGCAAAATTTATCGGAGTTTGGAAAAATATTTCTATCCTATTTTTAGGGCCTTTTAAAATTAAGTGTATACATAAGCCCGGAGCCCCTTTAAGATCAATAGTAACAACCATTTTCCAATCCTTCGTCGAAAAAACGGCCTCCTACTATAAAAACTCGCAACATTTCTACGAAATAATCAAAAACATATGTTTATAAGAAAATAATTTCTAGTTAGTTTCGACATAACATCATTTTTCACGCAAAGAAACTCTTTCTGTCATAGAAATTAAATACACTCTGCCAAAATATATCGTCGAATTAGCTAAACATTGCCTCGATAACATCTATTTTAGTTATGAAGGCCAGCGACATGAACAAGTCGAGGGGGGCGCTATAGGATCGGCGTTATCTCCTGCACTCACTAATTTATTTTTGAAAGACTTCAGATTGAAAGCTTTAGAAACCTCATCATACAAACCACGACTTCGTTATCTGTCAACATGGAGAAGAAAATCTCTAAAATTTCCTAAACCACATAAACAGTATACATCCAAAAATCAAATTCACCATTGAAATAGAACAGGAAAAAAGAAAACTACCTTTTCTAGATAACCTACTGAAAATAAAAAAGGATGGCCCACTCACACCAACAGATACTTCAACGTCGATTCACATCACCAACCCGCCCAATTATCTGCCGTAGTGAAATCTCTCTTACAAATGAAGAAAATTACCACAAAGAAATGAACATACTGCAGAACGCCCTAACAAAAAGTGGTTATAAAAAAGAACATATAGACAAGGTTCTAAAAATCAAAGGCTTAGCACCGAAAAATCGTGAAAGCCTAGAGAAGAGCTCCAAAGCTGTTGTTCCTTATAAGAGGCACCACAGATAAAATCGCAAAAATTCTCAAAAGACGCAATATTGAAACCATTTTCACCACAGATCGTAAAGTCAAGGATCTCCTAAAGAAAAAATTCCTCGAGAAAACCAGGGAGTGTACGAAACTCCATCCGTAGAATGCAGCTCATCTTACGTAGGCCAAATCAACCGTTAAATAAGCATCAGAAGAGACGAACATATAAACGCTGTCAAGCGAAAAATAATTTCTTCTGCACTAGTCCAGCACTTGTTAAACACAGGACATAGGTGAAACTTCTCAGAAACAAAAATGCTATTGAGATGTGGAAACCTGTCCACAAGAGTTATAAAGGAAGCCCCAAAATGCAAAGAGGCCCAACAACTTAAATTACAGACATGACAGTCAGCGATTGCCTAATTCTTGGAAAAACCTACTTACGAGACATCAAACAGTAGTAGGTAGTAAAGAAATGGATCACAACTCGGCAACAGGACCCCAAACACTGACTACCACCACACGATAGATAATGTGGGGATCCCCATCCCTACAATTAACAAATTAGGGTATCAGAAAATACGGGAGTCCAGTGGCTCCTAAACTACTACTTATATGTTGATTTATGACGAAATTAGATGTACTGTTTGCTGAGAAACGATAAATTTCAATTAAGGGTTGTTTACCCTTCAAATACACTTTATTGCAAAACTTCAGGATATGTGTACATCAACTTTATCATCAGCATTAACATTTCATGAATCATTTTAAAATTTTATGTCAAAGAAATGTATCAAAAAATTATATTTACCCTTAAAATAATGTAGATAAAAATTATACTGGTGATCAGGCGCGGATCCAAGGGAGGGGGCGGTGGTGGCGATCCCCTCCCCCCCAAGAGCTCTGAGTTCAGAAAATAGACCCGATTTTGCCTCTTATACTTATAGTTTATTCAAGAACTAGAGAGAGTAATAAATCATTTTTTACCCTTTTTTTTTCGCAAGCTACCTGTGTTCTTTAGTCCGGTGTCTTTGGCAAAATTTGTTGGACACATATATTTTTCATAGGAATGGGTTAGAAATTTTATAATCAAAAATACCGGTCTATAATAATGGACTATTTGGGTTAGATAACAATAGATATTTGGATGTGTCAAGTGTTAATTAAAAACATTTTTAGGACATTTGACGTTTCAGGTTATTTATTTCTTAGACCATCTGCAGAATTACAATTAAACACTAAAAAGGGATTCAAATGTAATTAATTTTTATATGTTATAGAAAATTTAAATAATAAATTGTGTTTACGCTGGTAAACATTACGTATCTAATTCGTAATCAAAGTTAGTGACGCTATCTTCGTTCAAATTAATTATAATTGGTTCCTCTATCTCCCCGATCATGAGATCGAGTTTCCCCATTTTCTTTTATTCTTTTAATATATGGATTTTCCCCACTTTTATGCAGTAACTTTATTCAAAAAAATCTTTTAAAAGTTCAGTTAAATTACTAATTTTGTAAGTTGTGTTATTTCTAGCAACTCTACATTTTACTTAGAGATATTACCTTCTCCAACGGACATTTTCCGACCGACGTATAAGAACAGATTCCCTATCTGGTTTTTTCCAGCAAAAATTAAGTTCTCTGAGCAATTTCCAGAGCTCAGTTCTTTTAATTTCAGGTAAATCCAGATCTTCATTGATTTTAGTTAGAATTTTGTCGACGATTGGGATCTGCTTCTCATAATAAGTTGTATGTACAACTCCTTTTATTGCAGTTTACATCTCTTCTTCCAACGAGGTTTTTCGTCTGCCTGTGACCGAATGTGGCTTGGAAGTACCAAAAATTCCTGTCGTTTTTTTCTCCTTCAGTATTCGGTACATAGTAGATTTTCTAACTCCTGTCATGTTGGAACACATCTCAATAGAGCTTTTAACATTATTATCTAGATATTAATATCTTAAGGCATCTTAAACATTCATCGTAATAAGTTTTTCGTTGAGGAAAAAATGCCCTAGTTTAACGAATTTGGAATAAATGTAGTTGTGGAAACCATATCTTTTGGGTATTAATCTCAAATAATATATAAAAACAAGCACAAACAAAATAAATCACTACGGACATACTGTAAGGTGTACTTTGCTCACTGACAGAAATTAAATTGAACTACCAGAAATTTTATTATTGCAGTAAATTTATAAAAGCTTATAATACTTAAATATAATTAAATATAATTAGATTTACGGCAGTCTTCAGTTACCTACGGCACTGGAACAGGTACGTTGGAGGTTTCGCTAACAGTTTTATTACTCTCTCTAGTTCGTGAATAGAGTATAGGAATATGTATGTTTGCGATCGCCCCTCCCCTTCCCAAGAGCTTTGAGTTCAGGAAAATAGAACCGATTCTGCCTTTTATATTAGGAATATGTATGATGCAAGCACTCCCCCCAGTTGACAATTTATTTTTCTTGCGATAGCCTCCCCCTTTCCCCAAGAGCTTGGAGTTCAGGAAAATAGACCCGATTCTGCCTCTTATACTAGTAATGTGTATGCTGCTCGCACCTTCCCCCCTATGGGCAACTTGTTTTTGTTGTGATCGCCCCCAAGAACAGCAAATTCAGAAAAATATACCCGATCCTGCCTTAACACTAGAAATGTAAATGTTCCTGGTCTCTTCCCCCCCCCCCCCTTGACAACTTGCTTCCGCTTGCCATACTGTACATTTGTGATATCACCCCCCCCCCTCCACAAAGAGAGAGAGGCTGGATTTGCCCCTGCTGGTGACTATGCCTTTTATAACAACGGATTTATTAAAAAAGAATGATTAGTTTTCAAAATATTACAGAAAATGCATTTTTGGTAGAAACTTTAATGTACTTTTACTCCCTTGAATAGGCGAATTAGCTGTTAAGAAAAAAGACGTGTATAGTGTTTTTCAATATATTACAATATATCACAAAATTAGAAAACTGAATGAGGTACAACCTTAATAATTTCCTTATACGTTGAAATTTAATAACTCCTAAAAATTCAATGCGTAGCAAATACACACCTGGCCGTTATTTTTTTAATATTTTAATTTTACGTACGTAATATCGAAATAAATGGCTCAAAAAATCATGTATCAAATAAATAAAATCTATCTGCGGCAATGCAATAAATTTAACTGTCACAATGTCCATCGATCTTGTTGCCTTATGTAGTTTAAACCTAATTATAATTCTATGCAAATTGGTCTCAGAGCATCTTCAGAAAGTCGTTCTCGTCCTGCCGTTACAAGAAGTTGATGACCATTGTTGGTTAAGAGTTACGACAATTTATTTTGTTTTCGTCATTGCATAATTAGTAATTAAGATTTAGGGTCTCGGAATGGGTGCAGTTTTAAATACATTATTTATGATTGAAGAATTATTTTCGAACATTTGTTTGTTCTTACTCTTGTAGTCTTCGAGTCAAGGGGTCATGACTAGTTATAATCTAGAAAAAATTGATTTTTTTTACATATTCTTGAAATAAATGATATTGCCAATTTTTTAAGCTGATTTGATGAATGCTGATGGTAACCTTGCGATAACACTGTAAAGTGCAATTTCCTACGCATGAATTCATATACGTCAGTTTTGAATAAGCCAAATTCGATGTGCATCTGAACCCATGAATAATATCAGCAAAGCGACAATACAGTAGAGTCTCAAAGGCCTTTTTAAAGATTTTTATTAAAAATATTTTTTTGACAACAAATTAACTTGAATTTACACATCCGTTCGTTCGTTTGGTTTCTTGTAGAAATTTGCAGACGTTACGCCAAAATCTTATTTGATATCTTCTGTGCTTGCAGGTTGTAGATCAACCGAAAGAAATTTAATATTAAGCGCGCTTTATACGTGGTCATAGATCATGTTGGTTCGCCCCCTTTTGGAACCCGTTGGTGGTGGCAGTCTAGGCTCAGGAGCAATACCAACAGAATAGTTCCGCTTGAAGAGAATACTCCATGTGGAGGGGAGATTGCATTCATCGTCTCTCTTATTCGGAGCCGTTCTTTTCAATGTCTATGGATTCGCGAATCTATCTTGCTTTGTAGTGTTCTATATTAGTGATTTGCTGGAAATTGTCAAAATCAATTTGGTATCTAGTCTCGTGCTGATATTGGCAAAGAACCTGATGTTGTCTGTTTATTTCTTATGCTGAGTAGTTTGAGTTCTTCTAGCCTTGCCGATATTCTATTGTTTGTCTAGCATATGTGTTTTACTGCAGGTGTCACATGTGATCTTATATACGCCTTGATTTCCTAGATTGATTTTGTCCTTGGGGTTTTTTAGAGATGAGCCTATTATTTTATGTGGTTTTTAGACTGTGGACATATTATGTTTTCGGAGCAATCTGCTGATTTTATCTGTTGCGCCTTTCATGCAAGGAAGTATTTGCTGTTTTCGGTAAATGGTGTGAACTTTTGATGCAATTTTATTGCTTAGTTGTTATGGCTATTTTGTTTGAGAGCCCTTTTTATGTATAATAGTTATTTCTCTTTTCCTAGGTTGTCAGTTAGACCAAGGAGTGTTGGCAAACCCTGTATTTGTGAGGGCTGATTGTGAAAATCAACGAAAATGATGAAAGCCGAAGAATCTTTTGTAAAGGTAAAAAATTAACGATGAAAATGATAAATTATATTTAATTTTAATTATCATTCTAATTTATTGAATTATCCTTTATTATTATTTTTTTCCTTCTTCTTTTTTGCAATTAAATAGAACTAATATAATATTTTAATACTTGCATCGCATGGTGTATATGCATTATATATGTATAGGTTGTTCGTAACTTGGGGTTATAAGCTTGAGGCTTGAAGGATCGTGAATTTGCAGCTTAGTGATTGAAGGTTGCGGTATTCTAAACTTGAACGATTGAAGGGTGATCTCAAATGCCCCCATATACCAAATTTTGAATAATTTTATTCATTTTTTGGAAATCTTGATTTATGATCGATTTTTGAGGAGGCAAAAAAACTGAGATGTGCTATTTTAATTCTGATGGTGCTTTTTCTGGATTCAGCGGATGCATCTACATATAGATGTACAAATATAAAAAAATTCAGATTTGTTTTTATTTGGCAAAATTTTGAAAAGGTGGAAACACACAATTTTCCGAATTTTGTGATTTTTTTTACATTCCTTCTATTTTCGGATCGTAGAATACGAAGATGTTATTTTTTGCCGACCTCGCGTGGTTATTCCGAAAAAAAATCTATTTTACTCATATAACTTGTATTTTCCGATCACTACCTTTAAATTTTGGACATTTTTAGTAAAATTCACAAACACTGCACAATATTTAATCATTTTTTAACAAAATTTACATAAATAATCGCGGAAAAATGCGAATTTTCCATAAATCGAAAGATGTGTTGCGATGTTACCACTTTAATGTGGATTATTAGGATTTTTTAAGACAGAAAACTTGGTAGTTCAAATGCAGTTAACTGTGGTCATTCCAATATTGTAGCGTAAAATCTGGGTAAAGGTGTAGAATCGGGATGCCAAGCATTAACAGATCGTTCGGCAAGCTACGTTATTCTAAAAATGAAAATCGTAAGTAAACTAACCTGAACTGACCTAAACTAACCTTATTTCATATAAAACCATGCAAGGTCGGCGAAAAAATATTACATCCGTGTTCTACAACTCGAAAATAGGACGCATGTAAAAAATCAGGTTAGTTTAGTTATGATTTTCGTTTTTAGATCAACGTAGCTTGCCAAATAATCTGTTTATGTTTTGCATCCCGATTCTGCATGTTTACCCACATTTTACGCTACAATACTGGAATGACCACAATTAACTGCATTTAAACTACAAACTTTTCATCCTAATGAAATCTAAAATCCACATTACCGTAGCAACATCGCATTACATGTTTCGATTTAAATTGTATGCAACCAGTATTGCAACCATGCATGGTCAGAAACAGTATGACACGACAGGTAAATGGTTTTGTTGAATACAGCATTCCTTGTGCGGATTGTGACAGGATATATATCAGCCAAAATAGAATTAATTACATTACACCGAAGCGATTATGTACAACATCCTGAAAGATGTGCACTTGCTGAACATGGTAACAATCACTTACATAATATGGATTATGGGTCAGTGAGGATACTTTCAACTCAGTCAATTATTGCCAAGAGGATTTTCTTAGAGATGGCCTTTATCTCACAAGAACCGAATAGCTTAAATAATAAAAACAGATATTAAACATTTCAGTGAAACATATTCATATCTTTTATCGTTGGATAAATCTTTACCAATATTTACAAATATTAATAATAATAATGATTACACTTTTCCTTAGATGATAACTAAATAATAAATTCAGTATGGCTGACCAGTTACTGCATACTTACCTTTAATTACAATTGCACCCTAATAAATCTTAATAAAAATAATTACTAAAAGTGGATAGCTCTGCTGACACCTTACAATTTTCTCACCCTAATAATTTCAGCATGGCTGCATAATTACCTTTAAATGCAGATTCATCGTAAAAAAATTTAAAACTAATTGGTTAAAGTTGGCCGCCCGACTGACAGCTGACAATTTTCCTAACCTCATAATTCAAAATCATTTTACAATTACATGTGACTCGGGAAGGAACTAACAAAATGGTTCCTCGTGTTTTATTTTTTATTTTAAATTTTAAAGTCAGTTTGATGTTAATACATATTAATAGTGGTAAATTGGTCTGTGACCCTAGTTTTTAGTCTTTTTTACAAATATACATTGTCATAAATCCATTAAAATCTTAGTGAAGAACCTCAAATAAAGATGTAAGTTATTTAACATTATTGGGGAAAGTTATCTCACTAATTTCCCTTTTTTTTGTAACTATTGTAGTCTCCCTGAACATGAAAATGATAATAAAGATTTTCGAAAACTTGGATTAACTTTAAAGAGTACTCTTTTACTTGCTGCACACCCCAATATTAACTAGTTTACCCTAGCAATATTAACTAGACAGCAACGACTACCCCTCTCTCTCTCTTTCTCTCCCTTGCTCTCTCCCTCCCTCTCTATCTCCAAAATTGCTATTAAATAAATCATTCAGATCCGATAACTTGTGATTTCACATGATTCCCTCTACCATTTAGGTATTTTTTAATTAAATCACAAGTACCTTCCGAAAAACCACCTCAAAATAGACACCAAAACTGTTCAATTTATTTTATCGAAAGCCTTTGAGTGATCCGATAGGACCAGCACCGTAAGTTCGCCACACTTAGTTTATCAAAAAATAACAAGGCCCTATTACAGCTGTAATCTAAAAAAAAAAAACTGTTTAATTGATTCCATGCCAATTTTATAAACGTATTTTAAGTGCAGCAATGCTGACCCTCGCCATCTTGGCCTAAATTAAAATTTTATTAAACGCTACAATCAAGGACAAAAAAATTTAATAAAGGAATTTTCTTCGTTTCTTAATTACTTGCCGCAATTGCGGTCACCGCACATTGCAATCTTAAAAATGCGTTGTGGGAGAACTACTGCACATATTTGTCATTGAAAATATTTTTCTACGTTTCCTAACAACACTAGACACAGATATGTATTTGTTTAATTTAGCAAGTTAAAAGAGTTTCGGGAAAATGTACTTAATGCGATTACGCGTACAAATCCCGACGCTGACATCAGAGAATAATTTCGCCCTAATCTATTAATAGACATGTATCAACTGTATAATAAGAACTAATGGTGCTTTAACATACCAAGCGGTGTTGATTTCTGATCTAGATAACAATTGACGAACACGCGCTAAAGAGATTGGCCATTTCCTGTTTAGTTGCTTGTTATAGACCAGAGGCGACTTGTTTTAATGAATAAATTAAATAATCTGACAATTATTCGTTAGGCAACCTTTTGGATTTGATATCGTATATGTCAAAAGAAAGCCAGTCAGGTGGTGGTATAGTACGTGCAGGTTCAATCGGGATCAAGGGAGCAATAATTTTAAGGGTAATTTGCATTTACAAAAAGAGTTATTACGGTCTGTTTCACTAGTACGGCTAGTAATGACCGTATTCTCACATCTTTTTAAGTCAAAGGTATAGCCACAGCTTCACTATATATATATATATATATATATATATATATATATATATATATATATATATATATATGTATATATATATATATATATATATATATATATATATGTATATATATATATATATATATATATATATATATATAGAGTGTCCGGGAAAATGTGGAAAATCTCCCGGATATGAAAAGATACGTAAAAGGAATACTAAGAGTTCACATAAACTTTTTTGGTATAGGCCTCCTTTTTTACACCTAATTACAGAACCACCAGGTATATTTCAATTTTTTTAAATATAATATGTACCAGGTAAGACCCTTCAAATTGATATCCAAGAAAGTGTTGTGAATTACTCACAGGTGCAGGGACGGCCTAGCTGTGACACTCATGACCCCATTTTTTACGCCCTGCGTGATAAGAACTTTGGACAACGTTTTTTATATACTTTTAACTATTGACTGAAAATTAAATACTCTTCATTTATGTCGCTGATCCTCACCATTTTCGAAAAAATGTCATTTTAATGTAAGTTGTTTAAAGGACTCAATTTTCTTATGGTGGGGTGTATCTGTCTGCCCTGTACTGACGGGAACTAGTGAGTTCGAAACCAATCTAGAAGGCGAACGCTACCTAAAGGAAAAATGTTCACCTTTTCCTGATAGTTTCAGAATTTTTTGAACTCATATTAATGTTGGTGCTTTAAATATATGATAACATATCACAAATTCAATGAACACTGGCTGTCATCTTAAAAAGTAATGATTAATAGAAAAAAATTAATTTAGATTAATGCAAAGATTATTAAATTTGATGCATTACTTTAAGTGCATTGAATAAACGTTGGTGGAATTTGCTTCCAGCACATTTACATTCAATTTATTGCACTTCCGTTTTACAGTGTAAGTTGGCTTATATCGATCTATTTTGACATTAAGAGTCTATCGTCAAAAGTTGTACAGGTATTTTCCGGACGCCCTGTATAAAACCAACGTTCAAAAATAAATTTCTAGATTCTTTTCCCTATTTTTGTAACAGAATCCTACTCCTGATCCCGCATAAAGTTACAACTACAGGCAAAATAATCTTAAACAAGCAACATTTGACCCGAACCCATTGGTCTTCTCTATTATGATATATCATCCTCCAATGTTAGAAACCCGATAAGCTATTACAGAATCGCATTAAAAAAATATCTCGTAAAGAGTTCGTGCTAGATAGTTTTAATGGACTTTTGTCGTTTTTTCCTATCTGGCACCCGTAAATGCTATACCTTTACTGACCTTTCATGATTGGAGATTACTGTTACGCGGTTTTACCTTTGAAAGGATTGTGTTAATGACATTTTGGGAGTTATTAATTAATTTAGTTATTTGCTTTGACTGAAAGTTTGAGAAAAAGTTAGCATTTAGTTAACAACAAGGAAATCGTCCCTTTCTTCCACCTTCTTCCAGTGGCGGCTGGTGCGTTAAAAAAGTAGGGGTTGCAATTCCAATAGTGCATTAAAAACATCGATATCTATAAAACCTACCATGAAAAAATAAATGTGTTTAAGAATTGAGTTAGTATGAAACAAAGCAGTGTATTTTAAACAACTAAACATAAAAAAGGTAGTAAATTTAAAAAATGTAGCAGTCTAAACAAATTGTACATATATTTTACTGTCAGTGGCGTAGCGAAGGCTCCGCAGGGTCCGCTGCGCCCCCCAAAAAATCTTTTGAATTCAATTTAATCAATCTTCAATAAACTTGCTACTTTACAATCCATTTAACGCAAGGTGTCAGTAATTATTTATTATAAATGGACACGTGTGCAACGCAGGGTGTTGTATATATATATATATATATATATATATATATATATATATATATATATATAAATCACTTTAAGACTCACTAATTAAACCCATTGAAGGCAAGGACTTTGTGACCGTCTGTATTAGTATCTATACTCACCGTGTGGAGGAAGCAACTTTAATTCAAAGTAAAATGTCGACAAAATCAGTCCCAACAGAGACTTGGGTAATAATTTGTAGTGCTCAAAACTTTCTTATTTGAAATCCTATATATATATATATATATATATATATATATATATATATATATATATATATATATATATATATCTTTTCTTTCTTCGGTTTAGGTTCTTTATTAAATAAAAAATCAAAAATAATTTGACGTTTCGCCCTTTATTTAGGCAATGGACCAAAAAAGAACGAAGAAAAGCATACATTTAATTTTATGTTTAAGAGGATATTCAATTTTTGATTTATTTACAGGATCGAACACATAATATTTTTCTTTCAATTAGGCTGGTGTAAATGTGGCTCAAATTTCCTATATCCGTTCTGTCGTTAACAGTGTATTTATTTTTTTTTAATTTCTATCATTTCCTTTATCTGCAATTTTTGATAATTCATATCTTTGTTATGGTATTGTTATAATCGAAGGTATGTCTTTCATTCTGTTCTTTAGCAATTGGCTTGTCACGCCTATATATTTTTTGGGACAATTTGAGCAAGGGATGGAATATACTACATTTGACTTAGTCATGAAAGGAGTTTTACTTAAATACATTATTTACTAATTTAAAAAGCAAAACTCCTCTCATGAATAATGCAAATGTAGTATATTCGATCCCTTGCTCAAATTGTTCCGAAAAATATATAGGCATGCCAAGCCAATTGCTAAAGAACAGATTGAATGGCCATAAATATACGAAAAACACCTCAGCAGCGTTAAACAAACACATACACAGGATGAAAAGCATACCTTCGATTATAACAATACTGTAATTAAAAAGCAACTCCATATACGCCTCAATAGATTAGCTTAGATTGCATTAAAGTTGCAAACCAGGAGTAATACTGTAATACAGACAATTTTTTAATGATATTTCGAATAAGTAAATTATATTATTTGAATAATTGAGTGCTGTTGGCTTATAATCTAGGTAAAAAATTGATTTAAATTTAGTCATTAAATTATCCGTAGATATTAAAAAAAAAATTGTACTTATTTTAATTTACAATTTGGGGGGAGGGGGGTTGCGCAAATCTGCAAACCTAAAGAAAAGCCGTCACTGTATTCTTCAATTGAAGCGATTATTGGAAACCAACCAAAATTTTTCTCTCTGTATAAAAATTTTAGTTTGGTTCGCTGAATCATTAATTTAGTAATTGCCAAAACCAATATATTAAATAAATTAAGATAAACCAAAATTTTTATGAAACCTGAAAGCCGCAATGACGTAAAAAAATAGAGATTTTAGTAATATGACGTAATTACACTTTTTTCGCACTGATAATGATAATGTAATACGAAATGTATGTACCTACATCCGTCACAACTGTTCTTTATAGATCCAGGATTTTTTTAAATACATATGTATTCTACGTAAATCCCGTTTATCGCTAGTCATTGCTCTGGAAATTTGCATAACTATATCTAATTTATTGGATTGCGTAACAAAATTGTTGTATTACAAATGTGACGAAAATTCACGTAATATTGATAAAAAAATATCGAATATGATTAAAGCTAATGAACAGGGTCGAACTTGGAGCAATTCTAACGGATTTTGAGTAATTCGCAGTGTGAATGTGGCGCGTTCAACTGCCATAGTGGATCCGCCATCTTGAATTATGCTATTCTGAGACTAGCTTAGTAACCAGCCACCCAGAAAACATTTGTGAGTTGTACCGAAGGATTTTGGGTAGTTAACAGTGTGAAATTAAATTATTTCACCACCATATTAAATCCGTCATTATAAGTTGTCATATTTTGCAGACCTAAAAATACATAAGTATTAATTTTCAAGCATACTCAAACCTCCGCTTCTCGAAATCGCTTAAAAACTAAAGTAAAAAAATTTTATTTAATATTTTCGATTATGAGATAAAAAGTTTTCGCTCTGTCCTTGAGATGGCGCTGGCAGCGCTATTTTCACTCTATTACCTGAAAACATCATCTTCTTCAGTATTGCCTGGGTATTTGAGTGAGCTGTTTTGTGTTATATTATTATTTATGATTATTTATGACAAGGACAGATATAATACCTAGATTTTCAGAAAATGTTCCCTTAGCGAAGCATAATGATATAGACACTGCACCGAGTCACAACTCTGAGGTAGCGAAACTTTTTTTGGAGATTAATTTTCCTCAAAGTTAGATTAGTACCAGCGAGCTTGTTAGTTGACCCCCTAGATCACCTGATCTATCTGTTCTGGATTTTTTCTTATGGGACTTTTTACAAAACATGATTTATAGGACTTGACATCGTTCTGTGGATGAACTTCGCAATGCAATAAATTGGACTTTTCAGATTTTGCAAAATAAACCTGTTATTATTTTAAATGCCTTAAGAGAAGTTATAGAAATGAGCCAATTCTGTATCAGGAAAAATAGCAGCCATATTCAACAATCCTTAAAATAAAATGTTTCTTTTATTGATCCGTTTGGTTAATTTATCTGTTTTTTTTTATATAAGAAGGTTAGTTCAGCAGCCAATCATCCATGCTGTCCCCAAAAACAAAATAGATATCTTTATAACAATACTTTAATAATTTCCTCCCAGAAAATTTACATCTGAAATTGAAATGAAACAAAAAATAAATTGTTTAGACTTAACTATACACAGAAATAAAACTAATAACAGTGTTCATACAAAATGGTACACAAAAGATACTTGGTCAGGCCGGTCATAATTGGTTTAGTTGATCGAGCTATAAAATTATCTTCACCCGAATTTCCCCCAGAAATACTTAAAAAAGTAGAAGAAATCCTAATAATGAACCATTTAATCAAACTCCTTATAAAAAAAGAAGAATTAAACAAAGAACCTTTTTACATTATAACACAAACAAAAAAAATTAAATTAACAATACCACAACACAAAATACTTTCATTGCATTACCGTATATAAACCAACTATCAGAAAAAATAAAATATATTTTAGGTAAGCATAACATAACGGTATGCCACAGGGCGAACAATTTACTGGGATCACTTTATACGAAACGTTTCCTTCAATAAATCAATTGTGGCACGAGCTGTGTGACATGTTGCGCCGTCTTGTTGAAACCACTGCTCCTGCACATCATGGTTGTTCAATTGATGAACGAAAAAGTCAGTAATCATGGCTCTATAGCGGTCACCATTGATTGTAACGTTCTTACCAGCATCGTTTTTAAAGAAGTACGGATCAATGATTCCACCAGCCCATAAAGCACACCAAACAGTCAGTTTTTCTGGATGTAACGGTGTCTCAACATACACTTGAGGATTATCATCACTCTAAATACGTTAGTTTTGTTTATTGACGTATCCATTCAAACAAAAGTGAGCTTCATCGCTAAACAAAATTCGCTTATGAAAATTGGGATAAACGGCAATCTTGTTTTGGGCCCATTCACCGAATCTACGCCTTGCTAGGTGATCGTGTGGCTTCAATTCTTGCACGAGTTGGATTTTGTAAGCACGCAAACCAAGATCTTTCCGCAAAATCTTCCATAAAGTGAATGAACACATATCCAATTCCTGTGCACGATGGCGGATAGACTGATTCGGGTCTTCCTCTACGCTACGCTCTACAGCCGCAATGACTTCTTCTGTACGCGCTGTACGACATCTCTGTGGATACGTATTATCATTTAGAGTAAACGTGGTGCGAAAACGTTCCATAGTTAATCGAATTAATTGCTCTGATGGACGATTATGTTGACCGTAAAATGGACGTAGTGCGCAATCCGTATTTCGAACAGAACCATGATTTTCAAAATAAATTTGCACAATTTGAAAGCGTTGTTCAGGCGTCAGTCTATTCATGTTGAAATGCCAAACCAAACTAAACATAAATCACTTGACTGCTGACAAAATGGCCGCCAGTTAAAAAAGTGTTGCCAACACCCTTTATATGCATTTCCATGCCTAAACTGCCCTAAGAAATGCATTAGCATAACGAATATATTGAAAATAGAACTAATGGACACAAGTATACTAAAAACGCATCAACATCTTTACATAAACATGAACAAACAACTAAGCATGAATTTGATTTTAAAAATACCCACATTTTAGATACAGACAAAAATTATCACAAATTGGTCATCAAAGAAATGATACATATAAACAAAGATAAAAATGCTGCAAATTACAAACAAAATGTCAAAAACCTAAGTCAAATTTACTATAATTTGATTTTTTAATATGACATACTTGAACTGACACTATAATAAATATTAGAAATAATGTAATGATACTTGGCACGATTTATTTATATATATATATATATATATATATATATATATATATATATATATATATATATATATATATACAAGTTTATATTAAAGAAAATATTAATTCTTCATAATTTTTCTTTATGTATTGTTTTTTGCAGAGATGTACCGTTTACTTTAAATGTGGTCGGTCCACCTACACATACATACACGAATACATAAACTGAAATCGCTTGTTTTATCAATCTATTGCCTAAAGCCGGTTATCGAACTCGAATTTTTTACAATGTGTTAAGAATGCCGAGGTATATAAACATTTTACATATTACGGACGACACTTTTTAGACGTCGCGACGTCGTAAGTTAGGCTTACTAATTTGATTAACTCCGTTTTAGCTTTTCGAATTTATGTGTATCAAAACTTTTAAAAATTGAATTTTTTAGGTGGATTTTTTTGTTTAATTTGAAGTAAGAGTGTTCATAAAGTTTAAAGTTCATTTCATTTTTGAAGGTTCCGTGACTGGATTTATCGCAATTTAACTAGAGACCCCCCTGAATTTACGTAAAAACACGGGATCATATTCCTTTACAATATTTCTACTGTTTCACGAAAATATCGAAAAGAAACTTTCAGGGAGTTTCGCTGAATCCACAACGAAAAGGCCTACAATTCTTGTTTTGGCTGCCGTTGCTTTTATACTAGGAAGTCACATGAACCAGTATCTGTCATCGAACTGACATGATGTGAAAGTATGACTTTCAGAAAAGGTAATTTCTTATTCTCTAAAAGTCCCAAGGAAAACGTGTAAAGTCCTCCGAAGGTCGCTGTATAAGGAGGTCAAATTCTGGACAGGAGACCAGCTCGCGAATTGTTTTTTGAAGCGATGGTAAATTTGGGGAGAAAGAAGAAAGTATATAAAGTAAAGAAAGCAGAGTATAACCCAAATATTTAGGTCGTTAAACTGTCAACAAGTAGCTGGTGCGCTATGTCACAAATGTGACAAGTGACGTTTTTGTTATAGTCGGTTACACACGTATTCAACGATCCTGGAAAGTATGACTGACAGAAAAGGTCATTCCTTATTCTCCAAAAGTCCCGAAGAAAACGTGTAAAGTCCTCCGAAGGTGGCTGTATAAGGCGGTACAAATTCTGGACAGGAGACCACCTCACGAATTATTCTTTGAAACGATGGTAAATTTGGGGAGAAAGAAGAAAGTATATAAAGTAACGTATAACCCAAATGTTTAGGTCGTTAAACTGTCAACAAGTAGCTGGTGCGCTATGTCACAAATGTGATAAGTGACGTTTTTGTTATAGTCGGTTACACACGTGTCCAACGATCCTGGAAAGTATGACTGACAGAAAAGGTCATTCCTTATTGTCCAAAACTCCCAAGGAAAACGTGTACAGTCCTCCGAAGGTCGCTTTATAAGGAGGTACAAATGCTGGATAGGAGACCAGCTCGCGAATTGTTCTTTAAACCGTTGGTAAATTTGTGGAAAAAGAAGAAAGTATATAAAGTAACGAGAAAGCATAGTATAACCCAAATGTTTAAGTCGTTAAACTGTCAACAAGTAGCTGGTGCGCTATGTCACGAATGTAACAAGTGACGTTTTTGTTATAGTTACACACGTGTCCAACGATCCTGGTTGGATAAAGGAAGTATCCAGGCATCCTTCTGGTTTTTTTTATCTCCCAAACCCGATTAATGTGTAAACCTTCCGGATAGGTTTTCGGACAAAAAAAATATAAATGAGAGACGGGAGAAAGAGAAGTTGACTCGTAGTAAAAAAAAACAAAGTAACAATAGTTTGTCCCGGTATTTATACTGTTCACATTCAAATCGGTGATTTTTGCTAAAATTGGCAGGAAAGTGTGTTTGGGATAAAAAGATTTAATACTAAAGCAGAGACAGGCACAAACAAGAAAAACCGTGTCCAAAATTCCCGAATTGTAAATGTTTAGTGTCTTACAAGTACTTACTCATGTAACCATGGTAGCCAGGTGATGATCTGACATATTGCTAAGTCCACGTTGTGTTGGTAAGAATATAATATATTAAGTCGTAAGGATTTAAGAAAATTTTATATTTTATTTAAGTTTTTTAATTATTTAAATGTCATAAGATATTAAATAGCGTCATTTCCGCAATGTATAGAATTTTGCAACCTATAAACAATTGCTTTTACCTAAAAATCTTCGGGTTCTACCTATAATGTTTATTCAATAAATATCTAGAATTCATACCATTATAACTTCTCTAGGATTAACTGCACAACCCGGCAATGTTGCTTATCCTTAGTCATTGCACTGTAATTTATGACAATTGGCACTTCTTCTTTTTTTATCTGTATTTTCATTTTAATTTTAATCAATTTTTATTGTTATTTTGAACATATTGGTTTGTTTCTAAGAAACAAATTGAATTAAATTATGAATGTAATTTGCAAGAATAAATAAATAAATGTATGGAGTACCCGTATCTCTTAAAAAAGAAGGAGTACATGATGAAGTACCAGACTTTGTTGTGGCCCATAAAATGGTATAGTTTCTTCTTCACGTATTTTGACTGTAAACAATGTGTGGTTTAAGAAAGGCTTGACGGCCTCTATTTTAATCTAAAATCTCTTTGGTGTGCAGCGTAAATCTCCTGAGAAAATTCTTCTTAATGTAGGGGAGGGAGGGATGTATTTTCCTTTTGTGCAGAAAAGGCATAGAAAACCATGTTTGTCGAGAAAGTGCCATGGTATAGAAGTGTGGCTGAAAAAGAAAAAGAATCACGAGCGATAGTCTCTATTTTAGGAAGAGAACTATGCATCCTCAGACGTGCCTTGGAAATTTAAAATAACATTATTTTGATAGTGTTTCTCATACAATTGCTCAAAAAGTTTGTTAAATTAGGAGCTTTCGTTGATACATACTCGACCAACCGAAGATCCCCCCAAAAAAAATTCCCCAAACTTAAGAGACGTGTAAAGCCCCCGCGAGGGTCGCCAGGGAAGAGGAAGTGCAAGGTTTGAAGTAATGTGGGTAAACGCATTTAGTGCGGGCGCATAAATAAATTTCAACTAGAATTTAAATCACACACTTTGTCGAAAATATGTAATAAATCTCAATATCAATGTTTGACCTTTTAAATAACTTAAGTTATTGCTTATAAAGATTGTAAGAATTTTAGTAATGTCAACACCATCAGCTTTCAAACAAAAACAGGAATATCGGACCTTAATATCTCAATACTAGAAGAGTGAAGATAAATCTGTGGAATTTAACTTTACCTTTAAAATATTGTTTGTTGTAAATGTTTCCGTTTCACCTAAATCGTTCACTTTAGAAATCATATGGTATTTTAAACATTATTTACAGTATTAGGGACTCTCTAAGTTTTATTCCCAGAAAAAAGCTCGGTAACCTGTTTGTTTTTTCGCTATTGTATTATGGTAATATTATTTATTCCCCTTATCTGGATGTAGATATGAAAACCACATACAGAGGGTCCAGAATACTTCCTGTAGATTTATTTATGGGTGCAGAAACTTTGATAGGGTGAGTAAGAGATTTGAGAGTTTAAGTTAGCGATCAATACTGACTAATCTTTGTATGACGGCTTCTTTTACTGTGGTGGATTCAAAATGGCGAATAGAAATTTACAAAAAAACGACTGTAGTCTGTACTTAAAAGAGCCATAACTTTGCAAGAAAAAATCATAGATGACCATTTAATTTTGAAGGATATGAGTAAAATTAAAAGATTCAACTGGAAAAAAAGACAAAAAAAATTTTGGGGATCCTACACATAACCTCAAAAGTAATCGGTAAGCCCATTTTTCGAGTATATCACCTCAAATACTAGATGTCCAGGAATGGATTTCCCTTTTTAAACTTGAATAGCTTGGCAACAGTGTAACGTAGCGGGGTCGGGTTAGCGTCGTTCGATAATGGATCGATGCAGATTATTTAGTAAAAATGGAGCATTGGTAAGGTGTGCATCGTGCGTTCAATATTGAGGCATACCTCAAGAGCAATCACTCGTATACAATTGCAAGGCGAAGCTTTTGTGCTTACTTCAATATTAGGCATGTAGAAGACGCACCAAGTGAAAATTTGATCAAATCGTTAGTTAGGAGGTTTAGAGAAATACCGTCAGCTGTAAATTTGAAACCCCATCGTCGTCCAAGGACTGTAACTGTTTCTGAGAATATTGAGGCCGTGCGTGTACCGATGATTCTAAATCCAAGTGGTGCGAATGTACCAATCATCTTCACACAATTTTAAGAAGAGATTTGAGGTTTTATCCATACAAAATCCAAATAGTGCAAGATTTAAACCCAAATAACTTTAGAAACCGTCATTTTTCCGCCAAAACAATGATAGACGGTTTTTTTGTTGCAAACAATATTCTTTTCAGTGACGAGGAGCACTTTCATCTTTCAGGCGCAGTTAGTAGACAAAATTGTCGCTATTGGGCACCAGAGAATCCGAGGCAAAAACACGAAACACTCCTACATAGCCCAAAAATAATTGTGTGGTGTGCAATGTCAGCTTCAGAAATTATCGGTCAGTTCTTTTTTGAGAACCGAAGCAGCGTAGTCCAAACTGTAAATAGTGATCATTATTGTGCGATGCTTCGGAAGTTCTTGGTACGTCAGCTGCAAGCATTTGCTGGCTTTGATCAGAAAACATGGTTTCAGCAAGATGGGGCCACCGCACATACAGCCCCAGCGTCTATGGACGCCGTTCGAGAATTATTTCCGGAAAAGGTCATCTCTCGCTTTGGAGACCTGAACTGGCCAGCTACTTCTCCCGATCTCACCCCATTGGACTCTTTTTTTTTTGGGGATACCTCAAAAGTAAAGTTTATGTTAACTATGACTTTGCAAGACTTAAGACAAAAAATATGGAAAGAAATTAGTGGAATTCCACCTGATATGTGTTCACCACTTTTTAATAATATGAAGGCCGCATTGAAGGAGTGTTTGGACCGAAATGGAAGGCACCTCGACAATATCATTTTTAGAATCTACAATTTGCCTGTATTGTGTGCGTTTTTACATTAATAAATTAATTTTAAAACTTCAAGGAAATTTTTTATTACCTTTTAATAGGAAGATTCATTCCTGGACACCTGGTATATCAAAATTCTGACTTGATGGGCTAACTCTGTCCTCGGATTCGTATTCTATCCAGAAGATACCTTCGAAAATAACACCCTGCTGTTCAACACCAACCATTTTTTTGCAGACCTGTGTAATAATACAAACTTTTAAATTAAAAATTAGAAAAATTTACCTCTCTAAAATGAAAAAATCTATTTAATTTTTAATACCTAAAAAGAGTTAAAACGGATTTTCTCCAAGATGAAAAAATAAATAGTTTCCACTACGCACAGACTTTCTCGCTATCGACATATCAGCATACCACTTTTCTTTCAGTTTTTTGAAGAAAACGAATTGATGTCATTTTTTTAAATTTTACAAAATATAACATACTTTTTTTGATATATATATTTTGAGAAAATAATTTCTAAATTTCTTTAATACAATGTTTTTATGTAGAATAACGATAAAAATAGGAAATTGCATACCGAAATATATAAATCGTTTTATTACCGAATAACCCTGGTATGCACTGTGTTCTCCATTCACTTCTCTTGATCGACAGGTCGAACGACAAAACACGACACAAGACCGTGGTCATGAAAAAATCATGGCCGCCCGGAAATGTGCAAGTTTTCCTGACTTTTACCTTTTACGTTGCCCGTGCAATAATTAAAAAGTTGATGTTTGCAAATAAGGAAAGGAGGTTGGTCATAGTCGGCTTGATCTCCTTCTTTCGATCTTCTATTGTTCCTCTCTGACCAATGGCGTGACGGCAGGTTGAATCGCGACGCCTGCTTTGTTATTTATTTATGTTTGTTGCAAATTATTAAGATAGCAGCAGCAATTTGCTGGCCATTGAGAAATCAAGTTTATTACGCGAGATAACAGCGAACACGGACAAAGATTGCTGGATTGCCATATTTCCTATTAAAAAAATCCTTTTTTTTTGAACTGGTACAGCCCGATTCGCAATGTTTAAATATTAAACTTGATCTAGTCCTCATAGAAACTCTTTAGGGTAACCAGGGGTAAGGGCGTTCACTTAAGAAAAACATGATGTATTTTTTAATTTATTTAATATAAATCAAAATTAAGAAAAGTAGCAAAGTCTTTAATTATCGAGTAATCAACAATTTAATAACAAAAGCATATATCTTTAACCTACTAGTAGTAGGAAAACATTTAAAAAAAAAACATGTTTGAGCGGCATTGCCCCTGACTTTGGGTAATGCCGCTCGGGGTAAGGGGTAATGACGCTCAAACATGTTTTTTGGAATATAACAAGTAAGATACATTTTAATTAAAGAAATATAATGAGATCAACCTTAAAAAAATAAAAGTAAAGTCTACAATCAAAAATTTGCATCAATTATCCCTATTTGTACGTAAGATTAGCCTTTTTCAATTTAACAAATATAGTAAAGTTTTCTATGGCAAATCAACTTCAATTATTATAACATAATATAAAATAACTATTAATTACTAGAGGTACGACAAATTAAAAATAGAAATATTTCACAGGTTTGTAATATGTAATATATAATTGAATATTTGTATGATTTTCTCTCATAATTTTTTTTTTAAATTTTGTTAATAAACTGTTAGATAATAATAATATAAACGAAAAAAACAGTAGAATATGTAATATATAATTAAATATTGGTATGATTTTCTCTAAAATTTTTTGTAAAAATTTTGTTAATAAACAAATTAATAATTTATATGACCAAACAAATTGTTACTATCATATAAATTAATAAAACAACATCAATATTATAAATATTACTTGTGATGCATAACTTTCCTTGAAGCGCCAATGAATAATGCGCCTGAACTATGGCAACTCGCCGACAGCGACCTGCAGCAACTATTTTCGATTAAATTCAGCCCAATTTTCGAAGGTTCACAGATCGTATGGAAGTGTATTTCTTGGATCCAAAAAATTCAAAGGTAAAGTACAGGGTGAGTCAACGATTGGATGAAGTAGGTTTGTGCCTTTTCGGTGAAATTAACAAAGAAACTATATTTATTGTTTGATACAGTTTATTTTTACGCAGATTTTAAAAATATTTAGGACTCTACAGGGTGAGCCAAAAAACTAGAACAGCATAAAGTTGTATTTTTTTAAAAAGAACACCCTATATACGAATCGTATTTTCCATTTAGCTTATAATTTTAAATCTTTTTTATTAAGGGTTTACTATAACAAAACTTTATAGTTTCTGAGATAATTAAGTTTAAAGAAAAAAAGTCACATTTTCAAGCATCAATTCAATCCTAAATAACGTTTTCAATTTTGTGACAAATATATTCAAATT
Organism: Diaprepes abbreviatus; assembly: GCA_034092305.1. Taxonomy (NCBI): domain Eukaryota; kingdom Metazoa; phylum Arthropoda; class Insecta; order Coleoptera; family Curculionidae; genus Diaprepes; species Diaprepes abbreviatus. The sequence continues at coordinate 196,402 of JASJET010000047.1, read as the reverse complement.
TGGAATTTAGCAAGGCCAAGGACAAGTTAAAATAATTTTTACCTAATATTTGCAATAAAAACTACAGGGTGTTGAATACATCGGCTCAAATTTGAACAAGTTTAAATGAATAAATATCTTTTTTTTTTAAATGGTACACCCTGTATATTTTCATGTTATTTAATAGAGTAATAAAAACCCTAAAAGTTTTGTTCAATATATCCTATACCTATTTATAATAGTTTTTGAGATATTTCAGTTTTTCTTATTTTCCATACTTTTTTACAGAAATAGTCTTCATTATCATAGTAGCCATGTAAAATAATAAAAAGAAACTACAGAAACAAACAGAATGTGGTTAAATATGATGAAATACATTATTCGTTATATTACAACGGCAATAGTTTAATTAAACATAATGTGAAAAAATTAACACAACAATAACGACAAGGCAAATACATATTTACTTTTATACTAAATTGAAACAAAAAAATTACCTATTAAATACTGAGATTAATTATTTCTTTTTAATAAGTGTTCGAATAAACGACCCTCTTGTGCAATGCACAAATTTAGTCTTTTTTGCAGATTTTCTCGGACCCTGGACAAAATTAGTGGCGTGATTGTTCTACAGGTATCCCTAATCCTGTTTCGCATATCTTCCACTGTTGTTGGTGGATTAACATACACCTTATTTTTAATATAACCCCATAGGAAGAAATCTAATGGGGTGATGTCGCAAGACCTTGGTGGCCACTCAATGAAACCCCCACGTCCAATCCATTTTTGCGGATATCGTTGGTCCAAAAACTCACGAACTTCACGATGGTAATGCGGAGGCGCACCATCGTGCTGGAACCACATACTGTCGAGCTCATCCCTATCGAGACCTTGAAGCAGTTGGGGTAGTTCTTCTTGTAGAAAGTTCAGGTAACTATGGCCATTTAGTGGTTCATTAAAAAAGTGGGGTCCAATAATTCGATTATGATGAATACCACACCAAACATTTAATGACCAGTGGTTTTGATGTTGCACCTCTCTAATCCAAAATGGGTTTTCTGTGGCATAATAATGCATGTTGCGTCTATTTACGGCACCGTTACTTCTAAAAGTAGCTTCATCACTAAACATTACCTTGCATAATAAATTTGGATTTAATTGAATCTCCGAATTTATTGTACGACAAAAGTTTACACGACTTTCAAAATCCTGTCCATGCAATTCTTGGTGTAATTCCATGTGATATGGATGATACCTATATTTCTTGATAGTACGATTAGCGGTGGATTGTGATGTTTCACATAATGCTGCTAACTGACGGCTACCAATATAAGGATTTTCCTGAACATTTAACAATACTTGTAGTTCTTTTTCTTCATTAGTTACTGGTTTGTTGACCACTTTACGTTTTGGATAATCAACAGTATCAGAAGAATCAAATATTTGCATTAAGTTTTGAAAAGTATGGGTATTAGGCTGCCGTCGATCAGGATACTTCATTTTGTAAATTCTTTGAGCAAGAAGGCAATTTTTTTGAGCCTCTCCTATTGTATAAATCATATCTATTAACTCATTCTTTGGAAAATTCATTTTACAATATAAGATGAATGCAAAAAAAACCAAACTACACTACATAAAAACCAAAAGAAGCGATTGCGGTTATAAATTTGACACACAGAAAAATGTTCTTTTGCATTGTTTTTGCCATGGCTACTATGATAATGAAGACTATTTCTGTAAAAAAGTATGGAAAATAAGAAAAACTGAAATATCTCAAAAACTATTATAAATAGGTATAGGATATATTGAACAAAACTTTTAGGGTTTTTATTACTCTATTAAATAACATGAAAATATACAGGGTGTACCATTTAAAAAAAAAGATATTTATTCATTCAAACTTGTTCAAATTTGAGCCGATGTGTTCAACACCCTGTAGCTTTTATTGCAAATATTAGGTAAAAATTATGTTAACTTGTCCTTGGCCTTGCTAAATTCCAAATTTGAATATATTTGTCACAAAATTGAAAACGTTATTTAGGATTGAATTGATGCTTGAAAATGTGACTTTTTTTCTTTAAACTTAATTATTTCAGAAACTATAAAGTTTTGTTATAGTAAACCCTTAATTAAAAAGATTTAAAATTGTAAACTAAATCGAAAATATGATTCGTATATAGGGTGTTCTATTTAAAAAAATACAACTTTATGCCGTCCTAATTTTTTGGCTCACCCTGTAGAGTCCTAAATATTTTTAAAATCTGCGTAAAAATAAACTGTATCAAACAATAAATATAGTTTCTTTGTTAATTTCACCGAAAAGGCACAAACCTACTTCATCCAATCGTTGACTCACCCTGTACGTAAGATTAGCCTTTTTCAATTTAACAAATATAGTAAAGTTTTCTATGGCAAATCAACTTCAATTATTATAACATAATATAAAATAACTATTAATTACTAGAGGTACGACATATTAGAAATAGAAATATTTCACAGGTTTGTAATATGTAATATATAATTGAATATTTGTATGATTTTCTATTATAATTTTTTGTAAAAATTTTGTTAATAAACTGTTAGATAATAATAATATAAAGGAAAAAAACAGTAGAATATGTAATAAATAATTGAATATTTGTATGATTTTCTCTAAAATTTTTTGTAAAAATTTTGTTAATAAACAAATTAATAATTTATGTGACCAGACAAATTGTTACTATTATATAAATTAATAAAACAACATCAATATTATAAATATTACTTGTGATGCATAAGTTTCCTTAAAGCGCCAATAAATAATGCGCCTGAACTATGGCAACCCGCCGACAGCGGCCTGCAGTAACTATTTTCGATTAAATTCGGCCCAATTTTCGAAGGTTCACAGGTCGTATGGAAGTGTATTTCTTGGATCCAAAAAATTCAAAGATAAAGTACAAGTATTAAAAAGCATCTTCTGCAAATTTGAGCCCTTAATATTCTTTTGCCACGTCATTATGAATTTTGGAAAAAAAAAAGTTTTTTTCATCCAAAATATTTTTTTTTGAGATCGGAAATGATACATCTAAATCCAATGCACGCATTAAAAAAAATTTATCTCCATCCGGTGAAAAATTATCGCAATTTTTTTGGTATAAAAATTGGTTTTTGCAAAATTTCTCGGCCCACGATTGAAAAAAATTTTTTTTAATAGATCTTCAAAATATAAAACAGTAAAAAAAATTTCCATTAAAACTGAGCATTGTATCTTAATTAGGAAAGCGAAAAATTGAGGTTAAATTTTCAACTTTGATATCGAATTTCTCAGAAAATAAAAAACTCAGATTCCGGGTTTGACATACTTTTTTAGAATGATAATACCTATATTTATGTTAAATTTTGAATCGGTAATTTGTTAATAAATGTTTCTTTTTATAAAGAAACAAAAACCCTGAATTTTGTCGAAAAAAAATTATATCTCTATAACTAGTGGCGCCACCTATAACATATATTATATGAGTTCTGATTCTGAATATTTTTCTCAAAGTTCACTTATTGATTGGTAAACCTAAAATTTTATTTCGCGTTCTTAAAATACCTAATACGTATTATTTTTTAACAGATCATAATTAATGTTACTTACTTACAAATCATAATTTTAAATACATGTGTTGCGACTTTAAAAGCCGGTTATTTTAGTCAATTTTAGCATCGAAATTGGTCATAAAAGATAATTTAAGACATTAATTAATACTGCCATATGTCATAGAATAAACATATCTCTGTTATTTTTATCTTATACACAACACAGGGAGACATCTACATAAAATACAATGAATTACAAAATTGCAATCGTCAATCGAATAAATCAAGGAAATTGGCTTATCAATATTATTTTTTAGTCTTTAATTTAATTTGTTCCAAAAATCGAAATTCCAAATAAATTAAAATTAAATTATTCTTATATATTCCTATATTAAAAACAATTAGCCAACACGGTGTTGAAGAATTCAAGGAGATCGACAGTTTCATAGGTTTTCCGTAATATATTCAAATTAGTGTAAGCTCATAGAAGCTATGAATGCTTGCAGCGCCTACTTAAATTTAATTAATTGCCTATTTCAAACACTCGGTGAGTCCTTCACTCCTTAGTCCGTCGGCTCGTTAAGATAAAAATGACTTCTGCAGTAAATTTATCTTATCCACTTTTCAACTTAACAATAATACTTCGAGTTAGGCCATTTTTACCATCATCTGTAACCTGTGTAGTCTTTTATTAATGAACCTATGAAGATGGTTCACACCCTGGCTGAATCACGGCACGGTGTGGGTGCTTCGTGCCTTCCAGCATAAGATGCATTAGGAAATAATGCTTGAAATACTTCCCTTTTGGTAAAAATTACATTTTGTGAGATCATTGGTGTCTCGTTTCGAGTATCTTACTGGAAGTAATAAAATCGGAGGAATTTTCGATTACCTTATATTTTTTTAACAATATCATATTGTAATGAAACAAATATTAATTATTTAATACTGTTTAACGTGAAATATATTCTGCTAAAATGAGTAATTATTAAATAATCACTCTGTGGATAGATTTTTTCCGTGAGAACGGGATAGTGTATATTTTTTTTATTACCACCCAAGAAAGTCTAAAGGAAAAATAAATCAATTATCGTACTTAAGCATAATTTCAACTTTAATATCTTTGAGTCCTTTAAATGTTTTTTTTTAATATTTAAACTCAGAATTTATGATGACCTAAGCTAAAATATGGAAGAAAACCTACCCTGATTATGTAAATAAAACTGAAGAGATAAAGGTCAACAAATACCCTTAAAATACAATAAAATATTGAACGATTTTTCCATTATTAGAAAATAAAAGAATGCTCAAATAAACTCACTATAATATAATATATTTTTTGACAAAATGTACAAAGAATTAATATAGCTACTCTTTTTACCTGATTGCAACAGGGAGTTATTTAAATATCAGCAAAATTGGTAGAATGACATTCGGGTTTTTTTCCAGTAGCAATCTTATTATTTTTTTCATTATAGAAAGACCTATAATAGTTATATTAATCCTTTTATATAAAAATTAAGATTATGACGCTCGGAGGCCAATTCGGGAATTAAGTATTCGGTATAGAATGTCTAACGTCTTCTACATTTCAGGAGTCAGATTGACGTTAACAGGATCCCATGGGGTGATATGGGTGCTAACGGGATCTGCGGGGTGCCGAGGGGTACAAGTTTGCCGTACAAGATATATTAAAGTTTAGTTACAACCTGGAATTCGCTAAGGTCGGTACCATTTTTAGAACAGTATCTTAGAAAATTACATGACGTGTATATTTGGTGGGAATGAAGGTTTTCTTTGTTTTGTCTTGTTTTTCATTTAATTTGGGAAGTTAAAGGAATATCGTATAATATTTTACTCGAGAATTTAGCGACGTTAATACTGTTTGTTTAAGAAATATAACTAGCTGTTTTTTTGAGTTTATATTCTTTTTTCTACTTAATATTTTAGAAACCTATTTATACGTTTTATCTTCTGAATTGGGTTTTACATTTTTACTAATCTAATAGAACGGCCATTAAGAGGCGTTATGTTAGTGACTTTGATAGTGTTATTCATGTCTAATTTTGAGTTTTTCATTGTAAATAATTTGTTTTTCTATTTATTTTTGCTAATAGATTAAGTGTTTTGAGAAACTTGTTTTATTTAATTGAGAGATATCACCTGACCAGTTGGACAACAGCTTTTTCTAAAGTCCTGACTTATGGTTTTGGTAAGCCATTGGTAACCCCTAGTTGTCTTGTACTGAAAACTGCAAGAGAGGAGAAGAATGACCAGACTTCCAAAGAGGCAATATTTTTGTAATAATTATTTATAAGTTTTTAAAAGAGGTACAAGATTAATATGGATCAGCAGTATAACTGTAGACAGAACGGCCTTAAGCTATCAAAATATATCATTTGCAGAAGTCTACAATGTTGTCACTATATAAAAATAAGGTAACGTTTTTTCTTGAAAATACTTTCATGTATGGCCCATTTTGAGATTACAGAAAACGATTCCGGCATTAGTTTTCCAAAATTGTTTCTTATTTTTCCAGAAAGCACAAAAGAAAACACTCTTCACTACAAAATTATTTTTACTTCTTGAAAGAACACCGAACGATCTTATTTATGATTGATAGCACTACACCTATAGTCCATAATTTCTGTCAGTGATTCATTGCTCGCTTATAGGGCTGTGTGACGTTAGGGGAATCAATTCCAGTGGCGCGCACACTTCAGAAAATAATAAATGACGACATTTCTTTAAGTTCACGTGCACTAAACTACCATTTCAATATTGATATTGTTTTCAGTCTACAATTGAATTTAGATCTTTTAGAGATCATCGATAAATAGGTGTAACCCAAAACCGAGTTAGCCTACTGATTATTTTAATTGTACTGATTATAACACAGTAATTGTCTACACTCAACAACTCCTAGAATACAAAGACACAGCGATGATTTGTGACATCAACACCAGGCTACCGCTGAATCAACCCATTATTATCAACTTTTTGATGAAATTATGCATTTTAAACTTAGAAATACTAATTTGTTTGAGAATATTTTATTGTAGTTGTTTTAATAAATATGGTAATGTGGGAATTAATAGAAATTATATAAAATAACATCTAAAATCAAACAACAAAAACCTAAAGATTTTATGTGTCCTTAGATTATAAGATTTATGATTAATTCGATACTGAAAAAACTTTTCATTTCATCACTGGATTACCTATTCACTTTTTATTATACAGTATGTATTTAATTTCTTTTATTGTTTATTTTTTCTACCCATCTAATTTTTAATTAAAGTATTAATAACTGTTTTACTGAATAAGTATTTCATCCGTCAAAGTATATAAAAAATTCGGATACTGACTTGCAATATTCGCTTTAAATTCGGAACTTAACTCCGCCACTGGTAAAGGTGAAAATAGTAATTATGGTATGCCCCTAAAGACAAAGTGTAAAAGAGGTCTCTTTGCTTTATAATAGTTAATAAATCGATACGATTTGCAGTTATATAGACACCAACTATTATTCCATATTGGCATAGTTAATAGTAAAATTATTACAGTTAGGTACTAGATCAATTTTCTTATTGGCTTTTTAGATTTGCTTTCCGGAATTTTAAGTGAAAAAACGAATTGCAATGAATATAGAAATATTTTTAAAATTGTATGAACTTTATTTCGTAATGGTTTCGAAAATATTATAGATAACATTATTGAGCACGGCAGTGAAGATTTATGAAAAAATTGTTGATAGAAAGATTAGACCAATAATATGCTGGAAGAATTACACAGTGTTTTTGAAGAGGTAAGAGTCTACAAAACCACATATTTACAGTAAAACAGCCTTAAAAAAATGGCAATACAAAAAAAAAGAATATATGGGATTTATTGATACTAAGAAGGCTTTTGATAGTATATCAAGAGAAATGCCATGGGAAATAAGAGGAATTAACATTTTAATAATAAGGATTATTAAGAATATATGCAGACACAATAGTAACCAGATTATTAGTTGGAATAGAACTCCTGAAGCATTTTCAATAAAAGAAAGATAAACGCAGAGAGCAGGGTTTAGCTCATTATTGTCCAGAATTTTTATCGACAACAGAATAGTTACGTCTAGACGCAAAAAATTACATGTAGGCTATAGATATTTAAAGAAAAGGCTTTACAAACGAATTTGGAAATTTAATATACACTATTAGAAAATTAGAGTTAAAAATTAAACTCATTTATTACAAAAATATTTATAGAAAGTTCAGTTTAAATTTTGAATCAATTACTGTCCTTGCAGAAGTTGTAAAATACTCTTTTCTATCATTATGAAACATGACAGTCCAAACCTAGGCACAAACATGCTAGTACTTAGAGCAGTTCATGTTAAGACAAGAATGCGGTTCAATATCCACATTAGTTTTTATAGAAAAATTCGGTCTCCCAGATAACGTTAGAAATGTAAATATAAATGTTAAGGTAATCAAACGATTTCATCCCATTAACGGTTAGAAGACCATTTCCTAAGAGAGATTTTTTTCTTCTATTCATTTGGTCGTCCTCTTGTGTTTGGCTATCTTTCATCTTGGTCGTATTTCAGTTCAGCCACAACTTCCACCATATCTTCAACCTTTGTAACTCCTCGGATCTGACTAATTATTTTTCAATCCCTTGGAGATATTTTCAGCATCTCCCTTAAATTGCTTTTTCTCTTTAACTTAATTTATGGATCTTGTGTGAGCCCCATATATTAGAACTGGATAAATGCAATGATTGAAAAGTCTTAACTTATTGGTATATTTTTATTTCTGAGCATTGTTTTGAATTTTCAAATGTACTCCAAGTGAATCTTTAGCACATATTTATTTCAATGATCAGGTTTTCTTTGCACAAAGTAATTATGTGTCCCAAGTATATACAACTGTTTCTAGCTCTTCTCGATTTTTGTCTTGGATATATTCATGTTGAGACCAGTTTTTGAGCATTTGTTGTCCACCTCCGTCAGCATTTGCTGAAGATCTTATATAGTTTCAGCTATGAGGACAATATTTTTCCAAAGTCAGAGTAAGTAGTTTTGGCGATATTTAACCTGAACTAGGATTTCTTTTTTTTTGTGGATATATGTCTGGAGTTGACTTTTGCGTATTCTAAAGCGTTGATAATAGTCCAGTGCTGTACTGTATTGGAAGATTTTTGGAAATCGAAAAAGACCAAGCACATCTCAAAAGTGTATTTTACTGACTTCTTCAATAGGATTATCATCATCAATTCGTAAGTACTGCAACTTTTCTTGAAAGCGGACTCTTCTACAGATTGATATTTGTTTAGTTTTCGTATAATTTTATTCTTTAGTATTTTTTAGAACAATTTAGTACACCTGTGCAAGGGGGCTAATCGGTCTATTGTTTTCTAAGTTGGTACTATCTCTTTTCTTCATTAAAATAGAGCTTTATTTAAACCATGTGGTAAATTTTGTTCATCCCAGCAATGATTAAATGTTTCGTAAAGTTCCATCAATACGTCGTTATCAGCAAGTTTGAAAATATCGACAAAACGTGGGAAACAATTAAAAATTCAGTTATACATAGTACTGAAACCACCATAGGAAAAAGAAAGAGCTCTAAAAAGAAGAAATGGTTTGAGAACGATTGTGAGGGAGTCTCAAAGTCAAGGAATCAGGCCTGACAACGAATGTTGCAAGAGCCAAATGATCAAAATGCACAGAAATACAGCAAGGCCAGAAAAAAGGCAAAGAAAACAATAAAAGCGAAGAAAAGAGCATACGAAGAAGGTATTCTTGAAGAACTAGAGTCAAATAGAAGGAACAACAGAACTAGACGTTTCTTCCAAGAGGTAAAGGATATAAAAAACGGATTTAGACCCAGAGTTGGAACAGTAATAAAGAATGACGAAGGTAACCTTATTACAAATGAGGCTGAAATGATAGAGACCTGGAGAAGATACTTTGACGAGCTACTGAATGTCCAGGCAGATGAAGCCCGACCTGAATATACATACCTTATGGCCGAACCCATAGTAGAAGAACCTACAGAGGAAGAAGTGTCACGAGCTATTCAAAAACTTAAAAACAACAAAGCTCCAGGAAACGACACTATACCGGGAGAATGTTTGAAAAAGTGAGGAGAAACCTTGAAACATGCTTTCTATCAACTCATTTGTCAAATATGGAAAGAAGAAAAAATACCAACCTCCTGGAAAGAAAGTGTGATAATACCAATAATTAAAAAGGGCGATAAAACTTGCTGCTCCAATTATAAGAGTATATCCCTTATTAACACAGGATATAAAGTCTTCTCTCTAATGATCTTAGAACGATTGACTGCGTGTGTGGAGTATCAAATAGGAGATTACAAGTGTGGATTTAGAAAAAACCGCTCAACTGTAGATCAGATATTCACGATTAGGCAATTAATGGAGAAATGTTGGGAATACAACAAAACATTGCTCCAGCTATTTATAGAATTTAAACAAGCATAGCATCATAAGGGTGGACTTGTGGAATGCCATGGCAGGACTGGGCATACTGAAGAAGCTAATTAACCTCACCAAAACATGTGTAGAGGGATCTACAAGTGCAGTAAGACTTGAAGGAAGATTGTCAACCTTCTTTACAATCAACAGTGGTCTTAAACAAGGCCATGCGCTGTCTCCACTCCTCTTTAACGTCGCCTTGGAGAGCATCGTACGAAAAACCAACACAAAAACGCTCTTCTTTAGAAATCAAGGTCCGCGCATCATATTGGCGTTCGCTGATGATATCGATATTGTAGGTAATACAACTACCAGTGTCAAAGAAGAATTCTTTAAACAGGAAAATGCCACAAAGAAAGTTGGCCTACGAATCAACGAAGAAAAATCAAAATATATGGCTACAACAAGAACGGAACGGCGAGACAGAATAGGACAGAACATGACTATGGACCACTACAATGTTGAAAGGGTTCATCAGTTTAAATATTTCGGAGCTACGATCACCTCTGACAACAACATTACACAAGAGATTAACAACAGAATACAAGGAGGCAACCGCTGCTGGTATGGGCTGCAAAAGATAATGAAATGGAAAAATATATCCCGCCGCACGAAAATAAGAATATATCAAGTAGTTATAAGACCGGTAATGACATATGCATGTGAAACGTGGACGTTGACAAAACAAAATGAGAATAGACTGAAAATCGCAGAAAGAAGAATGCTTAGAGGGATATAGGGACCGGTCAGGGACAACACCACACAGCAATATAGAACGAGAACAAACAAGGAATTGGAGGAACTATACAACAAGCCAGATATAGTGAAAATAATAAAAGCAGAAATATTAAGATGGGCCGGCCATGTTATGAGACAAGATCAACGTATCGTCAAGATGGTATGTGAAGAGAACCCTGAAGGAAAGCGGCCGCTAGGAAGACCAAGGATGAGGTGGAGAGATAACGTTTCAGCAGACTTACAAACCCTAAACGTCGAACGCGCGGAGGAATTGATGATGGATCGCAGCAAGTGGAGGCAGATTGTGAAGTCAACAAAGACCCACCCCGGGTCGTAAAGCTAGAGAGAGGGAGAGAGAGAGAGAGAGAGAGATGTGGTAAATTTTGTTCATCCCAGCAATGATTAAATATTTCGTAAAGTTCCATCAATACGTCGTTATCAGCAAGTTTGAAAATTTCATTAATTTTTCATTTTGTCCTGGCGCTCTATTATTTTTCGTGTTTTATATCCCTTCCATGATTATGTTTGACATTCTCTCAGATTTCACATTAATTATCGTTAGTCTTCGTGTAATAACATCTCCATTATATTGTATCAAATTCACAAAGTTCTTGTTACCTTTGTCATATCATTAATATCTATTGTTTCTTCTCCATTTGCATTTATAAGGTTGATAATCTAATGTTTGTCATCAGTTTTTCTAAGTTTTAAATGAGACAGCGCATCTATAATATAGTTATAGTAATAGTATAGTTATAAAGAAACTTTTGATTTTAACATCAAAGAAAAATCGAAAAACATATTTTTGACATTCTTGATCAAGCGATAAATTAAACTGATTATACGATCTTTTATAATAAATAATTTATACTAAATCATCGGTACATGAAGGACATACATAATTGACCACTCTTTTGCACAGACATCTCAAAAATCGTACACAATAACGATTTCCCTTTCGCTGATGAACTGATTCTCAGGTAAAGTTACTTCAAAAGAAAAGAATATTCCTCACAATTATTCGCCCACTGAGCGTGATTCAGCTATAGTCCTTTATTCCAATTGGCCGTTTCTTGCAGAAACATTAATAAAAAGTCAACAAGTCGAGTTGATTGGGGTTTACTATAATAGGAAGAGGGCGCGGCACCAGCCATCAGCGGAAGACGAAAACGGCTGAACTGAAATTTATTTTCTTATGGAAATGCATGAATGTACGGGGTTCATCCAAAGCAAACTGTATATACATATAAATATATATATATATATATATATATATATATATATAGTTATCGTCCGTGTCATTTTAAAATAAAATAGAAAATTCTCGGCTATGCAGCCAAAGACCGTTGATAAATGTTACTCTCAAGATCATGGAAAAACTCTGGGTCTGAAAAATGACGACCGCGCTGTTTTATCTAAGTATGGGACTCATCAGGCCATTGTATTCGGTACAAACCATCATCTCGCATCTGTGTCCTATATATAGATTTTAAGGTTGAAAAATAATAAATAAGAGACAGTGGCGACATCTGAATTGCTCACTCAATAACACAAACCGCCATATGGTGGCGCGACGGTATATTAAAAAAGAAATTATCAAAACTTGACACACGAAATGTGCTACTTTAAGGATAGAGGTCGAATTATCCGGCATCGGCAACCAAACTAACTACGAATTCCATAGCTTAAGTAGTGTTGCACCAACGGATGATAAATTCTCTATTTTATTATATTTGTTGGCTTAAAAAACACGCAGAAGCTCTCTTAAGGAATTTATTGGTGCGACACTTTACTTAAACTATGGAATTCGTAGTTGGTTTTGTTGCCGCTGCCGGATAATGCGACCTCTATCTTAGAGTACCACATTTCATGGGTCGAGTTTTGATAATTTCATTTTTAATTTACCGTCGCGCCACCACATGTCGGTTATATACAACATTGTTGGTTTGTGTTGTTCTGGTGTTATTAAGTTAGCCATTGAGATGTCGCCACTATGTCTTATTTACTATTGTTCAACCGTGAAATCTGTTTATAGTACACAGATGCGAGATGATGGTTTGTATCGAATGCAATGGCCTGATGACTGCCACAGTAGGACAAAACAGCGTTGTCGTCATTTTTCGAACCCGCAGTTTATCTATGATCTTGGAGATCTCCGCACTTTATATATATATATATATATATATATATATATATATATATATATATATATATATATATATATATATATATATATATATATATATATATATGTATCCTTAGTTTTTAGTTTTCTTGGGAATGAGGTTTATTGATACTCCAGGATATTATGGATCCATTTAATAGACATAAAATACGTAAATACTATGTTTCGACTAATATATAGTCTTCATCAGTTAACAGTTAATCTAAAATAAGGAAAATATTCCCATTATATAATTTTTGATAGTATAAACTATTACTAAAAAGAAGCAATAATAGAGTTTGTTTATGTTTACTTCTTTTCGGTAATAGTTTACACCATAAAAAGTTATGTAATGGGATTATTTTCCTTATTTTAGACTGTTAACTGATGAAGACTATATAATAGTCAAAATGTCTTATTTATATGGTTTATGTCTATTAAATGAATCCATAACATCCTGGTGTATCAATGAACCTCATTCTCAAGAAGACTGAAAACAAGGAATGTTATTGCCGATTATATATATATATATATATATATATATATATATATATATATATATATATATATATATATATATATATATATATATATATATATATATATATATAAATATAATGTGGATATATCCACAGTTAAATCCGCATCATGTGGGATTTTTTTTTATTAATAGTTTTATTCGAAATTTGACTTTGGCAACAACTTCAACTTCGATTGAGATGAAAATTAACAAAAAAAAATAGTAGTCACGTGATTGGCATTATCTGTCAAATTTTAATTTTTTTTTCATAAAAAATTGAAAAAATTCAATTTTTTTATTAGAAAATATGAGTTTTTTCAATTAAATTATTTTCTTAATATATATATATATATATATATATATATATATATATATATATATATATATATATATATATATATATATAAAATAAAATAGAATAAAATATTGGCGAAGCGGACGTGAAAATTTGTCAATCTACATGATTCTCGTATTAAAAAGTGCGGAGCACTCCAAAGTATGGAATAACTCCGGGTCCGACAGATGGCGACAGCGCTGTTTCGTCCTAATATGGGACTCGTCAGGCCACCGCAGTCGGTACAAACCATCATCTCGCCTTTGCATCGTATAAGCCATACTTATAATCAAAATACGGCAGATAAGACGACAAAGGCGACATCTCGATGGTCCACTTGATAATACAAGAACCATACAGATTAACAAAGTTTGTAAGTGAACCGTCATATGGTGGCGCGACGGTGAATTAAAACAGAAATATGTAAAATCGAGTACACGAAACGCGCTGCCCAAAAGATTCGTGTACTCGATTTTACATATTTCTGTTTTAATTCACCGTCGCGCCACCATATGACGGTTCACTTACAAACTTTGTTAATCTGTATGGTTCTTGTATTATCAAGTGGACCATCGAGATGTCGCCTTTGTCGTCTTATCTGCCGTATTTTGATTATAAGTATGGCTTATACGATGCAAAGGCGAGATGATGGTTTGTACCGACTGCGGTGGCCTGACGAGTCCCATATTAGGACAAAACAGCGCTGTCGCCATCTGTCGGACCCGGAGTTATTCCATACTTTGGAGTGCTCCGCACTTTTTAATACGAGAATCATGTAGATTGACAAATTTTCACGTCCGCTTCGCCAATATTTTATTCTATTTTATTTTAAATTACACGGACAAAAACTTATCTACATATTTATATATATATATATATATATATATATATATATATATATATATATATATATATATATATACACATAAATAATTCTTTTTCCAAAAAATATGCATCAAATATGTTAAATTCAAATCAACTTAAATAATATATTCCGACTTGGAGGCTAACCTGTATATTTAAAAGTTCCTATATCTCATGTAAATGGTATAATGTTGAGATTTGCGCAACAATATTGTTGCGACAGAGGGGTATGAGAGGGGGGAAGGCTCCAGCAACTGATGAATGAACATGTGCTCATGAATGAATGATAAGTCGAGCTGTTGTCTTATATCGGTTAATATAGAAAATTCCTTAGGATTGTCTTTGGTCAGAAAAGGAAGTATGTTTTGTGGAAATATCTGTTTTTTTTTAATTTTTGTTTATAAATATTTTTTATAAACTTATTCATGAAATTAGATAAGTTTTAATTCGATATTCATGCCTTCCTTGGTTGATTAACACAGTTCTCTATCTTCGTCTTTCCTGGCTAAATTTTTAGTTGTCCTAGGGCCATTCTTCCGTGTTTTCTTTATTATTGGCTGCAAATATTTCAACTTTTTTTTAACTTCTTCCATTCTTACCCTTTGACATTTTTTTCGATGATCTAATTTATTAAAATGTATAGTATTAAATATGCCTTCTTTTTTTCCACTCGTTCCAGTACTTCTGCACTTGAGGTTCTGTCTAACCAACTACTTGAATGAAAGAATGAAACAAAGGGTGGTGATACTGGATCATCGATGTCTAGGCCTCTATTGGGCCATTTACATCTCACCATAACTGCAGGTCATTCGAGGTCGATCGCCTGTGCGAATCCAAGCAGCCTCGTTAGTTAAACTTGCCTAACTGTTTCCGGTAACAAAATTGCATCTCCGAAGTATCCCTGTCTCAGTTCGTTGAGCGCTGAGTACTCTCTGAGGATATGGTCAACAGTTTCATCCTCCTCTAAACACCATCTGGACGTTCGGTCGTCTTCGACACCGATCTTATGAAGATGGCTCCTCAGGTGACACTGTTCTGTCAACAATACCACCACAATTCCCAGCTCTTTCGTTCCTAAGGAGAGAAGTTTCTTGGTACGCCGTGCGGTAGGTTCAGTTAAATGTTCCTTAGCACACCTCATTCCAGGAGCTCCCCTCCACGATTCAATAAATTTGCTTTCCAGCAACAATTTTAATCCTTTTTTGCCAACAGCAGTTGGAACAGGTAGAATTGGTTGGGGTCTATATGGTTCAGTTGCGGAACCCAACCTTGCCAGACGGTCTGCTTCCTCATTGCCGCATATGCTGGAGTGGTCCGGGGCCCCCACGAGTCTGATTGTTCAACCGTTCCTTGTCATATTATTCGGTACGTTCTTGCACTCCTACACCAGCCGCGAAGCTAAGACACTGGACTTCAGTGTCATCGCAGCCTTATTGTCTGAGCATATATTTATTACTCTATTCCTATTTATATCCCTCTCACAGAGATATGCACACTGCAGAATAGCATAAATTTACGTTGTAAAGATCATCGCACGTTGTCCGAGAGGGTAGTGCCCTCTAATTCCTGCGCTTCTGCAGAACACTCCGGCTCCAGCTCTTTCATCTTGTCGAGATCCATCCATATACCACCAGCACCCATTTCTCGAAAGATCTTGCTCTCCCTTCCAATCCTCTCTACTTGGCAAAAATATCTCCAGAGAGAGGTTGGGTTTTAAAAGCGGCATCATGTCTGCACGGGGAGTAATGGACACAACAATTTCTTCTTGTATCAGAGGAGGGGTATGGTTTATTTTTTTTTCGATTTCTTGCTAGGGTTAAATTTTATCCTCTCAGAGAGCGGCTTTGATTCCCCCCCTACAGGCAATGTTTCTGCTCGACAACACCACATCTCAAACGCTCCTAGAAGACGCCTTTTATCGCAACTTACAAAAAGCGTTTCCTAACACCTTTATCTACATTGTTTATTCTCAGTTGTTTATTTTGCAATAAAACTCCTGCCATTAAATAGTGGTGTTATTCGTTCTTAAAACCCAAAAAATGAGCGATGTTGCCAGATTGTAAATACGATTTCTGTGAAATTGTCCCGCCTCCAAGTGGTCTTTGCTGGACAATAAAATTTTTTAATTAATAATTCTAGGTCGGTTTAGGTTAGTTCAGGCTACTTTTAATTTTGCAAACTAACCAAAACTAAGCCAAACCTGAACTAACCAAAAATTTTGGGTTGTTAAGTTTACTTTTACCCCTTTTTATACATTACAAAAATTAAACTATGTTTTTAACTGCGGATAACTTTTATAGTTTTTACCACGAAAATATAAATATAGGTCAACTTAGGTTAGCTCAGTTTAGTTTCAGTTTTCAAAACTAACCGAAATGAAGATAAAGCTGAAACAACAAAAAATTTTGGGTGGTTAGGATCTATTTTACCCTGAGACTGTATAATACATTACAAACATTAAACTATGTTGTTGACTGAGATTGACAAATTTTATATGTTTTTTTACATCTGGCAACGTTACAAATGAATATTAGTCATTTTCGCAAGTCTGATTGTCGATGGCGTTGTTTTTTCGTTGAAAGTACAAGTTTTTCTAAATTTGTTTGCTATAATAGTTATATTATATAGTAGAATTATATTTTAACTGGTAATATTGAAAATAAAATCTCAAATTCGGTGTTTTCTTCAGAAATAAAAGTGCCTTGTGAAGTGATAATATGTTATAAATAAAAAGTCTGCACAAACGTCTTGATAACATACATAAATATAAAGTGTAAATTCCGAAATTTAACTTATAATACTGCACGGCGCAATAAAGAGAAATAGAGATAATTTTAAGCATCACTGACGATGACAGACGACCATATTAAACACAAAGACTATGCCGATCACCACTTTCACAAACCCTGCTCTGGTTTTCTGGTTCTCATGTTGCCAACCTCATGCAACAAAGTTACTATGAAATTTCTTTCTGAGCTTACTCCCCATACCCACTTGATGTGAATTTATGGCATTTATTTTCTGCATGTTAGGATAATTTTTTAGGAATTTACCCCATTTTTGTAGCTTTCCGTATCCCCTCTAACTTCTTTGATTGATATGATTTCTTATTACGATACTGAGCGATATCGAGTATCGTACTTTTAAGAGTACGACTTCAGAAAAGTGGTAGATAAATAAGTAAATCTACAATTGTCAAATTAATTACAATTTTAAACAGTTCTTTATTTATTTTTTACTTTTTAAGGAAATTTTTTTATGTCGTTTTAATTATAAAAAATATATCTTGTCATTTCATACGGAATATATCATAGAATGGTACAACTCGTGCCATCAGGGTCAGATGGGCTTGGAGAAAACTGTCAGTCCGTGGGCAGAAGACTGAAGAATGGCCGGAGGGAGTGTCAATATGCCAGCTCGGATTTTATTTGAACACATGTCGAACGCTGCTGCCGCGCTTTTTATTGTTATGCTTTTCTTGCTACAGATTCGAATAAAAATCAACATTTTATTGCATTGAACAAAAATGAAAAGTATTTTCGCTGTTGAATATATCTCGATAATCTATCCTTGTAATTCTTATTTATTGTAGATTTTTGGACGTATCTCTGCTTTCAGTGATTTTCGTTTCAATGGAACCAGGCGATTATCGTTTGAAATTATTCTGTTTTTAAGCCATTTTTTATGATAACTTATCCAGAATAATATCTTTCTACATAACTCGCCTTTGTCCGCTATCTTACCTTCCTTGATTAACTGCGAGAAGGCGTATTTATATTTTAGAAAGATGTAATCTAATAACGAAGCCTTCCTTTTCTTAAAAATTGTTAATAATTCGTTTTTTTTACCAGGACAGCCGTTTATATTTTGGTAAATGGCTATACTGGCGTTGTTAGGTGCCATATGGCGTATCTATTCTACAATTTGACATTTTAGACGATGTACGTACCCAGAACATTTTGATATAAGGATGCTATTTCTTCAAAATATGCAATTGATTCGTGGCCATTTCGTGTAATTACTTTTGATAACTTTAGAAATGGTTTATATCAACAATAGTGCGTCGATAAAATTAATTTTTATATGGCAATGAAGCACCTTCAAAAACTACCGTATAACGCTGGTTTGGTGAACTCAATCAAAGTCGTCGTTCGATCACGGACGAGTCGCATCAAGGTCATCCAAAATGGATTATGGTGCAAAAAAAACATCAATGCTATACGTGAACTGATAATTCCAGATAGTTACGGGTCATGCCGCGAGACTGAGGCATTCCTGAGCATCCTTATTATATTTATAGCCATATAATTTATAAAAGTAAGCGAAGTTTCTTTACTGGTTTTAGGTTGATTACTATAGTTGATTAAGTTAAATGATTCTGATATCATAGAACAGTTTGTACTTTGAATCAAATTGTACCAAGTTATCTATATTTAAGGCACCACTTTACATGATATCCGGGCAGATACTAGACAGATATGATAAAAGACTTGACGTTTGTTTGATAGCAACTTTTATAATTTCTATTTGCGGTCTGTTTTTGTAATAATTGTAATTTTTCTAGTCATTGTACAAGCTTCAATGGCACAACATGTGTTAATTCTTTATATGACTATGAAGCTTCTACAAAAACTACTGTACATCACTGGTTTAATGAACTCAATCGTGGCCGTTCTTCGTCCACGGACGAGTCTCATAAAGATCGTTCAAAATCGGTTACACCGCAAGAAATCAGTGCTGTCCGTGAACTGCTAATGCAAGGTCGTCATGTGACATACCATGAGATGGAGGCATTCCTCAGCCTTACTAATATTGCATGGACATTTGATCGAGAAGAAGCTTTGTTTTCGTTGAATCTCGCATAATTTGATGATCGTTCAATCGTATTAATTAGTGTAAGCAAATGCTCAAAGAATAAAATCGCGGTGGTTCAAAGAACATTTTTACGAACATGATAGGTTCGTGCCTCTATGCGTGTGAGTCCAAAAGTAAACTATAATCGACCGTATAGGTCTTCCATGACGAGCTAAAACCACCAAAAGTTGCTCGAGCACGAAGCACTTCGAAGCAAATGGTCGCTTGTTTTGGTAAAACTTGTGTTGAGTGAAATCTAAGGCAATGACTTTTTTTCTAAATTTCGATACTTACCCGTTATTTCAAGGTCGTAGAACATGATTTTGACCTCGGTTTTCTATAATTTTTCTTCAATTTGCGGAAAACAGGGAAAATCACTTTTCATTTTAGGTTCAATTTATTTCACTAAATCGTTAACTTTTCTTTCAATTACAAATTCCACGCTGATCGAAGGCTCTATATTATAAAAAAATTCAAAATATTCACTTTTTTATCGGGAAAATTAGGAAAATTAACAACAAACAAATCATAACAAATAAAAACAAAACGGCATCTTCCATTAAATATTAACGTCCATAGTTCGCGTAAAGATGGCGTGCTTGCCAGATTGCAAACACTATTCCTTTGAATTCATAAATTCTTTACTTACAACAGAGTTTTTATGTTTGTAATGTACGTCGAGGACGATATATCCATACTTTTAGTAGTTAAAAACAGGTCTTGGCGGTTAATAAAATGCTGATAAAGCTTGTAAACTGGAGTACAAGGACACTTCGATTACAACATGGCATCCCTGGTGGGGATCGGTATTCAGGTTCTCCCCACGGAGCCGCTGTTTCTAACGCTGGACTCACGGTACCACTATGGGTTGTTAGTTTCCTTCCCAGGCGTATGTGGCACCACAGACGCCGTACAGTGAGCTTTGAAAATGGTGAATGAGATTTCGTCGAAACGTCAGCTGTCCTACAGTCCTGAGAAAGACTCAGCACACACACGATACCCGAAAACCTTAAATTATATATATATATATATATATATATATATATATATATATATATATATATATATATATATATATATATATATATATATATATAAGTAAAATGCAACATACAATCCAACCATATCCTTTCCGTGTTAGAGGTTGCACAGTTGGAACAAATTGCTAAGGAACACAATTTATCCTATTCCACCACCATCGAGATGAAGGAACCCGTGAAAGCCGTATAAAGATATATACGCCATCCGGCGGGAGGTCGGCGAAGCCGCGTTCAGTATTTGCATGCTTCCTTCCGATCTGTCCTTTGCACAGCCAGGTGCATGTCGGTACCCTGATGAGTCTAGTAGAGACGAAACATGTACCTCTGCCGTACCACTGTGGCGGGGAGGGTAAGTTTTGACTTTCTTGTCGGTATGGTGGTGCTGGTACGCCATTTACTGTTCGCATTTTACTTCATTCATATATATATATATATATATATATATATATATATATATAAAGAATACTCCAAACTAGGGTTATTGGAGATGCAGTCTTTTTTAAATTTGTAGGTCTTGGTAAGGAGAAAAACCCTTTTTTGATTCTGTCAAGCTTTCTAGAGTTTATTTATCTCTTCTTCAGGACATCTCTACAATTACTAATTAAATAGTTAGAGTATTAACCTAACTTCTAATTATTAAGTAACTCACCAATGTGGTTTGAATACGAAACAAGTACACGTTTGAAAAATAGGGGAAAACCCAACATTAACACTTTTTAACTGTATTTAGAGACATATTTTAAAAGAATTGTAAAAATTCGTTGAAATTCTAGAAAATTCGAAAACAGCCAAATATCCTGCTTGACTATTCCACCATTTTATAGTGACACCTGTCATGTGTCAACCGGGAAGTGTCGTGAGGTGATGTAAGTAGTATGAGGAAATACGGATCCATAAACAGTGGTGTAGTGAAGCATGAAATTTAGCAAAAATAGAATATAAAGTTAAGAAATTACTTGTTTGATTTTTTACATAAGATAAGAGAATTTAATTTAAAGAACTATTTTTCTGGAAGTCAGGCCTATCTATACTAATTGACAGTTGGACAGGAAAAGGCTCATTTGGTTTTAGAATAAATTTTAGAGAGAGTAAGTAATTGTTTTCTAGCTATTTTAATACCTGTGTTTTTAAGAATATTCATTAATTTGTCAGTAAGATTTTATATATGGGGTAGTGTGTGGAAAAACTGTTACATTTGAAAGAGTGTTTTCTAGGCTTAAAGACTGAGTATGTAACAGAGACGCTTGAGAAGGTGTTTTAAAGATGTTTTCAGGAATATTGTATTTAGTATTATAAAGAAATTTTTTAACAATGTTGTCAGGATAAGGATTCTCCAATAGCATATCATTAAGTTGGCGTAATGCCTCTGCTCTATTTTGATGCCTACGATGAGATTGATTTTCGATCTCATAGGATGGTACGAATGGTAACTGATGAATCTATTAGAACAGTATGGTTTTCTATACCTTTTAGTGTTTAGAGTGTTTTAATTCGTACGTATAACTAACATATATATATATATATATATATATATATATATATATATATATATATATATATATTTACTATTTAGACGTCAATGTAAAATCAATTTTTTGCTCTTAAATTAAAATCACCAAAAAAGCTTTTCTTGTAGATCTCTCTAATTTTTCGTGCTTCCCTCGTACCAATTTTATTTCGGGCGGGAAGAGTTATGTAAATATCTTTGGTCCATCTCCTTTAAGATATCCATGGAGTCCATCAACCTTGACTTGCCAAGTAATTAAAAATTTAAAATATTTTAACGATCAATTAATTAACCGAAAATACCTTTTATGGTAAAACATTAAGGAAAAAGATAGAACGAGATACATCTCGCCTGTTAACACAAGCGCGTGCCAAACGGTCACTTTGGACAAAATATCACCGTCATAACCTTTTTATGGTACAGTTAAGAATGAAGTGTGAATTGGAAGATTTTTTATTCACTTGCACAATCCGAATAGTGGGTATTGAAGAATATAATATAGAATACACTGGTGAACAAGGTTTCTGTCAATAAGTAATTAGTATTATTTAAGGAGAAACACTATTGTAACCAGCGGCGAGTAGCGGGGGCCCCGGGCTTGGAAGCGCTCACCCAAAAAAATCTTTAGAATCTAATTTAATCAATCTATAATAAACTTGTTACTTTACAATCCATTTAACACAAGGTGTCAATATTTATATATATATATATATATATATATATATATATATATATATATATATATATATATATATATATACATATATATATATATATATATATATATATATATATATATATATATATATATATATATATTGAACAACATAGATACCAGAACACTTCCCTGGAGTAGCTCATTTCTCCATCAGTTTCTTTTACTTTCAAAGATCACAAAAAAGCGCTGATTCTGGAGCAGTAAGTTCACCACTCTCGTTAAATAGTACTCGTTAAGGGTTTTTTAAATTATGCAGAATAGAGCTTTATACATTACTGCATCATTGACTGCTGGGAAAGACCAGAGTGCCAGTTTATATGTTTCTTCGTACTCACAGACTTATCAATTTTTATCAGAACTATATATTATTAAATTTGCGACAGCGAGACATATTTCAATTTCTAATTTGTTTTTCAATTTTTAAGTCGAACAGTGAAGATCCGCATTCTTCTCTTTTAAGTTGTCCCTATAAAGAGAGCGCAACAGATGAGTTATTTAATAAAACAACTTTGCTTGTGGTCATAGCGGCAAATAAAACGACTTTTAGTAACAAAACAAAAAAATTTATTGACGTAGAAAAATAAATATTATGTAAATACCGCACTAAATACACAATAAATAATTGAAATTAAGTTTAAAATATTTTTTAGAACCCGCCAAGGGCAAAAAAAGCAAACACCAACGTTAAAACAAAAAAATAATGTCTTCTGTCTCCTGGTAACAAGTATGTCCTTTGTTCAACTTATTTAATAGAATTTCAGTCATTTAGCGCCAGGTATAAATTTCTACATAGTAGCATATAGAAAATATTAAAACATACTTCCATCTTCCTTCCTCACATAAGCCCCGCTAGATTTTCATTCTCTCAATGTGCCATATCGATAAATGGCATTATCCTATGTTGCTGATGATAGAAAATCCGCTTCTGTTTAACTGTTGCCCTTTTGCCAGACGTTTAGATAGTAATTAATATAGAAAAATAAATATTTCCAGAAAAAATTAAGTAGGGCCAGGGTACTGTAGCACTAGTCTACGAGCTGCCACAGTCTTTAAAAGTGTTAGTTTGGCATCGAGAAAGTAAAACATACCATATATCGAATTGTTTGCTGGTGCTTTAGTATAAGGAGTGAAAACTTTGAGTGTAGAAATTTGAGGTATATAGATAAAAACTATTTACATGAATTAGTAAATTAAAAAACATTTTCCACATAAATACCCAAATAGGAAAGTAACCTGGAAAACTAAATTAATTTTAGATTTCATTGCAATTAAATATAAAATAATAGTACAGAGTGGGAAAAAACAACTTGTTTGTTTGAATTTGGCGCCTTGAAGCGATGGTTACTTCAAGGTGGGTCGGGGTAAGTACATTCAAGAGAGCGCAGAGTAAAGTTGTAGCTCCGCTTGGTTTTGTTAGCATCATGAGCGCGTTCGCTGTCGAGGCATACTTAGCTAACGCTCGCTCAATCATCGCCACGCAATGTACGTTCCGAACCCTTTTCAATATTGCACTCCTTAATAATGTTTCTGGATGGCAGTCGATTATTTCATGAGTAAACAAATTTAGACAAACTGGAGATGTGAAAAAAATGAAACCTGGCCTTCCACAAACAGCAAGATCACCCCAATAGATTGATAAGATAAGGTTTTCTGTTTTGTGATAACCTCAGCTTTCTACCCGCAACCATGCAGCTGCTGTTGCGTTCTGTTGGGCGAATCCTCCATGAAGAACTAAAATTTCATCCCAACAAACTGGCTGTAGTGCAGAAACTTAATGCGTGATTCTGTTGCTCAAGAAAATGCATTCGAAGCGCTTCGTGACATGTCTCACTACCAAGGAAGTTGGAAGGGGTAAAAGGAAGGAGAATACACTAAACTAAATTTGGTTTCTCATGTAACTCTGTACTCTCCTCAATGTGGCTATGCTGCACTTGCGTAGTAGGTCAAGGGACAGGACTGGATTTGAGAAACCTCTTATTTATGTTGTAATATTGAAAAATTACAATTTAAAGTTCAAGTTATAAAACGACAAATGAAATAAACACTACCTTAAAGGAGATTTAAATATAATTCGAAATAAAATCTTATCTTATCTACAATGTTAAAAAGGATCTGGCCATAGGGATTAACTATATGTTACTCTTCCTTTATGTTATTATTTAGTAAAGTGTTTTCCATGCACCTTCTAAACTTTAAAATAATTAATTTCTGATCAAAAAAAAATGAAATGCAAAAAATGATAAAAACTACACACTATCGCAAACAAAACTTTAAATCATCGATCTATTAAAAGATCTTCAGTATAATCTTACATATTGATGTGATACAAAAAACATAGGTACTTACCGAAAATAATGAATTTTCGGGATCGAACCACGCGATTTACAAAACAATACCATACACTGATACATTGTTATAAATTAAAGTCTATACAAAT
The DNA here is from genome assembly GCA_034092305.1 of Diaprepes abbreviatus. Taxonomy (NCBI): domain Eukaryota; kingdom Metazoa; phylum Arthropoda; class Insecta; order Coleoptera; family Curculionidae; genus Diaprepes; species Diaprepes abbreviatus. The sequence continues at coordinate 171,194 of JASJET010000047.1, read as the reverse complement.
GTCTTGACAACATACACAAATATAAATTACGAAATTTAAATAATGATACTGCACCGCATAACAAAGAAAATAAGCGTTGAGGACGATGGCAAACAACCGCATTAAACATAAAGAATACGCCGTGACGCCGATCGTGTCGCAAACCCTGCTCTGGTTTCCCGTTCTCACATTGCTAACTTCATGTAACTAATTTACTACGAAATTTATTTTTGCGCTTGCTGCACATAGCCAGTCCATGTCATTTTATGACATTTATTTTCTGCATGGTGGAACACTTTTTTGGGCATTTAGCCTATTTTTGTAGTTTTCCATCCCCTTCCAATTTCCTTGCTCACTACACACGTGTTTTCTTCAATTATGAGGCTCACTTCCATCTTTAGGGACCTGTAAATAAGCAGAGCATGCGCTATTGGATCCCTGATAACCCCAAACCACTTCGTCAGCGTCCCTTACATTTACAACGTGTAACTGTTTGGTGTGCACTTAGCAAGTTGGAATAATTGGTCCATGGTTTTTTGAAGAAAACGAACGCACAATTTCAGTGACTTCCGACCGTTATTTTCACATGGTTCGGGAGTTTTTCCTACCAACACTCAAAAAGATGGGTGTGGGAGATGTATGGTTCTAGCAGGATGGTACAGGGTGTGTGGAAATCGCTGTTTTGTGGCAACACTTCCCAGGACGCTTCATTTCCTAGAAGAGCGATCTACACTGGCCAGCACAATCACCTGATTTAGCCCCCTGCGATTATTTTTTATGGGGCTATCTAACATTACTTGTTTACAACGATTATCTTAGGACTCTGACTCATCTAAAGAACAACATTCGCCAACATACCCGTCAATATGCTGGGAAGAATTGAACGAAACTACCGAGTTCGATTATCACAGTGTATTAAGAATAATGGACGCCATTTGCCTGATATTATCTTTGAAACATAAAATGTAATTGTTGTACTTGATGCTGTTCAAAGAATTAGATATATATGTCCATTACTTTTTTTTTAAATTGAATTTTTAAAAAAGCAAATTGCTCGGTTCCACCCATTATTTCAACTGTTTCGAAATAGGAATGAGAGCTTCTTAAAACTTATTAACTGCTATTTAATTAGCTCGACTATTCGCCTTTGTTTTTCTACTAACAACATCAAATATTATCGAAGTTAATCGTAAAGAACGTACGACCTTATCTGTCAAACTAAAGAAAAAATTGTACTTTTATTCTAATTCATCTCTTTCTTTGTTTTTGACCTCCGCGCCCATATACCATCAACCAAATCTCATCTGAATACACCGGAAACATTTATCATCTTTTTTACATTCACCAAAAAAACCGGAATGCGAAGTCAAAATCACCTTTTTGGCCTTGATTGTTTTACAGCGTTGTGCTTGGTGCCGTACCCAAACCGGATTTTTTGCTCTTTTTTTGTTGTGAATGAACGACTGTGCGATATGGGAGTACCTGAAGTGGTACTATACTTCTCAATTTGTTGTTACTCGTTAAACAAAAAATATAGCTGGACATTTTTATAGGTATTAAAAATTTTGTGTTTTTAGGCGATTTGTCTACCTGGAAAATTTGAGAAATTAAATTTTATTACTATTATATGTTTAGTTCGGGAAAACCTTTCATGACTCCACAAAATTTTATCATTTTTTTCATATAAATTTAATTAGTCATTTCTGGTTATAATTTTTAAATAAAATTTTTATAAAACAATTGAACCGACTGCTAAAAGTTCGCTAAAAAGCCAAAAATAACAATAATTTTTTATAAAATATTAAAATTTTTGGATTTGGCGCCAAACTAATACCTAACAAAATAGCATTCACATAAAAAGATTAAGAAATACTTTATTTATAATTCTTGTAATAATTTGGCGCCGACTTTAAAAATTGCAATTTCATATAAAAATATATATTATTATTTTTAGCTTTTTACTGCTGTTTTATAAGTTTGACCTAAGTTAGGTTGTTAGAGTGGAAAAAAGTATCCATTTTATCCAAAATTGTAGACCACACTAAACTGCAGGCGCTGATCCAAGGAGGGGCAATTGCTCCCCCTCCCCAAGAGCTTTAGGTTCAGGAAAATATGTATGCTGCTGGCATCTACCCCCTGTCGACAACTTGTTTTTCTTGCGATCGCCTCTCCAAGAGCTTTGAATTCAGGAAAATAGACCCGATTTTGCCTCTTATAGTAAAAATGAGTATACTGCTGGCTTCTCCCTCCCCCCCCTCCCCCGTCGACTACTTGTTTTAAAATAGACTCGACCCTGCCTTTTACTCTAGAAATTGGAATGTTGTTGGTGTCTTCCCCCCATCTAAAACTCGCTTTCGCTTGCCATACTGTACTTTTGTCATATCACCGATCCCCCCCCCCAAAGAGAGTGGTTGAATCCGCCCTTGCTAAACTGAACAACAAAAAATTCTTTGATTCTGAGAATTCTACAAGAAAAAACAAGTGTAAAATAATTACCCGACGAAAAAGGAAAATAAAAACACAACTTACTATGAGATTAATAATTTTATCGTTGACAAATCATTTTAAAAAATCGTAGGGACCATTGTTGTCGAACTTTTCATACAACCCTGCAGGAAATCCATGAGACTCTTCTGCAAACTGGAAGTTTTTCAGATTTTCACCTGTTACGGGGCTCCAACTTGAATTATCAATATTCATTTGTGGTACTTCCTCTCCTTCTTCATTAAAGTTAAAATTTTTTATTTCCCTAATAATATATTCAATAGTAGACCACACTAAACTGAACAACAAAGAATTCTTTGAATTTGAGATTTCTCCAAGAAAAAAACAAGTGTAAAATAATTACCCGACGAAAAAGAAAAACAAAAACACAACTTACTATGAGATTAATGCTTTCATCGTTGACAAATAATTTTAAAAAATCGTAGGGACCATTGTTGTCGAACTCTTCACACAACTCTGTAGGAAATCCATGAAACTCTTCTGCAAACTAAAAGTTTTTCAGATGTTGACCTGTTACAGCACTCCAACTTGAATTATCAATATTTATTTGTGGCACGTCCTCTCCCTCTTCATCAGAGTTAAAATTTTTCATTCCCCTAATAATATTTTCAATAGTAGACCACACTAAACTGAACAAAAAACAATTCTTTGAATTTAAGAATTCTCCAAAAAAAAACGAAAGTAAAATAATTACCCGGCTAAAGAGGAAAACAAAACCACAATTTACAATGAGATTAATGATTTCTTCGTTGAGACTCTTTAGCAAACTAAAAGTTTTTTAGATGTCGACCTGATACAGGACTCCATCTTGAATTATTAATATTTATTTATGGTGCTTCCTCTCCCTCTTCATCGGAGTTAAATATTTTCATTCTCCTAATGATATTTTCAGTGGTAGACCACACTAAACTAAACAACAAAAAATTCTTTGATTCCGAGAATTATCCAAAAAAAAAAAATACCCGACGAAAAAGGAAAACAAAAACACAATTTACTATGAGATTAATGACTTCATCGTTGACAAATAATTTTAAAAAATCGTAGGGACCATTGTTATCGAACTCTTCATATAACTCTGCAGGAAACCCATGAGACCCTTTTGCAAACTGAGAGTTTTTCAGATGTTGACCTGTTACGGGACTTAAATTATCAATATTCATTTGTGGTACTTCCTCTCTCTCTTCATCAGAATTAAAATTTTTCATTCCCTTAATAATATTTTCAATAGTGTTATCAATAAGTTGCATCCATTTCATATTCTCACTAGAGGACGCTGCAGAAAGTGGAGGCTCAAGTAAAATAAAAAGCCTTGTGTTTTCTTCAGCACCGTTATTTTCAAAAGGGGTAAATGATCACGATTCAATTGCGTTAAAATAACACAATTTTTCAATTATTTTCTTCTTTTTCTTGGGTTGTTGAGCCTCATAAGATGTATCTGACTCATCTGCACCCGAATCTGACTTATATTCATCGTTTGAAGCGTTGCTTTCATAAGAATCCGCAGCTGATTCTTCGTCTGTTAAATATTTTTGCATTAACTTTTGCAGATAGGCCTGGTTCTTTTTATACGAGGCCATTTTTACCACCAAAATTTGTTCCAAAAGACATCAAAGTTAGTTGTTTACTGACACGTTCTTCGTGCTTTCCCGCAAATTCAACGGATTTTGGGGATTTACTGTCGGTCACCAGCAATATTTTGACCTTCATCATTATAATAATATTTCACGTTTTCGATGGTGTAAATTTTTCTATATGATGACACATTGGACTCATGAGGCAAATGGGAATAAAGAAAAAGTTGAGGACTGCGTGAGTCCAATGTATTACCATAAAAAAAAACAGGAAAAAAATAATCGAAAACAAGTATTTTAACCACATTATTAACATAATGAAATAAAATAATTTCTTTTGCAAGATCCTCGAAAAAAATTAGTGGCCCATTGGACGATTTTTTTGGATTGTTGGTGGTACAATATATGTTAATATCAAGGAATTCGGACTTGGCAAACCCCTACAATAGTAGCAGTGCTATTTGCGACCGCTCTGTCGGTGTTTTTTATAGAGGTATAGAAATTTTAAATGGAATAAAACAAAGATGAATTTTTTAAATTGACATGAAATTTACTTTATTCGAAAGATAACCTTCTGGCATTATAATTTAAATATGACTTCTGGCATATGACCGCCACGGCTGGCTCGGACGTAGTCTAATCTGGAGGTCCAATTTTCGATGACTTTTTCCAACATTTGTGGCCGTATATCGGCAATAACGCGGCGAATGTTGTCCTCCAAGTGATCAATCGTTTCGGGCTTATCGGCGTAGACTAGCGACTTCACATATCCCCACAGAAAATAGTCTAGCGGCGTTAAGTCGCACGATCTTGGAGGCCAATTCACGGGTCCGAAACGTGAAACTATGCGGTTATCAAACGTTTCATTTCAATAAATCAATTGTGGCACGAGCTGTGTGACATGTTGCGCCGTCTTGTTGAAACCACAGCTCCTGTACATCATGGTTGTTCAATTGATGTAATCATGGCTCTATAGCGGTCACCATTGACTGTAACGTTCTGACCAGCATCGTTTTTAAAGAAGTATGGACCAATGATTCCACCAGCCCATAAAGCACACCAAACAGTCAGTTTTTCTGGATGTAACGGTGTCTCAACATACACTTGAGGATTATCATCACTCCAAATACGGCAGTTTTGTTTATTGACGTATCCATTCAAACAAAAGTGAGCTTCATCGCTATACAAAATTCGCTTATGAAAATCAGGATCAACGGCAATCTTGTTTTGGGCCCATTCACCGAATCTACGCCTTGCTAGGTGATCGTGTGGCTTCAATTCTTGCACGAGTTGGATTTTGTAAGCACGCAAACCAAGATCTTTCCGCAAAATCTTCCATAAAGTGAATGGACACATATCCAATTCCTGTGCACGATGGCGGATAGATTGATTCGGGTCTTCATCTACGCTATGCTCTACAGCAGCAATGACTTCTTCTGTACGCACTGTACGACGTCTCTGTGGATGCGTATTATCATTTAGAGTAAACGTGGTTCGAAAAGTTCCATAGTTAATCGAATTAATTGCTCTGATGGACGATTATGTTGACCGTAAAATGGACGTAGTGCGCGATACGTATTTCGAACAGAACCATGATTTTCAAAATAAATTTGCACAATTTGGAATCGTTGTTCAGGCGTCAGTCTATTCATGTTGAAATGCCAAACCAAACTAAACATAAATCACTTGACATCTGACAAAATGACCGCCAGTTAAAAAAGTGTTGCCAACTTAAAGTTCTATACCTCTATAAAAAAAACACCCTTTATAAAGGAAATACACCTATGACTTCCATACAGCTCAATCATTTGAATAGTAAGTAAATCTGAGATTAATGTATGTTGCTTGAAGGGGTTAAAGAAATCCAAAAATCACTTCTGTGCGAAGGTATTTTAACAAAGAAAATTGAAATTTGTAAACTGATGTTCTTTTTATAAATTATTTTTAATTTTCAGCCTCAAAAAATTAATGAATTTTGAAGAGCGCTTTCATCAAGTTTTTGGCCAACTCTATGTATTGTTAATGGTTTCGATGAAATTCTATTTTAGTTACTATTTATTATATTGATATGAATAAATATCCTAAACAATTTTAAATCAAGGTCGTTAACACCATTAGGTCTCTTCAAGAAAAGAAGATTATCTTTAAACGAAGAATGAAAAAAAACCTGTTGACTGTTTGCGGTAATCCTCGGTCAAAGATTTTTTCGTCGATATTTTTACAAAACATCTGGTTTTGTAGAATTTGTATCTATGGTGTTGTTGCAATGGTTGTTTCTATTTAAGAAGATAGTAAACATTTGAATTTGAATTTTTTAGATTTGTCATTTAGATCTCTAGTTGTAACATTAAGGTCATGTAATTGAATTTTTAAATGTTTCATACATATGTTAGATAATAATAGTTGATTCATGAATATTAAGTATTATTATTGGATAATAGAAAAATTAGACCACGTAAATTTTCATATCAAAAGAATATTCATATACGTAGCATAGCCACGAGTTTTGTGGCAATGCTATGATGATCAATAAGTATTTTACGGAGCACTTTTTATAGGTGCTCACAACTGATTGTTGCTTTTAAAATCTTAATGCTAATATTAGGATCACCTTCATGAAAAATAGCTATATTCAGAGAGTGGCAGTCTGAGTATCACTTAAGAAACTCAGCAATAACTAAAAAAGCTTTCTTACAGTAAAATCATGTTTAAATTTAATGAAATTATAATTTTTTCATTATTCTATTAATACTGATTTACTGTATTCATCAATTATAATACCGTTCTTTTTCAAAAGCCTGGTCCATATCACTAAAAATTTGCGGTGTTCGTCATATTCGACAAAAACTCCTCAACTACACAACTTGGAGAACTCCGAAATTGGGAAAACGTATCCAAACAATTAAAAAATTATTTTTACAGACTACAAGAGCCAAACGGGAAGCTTTATCAGAGACCAAAGAAAAAACGAAAACTTGAGTCGATTGTCTTAAAATTGTCTACGAGGTCATTTCAAAAATGAAAATGCAAGTAAATGTCGACATTTTATAAATTAAGACCTCCAGGAATCTGGATTTGATTCATACACGTGTACTTTAATACAAGTTTTTGTTAGACTAACTAGTACTGTTTGAATATTACTTGAGCTTCTCAAACACCACAACTTAAATATGATTCCACAAGTAGAAATGCACCCTCCTTATAAACTATAGAATATATTGTAGGGTCATCAGTGATTAAAGTGAAAGGTTTCCTAATTTAAAGTGAAGTTATATCAATAATATATAGTAAAAATGGAATAGGGTCCAATACTGAGCCTTATAAAATGCTAGTGACAAAGTTTAAACTATTGGACTGAGGCTCTTTAATTCCCATTGAAATTTCCGCAGTAGTATATCTTGATTCACGCAGTCAAAGGCTTTGGAGGGATCACAAAACATAGCCGCTTTCCCTCACTAAGTGCAAAGCACAGCTTTTCCAAGAATTATAAAATAAAATCATTTGTACCTCTTTGGTCAACACTGGGGGTCAGTTAATAAAATTTTATGAACAAAATGAACCGAAGTATTTTCACACACAAAAAAATACGTTAGAGATCTCCAGGAGGTAAATTCAAAAATCAAAATAACCACTTTCTAATTGGAATAAAGTGAAAGAATAGGCTAAAATATGTCAGGAGCGTAAAGACAAGTAGATGTGGGGTCATATTACATATTCAGCAGGGCTAGAATAGAGATAAAATTAGTAAGAAACAAAAACCCACAGGCTAATAAGAGAAAGAAATAATGTCGAACCTTTAAAACACGAAGCATTCACAAAGAAATTAAACGAAAACAATAACAAGAACAGCGTACGAAATGACTTGTTAAAAAAGAAAAAAAAAACAAAAATGTATTCTGAAATTTACTGGCAGGTAAGAGGAAGGGTTCAGGAAGAAATTGTACAAAAAAGATTATGATGAAGAAAAGGTATTAGAAGGAAAATGCAGATAAAATAAGACAACGGTAAAGAGACTAGAAAGAATGAACAAAAGGAATTACATTAACAAAATATTAAAATATCAGAAAAGGTACCGCAGGAAAATGAACTATAGGTGCAATACGAAACTTGATAAGGAAATCACTAAGAAATACAAAATAAATTTAAAGTAAACAAAAAATAGAGAAAATAATAAGTAGATAAAAAAGTACTTCGAGTAAATATATGCTAAACATGAAATAATACAAAATATAGAAGAAGGAAATTAAATTCTGGAGTTGATTGATAATTTTCCTACTGATGTAACAAAGCCCAATGTCAACCAATCGGTGGAAATGTTACATACATTAGCTAACAAGATATGGAATGACGAAGAGATACCAGATGAGTAGAAAGGCGGCATTAGAATAACAAAAAATTTCGAAAAAATTAGATTTAAACAAGTGTGAGAACTAGTCAGTAATAATACTCTTGTAAGCTACATCTAAGAAACACTCCACCATAGATCATATTTGTACCTTGAGAATTATTTTGGGTAAATATTGGAGAAGGTGGAAACACAATATTCGGATGATTTTTTGCATACCTCCTATTTTTAAGTCTTTGTCAATTTTCGCCGATCTCGCGAAGTTTTTCCAAAAAAAAAACATTTTCCGATTATTAGCTTTAAATTTTGGCCAGTTTTAGTAAAATTTACAAACGCAACACAATATTTAATCATTTTTTAACACAATTTACATAAAAACCACGAAAACATGCGAATTTTCTATAAAAACTAAGAGGACCGTTTTCTTGTCGTTTTATACTGTTTCTAGGCATGCATGGTTGGTTGCATACCATGTAAATCCAAACATGTGATGCGATGTTGCCACGTTGATGTAGATTTTAAACTCTATTAGGATGAAAAACTTGATAGTTCAAATGCAATTAATTGTGGTCATTCCAGTATTGTTGCGTAAAATGTAGGTAAACGTTCAGAATCGGGATGCCAGACATAAACAAATCGTTCGGCAAGCTACGTTGATCTAAAAACGAAAATCATCACTAACCTTAACTAAACTTATCTAGATTCCATGGAAAAACTACGCAAGATCGGCAAAGAAAAACAGTATATTCGTGTTTTACGGTCCGAAAAGAGGAAGTATATAAAAAATCATCGGAAAATTTTTCAAGTTAGTTCAGGTTAGTCTAGTTATGATTTTCGTTTTTAGTTCAACTTAGCTTGTGAACGATTCTACACGATTACCCACGCAACAGTACTGAAATGACCACAATTATTTGCATTTGAGCTACCAAGTTTTCCATCCTAATAGAATTTAAAATCCACGTCAACGTGGCAACATCGCATCAGTGTTTGGATTTAAATCGTATGCAACCAACCATGCTTGCTTAGAAACAGTATAAAACGACAAGACAACGGTTTTCTTATGTTTTATGGAAAATTCGTATTTTTCTGCAGTTATTTATGTAAATTTTGTTGTGTATTTTATTATAAATGCCCAAAATTTTAAGATAGTGATCGGAAAATATAAGTTATATGAGTAAAAATGAATTTTTTTCTTCGGAAAAACCACGCGAGATCGGCAAAAACTGACAACCTAATCGTATTCAATAACCCAAAAATAATAATATGTAAAAACTCATCGGAAAATTAGGAAACTTGTGTGTTTCCACCTTCTCCAAGAATCACCTTACTTTGAAATAGCAAATGACTGGACCAATATGCCAATATCCATCAGGAGTGACCGCTATAATAGTGATAGTAGTGTAATCGCTGCAATGGGAAAAGGCGGTGAAACTTGGTTCTTTTAAGAATTTTTTTTGCTTTGTATTTTGCCTTATTCTAAGGTAAGTGGACAATAAAATATTCACACTTGCTAGGTTTCCATTCTTTTATTATTTCACTGTAAGATTATAGGGAACAGATAGTTCTTGTACTCCCGAAATATTTATCAAAGTTTTCTGCAAGATATTGTAGTGTTAATTCCCAGCAAAAGATTGATGATATTAAAATATATTCTCATAACGGTGTTTCTATTTGTGTTTTACAATTTTGTTAAGAAAATGTATCGGAGAGCATCTCGCTTCGCATTTTTTTAAACCTATTTTATATCGTTTGCTATAAAATCATTGCGTTTCTTCTTCATACTCAGTTTATTTCAAAATACAGATTAACGCCTCCTGTAGTAGTAACTTTATTGTATAAATAAGTTAAACAATTTTATGAATTAAAATCTAAACCTACGATTTTTAAGTGTATATGTAAGATCGAAGGCCATCATGTAAAATCATATTTGTTAATGAAACATCGAGGTGCAACGTAATCAATGGGATAATTTTTTCTTTGTGCAACTTTTAGCGCTTATTAATGAGATTTAAAGTTTGAAACCCACGATTTTTAGCAAATGTGGTGAAATAAGAAGGAGTTTTAGCAATATATTATTTAAAAAAGTAAGGGCTAGAAAAGCGCAGTTATTAGTGATCTACCGATACTGACATAATGGCTAAAAAGATGATTGCACTAGTCAATAAATACAAAAAAAAAATTGCAACTGATGTTATAATGGATGACCCTGGGAGTTTAAAGCATCCCTATTGTGAATTCAACAACAAAAATTTATACATAAGTTCAAAACAATAAAAAAAAAACACGATAACAGGATTTATTCACAAAAATACACATGAAAATACATTTATAGTAAGTCTTTTAGGCTAATGTTAATTGTCTTTTTCTCTCATAAGAAACTAACAATAATCCCCCATCATTGCTGGATTCCATCTGGATTGGTAGCGTTGCTCCATTGTTAATATGTCTTAGTGGAACCTTTCTTCTTGCTCGTCACTAACCCCACTCAAATTTTCTGGAAAAAAATTTAAATGGGAGAGCAAGAGGTATATCTTGAGAGACATGCGACAGCCTATTCTTCAGTATCTTTCAAGTAGTTCTTCGACAAGTTTTTCGTAGTTTTCTACTTTTTTGTTTCCTAAAAACTCCGAAAAATTGTTTTAAGAGAATTCCATGCAGTGAATTCAACATTACTCAATTCAACAGTATTTTTGTTGGAATTAACAAGAGGTATATCCTTTACGTTAGGTCAACCTGGAATATACTGATCTCACGAAAGCCATTCTTTTAATTGGTAATGGCGCTGTGTTGCTCTACTGTTCTAAAGACAAAGAAAACAGAAATACTTCAACAGCTGTTTTCTTTAAATGAAAGAAGCCTTCAATTTTGATGAGCATTGTACAGTCTGAGGTAGAAACGATCCTTGTTGAACCGTATCTACAATATCTTTTCAGGAGTTGGTGTTCCACATTTCCAAGTAGTTGTATGATAGTTTAAAATGATCGTAAGTTAACGGTTACAAAATATAGTTACGAGACATATGTTACTATGCAAGAACTGTATTTTTTCTTACCCATTTTATGAATGAAAGGCCACTTGGATTGCGTAAACTTGTGTTAATTTTAATAATGTTTTATTATTACAAGATATTTTGACTTCTAAATTGATTCCTGACATCATCTATCTTCCAATAATAACCATAGTATTACGTATGATCCGTAATATTTTGGATTTTGCAGAAAAAGATCACTCAGATATGTATTCCAAAAAAAGTAATTAAAATATATATATATATATATATATATATATATATATATATATATATATATATATATATATATATATATATATTTTTAAACTAATGAAATGCTCCAAATATTTAGAAAAAATGATTGTCAAAATTGACTAAAATTTTTTATTAAATTAAATTTGATAAAGGGATTATCAAGTCAGATAACAGACTGTCCCCCAGTTGCTAAAAGAGGCACAAACCTGCAATTACAATTGTTGTTTTCTTATTTTCATATTGATCTTCTGGGATGAAACTATTTTCATAAATCAAACGTCACCCAAAACACTGAAATAAATTTGAAAAGAGATAGATTGCAGTGTCATTTTTAAAAAAAATTAAATTAAGAGATTGTAGAAACTTATTTAGCAAGTATATTCAAAGTGCTAAGAGCACTCGCCGATTTGACATACAAATGACATAAAAATGACATCGATCATATGACATAGGAAGTTTGAAATTTTCCTAGATCAGTAAATTAATGTTATATGCCGTACTAAGCCTATTTAATGTTTTAAAATGGAATAATTATATATATATATATATATATATATATATATATATATATATATATATATATATATATATATATAAATATATATATATATATATATATATATATATATATATATATATATATATAACGGAAAAGGTAAGTTAAAGTCTGGTACTGAAATAGGAGGTGTGACAAATAAGTTCCGGGAATTTTGTCAATTAAAAACAAGCAAATTAAGTTTCGGGCAAAATTTTATTATCGACCTTGACAATAGTCGACCTTCAGAATAGTCTCACTCTACACAACGATTCCAACGTTGGTCCCACGATTGGAAGCACCCTTAGTAGTCCTCCGAAGTTAACCTGTTCAACACCACAGTTACAGCTTCTATGACCTCATGTACGCTACCATGATGCGTTCCCTTGAAGTGCGACTTCATCTTGGGGAATAAAAAAGTCGCAGGGGGCAATATCAAGGCTATAGCGTGGGTGCGGTAACATTGGAATACCTTTTTCGTCATACACTCTTGCACAATGAACGGGGAATGGGCCGTTGCGTTGTCGTGTGCAAGTTCCAGCCACTCTCGGCAGGTTCGCAGCACACACGGAAAACACGTGCCCGCAGCCGCCCCAGGATGCAAACATAGAACTGTCCAATCACTGTCTGGCCGGCAGGAACATATTCACGATGAATGATGCCGCGAATATCGATAAAAACGATCAATATTGCCTTCAATCGCGACTTGGACATCCTCGCTTTCATTGGCAGCTCACCATCCTTTTCCACTCACTGCTAACTTTGTTTACGGGTCTCAGGGTCATACTCAAATATCCAGGTCTCATCTCTAGACTCATTCAACACGTGGCTTGTAATGTGAGTTACTCATTTTCACGGTGCCACTGAAAAAGTTAATTTCGAAAAATACGCATAAAACACAAACCAAACGTGATGTAGAATTTACACTTGAACTGGAACTAAAAAGAAGGTCCCCCCTCTCTAGATAGATTTTGACAAATGACGCAGTGTTGCAGGTTCCTGAGTTATAACTAAATTCCCGGTACTTAATTACCACACTTCGTATACAAGCCATATAAAAACTACTCAGGAGTATCACTATTTCTAAGGTTACCATTTAGAATTTGACTATACTAATTACGTTTTTAAAATAAGAATATGCTTAGCAATTAAAAAGTAAAAATTAGATTCTATGTAAATCCACCTTAACACAAAAGTCCTAAAAATACAAATAAAATAATTGTTAATCTCTCAAATATTCACTCTAAGAGGGCGTTAGTTATTTTTTTGTGAATTTTGCACTTGGTTCCTTACAGCTCCACTGACGAGACCATTTGGTGGGAGAGAGAGGCAGACTGAAATTTCGTGGAAAAATAAACTACCTTTAATGCCAACTTATTATTCTTTTTAGTTGTTCACATTTGAAAATAGTTGTATAGTTTAAATTGATAGTAAAATAACGACAATAAAATATAGTTACGAAACATATGTTACTATGCAAGAACTGTATTTTTTATTGCTCATTTTATGAATGAAAGGCCACATAGATTGCGTAAGCCCATATTAATTTTAGTAGTGTTTTGTTATTATATGATATTTTAACTTCCAATTTAATTTCTGACAAATCACCTACCTTTCAATAATAATTATGGTTTAACATTTATGTTTTGAGTTTTAGGAAAATAGATCATATACAGATATATTTAAAAAAAAATAGTTTAAATAATTTTTGAAAACCAAGGAAAAAAATTGTCAAAATTGAATAAAATTTTGTATCGCTATTTGAAAAACATTGTAGCGACTTCAAAGAGCATATAAAATATTTATATTCCCCACGTACTCCTTCTCTAAAAGATTTTCAAAACGGAGTTTTATGTTTGTTTTTAAAATTTTTAAAATTATCGGTTGAGAAGCTAAGAATGTCAAAACCAAATAGGTTTTTCTTATACTCTACATTTGGCAGTAGCACAAATTTTATCGTTTTACAGATGTGACAGCTTTGGTGATGCTTGTGACATTGAAAGATCTAGTTTTCGTGACCTTGCTTGTTTCGCGACCCGCTTTATTACACTGGGAAAAAATTGAAAAAAAAAATGAAGAGAATACAGCTATATTACTGAAAGTAATTATTAAAATTACAAATTAATACTGAAAGAGAGAGAGGTAATGATTTTAGACATGTCAGCCACAGGAGCTTCTTGGTAAATACTAAAAAATATCTCAAGTAGGCAAAAAGTAATTTCGGCTTTGTAGTGTGAAATAAAACTCATTTTTTTATAAAAAGAATAAACTTTAATCAATTATATATTTTCCATTTTGTTCAATGACCTACCCAATATTTCTCCATTGAAAAAAAAATAAAACTAATACTTCAATTAAAAAAAAAAACGTGCCATATTTCTTTAAATTAAATAAAAAAATACTGATTCCATTCTAGTAACACATACTAGTTATTTTTGTTTTTCTTGTTGTTTATAGGTTTCGAATGGCTTGAACGAACTGTATATAGAATACATTTTTAGTGATAGTAAATGCATTAAGTATTCTTTACAAACATGTGTAACAAAATATTATTAGATACATTCATATTTTATATTTGTTATCATCTGGATAAATATTTTTACACTAAAAAATCAGACGATGCTTGTTTCACTGCCGGAGTACGTGCTAGGAGCTGTGATGGCCACTGCCCATGCTCGCTGGTGTAAAATGATGACAGTGAAGACTCTGTTTCGTGGACCCATTCATAAATTCCGCATATAAAGGGTGTTTTTTATAGAGATATAAAACTTTAAGTTGGCAACACTTTTTTAACTGGCGGCCATTTTGTCAGCTGTCAAATGATTTATGTTTAGTTTGGTTTGGCATTTCAACATGAATAGACTGACGCCTGAACAACGCTTCCAAATTATGCAAATTTATTTTGAAAATCATGGTTCTGTTCGAAATACGTATCGCGCACTACGTCCATTTTACGGTCAAGATAATCGTCCATCAGAGCAACTAATTCGATTAACTATGGAACGTTTTCGCACCACGTTTACTCTAAATGATAATACGCATCCACAGAGACGTCGTACAGTGCGTACAGAAGAAGTCATTGCTGCTGTAGAGCGTAGCGTAGAGGAAGACTCAAATCAGTCTATCCGCCATCGTGCACAGGAATTGGATATGTGTCCATTCACTTTATGGAAGATTTTGCGGAAAGATCTTGGTTTGCGTGCTTACAAAATCCAACTCGTGCAAGAATTGAAGCCACACGATCACCTACCAAGGCGTAGATTCGGTGAATGGGCCCAAAACAAGATTGCCGTTGATCCCAATTTTCATAAGCGAATTTTGTTTAGCGATGAAGCTCACTTTTGTTTGAATGGATACGTCAATAAACAAAACTGCCGTATTTGGAGTGATGATAATCCTCAAGTGTATGTTGAGACATCGTTACATCCAGAAAAACTGACTGTTTGGTGTACTTTATGGACTGGTGGAATCATTGGTCCGTACTTCTTTAAAAACGATGCTGGTCAGAACGTTACAGTCAATGGTGACCGCTATAGAGCCATGATTACTGACTTTTTCGTTCATCAATTGAACAACCATGATGTGCAGGAGCTATGGTTTCAACAAGACGGCGCAACATGTCACACAGCTCGTGCCGCAATTGAATTATTGACGGAAACGTTTGGTAACCGCATAGTTTCACGTTTCAGACCCGTGAATTGGCCTCCAAGATCGTGCGACTTAACGCCGCTAGACTATTTTCTGTGGGGATATGTGAAGTCGCTAGTCTACGCCGATAAGCCCGAAACGATTGATCACTTGGAGGACAACATTCGCCGCGTTATTGCCGATATACGGCCACAAATGTTGGAAAAAGTCATCGAAAATTGGACCTCCAGATTAGACTACGTCCGAGCCAGCCGTGGCGGTCATATGCCAGAAGTCATATTTAAATTATAATGCCAGAAGGTTATCTTTCGAATAAAGTAAATTTCATGTCAATTTAAAAAATTCATCTTTGTTTTATTCCATTTAAAAGTTCTATACCTCTATAAAAAACACCCTTTATATATATATATATATATATATATATATATATATATATATATATATATATATATATATATATATGGATTTGAGCTTTAACCAAAAAAAAATCGAGTCTTGTCAAGTGAGCGTGAGTTTATCAATACAGCCGATAGGTGAATTCCGATAAGGAATAACGCCTTGTTTATGATTACTTCAAAATATTTTTTAAAGCATTTATAGTGATTCTCATAAATTTATAAAATTGAGTATCAATTATTATAAAAGGCTGAAACTGATTGTAAATTTTGACAGAAAATTCGCTACAGTTGTCTCTTATTTTCTCCACTTTTCGACGTGCAATCACGGCAAGTACAGAAAGTGCCTAATGCCATTTTTTAACAAAAATATTTCATATTTGATCATTTCATATAAAAAAAAACAAAAGAATAATAGAAAACGCGGAGAAACGTCACAGTAAAGTTAAGTTTAATTGCTTTTGAGGTAACGCCTTTTGTAACATCAGATTAAGATGAAATAATCTGTGACAGTATTCTTTCTAATCTTGCCCTTTTTCTCAGGGTCGCGAGAAAAGCAAGGTCGCCAAATTCAATTTTAGCGAGAACGCATTTTGTTGCATTTGATTAACTTGAAATAATCAGCCAGCAATAGTTAAACGATGATTTAAATTGATAATAAATTAACCACGATAAAATATATTTACGCAACATTCGTTACTATGCAAGAACTATATTTTTTACTGCTCATTTTGTGAATGAAAGGCCGCTTAGATTGCGTAAACCTGTATTAATTTGAATAATGTTTTATCATTACAAGATATTTCGACTTCTTGTTTAATTTTTGATAAATCACCTACATACATTTTAATAATAATTATGGTATTACTTGCAATTGATTATGTTTTCTATATTAGAGTAACAGATCACACACAGAATAATTATTTCAAAACAGAAGGCTAAATATTTTTCAAATCTAACAAAAGATTTCAAGTTTTAAAAAATAATTTAGAGACATAATTATTGATTAATTGAATAAACATTGTTTGTCAATGCCAATATATTGGAATTACGCTGAGAAATTTTAAAATTCAGTGTTTGCTACATGTATTTCAGTACCTATGTCCTTTTCACCAGTTAACAGCAAAACCTTTACAATTCAACACGCTATATCCAGTAAATCCAGATGAGAGTGGGTCCACACGATAAGAAAAATCTGGGCATAAGCGTAGCCTAATAAGACATATGTTAAATTTGAAACATTGTTATTTGTTAAATTTAAAAGAAGACAAAGATCGAAGATTTCCCGCCTAAATCTGCCTTTTCCAAGGTCATTACGCACAGTAATGTTTAACTTTTCAGCCGACTGCTTTAAATATGGTGAAAACTGTTTATTTTTAATATTTTGTGTGAACATAACCTCTGTTTTTCTTTTCAGAAGTTTGTTGTGTTATTTGTATCTTTGTCTTTTGCGTGTTTTGAGATAATGGATATTTATGAACTATGTTAAATAGTTTTAATTTACTAAAAATGCTTGTTACCGAAGATCATTACTGCTTGGTCCTCAAAAAAAAACAATTCTTGTTAATTTTTTATTAATTTTATAACAGTTGCAATAATACAGTTGTTCGTTATATAAATTAAAGCTTATGAAATAAAGGCCGTTATATATTACTATTTCTATTCAAGGACAATCTCTGATATCGAGACGCTAATCCACAATCATGTCCTTAGCTATGGTTACAAGATCAAATAATGATATTTCCTGACAATATCGCTGACTTTTCAGTAAATATCTGGACATTTTATCTGAATGTTGTATGTGGTATGTTAAGGCAATGAGATTTTTAAAATATGTGCAATCGAAGCACCAAATGCGAATATGGAGCGAGTCTTCTCATTAATGGGAGCCTAGTGGACTAAGGAGAGAAATGGTCTTCTATATTGTTATAAGCTTTGCTTTTCGCTACCACCAATGTTATAACTTTGCTGATTCTGCTTTTGGTTTATCACTGGTTTCGATGAATTCAAATAAATCTTCTAATCTTACTTTTAATATTTTATTAAAATGTTCACTAAATCATGACAATAGTTTTTCTTCTCACTTACTAATTTAATGTCACTATTGTAGTTTTTTGATTTTTAGTTCCTCTCGTCTCTATGTTCATGTCCTAGTTATATTTTATTCTGTATCTAAATTATTATTTTACAGTCTTAGGCATGCTAACAAATATAACTTCTAACTATTTATTTACATGATTACTGAAATGAAAAAGTATGTATTTATGGGACGATCACAATATGAACAAAGCTAATGGTCTCTGTAAAAATTAACGTTTTAGAATTTCGGAGATTAAGGCATGCTTTTGTTTGAATCTATTAGAATATAAATTTACTCAAGATATAACTTCTTCTTAAGAGAGTATTAAATATTAGATATAATTACCTATTAATCCATAAGAGTAACTTAAAAATATTTATATATAGTAATTTAATAACTAATAATTTGTAGTAATAGTTGGTTTACAACAATATCTTTTGTTAAGCTTAAACTCTAGACACAATTTAACTTAAAGAACATATCATGTGAAGAATGTCATGAAATGGTTATAAAAGATCAGCAATTGCCAAATGAAACATCAAGCAATAAAAACTACGAAACCAAGTTTATTAATATACTAAATTAACAGTTCACTCATTTTGTTAACGTTTAATTAATTTATTTTTCCTTACTAGAATGATTAATAAATATTTTTTTATTATTTATATTTTCCTCGTTTAATTTCAAAGAAATACTGACAATTGCATTTTTTCCTGTTTCCCTAACAGGGGGCTAAAATTTCAGGCATATCAGAAAAATTCCCGTCCTCTGGTATCCCTACCCTTAGTAAACTTTATATAAACCTATTATAAACAATTAAAAAGTAAAAATTAACACTGATGGAAATTTAATAACAGAAATCCAGTTAGTATCATATGTAATGTATTCTTCTAAAAACCATATACAATTGTATTTATTAAAACGATTGTTAAAATTACACTGTTATATTGAAATTCTCGTCTTTGAACTCCCTAACAATTCTTTACCAGGTAGAAGTGGTAAACTCTGGAAGTAAAACTTCTTTTAAAGAGTCCCATATTACTGCACAAGTAACCTGAATAATTTCAGAAACACTGTTTACCGACTCGGAACTGTTGCTTTCACATGCTGATTTCATGTGTTAAATATCACAATGTTATTTCCAACCTAGTAATAGCTGTACACATTTCCATATCGTGTTTCCTAATTATTGGCCCAAGAACAGCGAAGAGCTCTTCAAATTCACAAATAGTAACAAGAAAATATTTTTTAAAAATCAGGATCATTTTCTCGCATTTCTTGAATTTAAATATTAGTATGTCCAAGCCCTTCTCTAATATTTTCCTCAAATATAGACTGGACCCAGTAGCGACGACTTTACTGTTTTTTTAATAAAGAAGATATGAATACTCCTCCTTACATTTTGTAACTTTTTTTTCTAGATTAAAATACTGCTTCATTTTAATTTTTAGATAAAATATGAACAAAAATCCTGATAAAAGTTCGATTGAGACAAAAAAAACACACCCCTTTTGACCGCGGGACGAAATATCCCGTGTGGACGATACATTTTTAACTTTAAAGGTCGTAATACGCCTACGCTCAAATTTTTCTTGTCGTGTGGACTCACCCTGACCGATACTGCCACTTTTTACTGTAAAGAATATTTCTTTAAATTTTGTTTTTGAATGGCAATAAATATACCCTGAAAAATTTAGTATCAAATTTGTCAAAGCACCTCCAATCCGTCATTTTGGCCATGCCGTCCTTTGTAAATTAAAATTAAGTAACTATACTAAGCAAGTTTAAAATGTCGTTGTGTATATCGTAGTAAAAGTACCAAAATAAGGCCATCGCGTAGGTTTCATGAATGAAACGAGCAACATGTGGGCAGGAGAGCGCGAAGGGGAGAGGGGACAAGGTGTGTCAGGTTAAAAATAACAGTAATAATTTTAGGCGAATATGCTATAAATTGCATAAATAAAAGTTAATAAGTCTGCTGTACATAAAATCTCTATACGCGTGGGCTAACATGAAATTGCCTAATTCATTCAAGAAAATAAAGCTTTTTTTCTGCGATGATAGGGTAAAAAATGTTGGTTATACATATTTTACAATTTTTGTCAGGATAAATACATTTACAAATATTGAATTAATATTAATAGAAATCTGCTTAAAATTCATTCCAAGGTTTTTCTTTTAATATTTAGTATTATTATTAATATTTATTATTTTCAAAAAAAACTTACAAAACAATTTTTACTTTGTTCGCAGGAAATTTAAAATTTTGCCGCCGTTCATCTGCCATTAATAATTGCCATCATTGTCGATAAAATAGAGAACTATTTTATCAACAGTACGCAAAGTTCATTCACAGATGGTTTTATATTGCTATTCAAAAGCATTGTAGTGACGCTTCTCTGACTTTCTTGTTCTGAATTTTCCACACGGTCATTGAGGGTGAGTCCAGATGACAAGAAATTCTAAGCGTGAGTGTATTACATCTACGGATTTCTTAAAATAAATGGATGACAGATGGTAATGGAGCTGTCAAACGAAAAATGTCCGGAGTATGCTCTGCGCCATTTTGGGTAAAGTGACATTTTGGCACATCAAATTAACCGTCAAAAGTCAAAAAATAGTGTCATTATTATTGTGAAATAATCTTTGTTTTTCCTTGGATTAAATTTATTTTAAATAACTTAATAACCAAGTAATATGCACCAAGCCATCAGTCAAATATTTAGGTGTAAATATAGACCACAAAATTATCTTAAATTGGCACTTTGGAACTGTTAAACAAAAAATGTATACAAACGGCCAAATACCTTAGGAGTCTAATATACAAAGAAAAAGGCATATCAAGAAAAACAACTCATATATACAAAGCAATGTACTGACTTTAATAGGAATACATACCTCCTATATACAGTAATTGCAGGAAGCCAGCACTCATAAAACTTGAAACGGTAAAAACCACTGCTCTATGTAGTATTACTAAAATCCATCGTCCTAGCTATCCACCAATCAATTATTGTATGAATTCACTAAACATCTAGCCGATTATTGCAAGACTTCCTGTCCTGACAAGTAAGTTTGAAAGAAAACCTGAAACTTGACCGGTGATAGAGGAACTGTGTACGACCAGGGGCCGGAACCATAGGCCAGCCCGAAGACCCCCCATTAATGATACTATTCAACCTTTAATATACTTTAGATTTGTAGGGGCTTGAAGACCAAACGTGATATAAAGAAGCTTTTTATTCTGAAGGATCTCGTTTGTTGGCTTGTAGGGTTCAAATTTATATGCCCTAATAAATTATAATCAATAATATTTATTTAGTTGTAGTGTAGTATAGTGTTTAACACAGTCTAAGGAAGTAAAATGTTGCATTTAACATTATTTGAATATAAAATTGAATGTTACTTATTTAAATAAAAGTTTTAAATATCTTACAAATTGTTACTTCTCAAATTTTTTATAAGTTGTGTTGATGAAAACAATTATGATACACTTAACTGTTTCAAAGTAAGATACTCAACCCGTTTGGGGATATAGGGACACAAGTGTTTATGTTAAATCCATAATTAGAACTAGCCGTAGAAAAACAAGTTTTAAACAGCACGCTCATACTATTGAGATATGAACAGAATTTAGTGTAATAATTTTGTATGTCTATAATCTCAAATTTACTTGAAATTTGCGAAACATTCAACTTTCTAAGGAAATTTTAATTAGAAAATACTGAAAATAACGGGGTACTACCTAATTAACATTTCAACTGTTTTTTCAAAAAATAAATCGTTTTGAAGAAACTGTTCGTCAACATATTGCTTTTTTTAAGGACTAGTTATTTTTAACAACCAAAAATATAATAAAAATTTTTAATTTATTTTTACGACCGACCAATAGTATGACGGACGTCCACACATAACAATCAATTGACACAAATTGGATAAGTTGGGTAAGGTTATAAAGTAATATTGTCATTTTATCTCTTTCTACCATTCGTTTCGTTCAACTATTTATGTCGATGAAATTTCGGAAAGGTATGCAAATTGCTTCAAACCTTGTCACTGGGAGGTAAACGACTACGTTTAGTCGTTATCATTTTTCAGTGGCGACAGCGTATTCACTGTTATTATAACTTCACCTTACCCAAAATGGCGCATAGCATGGTCCGGACATTTTCTGTTTATTTGACGATCAGTACATATACTTTATAAGTGCGTGATTACATCGTAATTTAAACATGTAAGGTATATTCTTCTGAGTAATTATCACTTTCAGTTCTGTCACTTGAAGTAATTATGATCACTTCGACCCAATGACAAGTAAATGCATATTCAAAAGAATATGAAGTTATCAGTTTCACTTTGTTCACTTTGATCAGTGAGTATTTACTCAAAAGAATATAGCCGAATTGTCCACACGGGCCATTTTGTTTCGCAGCTGTAAGGGGGGGGGGGGTGTTTTTATCTTAACCTAAATGAAGCACAATAAAATAATAATTGCAGCAGTTTTGTGATCTTCTTCTTGTTTGAAATGGTGTTGCTGCTAGGCAATTACCAAGTGTTGTAATCTTCTAATCTAGAAAAAGAAAGAGAGGAGATTATTGTTATATTCTTTATTTAAAAAAACAGAAACGTCGTCGCTACTGGGTCCGGTCTATATTTGAATGAATTTGAAGAGCTCTTCGCTCTTATTGCGTCAATAACTTGGGAGGAAAAATACGATACGGAAATGCATAGAGCTATTATTGCAAATATGCGATTTAAAGTAGCATTTTACGATTATAAATCACCAAAGGTTATAGTGTTTCGTCCTGGCTAAGGCGATTTCACCGTAGACACCTTCTACGTATTTATTTATTTTTGGATATTATATTTAAACTTAAACCGTGACGGAATCTATAGGTGAGATATTCTATGAGCGGTCTTTTATAGAGCGCTATATCCCCATTACTGAGTTCGAAATTACATTGCGATATTTAACAGATGAAACCAGCATCTCCAATCTACGGTGCGAATTCTGAATCAGCAAACACTGTGGTTCTGAAATTATGCAGGAAACTGGCACAGTAATATGGGATTCTTTAAAAGAATTTGTATTTTCAAAGTTTACCACTTCTATTTGGTTAATGAATTTCTAGGGACTTCGTAGACGTGAATTTCAATATAACACTGTAATTCTAACCATCATTTTAATAATTACAATTGTCTGTAGTTTTTAGAAGAACTTGTTACATATGATACTAACTGGATTTTTGTTATAAAATTTCCATCAATGGTAATTATTACATTTTAACTATTTACAATAGGTGTATATAAAGTTTGCTAAGTGCATGTCTGTGGTTAGCGTTTCGATATCAGAGACTATCGTGGAATAGAAATTTTATTTATATAACGGTCTTGATTACGTAAGATTTAACAAACAACTATATTATTGCAATTGTTACATAATTAATAAAAAAAATGAACAAGAATTGTGTTTTTTTGGGGACAAAGCAGTAATGATTTTACAGTAACAAGCATTTTTAAGAAATTAAAACAATTTAACTATTTCCATTATCTCAAAACTCGCAAAAAAAACTTAAATAAAGCAACAAACTTCTGAAAAAAAATCATAGGTTATGTTCATACAAAATGCTCAAAATAAATAGTTTCTACCATATTTAAAGCAGTTAGCTGAAAATTTTCACATTATTTTGCGTAATGACCTCGGAAAATGCGGATTTAGACAGAAAATCTCCCGTCTTTGTCTTCTTTTAAATTTAATAAATCAAAATGCTTGAAATTTGACATATATTTCTTTTTTACGCGCTGCGGTTTTTTCTCCATTTGGACTCACCCTGAGATAGAAACAAAAAGGGACGCCATATGCTAGGAATAACCGTGTTATTGGATGGAGCTAGTAACAATATGGCAGCTGTAACAGAATCGGATGAGAAGATTGTTGACTTCGCTAACTAATAAATACGATAAGGATTATAAATTTATAAAAGGGGATTTATTAATATGGTAATGGATTTATAATGGCGCCAATTTGATCTTTAATTACACTTATTAGGGGAAGAAAGAAAATAGAATTAAAAAATTCTTTATGTATTTGTTTAAATACATATAAGTATAGTACAGAAAAACTATATTGAAGTTGTCATTTGACAGGATGATTTATTAATATTTAACGGCGTTTTTGTGAGATACAAAAGTTATAAAAAACTCATTTATAAACAACTTAAACCAGAACTAATCTAAGAAATATGGTAAATCTTGGAGAAGGTGGAAACACACAGTTTTCCGAATTTTTCGATGAATTTTTACATGTCTCCTATTTTTAAGGCGTAGAATATGAATATGTTGTCATTTTCCGCCAATATATCGTGGTTTTTCCGCAAAAAAAAAGATTTTCACGCATATAACTTGTATTTTTCCGTTACTACCTGTAAATTTTGAGCACTAAAATAATACAAACACTGCACAATATTCAATCAGTTTTTTAACAAAATTTACATAAAATGCGATTTAAATCCAAACATGTGATGCGATGTTGCCACGTTGACATGGATTTTAAATTCCATTAGGATGGAAAACTTGATAGTTTAAATCCAATTAATTGTGGTTATTTCAATGTTGTTGCGTAAAATGTAGATAAACGTACAGAATCGGGATGCCAAACATAAATAGATCGTTCGGCAAGCTAAAACGAAACTTATAACTAAACTAACCAGAAGAATTTTCCGAATTTTTCGATGATTTTTTACATATCTCCTATTTTCGGGCAGTAGAACACAAATATGTTGTTTTTTTCGCCGATCTTGCGTTGTTTTTCCATGGAATCTAGACAAGTTTAGTTCGGGTTAGTTCAGATCAGTTCAGGTTAGTTTAGTTATGATTTTCGTTTTTAGATCAACGTAGCTTGCCGAACGATCTGTTTATGTTTGGCATCCCGATTCTGCACGTTTCCCCACATTTTACACAACAATACTGGAATGACCACAATTAATTGCATTTGAACTATCAACTTTTCCATCTTAGTGGAATTTAAAATCCACGTCAACGTAGCAACATCGCATCACATGTTTGGATTTAAATCGTATGCAACCAACCATGCATGCCTCGAAACAGTATAAAACGACAAGACAACCGTTTTCTTACGTTTTATGAAAAATTCGCATTTTCTGCGGTTATTTACGTAAATTTTGCTACAAAAATAATTAAATATTGTGTAGTATTTGTGTATTTTACTATGTATGTCCAAAATTTAAAGAAAGTGATCGGAAAAATACAAGTTATATGAGTGAAAATAATTTTTTTTACGGAAAAACCACACGAGATTGAAGTAAAATGACAACATAGTCGTGTTCTACGACCCAAAAATTGTGTGTTTCCACCTTCTCCAAGATTTACCAGAAATATAATTTCTCTTAATTTATCTTTATCCACTCCGTCACTACTGCAACATCTACACCAAGCACAACTAATCATGTTGTTTTTCAAAAAATAACACAACTCTCACAAAATAGTACAAATAAAACACGGAAAACCTCAATTTATGATTCGCAAAACGAATACCACAGAAATGACAAAAAAGTAGGAAGAGTAAGGCGAGCCAGAAACTCTCCTGTCTTAAAGTTCTTGCTATCTCTATCCACACAATATAGGAACAAAAAATAATCAAAGACAAAAAGTTGACATATCATAACTTGCCCTAAAGTTTCTCCAAAAAATTATCTCTTTACAATTACTTAAAAATACAGAAACTATTCATTCAATTGCGGGTCATCTGTATCTCTATTTGCTCCAGCCTTACTTTTACCCTGCTCGATTCAATACGATGCATTTTTTCACCTTTTTTCCCATCTTTCAGACTCAAATGAAGAAGAACTAAAAGAGCCGAAAGCCGATTAAGTTTATAATTTCTCATCAACGTCCAATCTTAACTTAGCAAATGCAAAAGATGTTAACAATTAAATTTTGCTTGTCGTTCTCATCGGTCGAGTTAAAGTGCGTGCTTGCGGGGGGCGAGCTTAATGACGGACTTGTAATAATTATAATTAATGCCAGTTTGTTAAGCACCGCGATGTCGAAAATACAGGTATTATTATCATTTTATTATTAGAGAGATGTTGCATGTTATACCGCATTAAAAACCGAGATAATTTCGACGTTTTTTTTTCCAATTTTATAAATCTCTATGGATAAACCCAAACTCTTATCGAAACCCATTGGAAACGTTCTTTTATCTGTCCTGATTGCCTTAAGTGAAGATGAACAATTAATTTCTATATTTTAGTTTTAAAACGTTCTAAATAATAATTACTTTTGAGGAAAATAATAAATATTCAAAAAAAAACTTCATTTTAGTTTCCAGATCAAAGTGATAGGACTCGACATCTAGCATTCCAATAAGTCAACTAATAATCTGCTCAGTGAAGCACCTATAATACATTATTTCATTAACATAGATGGTTCTGTACAAGAATTATCTGTTTCTGAATTATTTTAGGATTGTAGATTGTAGATTGTGAATGGGTCGTCGAGGTTTTCCTTGTCATTCTACAGCACTTCAATCTATAAGATCTGTCCTGCCCAACCCTAATATAATGTAAACCCGAGATATTTAAACTTGTCACGATCACTATTATTTTTTTAGGGGGTTAATTTTTTTTTTCTACAGGAGTCAAGGTGAGGCCTTCCGGAAATTTAAGTCTCTTGCAGAACAATGCCGTGCATTCGCATAGCAGGTGTTATGTTGCTTCGGCTGTACAGACGCAGGAATGGCTGAGATGGTACCTCAGCGGATAGTGTCTTTGAAAAAGATTTCCAGCAGTTTTTCCCTTTCTTTTGGGAGACTGTCCCCTTTCATATTTCTTTTAATTGCTTGTATCCTTGCACCCATATTAGGGTTACCCTGTTGTTCTTTGTCAGACTTTCGGGCTTATTTACAGTCCGGAAACCCATTGTCCTTAACGTAAAACGTGTCCTTTACTAGAAAGAAAGCATTATGAAGACAGTACTTAATGATAGAAAAAACACCTCGTAAGTAGATTCAAGCAGTAAAATAGGTTTTTAAAATCGCTGGATAAAAAAATCCAAGGTCTATCCAATGAAAATACTTATCTGTTTGAATCAACCAATACAGAAGCTGTTCAAACCAACGTAACACTGCGGATCTCAAGTTGAAAAGCAGCTGGCGAAAACACATAATTTCTCGATAGAAGTCGGTTTCCTTTTTATTTAATTATTATTTTGAAAGTAGAGGTATAGTTGCTTAATAACGTATTAATATTTTTATTTATATTTGTAAAACTGTTGATCAATAGTGCGAATTTGTTTTTTTTCCTCAGATCGATTTTATGCTATCCTTTTCTAATTGCATTATTAAACAAATATAACATGCTAATCTTTACGTCAACTCGAGAGTAAAATAACCGGGTAATAAAGTAAAAGTATAAATTTTTGATTACCTACACTATATTTTTCAATATGTAAACAATATTTACCAATATTTACTAATAAAAATAACTTTTGAGAACATCTTTTTGTTGAAATTAATTACAAACTCAAAAAGTGCCAAGCATCACTTCACCAAGCACTTTTAATTCTGAAGAAAACACCAATCTTACATTTATTTTCAGTGATACTAGTTAAAGTATCATATATGTAATATGTTTCGACTATTCTTGCACAAATTTTAGTAAATAAATTTAGAAAAACTAGTGTTTCGTCGACCATCAGACTCGAGAAAACGACTAATATTCGTTTGACACGTTGCCAGATGTAAAATACTTTCGTGGTTTAAACTGTAAAATTTGTTCATCTCAGTCAATAATACAGTTTACTTTTTGTAATGTTTTATACAGTCTAAGAGAAAAATTAATCGTAACCACCCAAAATTCTTGGTTAGTTCAGGTTTAGCTTGATTTTGGTTATTTTGTAAAACTGAAACTAATCTGAACTAACCTAAGTTGATCTATACTTATACTTTCGTAATATAAATTATGAAATTTATCCATTACAGTTAACAACATAGTTTAATTTTTGTAATGTATATAAAAAGGGTAAAATTAATTTTAACCACCTACAATTTTTGGTCAGTTTCGATTAGTTCAGGTTTAGCTTAGTTTTGATTAGAAAATATGTACCAATATTTCCTAATAAAAATAATTCTTTAGATCCTCTCTTTGTTGAAATTAATTAGAAACTTCGCATTTGTAGTGATTCTTAACACTTAAAAAGACTCAAAGGGATCATGACAAGTAAGAAAACTAAAAACAAAATGAAATATTTGACTGTCAAACGTCAAAAAAGCTGTTCACCCACTGATTATAAGAAACGACCAAACAAACTTATTATTGTTTAAATCTGTTGGCATAATCGAAGGTATAGATATTTTTTGACAAACATATGTGAGCCAAATTAAAAGTTTGTTACTTGTCAGGTATGAAATTAACACATATATACAAGAGAATTCGATTTTTTAGTTAGTATTTAATTCCCGGGTGGGGATTTCCATAAAATCGATTTAGCTGTTCTAACAAAACTTTTAAGCTTTTCCAAATCTATAATCAAATGTTAGCAAACTGAAATCAAAATCGTACGTGTATTACCTCTCTATAGCATAAGCTCAAATGCGTTGGCGGTCACTGGCGCCAACCTCTTTGGACACAACTTTCTTCAAGTCGGACACGCGCGAGTCGCGGTCAACGGTTCCTACTGCGGGGAGATAAATCTTTATCGTCCTTCCTATAATCGCAGGCTGGACCAAACTTATACACGTAGATTAAAATATATTCATAGTGCCTCGATCAAATCTCCAGAATGTTTAGAAATAATTGGTTTCATTAGTTCAAGTTTTCAGTTTTTCATAAATGTAATTTAAAATTTCGAGGTTCTCAAATTTCTACGGAATTTGAAATTTTTATTTTTTATCTTATCAAGTGATAATGACATCATTTGTCTATTTACCATTCCGTTAATATTAAAAATATTGAAGTATTTGAATTCTATGGTTTTATCAAAAATCGACTTAAAGTCATGAAGAGAACCAATCGATTTGACAGACATATGACGCAAAAATTGCATATATATATATATATATATATATATATATATACACAGTTTCTTATTTTTATCGCCTTTTATTGTCCTGTCATAGAGGAAGCTTGCATGCTCCAAGAGGTTTTAATGACCATTACGATTAATAATAATAATAATTTTCAGGTAGTAGAGAACTAGGATCCAATTGCAAGTGCCATCCAGCGACATCATCGAAACTAACACCATTCCGATACGAAGGCGAATATTTCAGGGCGATTCACTTAGCCCATTGTGGTTCTGCCTTGCAATGAACCCACTATCACGCCGTTTGACCTCCACCAGATACGGCTTTGATATTAGAAATAACAACGAAGAGGTAGTCAGAGTAAATCATCTTCTATACATGGATGATCTTAAACTAATGGCTGCTACCAGAAACCAGCTGGAACAAATGCTTAAAATTGTAGAGGAGTTCTCCGAGGATATCGGAATGCAATTTGGACTTGACAAGTGCCGTATTTTGAACATCGTTAAAGGGAAGATACAACCGGGGGGCTTTTGAAATGCAAAACGGTGAAACTATACCTGCAATGGAAGCAGACCAAACATGCAAATATCTAGGTATGAAACAGGCTAAAAGAATTGACCATGGCACTATGAAAGCCGAATTGACAGCCGAATTTGTTGGGAGGGTAAGGCGGGTATTACGAACTAATTTAAATAGTAGAAATTTGTTTAAAGCGCTCAACACGTATGCTTGCTCTGCGCTGAGCTACTCTTTTGGAATGGTAAAATGGAACAGGACGGACATCCAAAACCTGCAAAGAAAAATAAGGACACTCCAAACAAAAGCACAAAAACATCACCCTCGGAGTGCTATTGAACGTACAATGCTTCCAAGACACCAAGGAGGAAGAGGATTGGTGGATATTGGTAAGCAGCTCGACCAACAAATAATAAACTTACGTTCATATTTCCACAGGTTAGCGGACTCTTCCACACTACATCGAGCAATATGCGAGGCAGACGATTCAACGCCGCTACAGTTGAGGGAACAAGATATTACTTCTCACCACCAAACCTGGTTACGGAAGCCACTTCATGGACGGCATCCAAATGAGGTTAATCAGGACAATGTCGACAACTCGGCGTCGAACTACTGGTTGATTTCAGGACAGATGTTTCCGGAAACGGAAGGCTTCTTGTTAGCTATTCAAGACCAGGTTATTCCGATGAAGAACTATCGGAAGTTCATCATTAGAGATCCCTCCATAGAAAATGACCAATGCAGATATAGCTGTCGAACATCGGAGACAATCCAGCACATAACTGGAGGATGCCAAGCGTTTGGCGCAACCGAGTATAAGGAAAGACACGACTCAGCCGCTAAGATACTCCACCAAGAGTTAGCAGAAAAGTTAAACCTATTACACATAGGAAAAGTGCCTTAATGCAAATACAATACGGAGCCTATTCTTGAGAACAACCAGTTCAAGTTATACTGGGACCGAATGGTTCTGACGGATCAGACAATTGCTCATAATAGACCAGATATTATACTAATAGATAAAATTTCTAGGCGAACTACACTAATCGACATTGTTCTACCTAACAACAACAACCTAAGACCAAAATACAACGAGAAGATCGCCAAATACAGAGATCTGGAGGTGCAAATCCGAAGACAATGGAAAAATGAACAGCGTCCAAACGATTCCCATAATACTGTCAACAACTGGAGTAATATCAAAGAACCTCCTGCAGAACATCAAGGGACTGGGCCTTAGTGAGCATCTGTATAAGCCGATGCAGAAAGAAATTCTCCTAGCAACCGCGCGAACCGTCCGAAAGTTCGTAGAAAATACAGCAGACAACGTCACCTAGGTAGGACCCGATAACATGGAAAGGGTTCCCACAGAGCTTCATACTTTTGGTGTCTTTGTATGCCTGGTATGAGTGAATAATCCCTGGAGGGAGTGCGAAGCCGTTTGGCTTGTAAATCAGATAATAATAATAATTTTCAGGTAGTTCTCCAAAAAAATCCAAAATAATACGCTCAGAGACATCTTTTAGTGCTGTTTAGAACTAAAGCAACTATTATCGACAATAATTAAAAATTTGTATGACCTTAAAAATAACCCTTTCGTAAATAAATATTGTAGAATAAAATTAAATATTCCTTAGACTAGAGTTCCTAGTCCAAAAACATATTTCGTTGTGTAATCACAACAGCAAAATAAATGAAATATTTTCATTTTTTAGGATTTCGATTTCGACAACCGTCAAACGTCACTGCAACGATAACCTTACTTTTTTCCCACAACAAACAAAGTTACGTTTCTCTAAAATTTTGCCTAAATTTTTCTTTAAGCGATGGACGACGCTAAAACCGTTTGGTGTGGAAATTTAGCTGATGAAGTGACTGAGGAACTCCTCTACGAATTATTTCTACAAGTAGCACCATTGGAGCGAGTAAAAATTCCAACCGATCGAGAAGGGCGAAAGTCAAATTTTGGTTTTATCACTTTTAAACACGAAGTTTCAGTTCCTTATGCTGTGCAGTTGTTAAATGGAACTAAAATGTTTGAAAAGAATTTAAATGTTAAACCTAGGAAAACTGAAGCTCCACACGAGAAACAAATTCCGATTCAGAGAAGCCTTTCCTATCCTAACGAGGCATATAATCAGAGTAGACACAATCACCACACTAGGTAGGTTCTATATATATATATATATATATATATATATATATATATATATATATATATATATATATATTTCAAAAAACATAATTTTTGTATCAGTTGTATTTACTTTTAATATTTTCTTTTAACAGGTTTGGTGATCCCTCTGAAGTAACTCCACAACATGTGAGCTATGAAGATCTTATGAACCTTGGTAAACTTATGAATGTAAATTATGATTATCAGGAACACTACAGCCACCAGTATGGGAATACCCACGGACATAACGTAGGAAACAGTCACGGAAACAATAGACACGAGTGGGAAAGGAACAGTTACCGAGACAGAGATAAGGATAGAGACAGGAGACAGTATGATAGACCTCGACATGATTATGAGAGAGATAGAGATAGAAGAGATGATTATTCTAATAGCAGAGGTCACAACAAGAAAAACAATAACAGAAACAACCATAATTATGAAAGAAATGGGGGACGAAAGCACCACAGACGTTTTTAGGATACTTTCCGAGCAGAAAACATAATAAATATATGGTTGTATAGCTATATAAATTTTTCTATGATGTTTATAAAAAAAATTGTTTTGTGCTAAAACTTTACTTAAATAATTTAAGTTCAAATAAAATGTTTATTGTTTTTTTTTGCTATTTGTCCATTAATTGTTTTAAAGTTAAATGAAACATTTCAAGAAAACTGTTTTATTAGATGTTTTGAAGACTTCCGCCTCTTTTTCCTATTGGTCACATTTACAGGGGTCAAAGGCCAAATTATGTCCTAAACATTTTCTTGATACCTTTAATTCAAAAAATTAAAAAGTTCTTGCTCTTGTACTTTGAAGCTGAAAAGTTTTACAGCCTTATAAAGCTTTAAAGCAAGATCTTGTAAGAAAGCTGTCAGCTTCAAACGGCATTGAAAAATATTTAATTAATAGTCGTAGGATGGTACAGACATACATTTCGATAGAACACTTCTTTTAAAAATAATGAATCTATTAAAAGTCACGATGTAAACAAACATTTGTGAAAAGAATTTTGATACATCGGAAGAACAACACAACGTAAAATCGAAAGAAATAAATTTTGATATTTTGTTTTTGTTGATGTTTACATACCTAACATTTGAAGTTTTTATTTAGTTTTTTCAATAATTTTTGTGAAATCGATTATTTTAATTCCATGTGTGGTCTTCCAGAAAGTGCACGAAAGAGCCAATTTTTTAAAGTTTTTTCTTGTGCGAAATAAAGTATTTTTGAAGTTACTTTACACCTTACTTACAACTAGAGGTGTTTTTTGTTGATGTAATCTTCCTTTCTGTAATGAAGACTGAAAATCCGGTACAGAAACATTACAAAATCTGTGTAGAATTCTATTATGAGTGAAACAGATGATACGGACGATTTATTACTTATCCCTCCAGACTTTTTTCTAGTGCATTCTGAACCAGAACCCCCCTATTATAGTATTGTAGATAGTCTTATTAAACAGGTAAAAGTAATATTTATTAGTGAAATATTTACGGTTTGATGGAGAATATCGTTAATTTTTAATTGAAACTTTATATCACTTATCTTGTTTTATGTACTAGAATATTTTTGTAGAAATACTCTGTAGGAACTCCATAGCCAAGTTCTAAACATCTAACAAAATTTTCCTTATTGTATTTATGGATGTTGTAAACTATTTTAGGTTTCAAATCTACAAAATCGAATTGAATGTATTGAAACTACCTCAGATGCGAGTCTTGTGGGCAGCAATTTGGATCGTTCATTTGAGGGACTTCAAAGTACAATTATGTTCAACACAAATAATCCTATGGCCAGAAGATATCTCAGTCATGATAACTTATATCATTCTACAAGTGCACAAAGTACCCCTCAGAAACCTATTCACAATAAAATTAGATTAAGGTCGTTGCCTAATAGTCCGAATATAGATAGGGTTAGTCCAAGAAGAAGTAGTGTTAAGTTTGTCAGCTCTCCACAAAGAAATAGTAAGTAATTATAATCTCTATACTATCCATTACCTTCAAAATAAATCGTCTATTCACCATAACAAAAGATCCATCTAAAATTGTTACATGTTCCATGATATATATATCAAAATTTGAGGTGACCAACTTTATTGGTTTGTTTTAACCTAAAATCCTAATATCAATAGATCCTTTAATTTATGGTAGACTTTGCAGATATTTTTAAATAATTGTTTTACAGATGTAAGTAATATCTCTAAGAAGCCAGATGAAAATACAGAAGTTTTACATGAAATAGATACATTTATATCAAATGTTAAAACGATTCAGAGAAATCATGCTGTTAGAAACTTACAGAATGATTTTGAACCTCACAGAAACTTAGTTAATAGTGACTCTAATTCAAATAACCCGATTTTGAGTTCAAGTGCTAAAAGTTGTGATAAAGATATTCAAGAGACAATTGATGAACTAGATAGAAGGTCACAAAAAATTCTAGAAGAAAAAAGGCAGTTACTAAGAGAGAAAACAGCAGATGAACATGATGTAATTCAAGAAAGAGTTTCTAGGGAGAGTACCTGGAGATGTGGTGATAATATTGAGAGTGTACCTAATTATGGCAAGGGTTAGTATTTAGTGATAGATAGATTTAGGAATTTTATTGCAATTTCATATTGCTGCTGAATATTATTTTCTGATATGTTCAGCCTATTATGAGATTCTTTTTCTTGGGAACATAATCATCATCAATATTCATTCAGCTCAATCAATAATTAGTGATTGGATTTTTAGTGATTAATTCATGTATTGGTGACATAGTGAATCATCTTTTTCTAAGATAGTACTGACATTCTGGCAGACACTTTTACCTCCAGAAAATTATATAGTCTAGTGCAGAAATAATCTTCAAATATCTTACCCATTTGGTTTTACACTGATATAGGTCTATATTAGGTAATGTCCTTTTGGTGGCCTTCCATGTTTTTAAAGGTGGAAACTACTTTGCACCGTTTAAACTATGAATAAAACCAACTATTGGAGAAAAAGCTTTTATGATATTGATAATCTGCTATTATATGTATTATCTCAAGTAACAGGTAATTAGGAATATCGTCAGACTCAGACGCTGATTCTCTGTAAACCTTATTCATCACATAATAAACTACTTCTGTTCTTGTCAGCCTCGAGAAGAGATAATAACAGACAATTTCTTAAGGTTTTGGTAAATTTTCTAAGAGACCAATAAATAATCATTAAATATATCTGTTATTTTGGTTTTTTCACCTGTTTAATTTTAAATACATTTTAAGGATTTGTGTGTAATGATATAATTATGTTTATCTTTAATATTCCAACTTTCCTTGCATAGATCATTTACATTCTCTATTTTTTTTATTATTAGAACCTAATTTTTCCTTATCTATTCAGCTGTCTTTTAGTAATCCATATATATATATATATATATATATATATATATATATATATATATATATATATATATATATATATATATATATATATATAATAAATTCCTTTATTGCCAACTAAATCAAATCAAATTTGACAAAGCAACGTCACAAAAGCGAAACAAATCTATGCTAAAAAAAAAAAAATATATATATATATATATATATATATATATATATATATATATATATATATATATATTATATATATATACATATACACAACAGTTACTAAAATAGTAAATAGGTTTTCTAAAATCTAAATTTAAAATCATAAAAACATTTATTCTGTAAGAACTGAGTTGTGGCTTGCTTGAAGCCTAAACTATTTTCAATAGACCTTATTTTTTGTGGTAACAGGCCATAGGCCGAACTATGGGCTGGCACCCTTAGATCCCCTCTACCTCTTGTGACAGTTGACATTTCAGTGCTATAGTGATCACCGTTAACAGCAAAGAGGTCATGATGCTTTTTGACAAACATCACCAAGGACAGAATATATATATATATATATATATATATATATATATATATATATATATATATATATATATATATTGATATACTACAACTTCTTTTGAATCCCCTGTATACTGGAATAGATAATTTAATATATTCAGCGTTTTTTAAGTAATATATTCCATATCGATTGGACATCCCCCTCTATCCAAAAATCGACACAACCCAGAAAATTCGTTTCAGGCTGTTTGGTGCATAAGTTTTCAAAATCTTTGTGGCGAAATTCAAAATGGCGATTGCAATAATGCGACTACCCCAAAAAATTAAATAGTATTATTTATATGTTGTTACCAAACAAATTTTCAGGGCTGCTACTTATGAATTTGAAGAATTGCTCTTAAATGCCTTAGTTTTTTCATCAAGCTTTGGAACCCTAGAGCTTTACGACCTAACCTCTAAAAACCGTATAACACCAATAATCAAGTTTTAAAACTGAAATTTTTTTTAACATAAGTGCCAAAATCGAATATCACCTTCAGCTAAGCAGTTAAAGTCCATAACCCATAACCGAAATTTTGAAGCCCTTGAGTCCTCGAACCTAATCTCAAAAAACCTTGCAACCCCATAAGGTAATCTATTAGTTCTGTGGGTTATGTACTTTTCTGAAGAAACAACCATAATTAAGTGTCAAGGTAGTTTCATAACTTGTTTTGATCATTGATAATTTCATTAGAAACATATTCAACATGTGGTTACCATTTTAGAAACTGATCAATTATTACACCGAGATACTTTACTGGGATTACCTCCCTTATGTTTGTCAATGCTGAAATGTATAAAAGCAATCTGTTAGCCAGGGTGAGAGAGAAAGCCAAGTAATTAGTCTTTGTTAATTTTAAAGCAATGTAAGAGTATCCAGCCACAATTTAGTAATACTTAATCTACTTTCCATTTTGTCTCTTACCCCTTCCCAAGAGTCATCATTTAAGATCATAACAGTGTCATCAGCATACGAGACTATTGAACCATTTATGTCTAAACTCAACAGGCTATTTACATATGTTAAAGACAAGATAGGGCCAAGAACTGCACCCTGTTGCGCTCCTATCTTTACAATTTGCTCAGTGCTAAAACGTTTTTAATTTTCACTTGTTGATGTCTGTTAGAAAGGTAACTTTGGAATAAGCTCCATACAGTTTCTTGCACCCCATAATGCCCAAACACCATAGAATATTCTGTCAAATGCCTTGGTTAGATCGATAAAAATGGCAGCACATTTTTTACCAATATGTTCTTTTTTATTGTTTCTATTAGGTGTCATAAATACATTATACCCACAAAAAGACATCAAAGAACCACCGTTTAAATCAAGTCAAGGTGCACCAAACTACCAAATGACCTCTTCTAGCACTGATTTTACTTCAAACTCTACATTAGACAAATCATCTGATAGTAGTTCAGATTCTACGCAACTGACCGCTTATAACAGATTCAAGAATGAAGATTTGCAAAAAATTAACCATAAATACCAACCGTTTCAAAAAGAAGTCAACATTAATCAGAAATTTAATGATGTATTTAAAGATAGTCAGCAAAGTAATGATCCTTATAAAATTGATCAAGAAAGAAATGAGTTGCTGCATAGTCCTTTACACGATAATGCTCTAAGTATATTGAATATGCATCAGAGATTGTTAGAAAGTAGTAATGTTGGTGCCAAGGATGCTAGAGTGCACAAGAAAAGGTAAGTTAGGTAGTATTTTTGGTTTACATAATGTAATTTATTAAAATACTTATTTATTTATTGCTTGCTTCAATTACTTAACATTAATTTTTTGAGGTACATTTTCAAAATTCAATTTTTTTAATCTTATAAAATTTTAACTAAGTTAAAAACGCAGCAATGAAGACTGTGACACAGTAAAGGTATTCGGGATTAACAATAGATTACATCCATTTTCAGTTTATATCAAAATTAGAGTTCCTTTTTTAGAATCAGTACTTTAAAAGTAAGCTAAAAATGTTGTAGTATTGATTGTGCGATAAACATTGTAATTTTTTACAGAGGAATAAACACACTGAGTGATACTTTGGGACTTCTTAGTTTAGCGGACATTTGGGGATCAGGACATCTGAGTCAAAGTCCCAGCAAAATCAGTCAGAAGCTACAAGAAGAAAAATTAAGGAGGCAGGTACGTTATAACAAACAGCAGTGTGTTTTTTTAATCAAAATTTTGATCCATTTATGAAGGTGATATATTAGTTATTTCTTTGTGTGTATTACTTAAAAAGCAGGTTTTATGTCACTAACAGTTGATTCAGCTAATTTTTTTTAGCACTGTGAACAATTAATTCAGGAACTGCAAAACAAAAATTTAGAGCTTCAACAAAAGCTAGCAGTGGCAGTTAAGGTGGACGAGACAAAAAATAATACAATACAGCAGTTTCGAGAAGCCTTGGAGAAGGTTTCTGCAAGAATGGAAAAACTAAATGAGGAAAAATCGACTTGGGATAAGGAAAATACGAGATTAAAAAGTCAACATTCCATTGAGATTGAAGCTGCTAATCAAGTAACTTTCTTTTCATAAAATTTATCTAATCTACTATTATACATTAGATTTTAGCAATGTAGTCAATAAAAGTCATTCTTTATGCCTATATCTCAAAATGCACATTTTAACTTTTAAAAGACTGAAAACTAGAACAAATTATTTTAAAAACATGATTAACTCCTCTTAAGTAATATTTTTAAAGAACTTCTGCTGTCAAAATGATCGATCCGAATGGGCGTAATAAAAACTTTATTTCTAGAAAATAGCATATTATGAAAAAGAGGCATCCAAAGCATTGAATTTAGCGCATACAAACCAAGAAAAAATCACAAGTCTCGAAAAAAGGTGTTCAGATTTGCAAAAAGAACTAGAAAATATAGAAACGAAATTTATAGAAGTGGAGGAAAATTATAACAAGGAATTCGAGAGAAATAAACAATTGGCTGATATAGTGAGTCACAAAGAGATTGAATTAAAAGAAGTGAGTAAAAAGATTAATTTCTACCAGATATTTTTATTTAACGTCATGGAAAGAAAAACTAACAATATTACTTTTATTTTAGAACAAAAGTGTGTTAAACAATGCCCGAGAGGAAGTGTCACAAAGTCGGAAAGCCGTTGAAATATGTCAAGCTGAATTTACAGCTCTTAAAAATGAGTCTGCCAAGTTGCAGGCAGAATTAAAAGAAGAAAAAAATGTTATTATGAATTTGAGTGAACAAAAAAGGAAACTGTTGAATGATGTACAAACTTATAAAAGTAACGAGGTAAAGAGAAATTTTTTTGCTACTTTTTAATTTTTCGTTTGGTTTTCCGAATTTTAACCTGTTACTTTTTTGGATTGTTCTTACATATTCTGTGCTACAAGAATAGTATAAATAAAGTTCAGATAATCTTCAAAACAATGAGAGAATTGAAAATAGAAAAATTTTAATGTTTTTTGTTATAATTAAAAAATAAATTGTCATTATTGGATTTCAGTTTAGATATTTATAAGCTTAGTATTTAACTTCATTACATACGTTGCACAATTATATTAATAATTTATGATGCCTTTAGAGCGCTTCTCTGTCTCAGAAAGTAAGAGTGTTTCTTCTCATCAAACTTTAGAGGCTCGACGGACACGCATATGATATTACCCGATCGTTCACCAGATTTGGGTCCTATTGATCATGCTCAGAATGCTCTATAAGGTTTATGTCTGCACTTTGACTTTTTCATGTTTTATGAAATCATTCACGTGCTCGTATTTGTGCTGTGGATCATGAACATGTTGAAAAAAATCATCTGAGTGGCACATTTTCTTTGGCATATGGTATCGTTTGGTTTTTTAATATGTCACCAATTAAAGATTCAACTCCATGACAGAAAAAAACATCCTCAAACTGTCACAGTGCCTCTATCATGGTGGGTAGTTGGTACCAAATATCATATCTTTTATTTCTAGTACTTCGAACATATTTCTTAGAATACATCTATAAAGTAAGCAAATAAGTTGAAACTCGATCCCTTTGAGTATTTTTGGTATGTCGATAGTTAAGATATATATTTATTGTTTTGAATAGAGTTATGTGAGACCAGAAAAAGGAAAAATCAAAGCATATCTTTTTAAATGAACTGTATATTTTTAGAAAACACTTAAAGAAGCTTTAGAACAATTAAAATCGAAACTGGAAAATACAAAGGTAGAATTAAGAAACTTTTATCAAGGTCAACTTGAGATTATAGTAGAAAATAAGAGGAAAGAGATGCAGAGTCAGTTGGATGCCGAGCGGCAGCACAATTTAGAAGAGCTAAAGAGGAAAGAGTTGTCTATGGCAAAGACAGCAGCAAATCATATTAAGCAAATATCTGAAAAGTAAATATTTTTCATTCTTATAATATCAGCAAAATATTACGTATAGAGATTTGACCTTCAGAAAAGTTTAAAGTCAAGTTTTTTTAAAAGGGAACCTCATATTTTTATTGCATAAATGGAAAGGACAGAAAATTTTATGTTCAGCCATATAAATATCACTGAGGGACTGGTCAAACGGTATCAGGAGGTATTTTTTTCTATGAATTATAATTTAAAATCATCCAGTAACTCGGAAACTCAAAAGTTCAACCATTTATATATCATTTGGGTTCCCATTCAAAAAAATCTTGATGTTGAAATGACTGGTCATTCTCAAGGTCATTCCTAATATCACTATGAGATGCCTAGGTCATATTCATTTAATTTTATATGTAACATTTTCCTCGAACGCTCTTAGTTTCTAAGTCATCGGCTGATTTTGTGATCCATCGAAAAAAATTAATACCAGATGACTGTTGGCCCCATGATAATTTATAATTGAACATAAAATTTTACGTGCTTTTCTTTTCTACAATTAAAAATGGGGTTCCCATTAAAAAATGAGCTTAAAATTACCTTCAAGGTCAATCTCAAGGTGAAAGTCAAGGTCACTATTGGGTCTCCCTCTTCGAACCCTACAACTTTACTCTGTAATAATTTTCTTAAAAAGCGTTCCAGAAAAAATATTTTTGTGGTATTAATAAATAAAACCCTGTATTTGAAGAATATCTATATTAAAGGATATTCTTCTGAATAACAATTAATGCATGTTTTCAAACCGATTTTAATGTGTTACAGATGTGCCTTGGAAACGAAATTGCTAGAACAAAAACACCAAGAAGAAATTCGCCTATATCAAATGCAGCTATCAAAATATCGAACGGAAATAGACAATCTACACACCAAATTAGCAAATTTGCCTGAAAAAAGGGCTCAGATTGCTAAACAGTTGCAAAAGGTTATGGAAACTCAGTGGACTGAAGCTTTAAAGATGATTAACGCGAGTCCCACTTCATTTACGAGCGACCAACCGGTAAATTTATATTTTTATTAAAAAGAAGTGATTTTTCTTATGTCAGACTATTGACCATTCTTCGCAATTTTAGGCATATGATAACCTAAATTCTTTACAACCA
Source organism: Diaprepes abbreviatus (assembly GCA_034092305.1). Classification (NCBI taxonomy): domain Eukaryota; kingdom Metazoa; phylum Arthropoda; class Insecta; order Coleoptera; family Curculionidae; genus Diaprepes; species Diaprepes abbreviatus. The sequence continues at coordinate 129,727 of JASJET010000047.1, read as the reverse complement.
AGACAACCCTACAGTAAAGTGAGTGAAGTAGTGCGGCAACCAAAAGTCCTTGATAATTTCGAGAGTGTGTCAGATTTCGAGGAGACTCCTGTGTCAAGCAGAGGTGTTAAAAATTCGGAAAGTGAAATACAGAAGTATATTAATATGGTAAGTTTAAGAAGAAACAATTTTAAGGTATATGCTGTGACCATATACAAAATGTCTCATTCTGACTGTATTGTATAGTTTTCTCGAAAATTCATGGGAATATTTACTTACTGTAAAGTGCGAATTAATTATAGGTTATTAATAAAAAAAATAAGCTATGAGAAAAAGCTCCTTAAAAAACCACTCCCTAGAAATTATCTGCAAATTAATTTTTTTGAAATTGTACCTTACATTTCGGTATTTTTTGGAAATTATTGAACTCTTACATATGGCAATATGTTTCAATTTATATGGAGCTTTCACAGAATAAGTTGTAGTTTTAAACTTTCCCTGTACCCTATAAGTTTGAGGTCAACTTAAGCATTAACAGAACTATTTTTTATATAATTCAAAAGTTTTTAGGATAATAGTTATGAAGTACAAAACCTAAGGGCTGGATAATGCAATTCAACTCCGCTTTGCACCTGAAACATCAGAGGTTTTAGGTTAAAACCATATACATATAAAATAAATACTGGTAATGACCCATAAGCACAATGTGAAACAGCAATATTTAAAATCCCAAGTACGTGTGTGTACGACAGACGTACAGTGAGCTTTGGAAATGGTGAAAGAGGTTTCACCGAAACGTCTGCTGCCTTACAGTCCTCAGCACATACACGGGATACTCGACAACCTTCGATTACACATCTCACCTGTGATAATATCCGACATTATACATATACATATGGTTAAAACAGATATAGGCATAGACAAGAAAAATCTTGTCGAAAATTTCCGACCTATGTATATATTAAGAACGAAGGAAGAAGGAAAGGTAACTCCCTGCAAGTTATAGGCCTTTAGCTTTCAGTAGGCCATGCATCGCATGGTGGCGCTGCTAACTGGGGAAACCCAAGGAGATAGGACTTGTGAGGAAACGAATATATGCTCTTCTCTTTTTATCTTCGCCGTGATTTAAAATTCACCTTTGGAAATGAAAATAAAGCGTCGTAGCTTCCTTTTTCACACACCTACCCATTTTTTGTTTTTCACTTCCACTCACTGTTGTTATTGTTTATTCAAATACTATGTTATATGAGCATCACGTGTTCCACGTGAAATGCGCAGATCCCTACTTCGACGCAGCGCACGTGTTCTATCTTGGGGACAGCGAAACTTACAATTCTTCACCCCCTTCACGCGCAGTAATCACTCCTTTTTCATCCTCCCTAGTAAATATTTACATCCAGATTATCTAAGAAGGTTTAAGACTTAAACCCAATCTAATTGCCATGAAGTATAGATCTTCTATATGATATGTCATAATTTATATTAGATATGTCAACAAAAAACGCTTGTATAGGGATATTAAAGATAAGAACCTTGCGATAAAGCCTTGAAATATGTAAGAGAAATACTTGTATCCCGAAAATAAATAAAATTCTCTTTTTTTGCCAGTTCTGCAATTAAAAAAATATATTTTTTATGCTTGTATTTCTAGGGTTTAAAGCCTTGCTAGACTTAATTGTTGCTTTTGTCAGTTTAAACCCTCTCCTGTCAATTTAGAACGATTTTAAAGTTAGACCACGTTAGTTAATTAGGGGGTGTGTCTTACGAGTGCTCGTGTAGCCCTGGAACCGTCAAGTGGTGATCTGGATTGTCGCTAAGTCCGCTCCATGTTTATAAGAAAATGTAAAGTTCTTAGCATTAAAATAAATTTTTTTATTAACATTATTTAAATATCATGAGACGTTAAATAACGTAATAGAATTTTTCGACTCATAAACAGTTGCTTTTATCTAAAACTCCTCGACTTTTTTTTTATAATGTTTGTTCAACAAATAGCTAGAATTCGTAACATTACAACTTCTCTAGATTATTTGCATAACCCGGCAATGTTGCTTATTATTTGCTATTTGCGCTGTATTTTGTTGATTGATTTAATATTGATTTTAATCGATCTTTAGTGCTATTTTATAGATAATGGTTTATCTTTATCAAATAAAGTGAATTAAATCGTTAAAAATATGTAATTTGCGAGAATAAACAAATAAATAAATGTTGGAGTACCAGACTGTTGTGTCGAATAAAACGGTATAGTTTTTTCTTCACGTAATCGTTGCAATTTTAATTATAAACAATTGTATGGTTTGGAATAGGCTTGACGGCCTCTAATAATCTAAAAATCTCTTGGATTGCAACTCGTATATACATATTGTATTTATTGAAAATCTGTAAATTATTGTTTAATTATTATTTATCTTTAGGGTACCGATTTTATAGTTTATGTGGTAAACAAGATTCCCAAAACATTGGAGAAGATTACAACTATCTATACTGTTTTTACACAAGTTATGTAAAAGAAAAATAAAGTGGTGGAAAAAATATATATATTGTGTTTAATTGCGTAAAATATTGTTCTTCCATATAAATGAAAACTAAAAAACCAAAAGAATGTATGCAATGTCTTCAAACTAATTCAACTTATTCGTAATAACCAAAAAATGAGCAAAATTGTTTCAGAATTTTAAAGAAAGACAAAAAATAATAGCATATGAATTAATTAGTAGTTCGTATAAAAGAAAAAGTACCCACTTTCTTTGTTTTTAGCTACTGAAAAGGCCTCCTGGAAATCCTGTTCCAGAATCTCAAGAAGTTAAGAAAACCCAAAGCCATGATAGAGCCACCTGGCATGCGGGTGTGAGTATGTAAAAATCGATTTTTATTATGTAGATATATAGTTTTTTTGGTGGTTTTGGTTGTAATAATAAATTCAAATTTTAACTGGTGCATGCCACTTACATGATCTCAAAGCACATTTTTTTTATAGAGCCAGTAATACATGCAATGTATATTTTAGGACCAAGAAAATCCAAATAGGTCGGAAATTACGAAAGCATCTTCCAAAGAAAGAAGAACTGACAAACCTCCTTGGAAATAATATAGAGATAGTAATCATGCCTTTTTAAGGCTTATTACTTAATAAGTATTTATATTTTGTTAAGTATTATTATTTTGGTTAAATTGCTAGATTCAAAATTGTGGGTGATATTTTACGTACCTTATGAAGAAAGCAATAAAATTGTTTGATATTACATTGGATTATTGTTGTTGTTGTAATGCGATATAAATTTCTTAAATTGTTAAATTAAAGAAACGCTCTAGACCAGTGGTTCCCAACCGGTCGAGTGGGGTAGCTTGAGCCTTTGGGGGGAGTTGCCAGTTATCAATTTTAAAAATCAAAATTAAATTTAAAGCTTAGAAGTACATGATAAATTGTTAATAATTTATTGATGCTTGACAACGCGAAGGATATGCAACGTTATCACTGGACGGCCGGTGCACGCATCTACTTTTGTCTGGCGAAATCCGACTGGGGCAAGCTAGCCGGGTAATTCTCAGCGATCGCGACATTCCATTGCCTCTTGAAGAAACTTGGAAGAGCGAAATTTCAAGACGAACAGCCTGAAGTTCCGCCGAACTTTTGATATATAAGCAACGGGCAGAGACGTAGGAGATAATCTTCAGATATTCGACCAGGGTTGCGAATCTATAAAAGTATAAGGAAAGAGAATGTCATAATAAGGATTTTCCATCTTTGTTGAGTCTGTAGTATACATAAGTATGTTACTGTCCTAAAAGGGATAAGGAAAGGGAATGTCAAAAAATATGCTTACATATTCGGGCCTCAGGGGTTTAAATTTTCGAATTAACAGATACAGATAAATTCTCGCGCTTGGTGTTATCTAATGTTAAATCGTTACTGTGTTCTTTTGGCACTTCAAAGATAACATCCAGGTAGCTGCAAAATTGGCGCCACATCGTTAAGTAATTCTTGCAAACTTTGCCATGTTTGAAGACTTTTACATTAAAACTGAAGAACCGAAATCAAAAATTGTAGATAATATAAGAGAGGAAATTAATAATCACTTTCAAGCCCTTGGATCCGAAATGCAACGTTATTTCCCGGAGTTCTTATAAGAACTCCATGGACATAAGACGGTGCATTAGTATGAAATCTGTTTCATCTATCTTTGGATTTTGCCGACATTCCTGATGAAGTACAAGATGGATTTTTGGAGCTGCGAAAATGACTCTTTTGCGCGTGATATATTTCAGGAAAAATCGTTACCTCAATTTTGGTGCACTTTGCGTCATTCGTATTCTAAAATTTCTGTGCTTTCTTTTCAAATATTAGTGCCTTATGCTTTTCTGCAGATCAAGACTAAGACCAGGAATAAGTTGGTAATGCAGGCGAGAGGGTAAATTTTTGTGAAAAACCCGCCAATCAGGCTGATCTTTGGTATATACTTTAAGCCCTCCTCAGTGTCCCAAATACCCAAAATTCTACATTTTTTATGTCCTCAGGGAAGGGGGGAGGTGAATAGGTGCAAAATTGTTTTTCGATTTTCCCGGCTCCTGTTGAAATTACGACAGAAGTGATAGTACCAGCATAGAGGGCGCTTTGAGCACTAGAACTGTGCCTATCATGGTTTAGTCATAATTGCAACGGTTATTGATTGGAGGTGGAGCAAACTTTTTATTGAAATTGCTCATTTGTAACGTGTTTTTACTATTTTAACCATTCTGTGATCATTTTATGACGTTAATAATGGCTACAATTTTTGGTTGGTATTATTATAACCACTGTTAAATTATGCTAATTCTATAACTTTCGTGAATTTTAATCTACCGTAACACACTATCTTGTGACACTACCTATGTGGCAGAGCTGGACGAAGATAAATATGATTAGTATGTATCAGTTTCAATCAAAGTACTGAGAACTCTGTAAGTTTCAAAAAGCTAATTTTTAATCTTTTCCAGCTTCATCTGACAAATGAGAGTATAATTTAAAGGAAAGTGTCAAGATCCCAAGTTCCCATAAAATTGTAAAAAATTTTACATTTTAAATCGAATTCTCAATAATTTTTACGAAATTCTGCGATAGAGTATAGACTACGGCTTAAACTATTATAAAAAAACTGATTTTCATTGTGATCTAATATTTTTGATTTAACATGGGCAGCGATTAGACCTCTTTACGGCTTTTAAAGAAAAGTCATTTTACGAATTTTGAAACTTTAACACCCCGCATCTTGAAAATTAAGCACCAGAAGGGTTTATTATTTCTACTTGATTTTTCATTGATTTGCGCGGGCTATCAAACCTGTCGAGCGTTGTTGATCGATTATTTGGACACCCTATATATCTATGTATCGATTATAGGTTTTGTTACTGTGGATATATACAAATATATTAAAAAGAAATATACTTTGATATTGTTTTTATTCAATGCAAAAATTGTGTTAACATTAACACAGCAAAAAAACAAAAGAAAAATCTTTTAACAAAATCAATAAAGAGCACCTGACCAAACCAATACTCTTAATTCAATCGAAATTTCTATTTACACTGGTAATCTTACAATTAAAATGAAAAAAAAATGTCTATTAATAATAATCAATATCAAGTGTTATTTTCAACTCTACAAACTATAGAACAGACCTTAAAAAAAGTAAATAATATAAATAGACGAAAAAAATTAAATACATTAAGTGCTATATAAAACTAAAACTTATATTTCGAGTGTGCGCGACCGTAGTATCAAATTAGAAAAGTAGTCACGATTTTTTCCCTCAAACGCTTTTTCACTAACACTGAGCAGTCTTGCAACTAATGGCGATTTTTGGTAGCATATTTACACAAATTTGAAATGAATTTATTTTTGTCAAAATATAGTTTTTAATGTTAATTAATTGGCCTATAAAAATGTTTGCTATATTTTGTAAGATTAAACGGTAAATTGCAAAAGTTTCCTGTTGAAGTTCTTTTACAAAATGGTGTCCTTTTTAACGGGCCAATCAAGGTCTTCTAGAATGAGGAAACTAATTTGCTGGACAATTCGCGCAGCACAGATAAATTATTTTCCTTTAATTCCCTCAAAGAATTGTAGACCAATGTGTTTAAGAATATTTAAATAGACTTGGTTACGATTGAGAATACCTCAAAAGAGTTTTATTTATATTTGTGTAACTTTTGGTTAACTTGGAATTTTAAATCGACATTGCTGTTTAAACTTTGACATTAAAATAGGTCACGTTTGTATCGTACTCAAAAATACCAGAGACTAAACGTAAAGCAGCCTTAAAACTTCATTTTTCAAGTATCAGCATTTCGAAAACTATCAAAACTATAAACGTATAGTATAACTACAAAGTGTGCTCTTTAAAATAGCGATATTGTTATTAACTTTTATTAAAACTGGAGGTCGAAAAGATCTCTAAATTTAGCTAAGACTATAATTTAAGTGTGCTCACCATCAAATTTTGAGAAGTATCAAACCTTTTCATATATTTAGAACCAAGTCACTTCACTTTAACTAGCAGTTTCATGAAATCACACCAAACCAGACTATCTATAATATTGACAAAAATACACCAGAAATAAAAGTAAATATGCACAAGAATCGCCGTATGTGAGATGTAAAAAATCGGTTCACAGAACCAGGCAGTCCGTCGTCTCGTCCGAATCGGGCAGATGACCACCCTGTATATTTTTCACTACTCCGGGAATTGATCACTTACTGGGTTAGGCTACGCAACAAATAAAGAAAAATTAAAAACAAGTCCCTTGATTTCGATATACATATAAATTTTATCGTGAAGGGGGCGCGAGTGAGGACTGGTTACTGGTAGAAGGTTATTTTTATACAACTGTGGTTGATAGAAACGCACATATCTACTATATATTATTAATAGTAATATAATAAACTTGCTTCACGTGATGCTTTACTTTGTAGTAACGATGCATTGTCAAAATGTGAAGCTAGAAACACAAAGCATATAAATAAGTATAGATTTCTACTTATGAGGACATTTTTCTCGAAAACCAAAATTGCAGTAGGCTTTAAATACGTTCAGAAACGTAACACACTCATTACAAATGGATTCTAAAATAAAAACTAGCAGGTTTCTATATGTTTTAAAAGTTATTGTAAAGGCTGCTATACAAAAAAAGGACTAAGCTTTTGTTGTATTGACAAACATAATATCACTAATGACCACTTAGTCCTGTTACTATTACTGTGACCGTTACAGCTTCAAAACTCAATCAAGAACAGTTCAATATCATCACCGAATACTCAGTTTGTACTGCTGAAGTTTCCTCTAATACTTAGAACGAACCCCTATATCAAAGAACAGAACAAAATCACTCATCTTAGCCGTTTTTAACTGTTTAGCAGCCTTGACATAAAATCTAGCTTCTACCAGTACATCTCCACAAGACACCTTCACCTTTCACTCGCTCACACGACCTTTAATCGCCTAGGTCTCGTGACCTAGGCCGCGGTACCGTTGACGAGTGCTTCCTTGGGTTTGTCGGGACGTTCGTTCCGGCGTGAAGATGGAGGTGGCCTGTTGGGGCGATTCTTTTGTCCTCCGTTTCCGCCACCGCCGCCAGCACCATTTTGCTTGGGTAAACCGTTGTTGGTTGGTGGAAGGTCGTTGACGTCGGTGTGGTTGGTCACTAAAACAAGGAATTTTAAAAATTAAAAAAATTACTTACCAACATTATAAATTATCACTTTGGAATATTTTTTTTCGACTGGGCGATTCCGACAGATTGTGTGACAAGAATTAGTGAAAATTATAAAAAATGGGAGCGTTCATTTAAAAAAATATTTTAAAGCATTATTTATTGCGCAACATTTCTGTTACTGTACAGGGTGTTTAAAAAGGTATGGTCCAAAATTTAGAACCATATAAATTGGATCAAAATAAGTTTATGGCTTCATATAATATAACTTTTACCCCATGCTCCCGCTCCCCGTTTACTGAGCTATTAGGTCTTAAAGGTAGTAATTATGTCATGATTTTAACAAATTGTTAGAACAAATTTTTGAAAGTTAGAAAGTTGATATAGGATGTAGCGCTGCTGGTAATGCTAGAGAAACGGCACTATACGCGTAGTGTATTACCGATTATAGAACTTTCAAGAACGTTGACTTGCGAGATACAGCTAGGTTTGTGTATGGCATCCAAGAACTGCGTCTACCATTGAAATGGAAGAAAACATTTTAGACTTGATAATAGATGACCCTAAAATAAGAAAATTAGCTACGTCCCATTATATATCAAAATCATTGGTACAACATAGAGTACTTCAGAAGCAGCTACTCCAACCTTATCACTTTCAAAAAGTCCATGCTCTGATACCACACGATCATTCCGCATTTTTAAATAACTTTCTTGATGAGAATTACTTGGTGATTTAATATTGACAGCGATTTAAACGGATAAAACTATTTGCGATTCCTTCAGGGGGATTTAAATAATTAATGAAAGGAGTAGTTCTACAACATATCTGAAATAACATGTGGTTTATGCACGATGGTGCTCCGCCACATTTTAGTGTTATTGTCAAGGAAATATTTAAGTAACCGATCTCCTAATTAACGGACAGGTCGGGATGGTCCTTTTCCATGATCACCTCGATCCCCTGATCTAAACCCCTTGGATTTTTTGATCAGATTATCTTAAAAATCGTGTTTATAAAACTTCTGTGCAAACTAGAGAATAACTGTTAGAAAAAATTATATTTTCATTTCATTATCATGAAATTTCTACTTTGGTTTATGATTTTTATTGTTTTTATTTGTTGTTGAAATGCAAACATAACGAAATTAATGATTTTTAGGTGGGATTTCCTGGGAACTACTATTTCAGATATAAATATTGCTGTAGACTATTTTTATCAGTATGTAAATTACGCTATTGAATGTTTTGTTCCCAAATTGCGATCAAAGAATCCAAAGTTTCCTAACTGGTTTAGTTCTGAGCTTAAGGAATTGATATTTAATAAAAAGATTGTTCATAAACGATTTAAGACTACTAACTCTAAGACTGATTATGTGTTATTCTCAAACTAAAGGTCTCAATGTAAGATCATATCTAGGTTGAATTATGAAGAATACATTTCTTCCCTGCAAAAGATATTGGGTCGTGATAAGAAAGAGTTTTGGAAGTATGTAAAAATGAAGAAGGGTGGTTACTCTCTTCCGGGTACAATGTCATATAACGATACAACTAGCGACGACCCAAATTCGATAGTGAACTTATTTGCCGATCATTTTTCATCTTCATATATATATGATCACGATCCTGGGGCAGCTTTTAACTTTCATTGTGACTCTTCACCCCCTGATGTTTTTAATAAGATAAACGGACAAGGATAACTTGAGCCCTGGTCCTGATAATATAACAGTGTTGTTTTTAAAATAATGCCAATATATCTTTTCACTTATTTTGAGTAAATTATATAATTTGTCCCTTCAAAGTGGGATTTTTCCTGATGAGTGGAAAAGATATTATGTATACCCTATTTATAAGAATTCAAATAGAGCACATATAGGAAATTATAGGCCAATTTTTAAATATTCCATACTTTCAAAAATATTCGATTCACTTTTAACTGATGAATTAACAACTGTTTTTGGCAAATATATAGTTCCGGAACAACATGGTTTCTGTAAGGGAAAGTCCACAGTTACAAATCTTTTGATTTATGTTGACTTTTTGCTATATGCTTTGGAGGATCGTTGCCAGGTTGATGCTATATATACTGATTTTTCCAAGGCGTTTGACACAGTAAATTATACTTGTCTTTTAAGTAAACTGAAATCTATTGGTATTTAAGATCCGCTCCTTTCGTGGATGCGAAGCTATCTTACGGGGAGAATACAGATTGTACGATATAAGAACTACTTGTCGCGTGAAATTAGGGTACAATCTGGGGTTCCTCAGGATGCGCATTTGACCCCTCTTCTGTTGAACTTGTTTTTGAATGATGTCGTCAAGTTTTTTTCGCCTGGAACGGCACTGTTTTTCGCTGATGATTTAAAATTTTTTAAGTGCATTAGATCTTTGCAGGATTGCATTGATTTGCAGTCCGATTTGGATGCATTTAGTGTATAGTGTACTACTAACGGATTGTACCTTAACATTGGAAAGTGCAAGACAGTGCGGTTCTGTAGAAAGAAGACTTTAATGGAGTACGATTATAAGATTAATGGTGTGCCTGTGGAATTGACCGATTCTATATCTGATGTTGGTGTAATATTGAATAGTCAGTTAACTTTTAAAGAGCATATACATAATATCACTAATAAGGGAATGAAATTCGTGGGGTTTGTTATACGAAATCTATCTGACTTCAACGATATTATTTGTCTTAGCAATGTTTATTGCAGTGTTGTGCGTTCTATATTAGAGTATGCTTCACCAATATGGTCATCTTTCTACAATGTACACAAATTGGAGCTAGAAAGGATGCAGAAGCGCTTTTTACGATTCGTAGCTTATAAATTAGGTGTTCCTAAAGAAAATATCAACTACCCTCATTTACTACTCCAATTAAATTTGAAGCCTCTTGAACATCGCAGGGAATACATTGACTTACTTACTTTGTCTATTTAAAATCGTTAATAGTATAATAAATTCTCCAGAACTACTAATGCATATTGGTTTCAATGTGCCTCAGAGAAGTAGTCGATGGGTTGATGTGTTATCTGTGGATGTTTATAGAACCAACTACTCCACCTATGCACCATTAAATAGAATGTGCATTTTAGCTAATAAGTTATCCCGTAATCACGTTGATCTGGACATTTTTAACATGTCCTTAAATAGTTTCAAAATTTTTTTAAAACAATATCTATAGTACAAATTTTTACTTCTCACTGTTCTACATGTAGTGTTAAATGTGAGCTTACTGTAGTTTAACGGATACTTTGGATTTGTTTGTTTATTGTTTAGTATTTTTTTTTTATCTATTTGGAAGCTTGTTTGTAAGTTGTAAAGTGTTGTAAATTTCTAAATGGTTTGACCGTTAAGAAAACATTTATTTGTTTATTTTTTCCTTTCAATTTATAATTTCTAACTGAAAACTGAATACACCTTTATCGAGAGCCTTCGAGTATCTTTGACTGATTTTAAATGAAATTTAAGTGAAAACTACTAGTCCTATCAAAAGTATAACTTTTTTCGATAGCAATGTCAGGGGATCTCATAATAAGGTTAATATGTCTAATATGGCAACACTAGAATTTTTTTACAGATTTAATTATCCGAACCCTGCATCTTTGATGGTTTCTTGGCATTTTTATAACAGATAATGCAAGACAATTGTTAGTTATAACATTTTTTTTCGATTTGCATTTATTACCTTTGAGGGCTAATAGCTTGGCAAACGGGGAACATAGGATAAAAAGTTATATAAAGTTGTGACCTTATTTTGATCCAGTTTACATGATTCCAAACTTTGCACCATACGGAGGCATAACGTCTCCCAAATTTTAATAAACTAAGCATCACCAATTCTGTCATGAAAGAAGAGAAATATACACGTTTCCTGTGGATAATACAATTTTTAACCAAAAACTTAAAATGTGTTGAATTACTTTATAAAAACCAAAAAAAAAAAAAGAAAATAAAAAAAAACTCTAACACAGTGATATCACTAAAAAGTCACTTCTCAACCCATGTCGATCCCATACCCTTATATCCATACCTGTGTTTCTCATATTGTTGTTTCGTGTATCTAAATCGCCTCGTCTTGGGCCATCTCTCTGGTCTCTGGGATCCCTTCGTGGCCCTCCTCTTCCTCCCCTTCTTCTGCCTCGGCCGCCTCTGCCACCGCCCCCACCGCCTTCTGACCAAGTGCCGCCTTCTTGACTAGAGACCGACTCTGCGATTGGACGAAAGCTCGTTAAAATTCGGTTGAAGTAAAATGGCATACAGTAGTAAAAATTTCCGAATTTACACCATTTTATAACGTTTGTACCCCAGTCAAACAAATTTTATGTGTATATTTATAAACGAGTAGATGCAGAATTCGTGGGTCATCTAGTATAATAACTTCGATTTTGTGATCAAAGGGCCGTCAAGAGAGTGAATGATTCTGTCTGTGCGCGTTGAAAATTATTAAAAAATATATAAAAGGTGTTTTGTTTAGAAACTTTACACTTCAACTCTCATTTATCATGTGATTATGATATTTTATTCCTTTTCTTCCTTACAGTACTTAAAAGTACTGTAGTTAATAACGGCATCCATCGAAGATACGATCAATCTAATCTAAAAGACAAGGAAATTGTAGCTTGATAACCTACCCCACTCACCTCTGTCGGCACTAGAAACATCTTGGCTATCTAATACCGTTTCTTCTTCATCGTGGTTTCTACGCCTATCATCGCCCCTCCTTGAGTCTCCTCTCCGTCCACGTCCGCTTCCTCTGGGACCATCGTATCGATTACCACTATATGGCCTTCTCTCTGAAACTCGTTCGTCTACTGTATCTGGTGTCTGATGTCGTGAACCTAAAAAGGTAAAAACATACACTTACAAAAATAGTTTTAAAAGTAAATCCACTAAAATACTCCAGCACTTGCGTTTTTAATATAACGGTGTCAAACTTGTAGGTCTAATTTTGACCAAAAAATTGTTCAGGACCTTGGAGTGCCTCTTAGATAAGAAACATTATCACTTCCTCACTCTCTTTATTTAAGTCTGAGGCACATTCAAAACATAGTTCATTGCACAACAGCACTAAACGAGAAGCCGAGTAAGCGATAATTGCCAAACAAGGTCACCTATATTAGCGCAAATTATATTGTTCTCTATCGAAAATTGCACACACTGCCAGAGTCAAATAAAATCTGCATTTTTGTTGTACGCTCGGTCTAACTTATCTTCCGAACAAATACAGATATAGATACAGGAGAGAACTGAACCAATTAAAATTATACAGGTTGGTTGAAAAGGTTTGAAAGTGACATTTATTAACCAGTACAGGAATCAAAATTTATACGCCATTTTAATATTTCATCTTCTATATGAACACGCACAAAAGTTTATTTCTGTCAATTCATTCTTTGTTTACAAGCCATTTAAAGTTGACGTGTCAGTGAATTTTTATACAATGGATAAAACCGAATATCGTGCAGTAATAAAATTTTTTGTTTTGGAAGATTTATCAGCAACAGAAATTAATATAAAAATGGTGAAAGTGTTAACAGAATCTGCTCCTTCATTTCCAACTGTGCATCGATGGGTTTTAGAGTTTAAACGTGGTCGTACAAGCGCTGAAGATGAACCACGCAATGGACGTCCAAAAAGTGCAACACCACCAGAAATCATTGAGCAAGTTATGATGTTGTTTGTAAAGATCCAAGTGCGACTAAGTGTGAAATTGCTGATACCATAGGCATCTCGGACGAACGAGTACTCTATATTTTACACGAAAAATTACGTATGGAAAAGCTATTCGGAAAGATAGTGCCGCATTTGTTAACAATTCAACATAAACTGAATCGAAAACAAATTTGTAAGCGTTATTTGGAGCGTTTTAAGCAAAATAAAACCGATTTTGTGCGTCGTTTTGTAACTGGGATTTACCATCATGATCCTAAACTGAAACAAGAACGTTTACAATGGACTGAAGCTGGTTGTTTAGCTTTAAAACAGGTCGAGTCACAACGATCGGCAAAAAAGGTTATGGCATCAGTTCTTTGGGATTTAAGAGGGATTTTTTGTTGATTGATTATTTTGAAAAAGGTAAAACAATTAACTCTGAGTATTTTTGCAACTTTTTGGACCAGTTGGATAAAAAAGTTCGTGAAAAGACCCGGTTTACAGAAGAAAAAAATCATTTTTCATCAAGACAATGCACGCCCTCACACAAGTGGCTCGACGATGGCTAAATTGAAAGAATTAAAGTACGAATTGCTTGAACACCCACCTTATTGACCAGATTTGGCTCCCTCCGACTACTACCTCTTCAGGAATTTGAAACAATTTCTTCTTGGAAAGCGTTTTTCGTCAAATGAAGAAGCTACTGCAGCCGTGAAACATTATTTTGCAGAGCTTCCGGAAAATCATTACAAAGATGGTATAAAATTATTGGAGGATCGTTGGAATAAGTGTGTTGAAGTTGAGGGAGATTATATCGAATAAAAAAACTAATTTCATTAAAAAATTCACATTCTTTCATTTTCGCTTTCAAAACTTTTCAACCTGTATTAGTTTTTATTATTTTGGCAGCACTAAAATAACAAGTTTTATTCGAGTTCATAATACTGAAACGAATATACTCAGTAACAAAGAAAATAAATATGTTTTAGGGTTTACTCAAATTACCCCGCCCCCTCATCTTGTCAGAAGGGGTGTTGAGATTCAGCACATACAGTCATTACCATAGTTTAAATTCAACAAGTGATAGTCTCAAACCCAAGCTACATTTTTTTTAGTCCGACAAACACTCAAAGTTAACTGCGGGAATCGAACTCAATCCGCTTCAGTGACGGAGAGATCGCTCGATCACTACACCAATGCTACCCCCGTGGTGTATTCTGTGCTATTAATCCCTATATAGTGCGGAGAATAAGTAGGCGAACAAATTTTAGGTAACTTTGTGAATTTGTAGACTACGAGAAACTCGAATTCCTTGCTGTGTTATTGAGGAGAAGATGCACAGAATGAAGGCTGTGAACGTAGAGTTAGGTATTCCCACGAAATGTCACCATTTTTCATTTTTTGAAATGTACACGCCCTGGACGGCGCACAATCCGGGGCACTCTATATGCGACCAATGACTGCAGAGCAATGGACTTAAATTTTTAGTCATAATATCAGCTCATTTTAAGATATTAAAGGCCTCTTATACCATCCGATATTCAGGGATCCTAAATGGGTTAAGCACTGAATTCAGTGGGGTGTAATAGCATTTAGGGCAGTAAGAGACCTAATTAGAACGACCGGGCGACGTCGATATCCCTCACTAAATTAGTGCACTAATTAAAAAATTATTTAGTGCGGTCTGATAGTATTTAGGATACTTGGTCGATGTACGGCAAGCGACCCGAGTTCAAGTATCGTTGTCCTGGTGGTTGGTGATGCGCGAAAATGGTAAAGAAATGAAAGTTTTGTTTATTAAATGTTCTCGGTTTTTAAAAAATATGCCATACTTATGGAATTAAAATTATATAGATTATTTGAACAAAAAATATTAGATAAGATGGTTTTAAAGTATTGTTCGCACAGCACTACCTTTTATTTTCATAAAACTACCCACTACAGCTAGGACAAGGCCTATTTTTACGTGCTTTGAAAGCGCGACTAGTGGTAAGTACATACATATGATTTAGGATCCTGAATAGGAACGGTGTAATTAGCGCGCTCTAAATTACTCTCACTCCTACATCCTAGTTAGGAATTCTTAATATCATCTGTTTTATTACCTCGTTTAGGACTACAAAAGGTTGATTGAAATTTCTAATATAACTTTACCCAGTTATTATATAGATTGCTTCGATCGAGTTAAAATAATACTAGAATTTAATTGCAGTTTTCTATAAAAATACATAATCAAAATTCCAAAGTCTTCTTAATGAAGTACCATATATATTTTTAATAAAAACAAACAACACGCACAAAAAAGCAATATACTTACATCATAAAAGTTAAATTTATTTTTTCTAAGAAAGTGGGAACACGGACATCATTTGATTGACAAACGCTGGCGTTGGTCCAGTTTTCTTTTCTTAAATTCGATTTTCCAGTTTAAGTCCGATCCGATCAGTAAAAATGTTAGCACGTAAATAAATTGCGACACGTTTTTATGAATTAAAAACATTTTTAATTTGACAAGTTTAATTTAATTTTTGGTGATCTTTTTTAAGAACGCAAACTCTTTCTTGTGAAACATCTATTAAAAACTTAGACATATAATGCTCAGCACGCGTTATACGGAAGAGAGAGAAGATAAATACGGAGTGACGCTCTCTCTCTCTCTCTCACCGAATCGTGATTGGCCGGCGCGCTTTCTCTTTCACCCTCTCTTTGACGTGTATCGCGCGCACTGTCTCCAATAGTGTATACTCGAAGATTAAAAACAAACCTATCCTGAGGCATATACTACCTTTTTTACAGTAATCATGACATTCATCAAAACATTTGGCAATTTGTAAATTATACACAAAAATTTTCGGGCCTCCGTTTCGTGCACTCTCCGACATTTTCTTACAAAGCGTTTCATCAAAAAATCCAAAAATATATACCAAAGTATATGAAAAAAGTGATATAGTACCTATATGATAAAAAAAAAACCTTTTCCCATAAAATTTTAAAGGGAAGTCATTGTAACACACGCTGGTTATAGTCTAGCCAGGTTTTAATACGAAAACATCCAATCAAATAAATATAGCAAAAAAGGAAAACAGAGGGTGTTAGATCAACATTGGAAATGTGGCGACCCTTCAAAGCTTTTCGCAAAGAGCAAACGCATATATCTTGTTAAAAATCCATACAGGCAACATGCAAAACACACTTATATTTTCAAATCCAATATTCCCAAATACAAAATAAAAATAAAACACTTAAAAAAAAAAACTTTCCTTGAAAGGGTACCCCATGTCCAATGCCTAGCTAATCTAAAACAACAACAATAAAACAACGTTCGGTTCGTTTTTATAATCAATTTATATTTCTAAAAAAAGTCTTTCACAATTAAAGTACGACACATTTGTGAGCCAGTCTTGAGCCAATTCTTACGAATTTTTTGGCAAAGGTCGCCGTTATTTTTGTGTTGCTTTACTTTAGATAGGACATTCTCGAAATACATGTATATTATTCTTATGGCAAGGGCGTATTGGGGTAAAATAAAGAATTATTCTTCGATCATTTGGAACTATCTATCAGACAAACGCGGATTGTAGCTCTACTTTTGAAGACGTCACTTAGTCAAGACCGAAAATGAACGTTGACAAAATTTTATAAATTGTTAGCTCGGAGTTAATCTTTTTTAAGTAACATTTTAGAAACAAATTATTAATGTGGATTTAAAGTCATCTTGGAAAGTCGAAGTCAAACTAGCAAAGACATTCCACTTGGTAATTGTCCACAAAGTTATTTTCGGGGATGTTTGTTCAATGGGAAGTTGGGATTCAACTTTATTTTAGTACACTTGCCAGACCGTGATATATTTGTATATGACCTAAAAGCCGGCAAACACAAAATTTTAGTGGTGGATTTTACATCTTAGGATTTCAGAAAATTCATATTGTAATTTTTTGTACTTGAACTGAAGTCAGCACGAGTCAGTTAAAGCTGCCATATTAATGATTTCGATTTTGTAGAGAATTATTGTGACTTTAAATCTTTTTATTCAGTAAGTAGAAGGCTGTTGTATCGTTAGAAATTGTAAAAATATAATTCGTTATAATTAACTAGGTAGCTGTACTGTCTGTATTAGTGACATTTTGTTTATTACAAAGGGAGTTAAATGCATACGCTTTTGTTTTCAATGTTTAGCGTTTATAAAGTAAAAGATAATACTAAAATGCAAAAATGTTGTGCATAGTACAGCTCCGAACTAGCAAAGTATCGAAGTTTTTATTTTATTGACTTATTACTGACATAATTTAAGCCCAGATACAGAAATATTTGAATTTTCACTTGCTATAGTAAACCTCATCCGAGTAATATTTACAATTTTCTTAATTTTCCACCCAAAATCATAATTAATGATTGGATATCCCCAACTCAAATATAGAAGTTTCCGTTCCCTCATATAATAATTTTTATTACCTACCACACATTTTTCATTAGGAAATCCTTAATTTAACTATATGTCAATAATAAACAAAGAGGTTGTCACCGATCTAAAAAAAAGTGATCGAGTCTAAGTAATGTCGAAAACCAATTACTTTAAAACCCATACGCACGATCGAAAAAAAAAAGCTAAAAATATTCGAGAATGCCCTCTATAATTGTAGTTTAGCAAACTCACCACCAGCATATCCCAAAGGCTACCTCGAGGTTAGGTTTACTGGAAGTTATGTCGAACAATTCGAATACAAAATTTTGCTATCTAAAAATTAAACTTGATCTGTATCAAAATGATTATTAATGTAACATCTTATTGAAATAGATATTATGTCAAAAATATATTTTAAGCAGGCACCATTTCTTTAGATTGCATATTATGTTCAAAATTCTTGAGTTCCTTTTTTTAGATAACAAACTTTTATTTTTTCCTAACCTCTCGCCTAGGTGGCGCTGGGGATTTACCTAGTGTGTGTATTGACATGGCCTGGTTACGTACCCTTCCAGCAAAGTTTTTTTTTTTTGTATTTTACTCTTATTTAATTGAGAGATATTTAGAAGCCTCTTGGGGGTTTTACTAACTTTTATTAGAAAACGTCGCGCCGTAACAGCAAAGAACGTTCCTGATCGTCGTAAAAGTATATTTAAATGGAAATTAAAATTACTCAAAGTAATATTAAATAATTCCTATTGTTGATTTAAATCTTTAAACTATTCAACCAAGAGAAATTCTGATAGAATACAATGGCGTCACTCCCCATATGAGACACGCTTATTCCTATCAAGTTGTACAAATAAAAGTAGAAAATTTGAGAAATTTTGCTGTTAGAACGCGACTAACCTAAATATTTGACATTATAGATATGAGGCGATGCAGATATAAGCAAGAAAACATAAAAAATGGCCCGTTTCATTTAAAATAAAACTACAAAATACATTTTCATCTTCTTTTACGACTTGAAAATATACTTGGATAAAAACTATCTCATAAACACCGTTTTTCCAAGCATCACTTGTAAATCTAATACATAAAAGTTGAAGAAAACCCTTCGAACTAATCTTCTCGGCCCTACATAAATAGCTAACATCTGCATCGACCTGTACAAAAAGCCTTGAAAGTCGACATGATTCCTTTAATATTTTTGTGCTGCTTGTGGTAAATATAACGAAATTTAATAAAAGTGCTTTCATTCGCTTGGGAAAAAGGAAAATTTGTTGTTACATTGTATGTTGGAGACATACAGATTTTCTCAACAAAATGGTCAATTGTTAAGTAACATACTTCAACATTTTATCAATGGGCAAAGTTTGATTACATTTCGGCAGCCGACGACAATGCAACATAGTCCAATCCATGTAGATATCGTATGAGGACAGTAATCGTTAAAATAATTCCATTCTTCAACTTAAAAAAAATTAATATTCCCAAACAATTTAATGATATGTTATGTACGGCAATACCGCTTCTACTAGAATTTGTCACTGTCGTATGTACATTTTTTAGTAAGTTTATTCCTTGTCTGGTAGTAATTTTTTTAGTGTTTTCATGATATTTTGAATTTGAACATTATATCCAAATCTGACGTTCCACAGATAAATGGTTAGTTATTCATAAATAATATGCTGTAAAGTGTTCCCCCCCACGTCTCCCTCGCCCAAAAACTTGTTAGCCTTAGGCAGAATTCTATTTATTAATGAGTGGCAAGGTCCATCGATAAAATGTCACTTGTTAAAATACCTATAAAAATCCTATGAAATAACATCCAATTCTGCAAAGTATTCATACAGGACATTCACATTTAAAAAATAAAAATAAATTAAATGGAATGTTGTTATCATGGTTTCATACCTAGAAAATGATGGTGACGATACACGGAAGTCTTAAGATTTCAAAAATGGGAGAGAAAAGTCAAACTTCATTAAAAAGATAATACGTTGCTAAAGATGGTGGGCTGTTGCAAGTATAAGAATCGATACGTAGAGAGATATAACAGTAAAACACTAACAGTAACAACTTTTTGTTATTAGAAGTGAGAAAATTAAAGAAAGTCTATCTCTTAATATGATTACTTGCTTCCTCTTCAAGGGTCGACTAATATTTTCTTTCGGTATCTAAATTTTCCTTTTGGACAGCATATTTACTGATCTGAGTTCACGTTACCTATTTTAACATTATCGTTACAACGGAAACTAGCCTTTCAAATACCGCTTAACAATAATTTTCTTACTAAATTTCACTATAATACCGACTGCAGCAACTAAGTAAAATAGTATATTTTTATTTATATGCTACACTTAATACAGCAAGTAAATTAAGGATAAGAAAAACAAAGGTAATAAAAATTAAGTCAGCACTAAGCCAAACTTTTTAAGTCATTCTTATACATAGATAAGTAATAGGGATAAATTGCTAAGATATTTTCATAACAAGATGAGTAATAAAAACACAAAGTAAAAATTTTGTAAAGTTTACACAAGAAAAGTATAAAATTCGGGTGACTCATGAATTGCTAGGTATTATTATTTTTTTTAAATATTAGGGGCAAGAAACAATGGCATAAAATAATTTTTTGGGTGAAGTACCTGTCATCAATTATGTATACAAATGACCGCTGACTTTCATACTCTTATAGGCTGTAAAACGGGAAACGAACACACATCGGACGCCAGTATTTATCGACAAGGGAGCAACCGATTTCCTGTTATCGATCGGTTGGTTTGAAAGCATCAATTGTAAAAAACAGTACCGGTTCGATACTATTTTTATGTTTTGTGCTTTTGCTTGGTGAGATGTGTGCTTTTTAGACAAATAATATTTTAAGTGACTTATTCATTTATTGTTTGTGTATATTTAGTATAACAAGCTCCGCAAAGCATATGCTTAAATTTTGTTAAACAAGGACAAATAGATTTTTCGAAGATTGGTCCTCTCGATGGACAACTAACATTCTGTAGTGTGAATGCCCAAAAGTACAAGATTTTTATTTTTGTTTAAGCTTGTCCATATCATTACAAAAGTCAATATCATTATAAAAGTAATCTATACTGTTACATAAAGAGGAAGTTGGTTTTTGTTTGTCCAGGATAAACAAAAATGTTACTCAATCAATTGCAACTTAATTTTTACTCATGTTTTTTGGCATAAATGGGAAGGTTTTAAATATATTTTATCTCGAAAAAACAAAGGTTAAAAAGATAATACTTCATACACAGTCGTGTAATAAATACTGTTAGAAAATAAGTTGGATACACTATTCTCTCGGGCGAAACCAAGACGGGGCTGCTAGTTTTACATAAAATACAATGTTATATGATCGAGTAGTTTAATAAATGGAGGTAACTTGGCAAAGTTGATATTCTAACTAGTGATTCATGAGTCACCACCTGGTTAAGGTAGGTTTTTTTTATAAATTTCTTATTCATTCTTTGAAAAAGCTCATTAAAAAAATAAACCTTATATAGGATGAAACAAAAAGATGTTCGTTTCCGAGATCGATTAAAATATAACAGCTATAAACAACGTTTTATACAATATAGTGTCGCTCAATAAACACATTTTGTATTAAGAACTTTCTTATCGGGATTTTTGAGACACTGACAAGGCCCATTTCATAAGTCAAACGGTTCAAGCGTTTCTATTGTAATATATCATCTCATGTTTGAATATTTTTGACTTCTGGTCACAATTTTTCCATAGAAACAACAGCCTTTTGATTTTAAGATGATACAGTCAGTCTAGTTATCAAATATCACTTTTTAAATGTGCATATTAGAAGATATTTTTGCGTTAGGTCTCTCCGCATATCCTACAAGTTTTGTAACAAAAACTTCTTTTATCGCGCCAATAAAGCGCAAACTTTGAAGTTCACTTTTCAACCTTTAGAAACATAAAGGTATAATTCTCAGCAACTCATCCATACTCCAAATCTATACTAGTAGTAAGATAAAAGATAATAAATACCTTAACTCTGCTGACCAGTTCGTTCCTGCTTCCCAACTATTAACTTTTAAAATCACGAAAATTTAGTTAAAGAAAATAGAACACTGTTAAAAACGCAAAGAAAACGTTATTAGTTAAAACTGAAACTTTAAATCTTTAAGAAAAAAAGCTGTTCTAGCAAGCTGGTCAGCCCAAAAGCAAGTAATACGTTAAAAAAAAGCGAAAAAAGGTAAAAGTGTTGAAAAAAACGTAAATTGTAATATTTACAACTGTTCCTACCACCGTAGTACAATTATTTATATTGCTGTTTTTTAAGCACAAAATTAAGTGTCGCCGAGTAATCGACTTCCCCTAATTCTGCGATAAAAAAAAACATGCAAGTTTAACAAAAATAGAGTGCAGTTGGCAACGCCCGGGTTATGTTGAAAATCCAAATTCGAAAAAAAACGTTACATCCATTGAAAAATGCACAAAAATTCCTCGTAAATCGTGTGTGCGCTGATTTTTGATAGTTACGGGTATGATAACTTATTTGGCTCTTAACTGTTTATTTTCTTATCACGTAACATGTCTACGTTTACATCGACATCTTTAAGCCGGCTTAAATTAAAAATTCTGGATATTTTTAAGAATCCCTTAAGCAAAATCACAAAATTGAAATTATTATATCTTAATTGGGGTTTTCACACCTAAAGTTACTCGAGACCTGCTCAAGTTTGATTATAATTATTTTGATACCAAACATTTCTCACACTTCAATTGCATCAGATTTAAATGAGTAAATGTCTGAAGCCAGCTTGAAAGACTATTAACTTAGAGAAGGCACTAGTAAGATATTAAGTCAGATTTGAATATTATAACTTGACTTAGCTTATATTTGTTATTGCTCTTCACGTGATGAATAAAGATTATTTATTTAATTTAATCCTATTTCAAATTTGTTTAACTTGCACCCATACAATATTTCCATATTCCAATAAACTTTTCAAAACAATGAATTGACATTCCTGATGATTAAATTGTATCTCAATATATGGACTGTCTGTCAATTGCCAAACAGTTAAACATACCCGCTCAAACAAATAACCGTGCGCACAAGTTCAGAGACATGATAAAAAATGAGTCGTCGGCCGGGTCAGTCTATAAAGTCGTTTGGAAAATACATTTTACACAATACGGGTGCAGCGGCGGGGGGCGTCGTGTCCCGCCCGCCGCTGCGCAGCAATTAGCTGGGCCGCGGCGCAATCGGGCCGCCCCAAATGGAGGACGGGCGGCTGATAAAGTTGAACCCATCACTTGCGGTCTCCCGCAGAGTCCACCGACATTCTACCTCGAGCGCCACCTCTAGGTATGCGCCCGTTGGGTGTGTAGCCGCCCGCATTACCTCCTCTGGGACCGCCTTTGCGCCCGGAACGCGCGTCTACATTGTTATAATCGGATTGCGGCTGCGTACCCTGGCCATAGCGATCACCTTGGCGTGAACTTCCTCTGCCTCTCCCTCCTCGTCCACCTCTAGGGCCTCCTCTGGATACTCGGCCGTCCATGTCTGAACTATAGCCTCGATCGGATCGGCGCCCACCCATTGATAAGGACTGCATTGAACCTAGATTGGAACCGTGGTGGATACTGCGTAATTGCTGGTCGATTTCAAGCTTTTCTTGGCGGAGCTGTTCTACTTCCTATTATTACACAAAATAAATATATAAATAGGCATATCCTAGATAATTTGAGATAAAAATCAACTTTTGCTAAAATTTTAAAAATGTTACACTTTGTGTCAGGAAATTAAAAAGGCATAACCAGAACTTACTATTATTGTAATAAGATAGCACTAGCCACAGCCTTTATCTAAATTTTTTTAGTAAAAATTATGAAAACACTATCATTTGTGGAGATTTGTATGTTAATTATTTGGTAGATTCTGCATTTAAAATGGTGTTACTGCATTTGCGAGATTTTTAAAATAAAATCAATTGTGAATTACATTGAGTTAGTTTTACTAATATTGGTCCTTCGAGCCGGAATGAACCAGCGACCATAGGATCCATAGGTTGCTGGTACAATCCGGCTCAAAGGACCAATGTTAGTTTTACTAACTAATGTTAGCAGCCATTCTCTATATTTATGTATAGTAGAAGGGTTTTACTCACGACATTATCTATTTCAACCTATGGAATAGCAATAATAAGAGGTTGTTACCATTATTAACAACTACTACAAAAACAATTAGTACAACCACTCTACTATGTATAAATATAAAGGGTTGCTGCGAACATTAGTTAGTAAAACTAACACATCGTGAGAGCCTTAATTTAGTTGAAGCAAATAATTTTCAGCTGAATACGGCTAATCACTTGATCAAATGATTACGGTTCAAAATTTAACAAACAAAACTACGCATATACTATGCAAAATAGTATTTTAAAAACGATACTTTAATGATGAAAATCTGTTCAAATTTAAGACATTTTCTCTCTATGAATGATTTTTACAATTTGCATGTTCATAATGTGATTTCAGCATGGAACAATGAGTAGTTTTATAACGGAACAACCCGACCTGCTCGAAAACAAATTTGAGCGTATGAAAAGAAAACCAGAGTATGATTCGCAGGAAATAAACTGCCTACCTCTAAGTATTTCAATACCATTTACTTTAAGGTTATATACGAAGCTTTGAAACAAAAATATATGAAGGTAAAATTTATTGGAATATAACAACAAAAATAGTGCTTATAACTATACAAAACAAACCGCAACAAAAATCGATACCAAACTTATTGATAAATAATTCTGTCGTATTCCCTCAAATTTTGTGAACCATCTGACTGGTCTCTTGAGACTTCATCAGAACTCCTCAAATCGTTATTTTCATAGAGTGACGAAGAATCAGTTCCTTCATACATTGAGGAGCATAATGAATATCCTAATTCTTTTTTGCACGAATTATAACATATGCTCATATTTTCATTTAGCTCATTCCTTAATCCTTTTAACAATACTGAATTTATAATAGATTCTGCATACAATGCTTGATCAGGTTGCATTCTTTGCAATTTTTTGACAATATTTAAACTTATAGCGTCAAATTCTGTTATATTTTGTTGGGAATTTAATGCTGTTGTAGAAGATTTTATAAATTCTGTTCGTGTTTTCTTAATGGTCCTCTTATTTGTTGTTCTTTCTACAGACATTGGCAACAATATTTTGGACAAATGCATACCAGAACTAGTTTTATTAGCTGCGGCTTCCTAAAAGCAACATAGAAAAATTTGTTTTTCTATCGAAACTTAAAAAAATGTTACCTAGCCAGTTGCTTGCAAGTACACTATAACATGTTGTAAAACATCCTGGTTCAGAATCAATCTGTTGGCGCTCTGTGCCCTCAAGGATTCTGGGCTTCAAGAGCTTCCCCTAGAACATCAACCCAAAAAGAAACCGCCGTGTCATCTGCAAAGAGTGTGGATTTTGCTGTTGGTTTATTTAATGGCAAGTCGTTTATATGTATGGAAAATCAATAAGCCCCAACACTGAGCCCTGTGGGACACCAATATTAAGAACACTCTCCGCTCATGAGGCACCCGTAACTCTCACAATCTGGGAACTATTTATCAGATATGAATGTAGCAATGCCATGCTATTACCGCTCAAATTGTAATATCACAATTTTTGTATAAAACGCCTCGGTCAGTTACAAAACAACACCACATTAAATTTTAGTCTTTGAAATTATTCCAATATGTTAAATACAAGATTTAAAATCCCCATATGGTGTTTTTATTCCTTCTGAAACCAAACTGATAAACTGAATAATAATTAATTTCGAGAAAACTTACTATTTGAAACGCCATACATTTTTCAATAATTTTTGATATTATTGGAAGCTACATTTTTAAATCTTCTGGATAACATTAAGATTAGGACAGTTTTCGCGCTTTTAAAAAATTAGAAATATATACTTAGCGGACACACCACATAAAACACAAAACTACAGCCCTTTTTATTGAATCTAACTATGCCGTTTTAATTTCCTGAAACAGGGCTCGTTTCTTTAACGAGTATCACATCATTAGTTGGTATTATTTCTAACAAGGAATTTACTTTTAAATTTGTGTAAATTATCAAACAATATTAATACATCTACATTTTACAATCATTATTAACTTACCTTTAGGTGTGCCAGGTGATACTGTAAAAGGACTTTAGCATTTGATATACTTTCAACGGTACCCACGAAAACGAAAGGGACCTGCCCTTCTTCACGTGGGATTGTCGGTTGTGGCTCGTTGTCACCCTCTATTTTGACTCGAACCTAAAAATAGAAATACATTTGCTGATAAAACCTCACTATGTTTATTACAATTACTTTTTTTTTAACTAAAAATCATGAGCTAACACTTACTTACAGACTTTCTACTTACCACTCCACTTTTGTCAACGATCTCCTGAATTATTCTACCATTTTTACCAATAACTTTGCCTACTAACGCCCTGGGTACTTGCAGTGACTCCTCACTATATTCCAACATAGACCTAAAAAACATTAAATGGGTAAGTAATCTTTTTTTAAACGCACCTTAAATAATATTTTCTAACCTAGCTTTTTTTACTGCTTCATCAGATTCACCATAAATCTTAAATGTGCAGGAGTTTTCTTCTAGCTCGATGTTAGTAATACCTTCTACTTTTCGCGCCTGTTGAATATTAACGCCGTGTGCGCCTATTGCGAGCCCCATAAGGTCTTCTTTAACGTGGAACTCATCTGAATATCTAAAAAAATCATTTATCATCATATACGCTTTAAATATCAAAAGTTGATTGATAAACTTTCAGAGAAATAAAGAACTTACCCGCCAATAGTTGCCAATTTGGTACTCTCCAACTGCCTCGCCGCTTCTTCGGTCCTTTTCATAAGCAATACTTTTTGAGATAGACTCCTAAAGTGCATGTCTTGAAGCAGCGCCGCCCTCTTGCGACTTGTGTCGCACTTCGAAATAACTATGAGTACATTCTTATCAGCGTTGTAGAAAATACGTCCTGCACCAATTGCTTTAGCAAATTCTTTATGGTTGTCCTTTTTACAACTGTCAAGTAAGAATAGACAAATTTTAATAGCCCATAAAGGTAATATTAATTTTTTAATATCTTTATCTCCTCGAGTTAAATGAAAACGAAATGATGTGTGACCCACATTATTTTTTAGAATGCTGTGGTAGTTTAAGGATGTACAGTGTGCCGGGACAAGCAAGGTATGAGATGAAAGCATAGTAAAATCCCCATGCCACCTTAGATAAAAAAAAAATTGTTGTCATTAACGTCTCTCAAATGAATAAAAGAACATAAAATATACCGACGAAATGATATTTTGAGTTGTATTATGAGCAAAAAAATGTTCTATTGTAGCAGTCTAAAATATAGTATCATAATTAAAAGTTTAAGGGAATGTTTTTTTCCAAAATGTGGGATAAGATAAAAAGAAAAACGTATCAAATCATTATATTACTGTTTTTTCTATTTTTGAACATAGGATACATATACGAGGTGTGTCCCCAAAGTATTCGATCTATGTTTATAACTTCGCGCCATGACGTTCGAGCGACCTCTGTAGGGTACGAGGGTAACCAGCGCCTCTCACGAACTCGCCTATTATCGCAACTACCAACTGACCATGTTAGTTCGCGCGTATAGTAGTGTTTTTGTGTACAATGTCTGTTTTACGTTTCACTAAATATGATGGAGAGATGTGAACGGATTTGCATCAAGTTTTGCTTTGAACTTGAAAAAAATTGTGTGGAAACTTTTGTAGTGATGCAAAAGGCCTTTGGGGACGAGTGTATGGGCAAAACACAGACAAAAATGTAATACAAGCGGTTCAAAGAAGGTCGTACTTCTGTTAACAATGATCTACGTTCTGATCGACTTTCAAGCACAGTAACACCGGCAAATGTCGAACGATTGCAGAAAATCGTCGTTTGACTGTTCGTGAAGTGACCTTGGCATTCCAAAAATTGTGTTTTGAGAATTTTAAAGGAGAATTTGGGAATGACTCGCCAGTGTGCTAAATTCATTCCAAAATTCCTCACGGTAGAACAAAAAATGCTTCGTTTTGAAGTCGTTCATGACAACTAATGATGAAAACGTGCTTAAAAAGACCATTACCGGTGATGAATCGTGGGTTCATGGTTACGATCTCGAAACAAGACATCAGTCTTCACAGTGAAAGCTCGCATCCGAGCCACGGCCGGAAAAAGCAAAGTAAGAACGGTGTTAAGTCCTTGTTTATTGTTTTCTTCAATTATGAAGATGTTGTGTGGAACTTTATCTTGAAAATATTGCATGACGCAGTGAAAAGAAATGGCCGCGACTGGCATCTTCACTACGACAATGCGCCAGCGCAATCAGAAACCTGGTGCAACAGTTTTTCGCGAAACTTAACATCACATAACTTCACCAGCCTCCATACAGCTCCAGTATAGTCCCCTGCGTCCTTTCGCTATTCCCAAAATTAAAAAAAATTCCGCTCAGAGAGCAAAAGTTCAACGATATACAGACGATTTAAACAAATGGGACCAATGCACTCGAGGCTATCTCAAAAACCGACTACGCGCACCATGTGGAAACACCAATGAGAGCCTGTTGTTCAATCGAATGGAGGTTACTTTGAAGGCTGCCACCTGCCGGATGTCGAAATATAATGCCAGGGTGAGATTATAAACACAGGTGGATATTTTTGAGACACACCTCGTATTAAAACATTAATAATTAAATTTCTGTAATGGCAATATTATTTGGGGTAACTTTTGAAGTTGTTTTTTTTTCGCAAATCCCCTGATAAAATTTAAGGTTGTTTTTCACATTCTAAATAATCAAATTTCGAAGTTTAATAGATGTCCAGAAAAAATTTAGAACCAATGAACATTTTTAACGATGTTTTGATAAATAATAAAAAATTTTGAGTACTCTTCTAACATGTACAAAATAATTGTTTTATTTTTAATCAATACTTACTAATCCCTAACGTCCTCAGGAACTTCTATTTCAAATTTGTGAAACATGGTCCTTTCAATGGGTGGGTTGTTATTTTTCTGCCTGAGTCGATCGTTACTAACTATCTCAGTGTACGTATTTTCCCATCCAAGGTATTCCAATACGTAGAAGTCGCCTTTCATCATCTGTAAGAAAAAATTTGATTGTATAAAACATATCTAAAACCTATTAAGTATGCAGGATGCTCTATCTCATTCAGTGTCTTTTAATACTCATTTTTTAAATCAATGAACTGCAGTTTTTATCTTAAAGTTTTCTAAAAACTCAAGATTAAAAAAATCCTTATTTGTATCATATGTTTCGGAAAGAATACTGACTTGGTTGCAATATTTTCTATAACTAAGAAGGTCTTAGATTACCTTCACAGAAACACTAAATTTTAGGAGCGAATTGAACAAGGAGAGAATTTAAGTGAAATAATTGAAAAACTTCAAACATAGTTAGAAGTAGCACTTTGGTAACTAAGATTTGTTAGTAATAAAACCATCACTTTGGTGAACTTTTTTTAAAAGTAAATGTGAACTTAACTTTTCTAGAATGATTTCCTTAACCCCCTGTATAACCGACGATCGGAAATAGACTCCGCTTCGTCTTTAATTATATTAGAGAAATTGCTCTTTCTAATGCCGAAAAATAAATTGCAATCAGAGTTAATTTAGTTAAGTTATACCCCTTCGTAGTTAGGGATTTTTTTCGTCAGTGTAAATTATCTTTTGAATTCGCAAAAGAAACTCTTCAATTTGGGTAAAAACTGTCTGGGATGTTAAGCAGTCTGAATTATTTCATTAGAGTCCAGTTGTACAAAAAAGTTAATGTATTATGGAATATTGTATGAACTTAGATTATTGTAACACAGTCACAACAATACTAAATTAATCAGTGGCGTAACTCGACTTCACAATAGAAGAAATCGTTTTCTAAATAAAGCCAATATGATAAGTTCGAGCTTATGCCGTTTTCCCTTTTGTACTGTTATATTTATCCTTTTTTTTTTTGCTAAATTCCAACATGTAAAAAAGGAATATATCAAAAACTAAACGTTTCTGTGAAATACCTGGTGTAATATAACTAGATCAGTGGTTCCCAATAGGCAGGTTGGGAGATTGCCCATTAAAAACCAAGATTAAATATAAAATCTAAATATAGGTGATAAAATGATAATAATTTGTTTGGCAACACGCGAGTAATGCCATATATTCACTTGGAGGACATCAAAGAAGAGTTTTTGTAAAGCACTAAAAACTACCACAAACGGTGATGACGTTATGGATATGATAAGTTCATTCTTTGATAGTAATGACTTACAATGGAAAAACTTGTATGGAGTGTACTTACTGATGGAGCAACAGCAATGCCAGGCACCCCAAGCAAAGGAATTATACTGGGTAATTTTTACCGATTTGCCCCTTCTACCAAGACTCCTCCAAAGCCTTTGCAAGAATTGCTCGACTCTAGTGACAATTCTAAATTATATAAAATCTAGTGCTCCCAATACTAGTCTGTTCAAAGCATTATGCAAAAACAAACTCTGATCATGAAATTTTTGGCTACACTGCTGTTTGTTAGTTAACAAAAGGAAATATTGTTGGCAGAGTCCTTGTGTTGAAAAACGAAATAAAACCGTTCTGGTGAGGAAACTTGAAATTTGGTTTTAGGGGTGTTATCCTGGAATGGTTTAGATCTCATCTTTCTGGGCTTATTCATAGCGTCGGATTTAGGGAAGGTGTCTCGAGAAGAGTGGATATTTCCGTGGGTGTACCTCAGGGCTTCGTTTTGGACACTTCGATTTTTTTTGTATGTGAAAGATCTTCAATCTGTCATTAGGCATGGTAGATGTTCAGCTTTTGCTAATGATAACACAGTTCTTCGGCATTATAAAAAGTAGTCAGATTATAAAGATTAAATAAACATTGATTTAGCTTGTAACAAGGAATGGTGCGATTGTAACCTAATGTTCTTTAATATTACAAAAACAAATGTTTTGAGTTTCAAATGTAACTCGTGTGGTATTTCTCTTGACGGCAGGGAAATCGAAAGCTTGACACACTGTAGTTGCCTAGGGTTATTATATATTGATAATAAACTTAAATTTAATAAACACATTGAACATATTTCTGCTTTTACAATTATAAAAAATGAGTTGGGTGGTACTGTGGCCACAAGTGAATTACTTTTCTCTTATTGAGTCACAATTGCGTTATGGTACTTGTCTTTGGGGAACCTGTAATGGTAATGTAATAGTCTTTGTTTTGCAGAAGCGGTCGTTGAGATGTATATGTGGTCTTAAACTTCGTGCACCCAAAGAGTAGCTTATTTATCTAATATCTTAAGATCAGCTAGACAAACTAAATCAGAATTGCAGGGTAAAAAATACCCCGAGATAATTTCCAGCCGTTCGTATTAAAGCTGAGCAACTGGCGCCGTAAAGTAACTCTTGGAAACCTTGCCATGTTTAAATACCTTTGCACCAAAACTGAAGATTAGGAGATGGGAATTGTGGATAATCTATGAGATGAAATTAACAACTACCTTCAAGCCCCTGAATCTGAAATTTAACGTTATTTCCCGGAGTTCTCTGATGAAGAAGTTGCATTAGTACACAATAATGCAGTTGCATGCAACACTCACGATAAAGTAAGCTACAAAATGATTCCTTAATGCGTAATATATTTAAGGAAAAGTATTTCCATGCTTTCTTTTCGAATATTAGTGCCATTTGATTCTATTTACCTCGAAGAAAGGGAACTTTCAATTTTTCTTTTGATCAAGAAAAAAGTCAGATAATAAGCTAGATGTTCAAGATGATATGAGATTGTCCTCGACAAAAGAAGAAATCAAGAATTCTAACACTCTTTAAGCGGATGTCAGCTCAATCACCACATTATTTATTAATAATTAATACTCAATAAAAAAATATCGTCGTTTTGATCAAATATGGTGGCTGGGAAGGGGGAGGTCAGCGAACCTTTTTACAAAATCGAAAAAGGGTAGTAATTAAAAATAGGCTGAAAACCACTGAACTAAATCATTACCAAAACTACTAAATATATATTTTTACAATAAATAAAAATAAGCACATTAATATGTTTTAATATTTCCTAAAAAGACCTAACTCATAATGCACACCTATGATGTAAAATAATTCTTGTTGAAGTTCATTCATTCTAGCGACTATTGGGATTGCAGGGGACGCAGAAAGTCGTGTTTTTGCGATAAGGTTTTAACTGAAATACAAAATGTTGACATGTAGAGATGTAAACCAAAAGTTGATTATACCTTGTTTATTTAACTGAGCACATGCACCAAGTGAGCTGCAAAGTCCATTTTAATTGGTTAAACATTGTTTAACTTTTGATATTCAGGTAAATTACATTCACAAAATCAATAAATTAAATATTTCTTTTATCAATTGCGTATTTAGACATTTTTGTGAATAAACTATTTGATAATTTATTGATTTCAACTGAGTTAAATATATTTGAAAAACTTTTATGAGTAATTTCTATTTTTATGTGTTGTACTAATTTTATCATAGATTGTATTAGTGAAAAACATAGAAAAATGTTTATCATTACCCTTGAATTTATTATTTTATCAATTATTTTTAAGCGAAATAAGACAAAGTTACTATTACATTCTAGTAGGTGTGGTTTCAAATTTAAGATTATTCATATCAAAGGTTGTTGGAAAATTTTCCAAGCACACAAAATAAGTGAACTTGAAACTTTCTTTTTAAATCCACTGATTATGATTTTTAATCACTTGCGACATATTTCCAGGAAATTTGCAATATTAAATCAACTTTTTAATTTTGCATTTAAATTTGTTTATTGGCGTGTTTATTGGAATTGATCTGAGGTTCGCTGAACTAACCTAATAGAACTGCAAATTTATTGTACATAAATAATTTAAAATGTACTTAAAAAGTTTGATACTGTAATTTTTAGAATGGTTATTTATTTTTTTGAATAGCAATAATGGAAAGTTCGATTTAAGCCAAATTTAGAGCTTCTTAGTCAAACTTAAGAATATAACTTGCAGAAAGACGATGAATTAGTAGTGTGGTAATTCTCTGGTTCCCTTCACTATCCCTCACTATCGAAAATTTTATGCTGCTATGATTATTGGAAAAATTAAAAAACTTTCCAACCAAAAACCTAGTTCTTCCAAACACATGGTTATGTTACCCTCATTTTACTGGAATCGAACTGTGGTGCTTAGGGTCATACAGTTGCACATAACAGACCAGACTTCATTTTAGCAGATAAAAAACTATAACAAAAACTTTTCTAAAAAAAGTAAATTCCATGCTTTAGGATTGTAAAGGGACTTTAATCTCTTAAATTAATATTATGCCCATCAGTCCTAAATTACAATGTTCATACAAGTGCACAGGTTACTTAGTGTCTACTAATTTCCAAAAAAAATATTAGAGAATACAATTTGTATATATCATCACATTTTAATCAACCAATTTGCCTAATGTTATTTGATGCAGAATTAAATTTTCTTATATTAAAAATAAACCTACAATACGTATTTTGGACGTATTATATATCATTTTTGTAATTACATCAAAAAGGGATAATAAACAATAGTAAGAGTTTCACATAACTTTTATTAATTTTGAAGTTCAATATATATTTGAATACAGAACCTTCATTTTAAGATAATATCTTTGTAACAGGTTTTGGACATGTTTATGAAACTTGAAATTAACGTCTAAATATAACTACAGGTTTTTAGCACAATTTGAAAAATGTAAAACATTATCTACAATACATATTTTGAGATGCTGTTTTTCGAAAGAAAAGAGAACTTTAGATATTGCAGGATGGTTTCCAAATCGTGACTGAACAAAAATGCAGCCCTTTCTGGATCAGAGGTGCCAAAATAATGCAATATCTGAGTATTATCAGCTTATGCCTGTAAATGTGGATTTAAAACTACTGAAAATATATCAGATGTATAGATCACAAACAACAGAGGACTAAGAATGGATCCCTGATGAGCCTGAGACATTACAGTTTTTGGTTGAGTGACCATATCACTGATTCTCACAATCTGGAATCTATCAGATAAATAAGGTTGAAATCCCACAAAACCCATAGAATGACAGTTTAGCACAAATTTATTAATGGTCAATTACATCAAACGCCTTTGAATAATCAAGCAGCACCAAAATGGACGCTAACTTTTTATCAAGAATTCCTACAATAGTAGCAGTTATATCTAGAAGTGCTGAAGTTGTACTATGACTTTCTGTAAAACCAGATTCATAAAATAGGATCAAATTATGGTTCTTGAGATAATTCGAGGCTAGTATCTATCTTTTCAGTACGTCAGACAAGACTAGAAGCAGGCTTACTGACCGCAGGTTACTCCATTTATAGGGTTTTTTGTTTTTGAATCAGAGTAACTATCGATCTCTTCTAACATTGTGGAAAATATTCCACTAATTTGTTATACGAGTGATATAATTAATAATGGTTGTTTATATGAAATATAAATCCAATTGGTGTGTTACTGCTCTATATAATTATCTTTTTTGTATATTTGTCAGTAACAAAAAAATTCAATATTAATAATACAGTGTTCCTTCAACACTCCAGTATTAGATTATTCTGCTATATCATTATATTGATAAAAAGTTTGATTGGGGGAATGTTTAATGGTTTTAAATGGGGTACATTTTAAAAATAGTTTACCCAACACAATGTGTCCCAAAAAAGCGTAAAGAATATTTTTTTGAAATATAAATATAACCTAATTTTTTTTTTCAATTTGGGGTCTCATTGTACCCTCTCTTCAACCCTAATTTTTTTAATGCAGAAAAATATTTTTTAACTGAAATAAGTGTTTCACCACACCACGGTTCCTTACTTTTTTTGTAAACATTTGTGAAAAGTCTGAGCTAGGTTCATTTTGACTCGCAAAAGTACAACATTTAGTTTTTCTTTCTATATAGGGTATCCAAAATTGCTATTTAAATGATATTTTCCCATTCTACGTTTTTTAAATGAAATAACCTGTACCTAATGGTACATATCAACAGAATATTTTAATTAATCTTCAAATTGATACCAAAATATTTACATTTCAAAAATAAAGGTTTAAAACAAATATTTACCTTAATCCTGGCCTTCCACCATCCATAGCCCTCTTGATTGTTTGACCTAGAGAAAACCTCCACTTCCATATTTTCTGTAAACTCCACCTTGATGTCGGAACTGGGTGGCAACCTAACTTGCTCGTAGGGAAATTTTGAATCAGGTTGCCACCTAAGAAAATAGAAAGTTATTTTAAATTCAACAATTGATTTATTTTCTTTATTACATTGAGATATTACATACAATAGTATCATAAATTTACTAGCCTTTATTACAGATAAGATGGAGGTCTCCTAGACCAATGTTGCTGAAATGAGATATAATTACGAAGTTATCACTCTATAGTATGAGTCAACTAAAGTTTCAAGATTGATAAAAAAAAAATTACCAATAAATACAATTTCTGACCCTGACTTGCGACATTAGAACCAGTCAACTGACAATGCCACAACAACAGCAACAATATTTCAGCGCAGCTTGGCTTATAATACCTTGCATTTATATACTTCTTTAAATTCAGAGTTAAAATTGTGTCACCCGAATTTAATTGTAAATATAAGACTCATTTGTTAAGTTTAGAAAATATAATAATATTGTTGAGGACTTATTCAGGATGCTAAACTGTTAAATTAGGTTAATTAGCAAAGGGTAGATCTATAAATTCTGATAGTTGTATTATTAGGCTGTATTGTAAGCCAGGGATAGAAGTATTAGAATAGCCTAGTGCTAAACTTTAGCATTTTTGTCTTCTTGTATGTGAAAATAATATTTGTAGTTAAAATCTTAAGTAAAGACGAGCACAAGCTGGTCAGTGTCGCTATGTTGAAGAGAGATGGAACGAGGCTGGCATTGGCAATGTACAGAGGACAAACTCTCATTTGAATACTACTTCTGTGCATATGTATGGGTATTAAATAAAGATGTCTTATGATTATTTTCATTGCTTCAAGGTAATTTTTAGTTTCTTAGTCAAAAGGGTGGTAAATATTTATAGGGGTAAATTCAGAGGTACACATGCATACAGATAGAACCTGATATCCTTACTTTTAGTTAACAGCGTAAGGACAAACCAAATCAGTCAACAAAAAAAAAAAGCATAAAACACGTTCCTGGATGCAACCAATCCTTTGCCAATTATGAACTTACATGTGATGTTACCCAAGTTTTAGGTATGGATAATAATGAATGATAAATATCTGTGCTTTACTTCAAATAAAACAGTTAACAATGGCATGACACATCAAATACTCTGTATAATTTCATTTTAAAAGAACCAAAATTTGTTTTAAATGTCTTATAATTACTTTCATGGTTTACATCCTAATAAGATTTTTATATACTTATACTTTCGACATGTTCTATTCTATGTTGAATTTATGGACCTAATCAATCATGAGATTAATTTATATAAATATAAGTTTGTCACAAGCACTGATAATATTTTGAAAAAAGTTTAAATTTAATTTCTCTTTTCTTTTTTAGTACAACTGGGTTGTTGCCATTAAAATAGCAGTCATTAGCTGTCAATTTATTTGGTTAATATTTATAATGTTCCTTTTACTTCTTTAACTTAAACCTCTTCATAAAACAGCTAAATGTTTTTAGAGGTCTTAAAAAGACAAAGCTTCCACCATGCCTTACAACTCTTTTTCACGATACTGAACAGAAATAAACTTGTGCTAAAAGAAAAGATTTTACACAAGCTAATTAACATAAGAAAATTAGCATAACTAGTCAATCTATACAGAAAACTATGTACTTTATATTCATCAATGATGCCTTTAGGGGTAAACATGGAAAGATAGTTTTATCAATAGTAAGAAAGGATATCAGATAAATGTGCTGATATACAAAGAATTATTTTGTTGTTTCTGTAATATTGTCATAACTTTACCTTAAATTTTGAAAAATAGCACTGAAACAAATTTAAAACAAAAATCAAGTTAGATTACACAGAAAAAAATAATAATTTATCTGCTGAAAAAACTGCTACATGAACCTAGAATGTCTAATTAAGAAACATACACCAGATTTTTCTACAAATTTGTACAAGATAATTTTTTCTAATGTACTGTTAAATTTAACAAAAAGTTTCAATATTATGTAATCAGTTGCAACTGAACAAATGAATGAATAACATTAAAGTTTCTAGTATTGATCATATTTTCAATTCTTTACTTCTTTAACAATTTAAATTTGAGTCCAATCTGTAGACCTTCATGTTCATTAAGCCCTTCTTCCCTCTCCTATATTGTAATCTCCACTACAAATCGATTATTCAATGTCTGAGTTGATATATAAGTTTGAAACAACAATATGATTACATATTTATGTTACAATAACATAAACTTTCATTTGTCTAATTCAACAATAAATCAACCTGAATAAAAACACAACAACAAAACAATAAATAATTTATGTCTTCTATAAGATGTAATATATGGATGACCTATTAGGAATAATTTGATTCCATCCCTATTAATTAATATGAATTTTTCATTAAATAGAAGTTTCACTTTTATTTTTTAACCCCACAATTACACACAACTAAGGAGCTTAATAAATATGATTTCTAAAAACTATTGAGTAATAATCAGTCTGATTTTGATCAAAGGAAATATGGCATTTTAAGTTTAAACTTCAACTTTCAAATTGTAAATGTATCACTTGGCCAAAATCAGTTAAAATAAAATATATTCAGAAAAAACTAATCGAAAAAAAAAAACAATAAGCATATCTGTTATCTCAAAAATATATTGTATATTTCTAGAACAATTTAAAATAATATAAAATGAAAAATCATGTTGCTTTTTTTCTGTATCAATTTATCAATAAACCATTTGAATTAATAGGTGAATAATTTAATATAATTAAAACCATCTTTCTATAAAAAATATTACTTTTAATAACAGGAAGAACAGAAGTAAAAAAGGGAGAATTGTTAATTTCTATGTATTGATCAAACTTTAAACTTAAAAAGTAAAATTTGTGAAATTTATATTTCCAAAAACTTATAAAATTTAGTACTTTTATTTATTTATTTACCTAATTAACCCTTGTGACATTAAATTTCATAAAATTTTGATAAGATAATTATATAAAAAATGATCATTGTATTTTTAATACATCATATTTATTATTATTTTATGTAGAAGTAAAAAAAGAATATAATTAATCTAATAACTACAAAATAAATATGCACAAGTCCAAGCAAATAGAGAAACACATTCTTAAACTTAATTACTTTTTAAAACTTTTACCATCATTTAGTACCATTTATTTTTGGCCTTAAATTTGAACAACTTTTAAGTGAACTTTAAAAAACCTTTGAACCCTTTTAAATGTAAATGAGAACTGAAAATTGGAAAATTTTCCATATTTTTTACTAAATATTAAATAAATAAAAATGTTGACTGTATTATGTACTAGTTCATTAAAAAACCAAGGTTATTTAACTGTCATATCTTTCCTATCATCACTGCATAGAAAGTACATCTTTTGTTTAGAACGTTTCGCCACCCTTCTGACCTTAGACAGCTGCAACTTTTAGCCCTTTGTGACTCATCATATTGAAATAAATCCAAAAATATTAAACCACACTATATGGTAAGTTTTTAAAAGCAAAAAATATGAAAAAAAGACTACTTACTCATCTTCAAAGTGAACAAGGACGCCATCATCAAATACATCAAGTACGAAGCCCTGAAAAGGAAAAAGAAGCTATAAAAGGGGCCCACGTCTACTGTAATCCGATACTTTTGATAACATAACCTTGCGCAAATATAAGGATTGGTCCGTTTTTGAGTTAATTTACAAGTAAAATCAAAAACGTGGGGTTTTTAGGGTGATATAAAGGGTGTAAAGTAATATTTTTCAAAACACATGGACCTATCACGCCCTGTCAAACGGCCATGGCGTCAAAAGAACCGCGTTCGCTCGCGGAGAAATTCGCAAAATCCGACTAGAAAAATCACCAAAAAACCCACTTTTTGCGCAAAATTGGTACTTGAAACTGTAACTAACGAATTAAAGGCACTTTTGCACGAGTTTTCAATATACTTTGAACGATACCGACCTTATAAAGGGCCCCATTTTCGCCGACAACTTCCACAGCTAGGTCCTCCATGTTGATTTCACTCTTGGGTGAGGAAACAGCCTTGAGCTGAGAACGAGTCGAACTGCCGCTCTGCGAAAAACAAAGATGACAGATTTAAAGTGCACAGGGCCGCAATGAGGCTTAAGAAACAAAGATATGATTTTTTGGGGCGCCTTCCTTAGTTAAAATTTATTGTAAAATTAATTGTAAACCAATTTGTCATAACATTTCCAATTTAAGTAATTAAGGTAATTATTTCAATCAAGTGAAATATAGAATAACGTTGTTTTAAAAAAAAAATTCTTCACATACTCTTATTTCGAGGTCGTAGTAACGATTCTGGCCTTGATTTTCCACAATTTATCTTTAGGTTTCCGGAAAACACAAAAAATCCTCACGCCTTATTTCACAAAATCGCTTTTATTTCTGTAAAAAATATCAAAAATATATTACAACTATTTTTCCACAAATTCTAGCAAACAAATCACGAAAAACTTGGATTTTCAACGAAAAAGCAAAAGTAGGTTTCAACCCTTCTATTCCGGAAAACACCAAATATTCACTGCGACGTTGCCTGTGCAATATAGTTTAATTCTTGTAATGTAAAAAACTTATAAAATTAATCTCAATCAACCGATTTTTTTTTTGTTAATTTTGGTTAGTTCAGGTTTAGCTTAGTTTTAGTAGTTTAGAAAACTGTAACTAACCTGAACTAACCTAAACTGATTTAGATACATTAATATAAAAATGTCGTTGTCCAGCAGAGACCGTGTGAAGACGGGACAATATCTATCGGTGAATAACATTAAAAAAGGTGAGAATTAGTGGAGAAACGTATTGTTTTAGTAGTTGCTGCAAAAAATAATAAGGTTAATAAAATTATAAGGCCAAGATGTATAAAAATGAATTAGGATTATAAATTCAATGGAAGATGGGTACTGTTCGGCACCAGAGTAATACAGTAAATAGATGACATAAAGAAATAATACAATAAAAGCAAATTATCAGTGTTCTTGTTATGCCTATTAAAAAGGGAGGAGATAAACTTGTCCCTTGTAATTAAAAAATTCATGGTACATGTTTTTGTGGTGGCAATCCATGGAATTGTTCTTCGCGCCCACCAAATTTGTTTTTTGTCTTTTTCTTTACAGCTTTAATAGAAAAAAATA
Organism: Diaprepes abbreviatus; assembly: GCA_034092305.1. NCBI lineage: Eukaryota > Metazoa > Arthropoda > Insecta > Coleoptera > Curculionidae > Diaprepes > Diaprepes abbreviatus. The sequence continues at coordinate 89,574 of JASJET010000047.1, read as the reverse complement.
TATGTTCATTTCACAGAAATCTTATATATACTATGGCAACGGCGCAAATCATTCCTCTTTAGAGACAATGATGTCGCTGATCTTCGTAAATCAGCCAGACAGTTCAAACAAAAGTTGTTTAGGACAATAGGAGTCTCCTTTTTGTGCTAGTGACTTTGAATTTCATTTACAAGGTCATTCGAAGGACAAGTTGAGTTTTTTTACAAGCAAACCTCCCTTTTTCATTGCAGAAATGGAAAACGCAGATAATTTCCAATCCAACAGTATAAATAACATAAGGGTAAAATCTCATCTGGAGATCACTTGAAAATCATATATTATTATACCATGGACTGGTGCAAATTATCCAATAGTACGACAACTAAGAGTGACGGAGAAAAACTTTCCCTACAGAAGTTTCAGGAAATCAAAAGGTGCATCTCAACGTGATCTTAAATTTGACTTTAACTTCAAGGTCATTTGAAGGCCAAATGCGTTTTTTGAATGGAACTCTAATTTTTCAAAACATTAGGGGCATAGATTAAAATTTTGGACGTTTTTCTTGATTTTTCCGATTAAAAAAATACAAATTTATAAAATTCTGTGTAATACAGAATTTTCTACAAGCATAAAAATTGTGGATATAATAAAATTTTACTTATTTAGTGCACAAAATTAATCCTAAAGAAAAAAGTGATTTTTTGTTTTCCAGGAAACTGAAGAAAAATTGTGAAAAATCAAGACCAGAGCCGTCTGCTACGACCACGTCATTTCCTTAGATTTCACTTAATCGAAAGAATTACCAAACATCCAGGGTTTAAATGTTTTGGACATATAAAATGGATAAATTCAAGTTCACACGATAGCAAACTCCACTTAGCTAATCCATAATTAAATTTTTGCGGTGTAAATGAGCGTAAAATGATTTTTTGGTAGAAAATATATGACTGTTTTTAGTTTCTGTGCCCATTTGTATAGAAAGAAGAATTTTCCAGGAAGAATCGATAACGACAAACTGAAAGCAATTAAGTATATCAATTCCGTTCCTGTACCAACATTCCCTGGGATAAATTGGCATCTACTTTATCGACGATTTTGACAATTGAAAGTAAATGGTTCAGCCTTTAGTAAATAAATCCTTTTAAATTCATTTTTATTTATTTTATTTTATATTTATACAGTTCAGTTATGAAATTTTAGTGCTTTAAGACTATTTTTGTATGTGAAAATGCGAAGTTTACAGATAAACAATGTCTAGCAGTAGCGATTCCGAGGAATTTTACGATGCCGAAGATATTACTCCTAATCATGGTTCAAGGTACTAAAAGCCAAATTATGATATCATAACTAATTAATAATCATACTTACATTTAAATAATCTCTCATTAATGAACCACAAATCACGGAAATTCTTTTTGATTCCCTGACACTGACAATTAAACAATAGAAACCTGTCACCTTGATCTGATATCTTGATTTAATTTTTTTAATGCATAGATAGTTCAAGGTTAAAAGGGCCCTTTGGTGGCTGTATCTAGATCTCATTTTTTTTCGTTTCGTACTAGAAGACTGAGCACAATCGTCTTGAATAGCTTCCTAAAGTTATGATCTCAATTAAGAAAGATTCGAAGTGCCTATAGGTTCTTGTGAATACTACAAATCATTTATTCAGAATTGCCTATTGGGGCAGACATTGAATTTGGAATGGCACAGTAGTTCTAATGTCTCTAGTTTTTGTGGATGAGTTACAACTAAGATAGTAGTGTATATAGTATACTCGGCTCTTTTAAAACCAACTTGTGAATTGGAACTATCATTCCAGATGTTTATTTGTATAAAAAAATGATTACTTTATTTACTATATTTATGAAGTGCAAGATAGCTCAGAGATGCTTAGATATGTTTTTTCTTAATTTTTAATTAACAGGATCACACAACTGGCAGTGTAAAACCTGTCAAGATGATGCCTCTAAACATTTATCACTGGGTAATATACCAAATGCGATTAAACTAAATGTGAGCACTCTTAGTCAACCTATTGTGTCATGCCTTATTTGCGGTATGCCAGATGGCGAATCAGTATCTAGATTGGTATATTAGTAATAAGGATATTATTCTTATTATGTCACAAATACTAAATCTTGTATCTGCTCAGAGAGAATCAGTCTATAATGTTCTGGATGTTCTTACACAGCAAAATAGATGTCCTGTTGCAGGTGCAGGACAGAAGTGGGAGGTCTAAAAAGATTATCACATATAATATTCAAGAAAGTAATTTTAAGCAGATAGGAAAAGGTGTTAGTCATGATGCGTGGACTTTCTTGGAGTGTAGAAAGTTATTAGAGTTAGTCACTGAATTGAGAATTCCACACCCAGGCCAGTAAAAATTGTGTTCTGTGAGGGCTCAGTTTCAAAGCTGTCTCAAACATAAATATAAATTAGGAAGTAGCAATATTAGCATTGGCCTTAACCTTACTTTTCTCCAACATAAACAAATGAAGGCCCTCTACAAGCAGCTTAACAAAAGAAAAGATAGTGGTGAGACAATATTAGTTATTAGATATAAGAATAGAAAATTCTTCATTGCAAAATCTAGCCAATCATCTCATAGCAAATTGGCTGGAAAACAACATAGTGCGTCAGTAAATGATCCAAAAAAACTATCGAAACAATAAATAAAAACTCTTTACTGCTACCTTCAAAACACTTCATTGCTACATGGTACCAGATTGAATGATTTAAGTATGGCTTTAAATGTATGTACATATGACGTTATAGAATTGGTGGAAACTTGACCTAATTCTGATTATGATGATGCTAAATTATGTTTTATGGATTTTGATGTTTACCGAGTTTTACTTCTATTTTAAAATCTAAAGGAGGTGTCACATGAATTGCGTTTTATGTAAGAGCATAAAATCTAAGATAATACAAATAATTACTTCACATATTGAACATGTTAAAAGGTTCGTATTTAAATAATTATATATTCCTCCTTTATCTGGTCATGAAGTGTATGAAGACCACTGTGGAGTTTTTTTGGAGTTGTTTGATAATTATCCAACTCATAAGTTTGTGTTCTCTGGTGACTTTAATTTTCTGAACAGCTTATGTGATAATTCTTTTAATAGCCCTAATGTACAGTACTCTGTTGCTTCTCTAGCTAATATTTTTTGTGCAGGTTATGACTACTTGAATTTGTTGCAAGTTAATTAGTATCCTAATCCAAATAATCAATTTTTAGGTTTGGTATTTAGCCAGAGTATATGTGTGTCCCTGGCTGATGACATCTTGTTGAACTCATCTCAGCATCACACAGCTTACCATGCTTCCATTCTGTATATCAAATTAAAGCAAAATACACTTTATTGTCATTAGAGATACTCTTTTTAACCAGAGCCTTGAAAAAAAAAATTAATAATAATAAAATCAAGCATACAAAATATCAGTCAGTAAAAATAATAAGTTAATATATAAAATATAAAACCAAACATTTACATAAAAAATAATAAACTATAAAATATAATATAAAAAGCACGTGCCTAGAAATTATCAATAAAAATACCATAATACGGTCTTGTTTTAAGAAATTTTCCTAAAGATCTTTTAAAAACTCTGTCATCTACAATTTGACAAAATACAATAGGCAAATGATTATACATTTTTATAAGTCTATCATCAATCAACAGATCCAAAAGTCTAGCAACCCTAGCATTGTCTATAAAATTATTCTCCAAATTTATACCAAGTAAGGAATTTTTAAATATGAGAATTTTGATTTTATTAACATTGAAACATAAAATATTAGAGTCACACCAACGCTTAACGCTAGTTAAGTCATTGTGTAGAATTGCATTCAATTCAGTCAATCAATCCGAATTTTTACCACTCCACAAAATAGTAGTATCATCCGCAAACATAGTAAGTTTACCATGAATATCAATACTTGGTAAATCATTAATATATAATAAGAACAAGACAGGGCTAAACACCGACCCTTGAGGGACAGCTCCACTTGTAGTCATGCTATTTGAAAGACAAGACCGAATTCTTACCACTGTTGTGATGCAGACAAATAAGATTCAAATAAGTTGGTTATCTCTCTTATACCATAGTACTAAAGTTTAGCAAGCAAAGTTCTATGGTTTACGCAATCAAAAGCTTAGATGTGTCACAGAATTGGGTTGCAGCTATATCCCCCTGATTCAGATTATTATAGAGCCTCTCCAAGAAGAGGAATGTTGCATCATTAGTGCTTTTAGAAGCTTGGAAACCAAATTGGCAGTCAACCAAAATATTATGTTTTGTGAGAAACTCCTTAAGTCGCTTTTTACAATTTTTCATTTCAATTGCTTTGGATAATGTGGGAAGTAAAGAAATGAGACGAGAATTCGTCAGATCATTCAAATTACCGCCCTGATGCAAATATATCGCAAGCGCTGTTTTCAGGCAAGAAGAGAAAGCGCCTGCTTCAAAAGAGTAGTTAATTGTTAATGCTTAAAGAGCATCATCTTTTTGAGCACTCCAATAGACATGCTATCCATCCCAGATTTTAATTTTAATATCACAAATAAATAGTCCATAACTCAAACACGTCAGTCCCCGTCAGGAAAACATGATCGCTTATGGAACTATTCTGCAAGTAGTTCAAAGGGAATTAATTTTAGAATTAAAACTGTGAGCAATATTGCAATAAATTTATTTTAGTGATTATGTTAATTTAAAATGTGATATTTTCTAAAAGTTGTGATTATTCGCTAATAAGTGATTCATGTTGATTTGATCGAGTGTTTGGCGTAGAGGCTTAGTTTTGATTGCTGCAACTGCTTTTATGAATATTTTTTTTCTTCTTTCATCTTTGTGACATTTTAGGCCCATCTTCAGACAAAGACCCTTAATTCACCAATATGATCTTACCTTAAAACTGATTTAAATTGACAATTAAAGTGTTTAAATGAACAAATGCAACAATAAGCCATCCCATTTTTAGAAGAATAAAAAATCGTTTTCCTTTATTAATAAACTGGCAAATTTGGAAAAGTTTGCATATTTTCGGGAGACAGCAATTTTTCTTACCAATTCCGAGGCCTTATCTTTAGGTTTTTATCCTGAATTTCCCTATATAAAGATTTGTTAGTTGACATATATAAGTAATTTTCAAAAGAACTTTTTGACGAACGACACTGGTCTGTTTTAGGGTTTGGGTTTCCAACTCCCCCATACTTCCATCAGTTACTGCATATACCCTATGTTGTGAATTCACCATTTCTTGTTAACACATCTTAATGGTAAAAAAACACTGTGTGACGCCATCACAAAGTTGGATTTACGAACATACGGATTTTTATAAACATTTTATTTTCTTGATCACTCAATATTTATAAAGATATCTTAATATAATCCTAATGCAATAAATTTTAATTAAAAGCATTCAGGTGTTTAAAATATCTAATATAAAACATTTACGGCGGTAGATAAGGTAGATAATAATGAAGCATTTTTGTTATTAGTACTAATATTTTTTTAGACAATTAAATTTTATAATAAAATATTTAAAACGCTAATTTTTTTTTTGCATTTACACAATATGAATAGTATTAATATATTAGCAAGGGTGCCTGTAGTGGTATTTGAAGACATTTCAGATACTGGAATTCAGAATAACATTTTTGAGTATGTATTTAAGTTAGACGTAATTTTAGTCTGTCACTTTATACTCGATCTGCCACGTATGATAGTTTATGTATTTTAGTATTGTTTGAACAAAGGAAAATTCACAAACAATGATTATAAGGACTTCTTATTTTTCCTTCATTAATCACAGAGAGGCAGTATGTTACAGGCTCATTGTAGCCGGTATCTAGTCAAAGCAAATTCACCACAATTTCTTAAATGGAGCATTAAACTGTACTTAAACTAACTTACAGTAAAATCCAACTCAATGTTAATTAAAGAAAATATATTTGTCAGAACTTCTCAATACTAGAATGTCATCGTAATGTGAAATTTTAACCTTAACCTCAGAGAGAACAAATAAATGGAAAATTTTTGAAACAATTTGGATTTTATGCAGATTCCAACTCTACCAACGTTGATTATGAAAGTATAGTAAACATATGGAAAAGTATTTCTTAACATTAAACTACTCCGATAATTAATGTCGAAAATATAAGTTATAATTTTTACAAAATGTAATATAACTGAAGTTAATAAGGAAATAATAGCGTAGGTAACATCCAGAAGCTATAAAAAGCCATAATTCACCAGCATTTAACACTATAACTAGAAACTCCTTTCTTAAATTAGATTCAAACGTGCACTTGCATCTTACTGAATTATTTCACTACTACTTAAATAAATTCATAGTTTCCTCATGAAAGGAGGGAGGGTATCACCTCACCATTCTTAAGCCAAATATGGGTCACTTTTATTTTTATAATTGTAAACTAGAAATTCGCATAAATAATTCCTTTTCTGGTAGTTTTACTCCTCAGCAGGATTTATCGCAAGGTTTTTCCTTATCCCCGTTCCAGTATAATATATTTTGTTACGATCTGTAAAACCACGGTTACGCAGACCCTATCTACCCATGCGTCATCAATCTACGAACATATCAAAGACAGTTTTGAGACTTGTTCATCTTAATTTGTAGAGAATTAATAGAAGGATGTCATACGTCGCAGAAAATTTGACATGAGTAGAGCAAGACAGCAAGAGCCAACCGATACAAACGAATCATTTCTTTTTATGAATACATACGTTCTTTTGACTTTAATCAAAAATGATTTTATTGACAGTCATCGTTCAGAATTTTATTTACTTTGTGTTTTTGAGAAATTTTGATCATTCAGTTTAATTTAAAACAGAAGATTGTTTTATATAAAAGATATTAATTACTGCTTTATAATTTATTATCGGTAAGTAGGTATTATTTTTATTAAAAACCTAAACCTAGACGTATAAATATTTCTAACCTTCAAATCTATCGTCGGTTTTTAATTGTCCGATAAACGTATATAATTTTAAAATGTTTTTTCACTTTATTCAATTGTAATAATCAGTTGAAAATTAGAAGAAAGTAATGAGAGAAGGAGCAGAAAGCATCGAGGATCTCCAAACATTAGTAAATCTAGTCAATGAGGCGAGTTGCCGAAGAGGCCTTAAAATCAACATCTCAAAAACAAAGTGGATGCCTGTTGGAAAGATTAATATAGATAAATGTCAACTTTGGCTCGATGAAGAGAGGATAGAGCGTGTAAACCATTTCAGATACCTTGGCAGTTGGTTGAATGTGAATGGGGACTCCGATGAAGAGATAGCTAGGATCGAAATATCGCGTAAGGCCTTTATGACATGGAAACCAGTTCTATGCAACAGGAACCTGTCAATGCATATTCGTAAGAGGGTCCTGAGATGCTATGTATGGTCTATTCTGTTATACGGTTGCGAGACATGGACACTAAAAACCACAGCGCTAAACAAACTGGAAGCTTTCGAATTGTGGTGCTATCGTCGAAACCTAAAGATATCATGGGTTTCGCATACTTCCAATGAGGATGTTCTCAGAATGATGGATACAGATCGACTGCTCTTGAACATTATAAAGAGGCGGAAAACAGAATACTTCGGCCACATAATTCTAGGACCTAAATACCATCTACTTCGCCTGATAATACAAGGAAAAGTGGAAGGAAAAAGATGGATAGGCCGAAAGAAGCTTTCTTGGCTACGTAACATCAGGCAGTGGTGTGATTGCACGGTGGAGGAACTATTTCGCGCTGCAGCCGATAGAGAAAGATTTCAGGAAATTGTAAACATGATGACCACCAACGTCTGAATACGGACATGGCACCTAAAGAAGAAGAATAATGAGATCCTATTTCTCCTTTTAGATAATACGTGGTAAAACTCTTCACAGAAAAGTACAACAGCTTGTTCTTAATTTGTGTATTTCGAGTTAGAGATGAGAAACGCTGGTCCTGCAGAATCAGTTTCATCTGTCCGAGAGGTAAATAGATGATCTTATTTTTGGAAATAAACCCTTTTCCATCCAGGGTCCAGCGGTTTGGATTTAATCATGGTTTAGATTGGTTTGGTGGTTTTTTCGGTATACTTAGGTTCATGTAATATTTATGATAATCAATATTTAGCCTGCACCGTGTTTTGTTGAGAACAGCTTTATATTGCACATGTGTTATTGAAGAGAGATAGAAAAAGGTCTTCTATTTTTTCTCTCTTTCAATTGGCGTAACGCTTTCACTTACATGCGGCCCTATTCAATCTATAATAGGTCTATGGCCGTTTGAAATAAGGAAGATCAGGCCCGACAATTCTTAATTAGGTTCTTAACTAACCTGAACTAAGCAGGGTAGATCGGCATCACCCGACTATCCTAAATAGGTTCCTAATTGCCCTAAATGCAATTACATTAGACTGAATTCAGTTCCGAAATCAGTTATTGGATGGTCTAATAGGTTTTTAGCTGTCACCTTTTCATGCGAAAAATATTAGCGGATATATTTAGCATATAAAGAAAACACAAACTTATTCTTACAGATTACAAACAGAGTACTATGTTTATATTTGTATTCTCTAAAATATAAAACACTGCCGTTGTAATTCAGCTCCGAATAAGACCAGAACCAGAACTTTGTTTTAGCCGTTGTACATTAATCCTTTATATGCATATTATTTTGCAGAACTAAACCACGAAAAGTATCAAACGAGAGCCTTACGAAAAGATCAAATTCGGTACCAAATTTCCTAGCAGCAAAAGACAATAACTCCAATGATCAACATAAGAACGCCAAAAGCTTCGAAGATAACAATGACAATGTTTTTGTAGAACCACCAAGCACTTTGGTTCCAGCAAGTAGTAGAAAAAGATTTCAGGGTGAGTAGGTGAAAATGATATCGGTGAGTCTTTAAATTTTAGTTAAATAGGTAGTAAAGCTTGATTTCCCTTAAAATAAACGAAAATACCTTTGTTTTTTCCTTAGAACTTCGTCAAAAACTACAAAATGATGACGAAGAAGGCTGTGGGAACGTCACCCCTCCCCACAGTCAAACATCCTCAGTTGAGGGTGTGTACGCTGCTTCCAATAAACCATCGCACCCCTTTAGAATTATCGAACAAGATACAATTAGTTTACAAAGTCTTAATTCTTTGGGAAGGTTGATGAGAGTTATTAACAACAATGCCGGTAAGTAGATTTACAAAAAAGTTGATAGGTATTTATTTTAAGACAGGTACATTTCATATAAATTTAATGAATTAAAGGGTGTTTTTTTATAGAGGTATAGAACTTTTAAATGGAATAAAACAAAGATGAATTTTTTAAATTGACATGAAATTTACTTTATTCGAAAGATAACCTTCTGGCATTATAATTTAAATATGACTTCTGGCATATGATCACCACGGCTGGCTCGGACGTAGTCTAATCTGGAGGTCCAATTTTCGATGACTTTTTCCAACATTTGTGGCTGTATATCGGCAATAACGCGGCGAATGTTGTCCTCCAAGTGATCAATCGTTTCGGACTTATCGGCGTAGACTAGCGACTTCACATATCCCCACAGAAAATAGTCTAGCGGCGTTAAGTCGCACGATCTTGGAGGCCAATTCACGGGTCCGAAAAGTGAAACTATGCGGTTACCAAACGTTTCCTTCAATAAATCAATTTTGGCACGAGCTGTGTGACATGTTGCGCCGTCTTGTTGAAACCACAGCTCCTGCACATCATGGTTGTTCAATTCATGAATGAAAAAGTCGGTAATCATGGCTCTATAGCGGTCACCATTGACTGTAACTTTCTGACCAGCATCGTTTTTAAAGAAGTACGGACCAATGATTCCACCAGCCCATAATGCACACCAAACAATCAGTTTTTCTGGATGTAACGGTGTCTCAACATACACTTGAGGATTATCATCACTCCAAATACGGCAGTTTTGTTTATTGACGTATGCATTCAAACAAAAGTGAGCTTCATCGCTAAACAAAATTCGCTTATGAAAAATCGGGATCAACGGCAATCTTGTTTTGGGCTCATTCACCGAATCTACGCCTTGCTAGGTGATCGTGTGGCTCCAATTCTTGCACGAGTTGGATTTTGTAAGCACGCAAACCAAGATCTTTCCGCAAAATCTTCCATAAAGTGAATGGACACATATCCAATTCCTGTGCACGATGGCGGATAGACTGATTCGGGTCTTCCTCTATGCTACGCTCTACAGCAGCAATGACTTCTTCTGTACGCACTGTACGACGTCTCTGTGGATGCGTATTATCATTTAGAGTAAACGTGATGCGAAAACGTTCCATAGTTAATCGAATTAATTGCTCTGATGGGCGATTATGTTGACCGTAAATTGGACGTAGTGCGCGATACGTATTTTGAACAGAACCATGATTTTCAAAATAAATTTGCACAATTTGGAAGCGTTGTTCAGGCGTCAGTCTATTTATGTTGAAATGCCAAACCAAACTAAACATAAATCACTTGACAGCTGACAAAATGGCCGCCAGTTAAAAAAGTGTTGCCAACTTAAAGTTCTATACCTCTATAAAAAACACCCTTTATAAAGGTTTTTCTATTTGCAAATTTTTCAATTAACCCTGTATATTGATAGTTTTTGAGAGTAATATAATCTTGGTCGTTCGAAAACCAATTTATTTTGAAAACTACTTAATATACAAGGTAGTTTAAAAGTAAAAGTCCCCTATATGTTTTCGAGAAATTTGTAGATACCTACCGGGCACCCTATATATGTTTCCTTATTCTAAAAATTTTGCATCACATTCACCCGGGAACCCAAAAAATAATCGCACTAGTAACTGTTATTTTATAATTTCACAGACGCAGCAAGAAAAACCATGTCAGTTTCCGCTCTCTCTTCTAGTTCTTTGGACTCGGAATCGACTCAAAGTTCCAAAAAATATCCCAGTACGTTTGCTTTATCTTCAACAGGTAAAAGTTATCATGGGTTACACACAACAAATTCAGTATGAATTCTGTATTTTTTTTTAATAATAAGAGCATATAACGTTTGTTTGAAGGTTGAAGATTGAGTAAAATGTGGTTGTCGGACTTGCATTGTCTTTATTTTTATTTATTTTTACGACGTTTCGATTAAGTTGTATCTCTAATCGTTATCAAGTATATACTTGATAATCGAAACGTCACACAATCACATTTTAGTCAAGAGCACATAAATCTACAAATGGCAGTGTTAAATTCAGTAGCAAATTCAACGGATTTTAAATATTTTTAGTGGATCTGTATATCCAATTTAACATTACTATAAGTGGAACACGCAGATAAAAAAATAAAAGTAAATTACTTGTAGGTACTGCACCTTTAACTACAGACTCTGAAAAATCCGCTTCCACCCCGCTTCAAGAACCCGATGTTATCGCTAGTGCTAAGGCTTCCACTTCTTCACAACAGAAAATTGCAAAGAGTAGTAATATTCCTGTGGCTCCCCCTAGGCGTAAAAAGAAGAGTAGAAATCTTAATGATCCGTTAGCTTTAACTGTAAGAATTAAATCAAATTAATTGTTTTATATCTTGCAAAATATTTCTGCGCTTGCATTTAACATAGGGAATTGTTAGATCTAAGAGATTTTTCATGATTTTATACATTTTTTTTACACCTATTTCCAGAAATTTAAAAAATATATCCCAAAAAAGCCAACTACTAGATATTTTGACAAGTTTCTCGATTGTTACGTAGATGGCGTTGATTTCAAAAAATATATGATGTTGCTGGAATGTCCCATCCTTCTAAGGAACACGTGAAAGTTCAAGCTGATCTGTCAAATAGTTTTTTTTTTCTACAGCTGTTTGAAATGGACGTGTTTTGCTTTTTCTAAAAATGGAACAATTGAAAATTCGTACAATGATAAAATATTTATATAAAAAAGGTTTGAAGATGAAATTCATACCAATATGGTAATAGGGAACGATGCTTCTTCAACATAAGACACACAGTGGACGTCCGAAAACTGCCACCAGAAAAAAAAAAGAAACAAATTATTGATTCTAATCTCATGGAGTAAAGGTCCCTACATGCCTCGTGCAATCGTAGGCGACACGTAGGATAATAAAAGTGGAACGTACAATTAAACAGTTCCCGAAATATTGGTGGTCAAAATGACATTATTTTAGCTGCTTGGCCTCTGCTTACTGAACTGTAATCCTCTGTCAGAATTTATAAATACTGTAACAGTGTCAATAAAAATATGATTTGCAATAGGAACAGATTATACCACACTCATTCAGTGTTACAATATGTCTCGTGTAACTGTAAATAAAACGTTGGCAAATAGTGTACGACGATGTAATCTAAACCCATGAACAACCATTCCTCATTTGACTATTGCTATGACAACCCTGTTCTGTATGTGTGTGTGTGTAAAGTGTCTAAATCATTCTGTGTTCTCTCTTTTTTTTTTTTTAATTAATGGTGTTACCTGCCGTCCTGTTTACACCCCTTTCTCCGGCAACCTTCGGGGAAGTTTACATGTTTTTCAGATTTGGGGACCTATATGTGAAACTTTCAGATAATCGTTCGTGGTCCCCCGAAAGTGTAGTTTATTACAACTGAATTTGTCAAAATACACGAAACTGCCGAGCATAGAGAAAATTTTCTATCGTAGGAATATCCTTCTTTCTCAATGTTTTAAAGTCTAATTGTAGAAAAAAAGTTTTGCCCTCTTTCCTGTAGGGTACATAATCACATACATTCTTCCCAAGTTATGCAATAAGAGTCTCTCCAATATAAGCATTCCCCCTAACACTATACAGAGAGCCTTGAGCTATGCTTTCGTTGCCAAAAACGTTTTTATGGCCACAAAAGAGGCTTTATGAAGTAAAAGTGAATTTTTTGTGGTAATACTAACCTCTCCGTATTATCCCATACTAGAGAATGTATAATTTTATCCATGAGGGTTGCACCGGCTCCAAATAAGCGCTAGAAAGGAGAATCTGAAGACACAGAACTTGGTCGGAATAGCCAAAGTCGCTTCGACAAAATTGTAGTAGTAGTAGGCAAAAACGGACTCCCCACACTAATGCTTGTGTAACTTTTATATCAAACATTTTTTCTGGTACCTGTACCAACAAGACACATAAGTATTTAAACACCATTATGTGAATGGAAATAGATTCCGCACCTGCACATTTTCTTCACTGTTTTAACATTGCTAGCTCTCAATAATGATTGGAAAATCAGCTCAGATTGCACAATTTTTTAGAAATCCGCTTCTAGCGCCACCTTCCCGACAAGTACTGAATTAGGTAGTCCCGCTAGTACCATAGAGTCCCTAACTCGTGAAATTGAAAGACTTCCTTCAATGTCTTCAGTGAAAGCGCACAAATCCGAAAGAATCCTCCATGTTCAATCTGATGGTTCCAAGAGTTCGACGCTGAAAAGTGGGCATTCTTTGGATATTTCGCAAGTAAGTATATTATGTATTATGTTTGTATTTAAATTACTTTGTTCCCATCATGACATAAAATATTTAAGGATATTCAGTGGTCATTTTTTTGTGTAGTGGAATCTACAAACTGAAATATTTAATATGTGAAAAACAGCCTTTTTTATTTGGGGTTTAACAACTCTAAAAGTAGCCCCAAATAACATTGCTCTTACGGAAAGTTCGAGCATCAGTCGTTTTAAGTTGATTATTTAATATACCCCATGTTGATAAATGGAAAAAAAGGTAATAGTCTGATAGAATAGGTTTTCAAAAATGATTTGCTAGTTTTTTTTTCTCACCTTATCACATTCGCCTAAATTTTTAGTTTTGATACTCTTCTTAAATTTTGTTATGACGAAATAAGAAATTGGACAATAACGCTTTATTTTTTTACAAATTTGCCTTTCCATAGGATTGTCAACATAATAGCGGAGATTTGAGCAGATTGAGTATCAATGATAAGAACGCTTTGACACGTGTCACTTAGAAAGGTTAAAATTTTGACAGAAGTTCGCAAGAAAAATATTGGCAATCCAAAACGTATGCCCTGTTGCCAAACCTCATTCAATATTTATGAATTAAATATTATTATTAATCGCATATTATAATCTGTAAAAATAGCATTGATGTTTGTGATTTCGTTAAATTAATTTTCGAATTTTTGCACAGGCTTCCGAAAAATTGTCATTCTGTTTATTTGCCCTAAATTTATGTGTTCATCCTAAAAATTCGGATTCCAGTTTACTTTCGGTTCAACCAAAAGAGGGGAGTTTAGAACTACTTGAGCATACGATATTCTCAAACAATCATCCATTTTTTTTAAAGTTAGATGTAAAAGCACACATTATTTTTCCTGTATGTAACATTTTCTAGTGAATTCATCTGAAATTTTTTGTCGATTATTAGATATTTGCAATGAAATCAATTAACATTTAAACTATTAACATTAGAAGTAGAGATTGGGTTAATGAGTATTTTAATAAATATTTAATAGCATTTTAAATAGCTTTATTACTAATCAAAAATCCCTTTAGGTGACTTGTTATTTAGTTAGAAATGAATCGTTTTAAGTATTCGTATCTGTAGCACGTAATTTTATGTTTATTGAAGTTAGCATTTTTATTTTCTAGGAGAAAATAACTAATCACAGTGCATCGCGTGTAAAAAAAATCTCTTAGGTGTTTTTGTATTATACTAAAATAATTTATAGGTTACCAAAGGTCAGTTTGTGGTTAAACCAATGGACACCGAAAGTATAAAAGCCCAAGGTACCGGATATGTTTTGTCTAAGAAAAGTCTTGTGGATCAGCCAGCAACAGGACCGGACAGGTTTGTTGAATTATAAATGTTTTTATCAAATTTACTCTATATCCTAGTAGTATTCGTACACACCTTGCATCTTATATAGATTTTAAATATTTCTAAAGAATTATAATAATTTTTATTTAATGAAACAGGCTTTTAGTAAAGTAAATTTGCCATTTATAATAAACACAATCTTTGTTGAAACATAAATGTTCAAATAACTGACAAAAAAGTCTTCCATGTTTTCATATTTATCTTACGTTTAAAATATTTCACAAGTAGTTATAAAATTTGGCTGTCTGACAGTCTCAGTCTTCAATATCAATTTTATCTGATGAATTCATTCTTAATCATTGCTATATACTTTTGGTTATTTGTGAAGGTTTCTGAAATATCTATCTAGATTATAGATTGTGAGTGGGTCGTTAAAGTTTTCCTTGCCCCTCTATAGTATTTCGACCTATAAGATCTTTTGTACATTACCCCAATCTAATATAAATCCGGGGTAGTAAGACTTTTCACGAAGTCTATTATTTTTTTGGAGGGTGTGCTTTGTTTCTTCGGGCATAAAGATGATGCCTTCCAGAAATTTAAGTTTTTCGCAGAACATTGGATCATCTTTGGAATATTAAGTCAGGTTTCGTACCTATAGACTTGTATGCTTTATAGTTATGGACTTAGAACGGTACGAGACTGAGAACTAAATTTGGCTTTTAAGCTAATTAAATTTGGAAAAAGTGACCCGGCTTAATTGTCAAGAAGCCAATCTCTGACGTAGGGGTACCGTTGGCGTGGTGTTTTGATGACTGCGTGTGAGTCCGAAATAAGTGGATTGGTCGAGTGTTCAGCTCGATCCAAGTACTTAGCGATACTTCATGTATAAAAGTACTGAAAGTTACACAATTTAAATCTGTGTGAATTATCGTGTTCCTAACATAGTATGGGGCTCCGCAGATCATGCGTAAAACCTTGTTTTGGAAGCTCTCTATTCGCCTAAATCGAGACCTGCCAGTGGTGATCCAAGTTGGAGAACCAAATGACAGGATCGAACGTATGAATAACTTGTAGATGATAAGTTTATTCTTCAAATTTAACTTGCTATTTCGATGTAAGAGCAAATAGAGAGCCAACCATGACGTTTTGGCCTTGGATAAAATATAATTTGTATTTAGTAGCCAATTCAGTCTTTTATCAAAAACTAGCCCCAAGTATTTGGCGCTATCCCACCAGGGAATGTGCACGTTCAAGATGGACAACCGATTGTCCGGATTAGTAAAGCGTTTTTTTGAAAAAATGATTGCTTGAGTCTTATTTGGATTAATTTTGATTTTCCAATCAGTCATCCATCTCTCAAGTAATATGCATTCGCACAGCAAGTGTTCTGCTGTTTCAGCTGCACGGCAAATTTCGTTGTTAGCTTTGCCCATCCACAGCAACTACATATTGAAAAAGTGTTTTTTGTGCATAAAGTTATGAAACTTGACTCTTCGAAATATAATAAAGTTTACTTAATATTTAGGAATTACGTAGAAATTAACCAATTGCATTCACAAAAGATCTTTTTATGACGAAGTGAAATAAGACTAAACGACTATACAATACAATGTAATATGCTATATTAATTTTTAGGTTAACTGCACCCACCGAAGAAAGTTCTAGTGGTAGCAGCAGGACCTCAAATAGAAGTAGTGTCGGTCATTATAGTTTAGGACCTCATCGGTAAGATATATTCATTTATTTGTATTTTATTTAGCGATAGGATAATTTTACAAACTATTATCCCGGAAAATAGCAATAATATTAAATTTTTTAGAGGTACACACCAATCTTCTAGTCGACATAACTCGAAAGATAGAAGAAAATCTGCCGGTGATGAAAATCTACTATGCGCTGGTAACATGAAGGTTAGAACCCATACTGATTCTGGAAAACAACTATCAGATTTAGAAATTCTAGAACAGATCACGGTGTTGAATTTAGATACAGGTAATTACAACAAAAGCTTTTGATAAAATCCAGTGACCTTAGAAGTTAGTTACAAAATGTTGAAAGTAACTGTCATCGCCTTTATTTTATCATTATTAATAATCTCTCCAAATATCTTGATATTGTTTCATCACATCTTGTATATACAGTATTACCGAACAGAATTTTTGGTTCAGGTCAGTTCAAAACCAAAACTTTTTATTTTGTGTTTGTAATTTCGTTTATATTCTTATATTTGTTAAGTCATTTTTCTGACAGGTGAACGAGTTCCACTCAGTGTTGCCGAAGATAAGTTACCACAATGCATAAACCCGCTCTCTCTGCACATTATGCGGCTAACTTCAGAGTATGTTAGTTCCAATAGTATGGACAAAGAGAAGGAGAGTGATGAGGAAAGTGTAGATACCAAGAAGTCAGAAATTCCCATTGTGGATGAAAATGAAGCGGGAGGTATGTTTTTCTCCTTTCTTTTATTTTGAAATGACCACAGAATTCACCTGCTTTAGGTAAGCAGTATTCAGTTAGTTAAGCTTCGATTCTTCTTCATATCAGGTCCCCCTGACGTTGGCAAGTCTTTCACGGTCCTGCGCTAGCTGGAACAGTTCCCCCGCGCTACTTATACCTGTCCATTCACGAATATTCCTCAACCAGGAAGTCTGTCTCCTTCCTACCCCTCTACGTCCCTATAGTTTACCCATCATGATTAGCTGAAGAATTCTATATCGCTCCCCTCTGAATATATGTCCAAGATATGAGATTTTTCTACACTTCACAGTGTCTAATAGTAGAAGAGTTGTGTCGGCCCTATTGAGTACCATTTCGTTGGTCTGCCTAGCTGTCCAAGGTATTCTCAGCATTCGCCGGTGTAGCCACATTTCGAGAGTCCAACCGATTAATCGTGGCAGCCTTAATTGTCCAGATCTCTGCCCCATATAGTAACACTGGCCAGACGTATGATCTTATCATTCTCAGTCGTAGTTTTAGGTTGAGGGTATCATTGCAGAAAAGTGGTTTCATTTTTTGAAAAGTTGCTCTAGCAGTCTCTATTCTACACCTTATCTCTTTATCTGGATTTAGATTTTCGGTGATATAACATCCAAGATATTTAAAATGAGTCACCCTGTCTATACTTTTTCCTTCTATTTGTATTGAAGCGTTAAGATGAGGTTGTCTACTAAAGACCATAAATTTGTTTTTTTGATATATGAGTTTAATAGATGTTGCAGGTCTTGTAGTTTGTCGCTTAGGATAACAGTGTCGTCAGCATATCGTATTGTATTTATATATTCTCCATTGATTTGTACTCCCATTCGTTGTCCTTGAGTAGCCCGTTTAAAGAATTTTATTTGAATATATATTAAAAAGCAGTGGAGATAGTATGCAGCCCTGTCTGACGCCTCGTAGAATTTTACTTTCTTCTGTGAGTTTTCCATTTAGCCTTACTGTTGCTTTCTGCCGCCAATATAGATTTTTAATAATTCTTACGTCTCTGCTGTCTACCCCTACATTACTTAAAATGTCTATAAGTTTTCTGTGCTGTACTTTGTCGAAGGCCTTCTCGTAATCGACAAAACACGAATACATCCTTGGGTTGGTCCCGGCATTTTTGCAGAAGTATATTTAGAGCGAATAAAGCCTCTCTAGTACATAGGGCGTTTCTAAATCCGAATTGGGTTTCATCTAAATCTGCGTCACATTTAGATCTTATCCTGCTGTGGATGATTCTGAGACCTTCAAAGTGTGGCTCATTATACTTATTAGTCTGTACTCACTGCATCGCTTTGCTTGCTGTTTTTTTGGGATTGAGACGAATACATACCTCAGCCATTCTTCCGGTATATCTCCAGTTGCGTAAACGGTATTAAACAGTTTGACCAAGATTCCTATATTTTCCTCATGGATCATTTGTAACAGCTCGGTTGGGACATTATCAGGCCCGGTGGCTTTCCTGGTTTTTGCAGATCTTATGGCGGTCTGTCATCATCAAATAATTCTTTCACATATTTAACTCATGTTTTGATTTGATTAAATGTTTATAATACTGGCGAAGGTTTTCATAACAGTTTCTACATTTCAAAGTCGTTCTAATTGCCCTTCAAATAATTAACCACTAAAATATTAGATTATTTTTTTTTGGATAATTGAACGTTCTTTATTTCTATAGGTATGCGAAAAAGGACTGCAAAATTGAAAAGATTCCTGGGAAGTAATGTTAAAAAAGCTATGCATAAAGCGAAAAGCATTGCCCATGAAGTATCCCATGCCAGGCATAAAGAAGATGTTATCGATATTGTTGATAATGTACATCCAGGAGAACAAAATTGTAAATTGAAGGTAAAATTAATATCCTCTTACCTACTATGCAGATCATACTAGAAATATGCAATAAAGCAACTTTTCTGGTAATTCATTTTCAAGAAATTTTCTCTTTATAGGCATCAAATTCGCACAAGGGTCCTTACGAATTTGAAAAAATTGAACACATCCAAGAACTAAAAGATGATCAACACGAAGGACCAATTTGGTGTATGAAGTTCTCGAGTTGTGGTCGATTGTTAGCCACTGCTGGACAAGATAAGATTTTAAGGATATGGGTCGTGAAAGATGCCTATCCGTTTTTCCAGGTAGTATTATACAAGGTGTGGCTATAAAATAACGAGACTGTTGGTGTAAAACATGTTGTTTTAAAGTTATACATATTTACTTATTATCATCTTCAATATACTCTCCTCCTCTATCTCTATAACGCTCTGTGCGAATTTTCCATTGTTTGAAACAGTGCAGGAAGTCTTTTTTTGTGAGCTCTTTCATGACGCTGCCGCTTTTTCTTTCATAGCTTCGACGGACTGAAATTTTGTTCTTTTAATGCAGATTTGACCTTGGGAAATAGATAAAAGTCACATGGTACGAGGTCAGGCGAATAAGGAGGATAGTCTAACACTGGGATATTGTACTTCGCTAGAAACGTCTTGACAGACAGTGCAGAATGAGAGCCGCCGTGTCGTCTTGATAGAAAACCTGACTTGTTGTTTCACAATTTGGGTCATTTTTTCCTTATTCTTTCATGGAGTTCAGCAACGATGTCAAGGTAGTAATGTTGATTAATTGTTTGACCTTCAAGAGCCCAGTGATTCACGCGTGAATCATCTTCAACGTCTTCTTGACCATCTTGGAAACTCAGAAATTCGAGCACGTGATAAACATACACTTTTTTAATAAAAGGTAAGTTTCAGTAGCGGTTTTTCCAAATTTTGTGTGAAATTTCACGACAATTCGGTGCACATTATTATTTCGACAACACAAAGAAGCAGCTCTTATACACTCGAATGCCATGGTCATACTAATTTGTCTACATACACGGGAAGCGCCGCTTTCGAAAAAGAAGTCTTCACGCTACACAGCTGTCGGTCGTTCGCTTTTGATGCATGCGTACTTCTTTTGTAGAAACATCAGTCTCGTTATTTTATAGCCACACTTCGAATCGCACAGCGTTAACTTAAAATAAAAAAGGGGTGATTGATTTCTCTTGAATTTAGTACATTCATTCATTCTTATTCTAGGTTTATATTTATCGTTTTTTTTTAGGATATGAGAACCAAATACAACGCAGAAAAAGTATCGCCGACTCCTTCCCAAGAATCTTTAGCGTCACACAATTCCACTGATCATTCAAACCTAGCAGCTCTCGAAGCCCTGAGTCCTGAAGAAATGAGCCGCATAACTTTTATGCCTAAACCGTTCTGCACCTATTCTGGACATACCTCTGATCTTTTAGACGTTTCTTGGTCTAAAAATTACTTTATATTGTCTTCTAGTATGGATAAAACTGTCAGGTAATAAGAAATTATTCACTCTACTTAAGTTTTGCAATTATAACGGTTCTTCTCGCTACTTGGAGTATGTTTTCGATTATTCTTATCTCGGCGGAATGTCTGGCTATCCGTCTCGAAACTTCCCACTCTTACACGTTTCTTCGAGAGGCAACGGAATATCGCGATCGCTGTGAATTACCCGGTTAGCTTGTCCTAATCAGATTTTGTCAAGCACAGAAAGAGGTGCGTGCGCCAGCCGTTCACTGATTTACGTCGCATATCGCACGTGTAGTAGAGATAAAGTATTCGAGTGGGATGTAATATAAATTAACTTTATCAGGTGGATTTTGAAAAAGATTCAGCCAAATTTGATAAAATCGTTAAATTAGAGGTTTTCGCTGTCAGGAAAATCAACTAACAAAAAAAAGGATTTTAATATAAAATTTTGAAAAAAACATGCCCATATTAATGTGGATAAGAGACTAAGTTCTATGTTATTTTAGTTTGCTTAGATTAGTACTTATATTGGACGGTACTTCTTAATGGCAATTCATTCCTAATGCAATCAAGATGATAATCCACAACAGAACACTATAGACTAGAATCATTTGAGAGGTACAAGGTACTGAGACCAAATAAGATCATCCTAATACTTCTAAATCAAAGAGCTCTTCATTCCGGTGTTCTGCAGAATTATTAGAACAAGCATAGCTACACTATATTTATCCTTGGCTTGGAAAAGGTCCAAAATTAACTTTATACCGAAGCCAGGGAAAGACTACTATCAGATGAAGTCCTTTAGACCAATTAACCTGTCATATTTTTTGCTGAAGCTAACAGAGGAACTAAGTTAAAGGCACATAAGGGAAACCTCTCTAAAAAAGAGGCGACTACACCCAGTCAACATGACAGCCGGCTTATACAGAGCCATATTCAAACTGAACATAAGTGAGGCACTGGGGCAGCACACTATGATATTCCAGGCAGAAATACGTTTGCTATTGATACTTATCTTTAAGAAAATTTAACAAAAAGCAAAAAAAAATGTCCTACACAAATGTGTTTGATTAGGATACCTGTTTATTCATTATTTCTTGTAATTCTATTAACCCAATTTCTATGTTAAATGGCTGATCCGTCAATAAAATATTTATTTTTCATTCCTAATGAATATAAATATAAATATGTTTGTCGCTGTTATATATATATATATATATATATATATATATATATATATATATATATATATATATATATATATATATATATATATATATTCAGAAAAGCTACTTTAAAATTACACAAAAATAATTTTTGCAGGTTGTGGCATATTTCAAGAAAAGAATGCCTGTGCTGTTTCCAACATATCGATTTTGTCACCGCCATAGTATTTCATCCAAGGGATGACAGATACTTTTTAAGTGGTTCATTGGATGGAAAGCTGAGGTTATGGAATATACCAGATAAGAAAGTAAGAAATATTTCGTAAACACTTTTCTATAGATTCTGAAAATAAATTTTTATGAAAATTCACTGTGCGTAAAAAAGTTAGAAGAAATTATGGGGTTTGTTCTTATCATTGTCACATTTACTACAATTTATGGGAAAATATGCCTGGTTTTTGAGTTTACATATAACAGTATTTTTATAATTATTAATTATCATATCGAATGTTCTATATGTTAATGAAATTTAGGTGGCAGTATGGAACGAAGTCGAAGGGAATCCTAAACTAATAACGGCTGCAAATTTTTGTCAAAATGGGAAATTTGCAGTGGTCGGAACCTACGATGGTCGATGTATCTTTTATAGGTAAATATATTAACAAATATTGTTAGCAATGTCTTGTAAGTGTCTTAATATGCTTCTAAGTAGATCAAATTAGCTTTTTACAATACATTTTTAACAGTTCCCATGATAAGCAAAGTGGATACAGTATTCCTGTTTCTACCATTCCCTTTTTACTAGTTATGTTAATTCCATTATTTTGAGGATACTACTCAATGGTGGCTCGTAAGATAGTGCCACAGTGTCGTGTCAATATTTTTTTAAATTATTTTTACTTCAAACTCATCTGAATACTTTTTCCATATTAACTATTTGGACGTCTGGCAACAGAGCAACAGCTTAACAAGCGGATTTTTTTTATAATTAGCAATATAGCTGTGCCATTTATTGATACAGCACAGAGAAATGATAAAGATCTACGGCGACTTATATGTGAGCAAGAAAGAAGAAACTGGTATTAATTAACGTCATAAAACGACTTATTTCCCGTCCATAGACTGGAGTATCAAATAAACTGAATAATGAACACACTTGTTATTGGATGACAGGTGACATTAGATTTTTACTTTGGCGTTCCTGTTGGTTTTGCTTGCACTTAGCAATTCTCAAAAAAGTTATTTTAAATTTAGTTTTAGTTATTGTATATTTACCGAGGTATTTTCATTTTGTTTTTCAGAGAATTGTTGCTTTACATATTTTATAATGATCCGATATTTTCTTCCATATACCGGTACTATATATCTAAGCAGTCATGAGACGCCACTATGCTAGCTTTATATTGAAACTATTACTTATACCTTGCGAAGGAGTAGATATCTGTTGGAACAATCACGATGTTTCGGCTAGTAGTTATCTCTAGCCGTTTTCAAGTGAAACTATATAAATCCCTTAGCTACATAACTATTTATACTAAAAGTAAATGCAATAGAGTGTGACTGAGATGGGTGCAGTCATGCCTGCTATGGCAAAATCCCTTTTTTTATGCTGAATTTAGTTTTAGTTTACAATTACTAAGAAGTGGTTTTCACACTTCTCTTATATCTAAAGATGGTTTACTAAAACAACTCGGGTTCTGATGTATAACCGCGGCTTCTTTGAATTTCCGTTTTCTTTAATGTTGTTCTCGGTGTAATATTTTAGCTTCAGACCATTTTATGTGGTGTCCATGAGTCCAGGCATGGTTGGCGGCGCTAGATTTTTCTGTTTCTCCTCGAGATGTGCATTTCTGGTGTTCTTTGATGCTTACGTCAAGAGGTCTCTTTGTTTCGCCAATGTAGGAATTGCCACATTCACATGGTATCTGATATACACAGTTCTTCATGTCTCTTTCAGTTGTTGGTTTGACCCTAGTGAGCGGACTTCTCAGAGAGTTAGTTGAATTGAAAACAACGTTGATTTTATATCGTTTTCCTATCCTTCTAACTTTTTCTGAAATGCCTTTAACATAGGGGATGTTCAATACTGGTTTTCGTTCTTCATTCGTTGTCGATATTGTCCTATTTCTGCATTGTTCAAGAAATTTATCCACTAGATATACTGGGTATCCCTTGGCTGTCAGATCATTTTTAATGTAATCTATCTCTTTCATCAAATTCTCGTTGGAGTTGCAGAGAGTTAAGTCTCTATCTACGAGATTTCTTATAATTCCTTGTTTGGTGTTGTTGGAGTGATTAGATGAATAATTAAGGTATTCCTGTGTGCGTGGCTTTTCTGTAAACCGAAGTTCGAATTTGTCTGCCATTTCTTTCAACCAAGACATCTAAGAATGGTAATTTATTTTCTACTTCTTTCTCCATGGTGAGTTTAATAGTTGGGCTGATGTTTTTGAGATGAAAAAGAAAGTTTCCAGGTTCTTCGTCGTTTCCACTCCAAATAATAAAAGTATCGTCTACGTATCTGAGCCATAACTTTGGTTTCTTAGTTGTGGATTCAATTGCAAACGTCTCGAACCATTCCATGAAAATATTTGCGACCACCGGTGAGAGTGAAAATACCATCGGTAGTCCATCATCCTGGATGTAGAATTTTTCCTTTTCTTGAAAATAGGAATTAGTCAAACAACTTTCCAACAAGTCCATAATGGCGTGCGGTGGTAAAGATGTTCTTTCTGCTAAAGTCTGGTCTTCTACAAGTTTCTTTCTTATGATTTTTAGTGAGTCCTTAACTGGAACGTTGGTATATAGGCTTTCCACGTCAAAGCTAATAAAATGATCTTCTGGTTGTACTTCTATTTCACGTATAATTTCTACGAAATGTTGCGAGTTCTTAACCTAGGACGATGTATTTCCTTGTAATGGTCGCAGGATTGGAAGAAGAAATTTGGCAAGTTCAGAAGTCGGAGAGTTCCGGGAACTGGTGATAGGTCGTAAGGGCATGTCTTGCTTATGTATTTTCGGGAGTCCATAAAGATGTGGAGTTTTGCTATGGTGTGGCGTCAACTGAGTCCGGATCCTCTCAGGAATATACCGTTCATGTTTCTTAAGAACGCGATAAATTCTTCCTTCAATTGCAGATGTGGGATCTTTAGCAAGAGATGTATAATTTCTTTTCGTTAAAACTTCGTCAATTTTTTGATTGTATGTCTCAGCATTCATTACGACTGTAGCATTTCCTTTATCCGCTGGTAGAATTTTAATACTGGAGTCCCTCTGTAGGTTAGCTAGGGTAGTTTTATCGTCTTTGCTGATGTTTGGTTCGGTTTTTCTATATTTTTGTAGAGTTTCTCTTATTTTCCACCTGAACTCATCTCCAAAACACTATTACTTATACCTTTACTATTTATTTTCAGTACTGATCAACTAAAGTACCACACTCAGATCCATGTCAGGTCATCCAGAGGTCGAAATGCTGTAGGTAGAAAAGTTAGTGGAATAGAACCGATGCCTGGAGAAGATAAAATATTAGTTACATCAAATGACAGCAGGATTAGACTGTACGATTTAAGGGACTTGAACGTTTCTTGTAAATACAAAGGAAAAGGTTGGTAAATTAAACTCTCAAATCGCGTCTTACTATTATACTAACCTATGAATTGTTGTTTTTGTATAAAAAAAATGATTATTTTTAATTCCTCTGTAATTATGTTTAGGTTATGTAAATATGAGCAGTCAAATCAAAGGGAGCTTCAGTCACGACGGCAAATATATTGTGAGCGGTTCGGAAAACAGAGACATCTACATTTGGAAGACAAACCATGACTATGCAAAATTTTCCTCGGTGAGGCGAGATAGAAACGACTATTGGGAAGCGATAAAGGCACACAACGCTGTGGTGACGTGCGCAGTCTTCGCTCCTAATCCTGAAGCTATAATCAAAATGCTAGAAGAAAATCAAAATAAATACAAGGGTGATAGTGAAGATATCAATAAGGTAAGATTTTTAATATAAAAACTGATAAAATATTAATCATCAGTCATAATAAATGAAATTCACTTTCTGATTATAAACTTTAATTTTTCAGATTGAAGATCCAGTAGTAGAACAACATACCAAAGGCTGTGGAGGTTACGTATTAGTATCGGCAGACTTTAATGGTTGTATTAAAGTTTTTGTTAACAAAACTAAACCAAAGCATAGTTCTTTACCAGTTTCAGCTATGGCATAAAGCCATAGAAATAGGGATGGTTTTCATAGAGCCAGTTAACTTACCTACTCACAGTTTTTATTTCTTAACACTAACGCTGCTTGCCAACTAAAAATAGAAGGAATTTTTTTGTAGTGTGTCCTAAATATGATTATTTTAATATTTTGTTATCATTTGTCAGATTACTTTTTTCACGACGCTGACGAAATAGTACTAGATTGAGAACATCTGCAAATTCTTGACAAAGTCACATAAAATTTGATTTTTTCTTGTTACATAAACTTGTAGTAACCTTTAATAAGTTTAAGAAAGTTATAGAAGCCCATAAACGTTTTTACATAAACAATCTCCTTTTAAAGTAACTGAACAGTTGATAAGAGAAATAATAAAATGTTTAAATTAAACTAAATTACACTGTAATAAAAGTTACAATTTAAATGCTTTTTTTGAGTAATGCTTTTTCTCTTGAGGACGAGTGATGACGTCTCATACATTAACGCCAACATAAGATCTTGGCGGGTGTGGAATCGGTAATAAAACATACGACTTACTGGCTCTTGAACTTTTTCAGTATTTCCAATTCCAGTTAAAATAAATAATTTTTATTTTGCTTTTATTTATTAAAGGTATCGTTAAGTTATATATGAAATACAGGGTGTGCAAAATAAGTGTAAAGCGAAACTGTAATACACAGGAAGTAAGTTAACTTAGAGATAAGTTAAATTTTTTGGAGTTTATTTGAGATATATCGACAGCTTGTCAAATTTTTTACACTTTCGGAGATATTTTATAAAACTGGATTGTTTTAAACGCAATTATGTATGACTTAATGGATGATTTTAACTTAAACCCAACATAAAAACAAAAATAACAATGAAAAGAACCAAGAAAACTTGTTTAATCTAAATGATGAAAATTACTTCCAATATTCCCTTATTAACCTTTTCGTGGCATTTTTCATAACTTTTTTGGAATGTTCCATAGAGTCTTTTGATGTAATTTCGGAGCAAACTTAATTAAATATCCATGACATTGTTTGAATCTCTTGGGGTTGTTAAGTAAATTTGATCTTTCAATTATCACCTTATAAAAAAATCCATTAGGGTCAATTCAGGTGAACGCGTCGGTCAGTATGCAAGCTCGTTATTCCCTGTCCAGCTTTTGTCTAAAACGGTTCAAAAATCTAACAATTCCGATGTGCAGGTGCACCTGTTTTGCTGAAAATATTAAGTCTCTATACACCTTCAAAACATTGAGAAAAGCCATTGAAAGAGATACACGACAGTATGGAGTAAAAAGTTACAAAAATACACTTTTAATTTGCAAAAAATGACTAGATAATAATAATAATAAATAGATATTGGTAACTCCAAGGTTAAATTTGTCATGGAAAATTTTAATAACGCTGTTATCAAGAAAATAATAAAATATTTTTTTATAGAAAACTAAGAAATTTCTTTGTTAATTTTGGAATTTTCTCTAATATCTCTGAAAATATAAAAATTTTGGCAACCCTGCTACCCTATCTCAAATATACCCCCAAAGAGACCACTTTCCTTAAATTTAACCGATCTCGTAAGTATTACCGTATTGGAGTTACAGTGTTATCACTTAAATTGCACACCCTGTATAGTTGCCAAGAGCACAACAGTATTAAGTTCTTATTTTTGTATTTGTTGAGCGGTATGTTCTATAGGAAATATTTAACCTAGTTTACCGATAGATCTTTCATAACAAATATTTATTGCAAAAGGAAAAAACCATAGATTTAAAAAATACTAGATTAAGCGTTCCCAATGCCAGCCACTCCCATAGTGCAAAGAAAGAGAGTGAAAGCAGTGGTCCTTTCTTTCTAGTGGGCGGAACATAGAACCTGACATGGAGTATTATTCGCCCTTGGGTGTCACTTGGTGCTATGCTCCCCCATATCAGAAAGAAAGGGGACTACTGCTTTCCCTCTTCTTCTCTCGCACTGTAGGAAACGTGGGCATTGGGAATGCTTAATGTATTTTTTAAACCTATGGAAAAAAACTGGCAATATTCAGTTCAGTAGCAAATATAGCGACATCGTTATTGTAAAGTATAAAATTTATGTAAATGATTATTTTGATTTTCAACTCGACCTTTTTTATTAACAGTTTTATATCCACCAAACGCTATGTTTAGACATAGACATATAAAGATATAGATCGCAGGTCTTATAGAAGCGCGTTGGTTCTCGCTTAGAGATTAAGCGAAATAGGCTAGTAGTACCTTAATTTCTATGGGCGGACCTAAGAGCCCTGTACGTGCAATACCCCTCACTTATCCATTAAGTTCTTTTTCTGGTTAATTGAGGCCATTTTTTCGAAAAGGGTATAGCGCGTAGGGGACTCTTAGCTCCGCCTATAGAAAGAGAGATACTGCTGGCTTATTTCGCTTCGTCTCTTTTTAAGTGAGTTAACGCGCTTCTTCTATAGGACCTGCGGTCTATATCTTGATGTCTGTGGGTTTAGATCAATCGTCTGTGTATAAATCTAAAGAAACTCCAGAATAACAATTGTTCGAAGACTGATCAGAAATTAATAGACACGCGATAGCAAAAGAACTATAAGGAAATGTATAGAATTTAACAATATATTTGTAAAGCTAGTGTTTTTATATAAACCTAATATATGAAATCAGGCAAAGTTTAGGAAAATCGTCTTTCATGTTAATGTAGGATTATTATGGTGCAATGTTAAAGTCGTTTTTACTGCATTATTACTCGTTTTGTCCATTTGTGTAATGTTATGTAAATGTAAATATTTTTAAACATTCTTATGTAGATCGTTCCTTATCTTAAATACTCAAATATGAAATTGTAAAAAAAAAATACGGCTCAATACAGTTGTGCTCTTACAAATATTTAAATTAAAAATATAATTAATAGATGAATAACCAGAGGAAAAAATTAGCTTTTTTTTCTACATGACAAAGTTACAAGTGGGTTGGATTAATTACGAGAACTATATCATTTTTTACCGCTACAAAATAACTTTTTAATGATGTTTGGTGGGGTGAAGAGTGAGTGAAAAAATTTTTGGGATTTTGAAAACCGTTATAATAAAATTTAACTGAGCCCACGTCGGGACTCTAACCACTGCATTAAGACGGTAATTTTTCCACTGGTTGAAAATCATAAAAATGAAGTGTTTTCCTCTAAAGACTCTAAATGTATTAAAATTTATTTGAACTAATATATTTTATGTATTTTATTAAGGTGTAGTAAAAGATGTTTTAATTTTTAAAATGTTTTAAAGTGAGATATGATACTAAAATATTGATTAATGTTAAAAATAAATGGTTACGCAATAATATGTTGTTTTTGTTATATTCTTGAACATTACAATTTTTCTAGTTTTGTTAAAAACTGAGGAAGTGGACGGAACAATAGTTAGGCACTCTCCTATTGCTATCGATAAAAAATAAAACTAAAAAGTTATTTAAATTCTAAACATACATTTTTAATATTTAACTAACTACATAGAATTTAACACTTTAGTTTCTTAAATAATAAAATAATCTTCTGTTAGACAAAAGAAATTTAACAAACATACAAAGTATGCACGAAACTATTTTAAAGGACAGCTTCTTCAAACAGTATATGATTTTAAATTGCAGAACCTTATGTTATGTTATAATTATAAAAAACAATAAATAAAATACCTTAATTCGACCCTGTAACCGCGTTACCGCATTTAAAAGGTATGCGTTTGTTTATACTTTGATTTGTTTGTAACTTAAAACTATTTTTGAGATTTTTTTATTTAGTTTTTAGCTGTAGAGGCTGCTTTTTAAAATCTTTTAACATTTTTAGAAAGACCCTGTACTGGTCTTTGTTTTTATTCTTTATTAGCCTCTGGACTTCTAGACCAGGACCTGCCTTTACTTGGTTCGCCCTCTTTTGGCAAAGACCAAGATTTACTTCGATTCCTTCCTCTTTGTCCCTTTTGTTCCTGAAGCTGCCTTGGAGTCATGAATCTAGAAGAATCTACAGATTTTTCTCTAGATCTAAAATATAAAAAACCTTATGTATCTGAGTTAACCATCTATCTATAAATAAATGATTTGGATTCAAGTCGTATCGGTAACTGAAACTACAGGGTGTCTCAAAAGAAAGTTCACATTTAAAAAATCGATTTAAAAAAAAGTCAGGACTTTATTGAAAAAATGTTTATTACATATTAAAATACATTGTTTGGGAATTTATTTTTTAAAAATTATATCGTCCAAATGTAATCCGTTGCGCTCACGACATTCATTTAATCGAGCACTAAAATTGCCCATGACGGCTCGGCAGGTATTCTCCGTGGTGTCTGCCATTTCGTTGCGGATATTTTCTTTTAATTGTGCCAGGGAAGTCGGTTTGTTGGCGTAAACTTTTGATTTGACATAACCCCATAGGAAAAAGTCCATAGGTGATAAATCAGAACTGCCAGGAAAAATTTCACGCACTCGTGGCAGAGACATGTTGGACGTGTGTGAAGTTGCTCCGTCTTGCTGGAACCATTTCTTTGGTTATAGCCAGGAAAATTTTGCAGTTCAGGCACGAAGAAGTCGTCTAACATCTCCACATACCGCTCTGAGGTCACTGTTACTGTGCGTTCCCTTTCATCTTCAAAAAAGTACGGGCCGATAATTCCTCGCGCCGACATCGCAGCCCATACAGTCACTTTCGGCGAATGTAGAGGTTTCTGATGTTTGTGTTTTAGATTGTTTGCACTCCAATAGCTGCAATTTTGCTTGTTTACATGACCATTAAGATGAAAATGGGCTTCATCCGAAAAGAAGATGTTGGTAAACGTTGAAAAGCGTTCAGTCATCTGGTTTACGAAGTCAAGCCTCTGACCAGCATCCTGAGGCTTCGATTCTTGCATCAACTGAATTTTATAGGGGTTCAGCTTTAAATATTTGTGTAAAATGCGGAATAATGATGACCTATGCACATTTAAAGCAACAGCACGCTTACGAATCGAAACGTTTGGGTCGTCACGAACAGACTGAGTAACACTCTCTACGTTTTCGACCGTTCTTGAAGACCTCGGACGCCCGGATTTTGATTTATCTAGTGTTGAACCGGTCTCTTCAAACTTCTGGACCCATTTTCCAATAAGCCGAGCGCTTAGCGCATCATTTAAGTGACGAATATGTCGAAAATTGCAGAATTTTCTACGCGCTACAGTCGCCGAATTACCGTTTTTGTAAAACTCACGTACGCACAAAGCACGGTCCGCTCCCGAGAAACGCTCCACAGCGACTAAATTCCCAAGAGCCAGGCTACCGATTTACATACCCCCCGCGCCGCTCGGAGTAGTTACGTTCACGCAATAAGCAAAACAAATGTGTACTTTCTTTTGAGACACCCTGTATTTAGTTTTCTCTAGTCGTCATAAATCTAAGTACTCAACAAGCCAGGGGGAGTTCACTTCAGTGATAAGACGTGGAATGGCCTGTTCACCAAAATGAACCGTTGCCTCATCTATGTATACTATGATATAAAAAAGAAGAGGGCGTTTGTTGTTAAAGATCACCAATCAGAACCAAATTTTAACTGATTTTTCTTGACATAACTGGTATTCTGAAGTGTCATATGCTATATAAAGAGAACAGATTATTTACTGAAACGTGTAAATAAGCAGATAAGCTTTATATTACCAAATTGGAAGGGAAGTTTTTTCTTAAAATTTTGGGAGAAAAATATTTTTGTGAAATTGTTTGGAAAAACGAAATTAAGATGAAATTGTTGGAGAAAAAATATAATTATAAGGAAATCTTACCGAGAACAACCAACACTCTCATCCATTGAGTAAATGAGAATAGGTTCTTCATTATGTTGGTATTTGTAACATTTTATTGAATAGAATAAATGAGTTTGTAAGATATGTTGTTTAATTATGCATATGTAATATAGAGGTGCTACAAACAAAAACAACACTCAGCTGAGTTAGTCATGACCAATAGTTTGTTCCAAGCTTAAATCTTCTTGAACAATATTTATTTTTAATTTACGATTGGGAAAAACGGATAGTATCATTTTCGAAAAAATACATATATCAGTTAATCCTTTTCGTCAGTAAAAACTCTTTGAAGATATATCGTTGAGGAACAGTGCAAGCACAAACATACTGCGGGCGAAATCGTGACGAGGGATGCTAATATTCCAAAAATAACTAAAATGCTCTTTTTATTACCTAGATCTTGATTTACTCTTGCTCTTCTCTTTATTACTCCTCCTAGAAGATTCTCCCTTAGGCCTCTGCTCTCGATTTTTGCTCGTAGATCTATGACGTTTTGTTTTACTGCTACTCCTAGATCTACGATCTCTCGTTTTATTCTTACTTCTTGATCTGCGATCGTTCGATTCTGATCGCCTTTCTGAACGAGATTCTTTCCTAGATTTTGATTTAGATCTGCTTCGATCTCTTGTTCTTGACCTAGATCTAGACCTGAAAATAAATAATAATTTGAGATTAGATTGGATTCAACAATAAGAGATCAAAAAAAGTTCAGAATAAACATATAACGTTTTGTACCTGGAATTCCTTCTGTTCCTTGACCTAGACCTACTTCTACTATCACGATCGTACCTCCTATCGGAATACCTTCTAGACCTAGATCTGCTTCTAGATCTTGATCTTCTAGAATAGCTGCGACTTCTGGATCTACTATATGATCGTCTCCTGGTAGCTGAACGAGAACGATTTCTTCGGGAACTATGAGGAGATGCAGATCGAGACCTTAAAATTTTCGGTTGTTACTTTTCACGGTAATGATAGAAAGATACCCGATATTATCACTGGAATTTTCTTACCTTCGTCGATCATGTTGATTCTGTTGAAGTTTATGGTAATACTTGGTGTATTCTTCAAAAACCTCTGGAGGGTATGGACCACGCATTCCGACAGATGGTACACCTCTACCTCTGAAAAACCCTCGACCTCTACCACGACCTGAAATACGAGTTATTATACTTCAGCTGCAAAGAACTTAGAAACCTTTTTAAATGCTTAAGGACACAAGGGCTAAAATCTCCATTAATAATGGCTATCTAGCCTTTATTACCTCTTTACAATATAGCATTAGGCAAAATGTGAAATTGTTATGGAGGTATTAAACTCCAAAAAGTTATCAGGATCCAAAGGAGATTGCTGATGTATTTGCGAGGTGTTTCCAATCCGTATATGTGGGGGACAATGGCAACTGTCGGATTGCGAACTGTGCACAGCTATATTGTCTTTAAAAAGATGGTGAACCTTGATGTTGGTGTAGGTGCTGGCCTTGATAGGATTCCACCAGTGTTCCTAAGGAACTGTATGACACTGTCTATATCGACTGCAATATACAAATATTTTCTCGATTTAGGGGTCCTTTCTTCAGTGTGGAAGTCCATTCTGACATACTTAACTACCGTTCTATATCTGGCTGGTGCTTTGGAAGGTCTTGGAGTCGCTGATTATAGGTGAGATTTTTTTCGCGCTCCGTGGAGTCATCTCAGAAAATCAGCATGGATTTCAGTCCAGGTAGTCAAGCCAGACTAATTTAGCAGTTTATTCTAACTTTTTGAGTGAACGATCTTTCGTTGCAAGTCTATTTGATTTTCAGTAACCACCAGCGGTGAAGCTTGCTTAGCTTGGAGCTCACTATGATGTTTAGTTATAGACTGTTTGCAGGTATGGTTGATTACCCTGATCTGTTGGCACTGCTGAGTAAAATGGATTCTTATTATGTTTTAGCCGGACCAATATTGGCAAAATTAGCTTCCTTAATAGGCTTACAAACCGCTATAATTCGATTCTGCCTTGTGACCTTGATTTTTACTCTTTTGTGTCCTTCAAGAGGATGGTAGAATTGGTCTTGCATAGCATACCTGCTGTTGACTGAATGCTTCTTTATTCTTATGCAGCCCGATTATTTTGTCTTGTATATTATCTACATGTTAATTATATATATATATATATATATATATATATATATATATATATATATATATATATATATATATATATATATATATATATATATAACAAATGAATAGTGGAGGGCGATTTGGTTAACTGGATCACCAGTAAATAAAAACAGACCATGATGATCTAACTAACCCCATTACAGTTCCTATGAAAGTGTAAAATATATTTTTATATGCTGACGACTTAAAGATATTTAAGGTTGTTGGAGAGATAGGGGACTGTGTGGCCTTGCAGGGTGACCTGGATAGTTTTACTAAGTGGTGTGATCGCAATTTCATGCAACTTAATTTAACAAAATGTTCTGCCATTACTTTCTCAAGGAAAAAAGATAGTATTGTTTATAATTACACATTGCACAATACCATGTTGACTCGCTCAGATCATATAAAGGATCTTGGGGTGATATTTGATGAGGGTCTTCTATTGACCTGCACGTTAATCGTATTTCGAGCTGTGGTTTGAGGCTTGTTGGTTTTATTAAACGCACATTAGCTGATTTCAGCAGTGTGCAGTGTTTTAAATCTTACTGCTCAATGGTTCGATCTGTCTTGGAGTATGCATCTCCAGTCTGGGCACCAAACTATGAAATATACAAAAATAAAATCGAGAAGGTACAGGTCCATTTCTTGAAATTTGTTACTTTTAAGCAAGATGTGCCATTTAGTGTAATACGGGATTATATGAACTTGTTATCATTATATAATAGACACATCTATCTTGACCTAATATTATTTTAGAAGATCATAAACTCTATGGTTGATGCTCCTGAATTGTTGGGGGCTGTTGGATTCTCTGTACCTCAGAGGGTGCTTCGGGTCCATAGTCTTTTTAATGAACCATACCATAGGACAAACTATGCGTTTA
Organism: Diaprepes abbreviatus; assembly: GCA_034092305.1. Lineage (NCBI taxonomy): Eukaryota > Metazoa > Arthropoda > Insecta > Coleoptera > Curculionidae > Diaprepes > Diaprepes abbreviatus. The sequence continues at coordinate 54,783 of JASJET010000047.1, read as the reverse complement.
ACACCCCAGTGTCCAGAATGAGTAGGGAAATGAATTCACTGCCTAGGAAGGTTGACCCATTTATACTCTCTCTGAACTCATTTAAGGGTTGTATTAAAGAATTTTTAAGTAATTGAATTTTATACATAATAGACTGTAGTGACAGTATTATTGTTTTAGTTAATTGTTATTCTTTTAGTAATGATGTGACTTGTGATATTTTGTGATTGTTTTGTTTCAGATTTTTTATTTTTATTTGACGTATTATATAAAATGGAATTTGTATGATTTACTGCCGTTAATAAAGCATTTATTTATAAATTTAGAGGGTAATAAAGACGGGAATATTTTAAGAGTTTTATTAAAGATCACGATAATGTAGCAAACTAATAAATTACTCATATACATACCACGCATCATAGCTCCCCTGCCCCTAACACCCCTATAGATGGAGTAAATATCAATATCGGGATAAATAGGTGCTGGAAACGGCGGGTACATAGGTGGTTGATATGGAAATCCGTACATAGGCGGTGGACCTGGTGGATGACTATCATACATTAGTTCTGCTGGATGGGCACTCTGGATAGGAAGATTTCTAATGGCTATCTAGCCTTTATTACCTCTTTACAATATAGCATTAGGCAAAATGTGAAATTGTTATGGAGGTATTAAACTCCAAAAAGTTATCAGGATCCAAAGGAGATTGCTGATGTATTTGCGAGGTGTTTCCAATCCGTATATGTGGGGGACAATGGCAACTGTCGGATTGCGAACTGTGCACAGCTATATTGTCTTTAAAAAGATGGTGAACCTTGATGTTGGTGTAGGTGCTGGCCTTGATAGGATTCCACCAGTGTTCCTAAGGAACTGTATGACACTGTCTATATCGACTGCAATATACAAATATTTTCTCGATTTAGGGGTCCTTTCTTCAGTGTGGAAGTCCATTCTGACATACTTAACTACCGTTCTATATCTGGCTGGTGCTTTGGAAGGTCTTGGAGTCGCTGATTATAGGTGAGATTTTTTTCGCGCTCCGTGGAGTCATCTCAGAAAATCAGCATGGATTTCAGTCCAGGTAGTCAAGCCAGACTAATTTAGCAGTTTATTCTAACTTTTTGAGTGAACGATCTTTCGTTGCAAGTCTATTTGATTTTCAGTAACCACCAGCGGTGAAGCTTGCTTAGCTTGGAGCTCACTATGATGTTTAGTTATAGACTGTTTGCAGGTATGGTTGATTACCCTGATCTGTTGGCACTGCTGAGTAAAATGGATTCTTATTATGTTTTAGCCGGACCAATATTGGCAAAATTAGCTTCCTTAATAGGCTTACAAACCGCTATAATTCGATTCTGCCTTGTGACCTTGATTTTTACTCTTTTGTGTCCTTCAAGAGGATGGTAGAATTGGTCTTGCATAGCATACCTGCTGTTGACTGAATGCTTCTTTATTCTTATGCAGCCCGATTATTTTGTCTTGTATATTATCTACATGTTAATTATATATATATATATATATATATATATATATATATATATATATATATATATATATATAACAAATGAATAGTGGAGGGCGATTTGGTTAACTGGATCACCAGTAAATAAAAACAGACCATGATGATCTAACTAACCCCATTACAGTTCCTATGAAAGTGTAAAATATATTTTTATATGCTGACGACTTAAAGATATTTAAGGTTGTTGGAGAGATAGGGGACTGTGTGGCCTTGCAGGGTGACCTGGATAGTTTTACTAAGTGGTGTGATCGCAATTTCATGCAACTTAATTTAACAAAATGTTCTGCCATTACTTTCTCAAAGAAAAAAGATAGTATTGTTTATAATTACATATTGCACAATACCATGCTGACTCGCTCAGATCATATAAAGGATCTTGGGGTGATATTTGATGAGGGTCTTTCTTTTGACCTGCACGTTAATAGTATTTCGAGCCGTGGTTTGAGGCTTGTTGGTTTTATTAAACGCACATTAGCTGATTTCAGCAGTGTGCAGTGTTTTAAATCTGTACACTGCTTAATGGTTCGATCTGTCTTGGAGTATGCATCTCCAGTCTGGGCACCAAACTATGAAATATACAAAAATAAAATCGAGAAGGTACAGGTCCGTTTCTTGAAATTTGTTGCTTTTACGCAAGATGTGCCATTCAGTGTAATACGGAATTATATGAACTTGTTATCATTATATAATAGACGCATTTATCTTGACCTAATATTATTTTATAAGATCATAAACTCTATGGTTGATGCTCCTGAATTGTTGGGGGCTGTTGGATTCTCTGTACCCCAGAGGGTGCTTCGGGTCCATAGTCTTTTTAATGAACCATACCATAGGACAAACTATGCGTTTAACACCCCAATGTCCAGAATGAGTAGCGAAATGAATTCACTGCCTAGGAAGGTTGACCCATTTATACTCTCTCTGAACTCATTTAAGGGTTGTATTAAAGAATTTTCAAGTAATTGAATTTTATACATAATAGACTGTAGTGACAGTATTATTGTTTTTAGTTAATTGTTATTCTTTTATTACTGATGTGACTTGTGCTATTTTGTGATTGTTTTGTTTCAGATTTTTTATTTTTATTTGACGTATTATATAAAATGGAATTTGTATGATTTACTGCCGTTAATAAAGCATTTATTTATAAATTTAGAGGGTAATAAATACGGGAATATTTTAAGAGTTTTATTAAAGATCAAGATAATGTAGCAAACTAATAAATTACTCATATACATACCACGCATCATAGTTCCCCTGCCCCGAACACCCCTATAGATGGAGTAAATATCAATATCGGGATAAATAGGTGCTGGAAACGGCGGGTACATAGGTGGTTGATATGGAAATCCGTACATAGGCGGTGGACCTGGTGGATGACTATCATACATGAGTTCAGCTGGATGGGCACTCTGGATAGGAAGATTTCTAATCTTTCGGGTCCCTAAAATTATTGAGAATGCTTTTTTACCCCATTATATAAACATGCCAAATTATCCTTGGAAAGCAGATTTTTTTATAGAAATGTACAAAAATATGACTCCACAGTCATATTTTTTGTATAATATATAATAACTAATAAATACAACAACTAGTAAAAATTTAAAAATGGAAAGAGAACGTCTAAAACAATACATTGCTAATATTTTATGTATTTATAATATGAATTATTAAATAAAAAATAAAGGTAAACATTACTTGGGTCTTCTTCCAAGGATAAATCAGAATCTGATGAATCTGAATATTTGGACGTTTTCATATTTTCTGACAGAATACTTTTTAACATAACTCTTCCTTTAACTGCATTGTGTAATTTTTCCTTTTGGCTTAAGTAGTCTAATTCACTGTGATTTTTCAGTCTTCTTAACTAAAACATAATAAAAATATACAGATAGTAGTTACATAAATATAATATATAAATAATACTGCTTAATAATAGTATTGTAAATAATTATGTCACATTTTTGTTACCTCATCTCCTCTAGAATCAGGAACACTATAATGCTGAACGTCACCATCATTTTTCTCCTAGAAACCATAAATAAAAAGTAAAAAAAAAAATAAATAATGCAAAAGTGACTAAAAATGATAATAAAATTTATTGTGTTCGTGTGTCTCGAACGTGCATTTCAGTTTCGATTCTCCTTTTTGGTGTCTCGAATTTTGTATAGTTAAAGATCTGCCCTGTGAGTACCGAGATATTGGCAAAAAACATTTATTATTGCTAATAACTTTTCAAAAAATTGTAATTGTAATTAGTGGTACAAAAAGAGCCAAAAAATGGGACTTTGTGGGATTTCAATAGTTAAAAGTTATCATTTCTTATGGCGTTGAAAAACTTTTGGTTTCTAACAATATGCACTAACAATCCTATTTTTCACTTATAATCAAATCAAATAAATTAGGGGGGATTTATGTTACAAGGCTGTGACATACAGTAGAACAAATATAATGAAGAGCCTTAAAAATGTTACTTTGAAAAATTATTGATGATTTTTTTATAATACTTCTGGGTAGCGATTCTCGTTCTTGAGAGAACGATCATCTTGATGGAAAGTGGGCGTGGTTCTCACGAAAAAATATGAAACCGTATTCTCGTGATTTTAAGCGATGGTCACATCCATCAAATCTTGAGAGAACTTGTTCTACTAGTCTGAACCAAGAGAACGGCGAGATTTTGAGAGAACGATACTGTCATTCCCGTCATTATGCGGTATTTTTAGGTTATAAAAGTTCAAGAAAATTCATGATTGTTTTGAAAATATTGTAAATTTTTTAAAATATTTTTGCTCGCAAATATATATATATATATATATATATATATATATATATATATATATATATATATATATATATATATATATATAAAATGGGTTTTGAGGAAGTAATTTTGAACCACGATGGACCTGAGGATGTCAGATTAGCGGAAAAGTAAATGGCAAATTATAATCGTCGATTTCTACCACGGTTGCGTCGATTTGAAGATTTAAATGATTCAGAATTCACGAAGTTGTTTAGGTAAGTATCTATTATATAAATATTTGTGGAACTTGGCGGACTCTACTTCATTTAATTTATTTTACTGGCTTGGTAAAGATCAAAGAAGATATCGTACTAAAAATAACCCAATTTATAGAATTCTCAGGGCTTGAAAGGAGACAACATCATCTTTGCCAGAAGTCATGGTAATATTTGGTAACTATAAAGTTAGCATATGCAAGAGTAACAAGTCATTAATAATTTTTTTACTTGGTTGGATTATACATATTTGTAATATATTACCTGCCATAGTTACTCTTAAAAAATTTGGAGAATGTTAAGCTAATATTAATTTTTCTTTTTAGATTTAGGTACCCATATTAATATAATTTTATTAAAATTTAAATATTTGTAGGTTCTTGGATTTTTTGCGACTAGCAGCTACCACAAAATAACTGGGTTAAATATATTTCTGGAATGAGTTGCCCAAGTGTCAGTTGGGGTATTGTAGAAGAAAAACCCAGATGCTTTAAATAGAGACGATGCTATTTCAGAGTGGATCTAATTGCTACAAAATTTAAATGAATTATGAGCTTGTCCAATTGGGTAATTTACTATTAAATTGTAAATTATATACATTTAGCAGTAATATGTATTTTGTAAACTTAAAATTTAAATGTAATTTGTTTTTTAAAAAAGAATTAAAACTGATGTTAAATAGGTAATATGTAAGATAATTTTGAAATATGCGAGATTTTTATAATGTTTTAGGTTTTATACTAAACATAATTTCCCTGGTATTTTAGGGTACATTGACAGCACTCATGTTGCAATTACAAGATCAGTAACAGATGACCTAGAATTTGCGATGAGACTTTATAAATCATGAATATAAATGCTAAATTTCTTAGTAGTACCCATGATTCTTATATTTGGAATGAATCTAACATTTCCAATATAATGGAAATGATCTATAGAAGAAACCCAGATTCATTTTTCCTCATTGGAGATTCGGGTAAATTAATTGTACAGTAAACTGATAATTTGTTATTAATTTAGAATATGTTTAAATATAATAAGAAAAGTGAACCAAGTTTAATTTTTTCAGGATTTCTTTTAAGGTCATAGCCTTTGGAAGATATTTCACAACTGGGAACACCAAAGGAAAGATTTAATAGATATATGTTCATTATGGAGTACCGTTGAAAGATGTTGTGGTGTCGTGAAGAATAAATTTAGATGTTTTTCAAAAGATAGATATATAATAATTGTTTAATATGGGAATATATATATTTCAAATATGCAGAATGTATTTTATTGATGAAATAAATTTTTACACATTTCATTTTGTTTTTTTTACTTTGTATCTTCATTCCCTGATATTTATGGGGAGTATAAAAAATAACATTTTTACAAAAATAAGGGAAATCTTTCTTTTCCCAACCCAGTAGAAAATAAACTAAATTTGTGTTTTAGGAAAAGAAAAAGTTAATTTTATTTCGCATGATGTCCTTCACATCTTTGTAGGTGATACTAATTTCACGCAAAACGGCTATTTTACCACTAAAATATTTCGATTTGTTTTTTAAAATATTTATTTTTTTCTCTATAAAACTCCCTTTCTAATTCTTTTCTCTCATTAAGAATATTAAATAGGTTAAAAATATTAATTATTATATTCATTTTAAATTCGAACATTTACTTGGTAAGTAGGGTTATGTCCATATTCACATTCTTTTTTAGGGTTAAATGCACAATTATATGGTTACATACACCATTGACGCTTGGCAACATAGCTTACTAGATTTTGTTTCCGATCTCCCATCACATCCTACGAGAATACGGTAATACAAGATCGAGAGAATAACTGTAGGATGGGATTGTCCCTATTCTCTCAACAGAATGATCACTTCCTATGAAGAACCAGAATAGCTACCCTGAAAACCTAATCTAAATTTTGTTTTGAAAAGAAGTAATTATTTCACTATAGCGCTTTCCAAACCTAAATGAAAAAAGGTAAATTGACACAGTGTTTTTCATATAGTTTTATCATTCCTCTTTAATAGTAAAATCTAAAAAATCTCATTTTCAATAATAAATGCTTACTTTTATTCTCCTAAACAATTCTTCGACCAATCTGATAGCTTCTAACTTCCTCTGCACTTTCATCAATTTCTTTTCCTCTTTAGCAATTTTCTCGTTGATCTCATCCGAACCAGTAACTTCCAGCTTCTTCAAAATTTTTGCTTTGCGTTTTTCTTCTCTCATACGACGTCTAAGTTCTTTTTGTTTTTGTAAATTTTCCCCCTTTTTTCTGTAAATTATCACTTACCTCTCACAAAGATTAACGGTATCAAACATTTAGTTACTTATATTAAGGTTTTCTATTGGCTTTATTATGAAGTGCTAATATGCTATATATATATATATATATATATATATATATATATATATATATATATATATATATATATATATATATATATATATATAATGTTGTAAACTATGAAAATGTGTGATTCAGTATTAATCAGGAAGAACATCCCTTTGTTCATTTTTGTCTTGTAAAAACTTGCGGATTTTTCGCAAGTTTCTACAAGAAGCCAAAAGTTCCTGAAAACTATTTGAAACTTAAAAAGAAAATTTTACAAGTGAAACAAAACTTTCTTACAATAGCATTAATTTATATAAATTTTTATGCTAATTTGGTAACCAAAATTTTTAATTAAAGCAATGTTTTTTAGAAGCAAGATTTACATTAAGCAAATGATTTTGATTATTACATTCATTCTTTCAAATTGTGTACACTGTGAGGATTGAATACAATGAACTAATGCAGGAGTGCAACTCAAAGTGTAAAAAAGCAAATTTTCAACACTTCTGAATGTTTTTTTTCTTTAAATAAATAAATTGATTGCACAAGGATCCAATTCTAATTTGAAATCAGTTCAATTTTAATTCTCTCCCTTCTGTGGAAACCTAGATTATATTTTTTTGAATACATGTCTCTCAAGTTAATGATCACTTTAACCAAATGCAAACTAAATGTAAATTTAAAAGAATAGAAAGCTATCATTTTCACTTCCAACACTCTCTTTGGAACTAATTGTTAAATTTAAAAAACCTATATTTGAATAAAGCCTTCATGCAACGACCCTTTGTTATGAAATAACACATAACACATATATGTACAGGGTGAGTCAACGATTGGATGAAGTAGGTTTGTGCCTTTTCGGTGAAATTTACAAAGAAACTATATTTATTGTTTGATACAGTTTATTTTTACGCAGATTTTAAAAATATTTAGGACTCTACAGGGTGAGCCAAAAAACTAGGACAGCATAAAGTTGTATTTTTTTAAATAGAACAGCCTATATACGAATCGTATTTTCGATTTAGCTTATAATTTTAAATCTTTTTTTTAAGGGTTTACTATAACAAAACTTTATAGTTTCTGAGATAATTAAGTTTAAAGAAAAAAAGTCACATTTTCAAGCATCAATTCAATCCTAAATAACGTTTTCAATTTTGTGACAAATATATTCAAATTTGGAATTTAGCAAGGCCAAGGACAAGTTAACATAATTTTTACCTAATATTTGCAATAAAAGCTACAGGGTGTTGAACACATCGGCTCAAATTTGAACAAGTTTAAATGAATAAATATCTTTTTTTTTTAAATGGTACACCCTGTATATTTTCATGTTATTTAATAGAGTAATAAAAACCCTAAAAGTTTTGTTCAATATATCCTATACTTATTTATAATAGTTTTTGAGATATTTCAGTTTTTCTTATTTTCCATACTTTTTTACAGAAATAGTCTTCATTATCATAGTAGCCATGTAAAATAATAAAAATAAACTACAGAAACAAACAGAATTTGGTTAAATATGATGAAATACATTATTCGTTATATTACAACGGCAATAGTTTAATTAAACATAATGTGAAAAAATTAACACAACAATAACGACAAGGCAAATACATATTTACTTTTATACTAAATTGGAACAAAAAAATTACCTATTAAATACTGAGATTAATTATTTCTTTTTAATAAGTGTTCGAATAAACGACCCTCTTGTGCAATGCACAAATTTAGTCTTTTTTGCAGATTTTCTCGGACCCTGGACAAAATTAGTGGCGTTATTGTTCTACAGGTATCCCTAATCCTGTTTCGCATATCTTCCACTGTTGTTGGTGGATTAACATACACCTTATTTTTAATATAACCCCATAGGAAGAAATCTAATGGGGTGATGTCGCAAGACCTTGGTGGCCACTCAATGAAACCCCCACGTCCAATCCATTTTTGCGGATATCGTTGGTCCAAAAACGCACGAACTTCACGATGGTAATGCGGAGGCGCACCATCGTGCTGGAACCACATACTGTCGAGCTCATCCCTATCGAGATCTTGAAGCAGTTGGGGTAGTTCTTCTTGTAGAAAGTTCAGGTAACTATGGCCATTTAGTGATTCATTAAAAAAGTGGGGTCCAATAATTCGATTATGATGAATACCACACCAAACATTTAATGACCAGTGGTTTGTTGTTGCACCTCTCTAATCCAAAATGGGTTTTCTGTGGCATAGTAATGCATGTTGCGTCTATTTACGGCACCGTTACTTCTAAAAGTAGCTTCATCACTAAACATTACCTTGCATAATAAATTTGGATTTAATTGAATCTCCGCATTTATTGCACGACAAAAGTTTACACGACTTTCAAAATACTGTCCATGCAATTCTTGGTGTAATTCCATGTGATATGGATGATACCTATATTTCTTGGTAGTACGATTAGCGGTGGATTGTGATGTTTCACATAATGCTGCTAACTGACGGCTACCAATATAAGGATTTTCCTGAACATTTAACAATACTTGTAGTTTTTTTTCCTTCATTAGTTACTGGTTTGTTGACCACTTTACGTTTTGGATAATCAACAGTACCAAAAGAATCAAATCTTTGCATTAAGTTTTGAAAAGTATGGGTATTAGACTGGCGTCGATCAGGATACTTCATTTTATAAATTCTTTGAGCAAGAAGGCAATTTTTTTGAGCCTCTATTGTATAAATCATATCTATTAAATTTTTGGAAAATTCATTTTACAATATAAGATGAATGCAAAAAAAAACAAACTACACTACATAAAAACCAAAAGAAGCGATTGCGGTTATAAATTTGACACACAGAAAAATGTTCTTTTACATTGTTTTTGCCATGGCTACTATGATAATGAAGACTATTTCTGTAAAAAAGTATGGAAAATAAGAAAAACTGAAATATCTCAAAAACTATTATAAATAGGTATAGGATATATTGAACAAAACTTTTAGGGTTTTTATTACTCTATTAAATAACATGAAAATATACAGGGTGTACCATTTAAAAAAAAAGATATTTATTCATTTAAACTTGTTCAAATTTGAGCCGATGTGTTCAACACCCTGTAGCTTTTATTGCAAATATTAGGTAAAAATTATGTTAACTTGTCCTTGGCCTTGCTAAATTCCAAATTTGAATATACTTGTCACAAAATTGAAAACGTTATTTAGGATTGAATTGATGCTTGAAAATGTGACTTTTTTTCTTTAAACTTAATTATCTCAGAAACTATAAAGTTTTGTTATAGTAAACCCTTAAAAAAAAAGATTTAAAATTATAAGCTAAATCGAAAATACGATTCGTATATAGGCTGTTCTATTTAAAAAAATACAACTTTATGCTGTCCTAGTTTTTTGGCTCACCCTGTAGAGTCCTAAATATTTTTAAAATCTGCGTAAAAATAAACTGTATCAAACAATAAATATAGTTTCTTTGTAAATTTCACCGAAAAGGCACAAACCTACTTCATCCAATCGTTGACTCACCCTGTACTGGTTCATATACAATCATGATTTTAAAAGAGTGGAATAAAAATTCTATGCTTTAACCATTACTCGATGAATCATCAGCATGTCTTATAAAATTACCATAAGGTGCTAAATGATCACTGTCCTTTGCAAATTAGAAGTCTTTATTAATGAAGAACGTCATATTCCCCAATTTTGTGCTAAGAGCTGACAATACATCATCAGCATAAAAGTAAGTATATAGATTGCAAATCCTATATAGGAACGTTGGCTCATGTCTAGAAAGAGACATAGTGTTTTCCATGAGTAGTACCTCTTTCTAATGGTGATCAGGTGAGAGGGGTATCTAACGACGTTTGGGATATCGTGCTCAGTTCCACCCACACAAATTGCGGTACTACTCATCAAACACACTCTGTCTCTTTCTAAGTATGAGCCAATGTTCTTCTATAGAATCTGCAGTATATATACTTACTTTTATGACTATGTAATACAGCTACAACCAGATTTTAATGATAGTTTAGTATTATATCTAGTACTAAATCTGTCTATATCTGGACTGTCTAAATCTGTCTATATCTGGACTGTCTAAATCTAATGTTTTCCATTCACAAAAATCAAATTATGTACCATTTTGCAATTATAATTATTATTTTACTGAATTTTGCAAAACAATATTTTAACTGGATAAAATGTAATATTTTTTATAATGTTCTTCAACTAATTCCTCAAGAACTTATAAGAAATAATGAAAAATAAGGATTTTTAAATTTCCAAAAATGACCTAACAATACATTTCGTCAATCAAAGCATGTCATAATAATTTCGTTTTTATAAAACACTTGATTGTTTGTCCATACACAGTTGAAGTTATGTACTGTGTACTAGACAATTCCTTCTTCCCTTCTTTTACATAAGGTGATCTACATGAACTGGTAAGTATATGTGTGTTGCATGAACAGAGTACGTAAATTTATTTCTTTATTACTAAGCCCATTAAAAAATTAAAAACTTTAGAGATAAATGAATGTATAGAGATAAATATCCCCACAATGACGACAGATTTATATATATATAAGTACATATTTCTGAACAGTATAGAAAACTGATAAAAATAGAGGGTGAAAATCTATATTCAACTCAATATTTACTCAAAAATACACATAGCTTTTTTTTTATTTTATAAGTAATAAAGAAATAAACTCACACTTTCAACTTATGTGAGACACTTTATACCATAAAAAATATTTATCAACCTTTCTGTTTCTTCCTGCCTCCTTTTTTCCTCCAACTCTTTCTGGTCCCTTTCTTCTTTTTCTCTAGCTTTTTTTACCAATCTATCTCTCACTATCTCCCTTCTTCTTACTGAAGCATCACTACAAATATTATTTAAAAATATACCAAAAGAATATTTTTCATAAGACAAAATATTTTACTAAATAACTGTAATATTAAAATTTTTATTTTTAAACCTTACAAAAACTGTCAATACCTCAAAATAATTAAGTAAAAATTATATTCTTATAGTAAAATTCTATCTTACATTAACAAAAAGTATTTAAAAGACATATATACCTTAAATGTTTTGTTTTGTCAAAATTCACTTTTAAATCAACCTCTACATCACCTTCATCATCTTTATGAACTAATTTTTTATCACGGAAGAATTCCATTGCTTTTGTAAAACCAATGTAGTCTTTATATTGGACGTAACCCTCGAACCAATCCATTTTATCAAAAGAAGAGTATTTCAAGCCTGAGATGTGGTCTTTCATATTCTTACGGTATGGATCACAAATTGGGATGTCTACATAGCGAATATGTCCAAATTTTTCGAACACTCTATAGAAAATTTTTTCTAAAATAAAAGTTTTAAGACGTCAAATCCTTTGATACTTATACAAATTGCTGTAAATTAAAAATAAAAAGCAAATCGAACCTGATGGTGTTACATCCTCATCGTTACTTAGGTGATATGGTATAAACCACTTTGAAGGTAAATTTGCAATATGAATTGTATCAGGTCTTTCTCCCGGTTTCATTTCATCCATATCTTTCGCTTCAGAGAAAAAAGAATCCCATACTCTCCTATTTGGAAAGTCAGACCGAAATTCAGCTGCTCGAACTCTCATAAGTTCACCAAAATCCTTTAGTTTTATCATTTTATTGTCAACTTTTGAAATAACACGTTCTAACTTCGCGCGATTCTCAACTTCAGCTTCAAATCTCACAAATTCCATAGTGGTTTTGGTTACTTTTAATACTGTGAACTCATCAGGGCGTATAAGCTCTCTCAACCTATCCATAATCTCCCAGTGGGAAACACTTTTTCCTAATTTCTTTACATTTGGTAGTTGCAATGAAATGGTCAGTTTTGCAACTGGGCGTAAATATAATTGCTGGGGCAAGTAGAGCGGCTCTAGTTCCGATGTATTGGGACATCTCTGAAAAACATTCATAATTAGAGCTTTCTTCTTACCTCAGGGCAAGGGAAAGTCTAAATTATCAATGCTTTCCAGAAGGTTTTTTGGCTGATCTTTTACGATTATGATATTTGTGCACAAAAAAAAATTTAGACGACTTAATAATTAACTGTCAAATATGTAAATGTGTAATTTTGTGAGGTTAGAGTGTGTTCCTCTTAATTTTCACATTTTGTCCGATAAACCAGCCCAACGTTGAATTGAATGACATAATTTAGATCTATGATGACGTCATCTTATCATTCAATTAAAACAATGCAGTAAATGTAATTATAGGAAATTATATAGGGTGGTTAATAATTCATAGCGAATAACATTTGTTTTAGTTATTTTTCAAAAAATTTTATGGTTGAATTGGTACCTTCAGGGTTTTCAAGAAAAGGTTAGAAGGAAAAAAAATCTCAAAAGTAAAAGTTTGAAATTAGGTATATATAGTTGATAGATCCTTATGTATCTTTTGAACAAATTTACCATCACACGTGCCCCCATCATTATGATCGATTTATTTTATTAAGCGCATTCGCCACGATGTCAGGAAATTTTATTTTAATGGGCGCATTCGCCAAGGTGTCAAGAAAAATAAATTGCCACATAATATAACTTATTGTGGACGTTAAAAAAATGTATAAAACTTTCCCAAATACTGTTGACAACGGCTTAACGTGCTGAACCAATTTTATATTTAATGTGTACTTCTGTTTGAATGCTAATGTGTAAGCACAATTTAAATTTAGACCCTGTTTAAGGTGTTGGTATGTAACCTAAAGAATAAATAAAACAAGTGTCAAAATTTTAAAATATATTTTAACATATTAGTAACAAAATGAGAATCACTGGTTACATTGGGTATTCACTAATTCTAACTAAATGTACAAAAAATATACTTAGCTAAAAATAAATAACATTATTTCTCTCATACTCCAGATATGTATTATGGAAAAGATTTTTTTTTTATCTCTAATTACACATATATAGATTATAATTTTATATCTACCTACTAGCATCTCACAAGGGTTTTTCTTGTTTGATCAGAAAATTTTGCTAGATCCAAGTGCTAATATACAGTTCCTATATATAGGATTAGTATTATTTTCCTGTGAACTGGCTGAAAATAGCGCTAGCAGCCATAGTCGGCCTGCACACATCTAGTGCTTTAGCGTCATGTTCCCAGGCGTCAATCCAGCATTTCTCTTTGGAGGAAGAGGGGGGGGGGATTGGGGCGGCGATATTACAGATGCAAAGGAAAGGTCGAAATCACTGTACTCCGCTGATATACAAGATAGTACACTAGGAGAAGCATAGACATAGTAGAGAAAGGAGAAGCAAAAGCGAGTTGACAGAATTAATTGATGTGTCCAAGCCCGAGCTACCAGAATCGTATAACCGCGGTTTTGCGAGATCCTCGTTCCCAATGCAGCAGAAAGGCAGATTTATTTTTTCTGAATTCGAAGTTCTTAAGAAAAGCGATCTCCCTCACCACCCCCTTTCCCCATACGCCCCTACGGGATTCCGAGGTATGCAAAGGCTTTTAAGTAAGATAGCTACTGGAGGTAGCACGCAATAGTCTGGGTGCGTTAGACGGCAAAGAGACAGCGAGGGCGAATACAGGGTCATGCTATCCCGGTTCAGAGCAAGAGATATAGCACGACACCCTTTATCTCTCTCTCTTTGCCATAAAACGCAGGTGAACAGAGTAAAAAATTTTTGTATCTAGGACCGATCTGAAATAGAAAACAAAGTACTTTATGATGTTGATAAGCAACAATAAGTTCGTTTATAATGCAACAGTTCTGTAGCATTTTAGGTATATTCTTTTGAGTAATTATCACTTTCAGTTCTGTCACTTGAAGTAATCATGATCACTTCGACCCGAGTAAATGCATATTCAAAAGAACATGAAGTTATCAGTATCACTTTTTTTACTTTGATCAGTGATAATTTGCTCAAAAGAATACAGCCTTTACAGGATTGCTCAATCTCCGATATAAACATGCCGCATGATACTATAAACTTTTATTTCACTGCGGCTATCATTGGTGGTACCCCCAAAACCATCTCTGCGGTTGGTGCTGCTTGATGCCAGACTTGCTGATATGTAATACAAATAATTATAATAATCCTACAAATAGGTTTATGATTATTAGCCTCTGGTTTTCCTTTTACGAATCATTGAAAATTACTTTTATCGTAAATATTTTCATTCAAAGGGGCCCCACTCGTTATTGATAAGAGAACCAGGTGAAATGAGCTAAATCTTTGCACTATGGTTCAATAACGATTATTATCGTATTCGGACTAAGATTAGGATTAATGCTCAGTATAAAAATCTTTAATAAAAGCAGGAAAAGAAGTGGGAAGTGACGACCAAAAGCAGTGGATTTGGGTTTATTGAGTTGTGAAAAATTTTCTTGATTAGAACGATGAACTTAATTATAGTTCTATCCATTTGATCAAGAAATAGGCGAGATCACCTGGAGAATTTTTGAAAGAGAAATTCACCATATACATGGAGGAATGTCTTATTGATCGAAAATTATCTTCTGCCGATTGTGTGGCTATTCTGTCTTACTTTACATACGTTCTTCTTTATCTTGCTAGAAAATTTACACATCTATTTTTTTCAAATGGCCTCTTGGTAAAGTGTGAAAGACGAAGAGAATACAATACGTAATTTTATAAATAAGAGGGCCATTTTTTAAGTCATTATCACTTTCAGTTCTGTCACTTGAAGTAATCATGATCACTTCGACCCAATGACAAGTAAATGCATATTCAAAAGAACATGGCTGTATTCTTTTGAGTAAATTATCACTGATCAAAGTGAAACTGATAACTTCATGTTCTTTTGAATATGCATTTATTTGTCATTGGGTCGAAGTGATCATGATTACTTCAAGTGATAGAAGTGAAACTGATAATGACTCAAAAGAATAGCCTTCATGACGTTATCAGTTACACTTTTTTCACTTTGATCAATTGATAATTACTCTAAAGAATACAGCCAATATGTATTTGTTTTGAAAGTGATATTCAACTATGTATCTGAATGCGTCAAGACAGAAAATTTACTCGTTTACTGCCTCTTATAACGTTTTTTAGGAAAATATTAGGAGTGTTCAATTAGTTTTACTCACATTGTATAATAGTTTTTTCATCTTGGTCCTAAAATTTAAAGAAATATGAAAAATCAGATAAAGACAGGAAACAATAAATCCCTTGGTGTAAGAAAGACAGCTTGAAATAAAAACAGACTACACAGAACGATATTCTAATTCCTCTAGGAAGGTAAGAAAGTAACTAGCGTCCCGACGCGTACAAAATCCATCTATAAGTATAGTGAAAGTGCTGAATACACTCAGAAATGACATTTGAAATTAATGATAGGCCTGTGTGATTTTAGTTTATATAACTTTTTTCAGTTGGTATCAGGTTGGTATAAATTTCAGGATAGGACTTTAAATTTCTTTAGGCATTTAATTTAAAATTATTCGACTCAAAGGTATTATATATATATATATATATATATATATATATATATATATATATATATATATATATATATATATATGTATGATAGAATGAATAGTTTGGTTATTCCGGGTTTCAATCCGTTCGTTCAAAAAATCGTTTTCACGACGTTTCGCTACTTTTAAGTGCGGTTCGTCTCGTTACTCGCTGAGAACTGATGGTGGCCTCTGATGAATTTCGAGTTTTGTTTAGCTGGCTCGCTTCCTGATTGGATGAGCGGCTACGCAGGCTCCTCCCCTCTGCCGAGTGCGATATATTTTGTTCTTGTATGCAGATCTCTCGTGTACTAGTTGATTTTTGTTGTTTTCTTTCTTAATTTTTTATTAATGTTTTCCATGCAGTTGAAAAATTTATAGCATCGTCTCGTTTATTTAGCTCTCCCGCTTTTTCGATTTCTAGGGCCTCTCTTATGACGCGTACCTTGTAGTTCTGTACTGGTGCTATTTCTTTGTTTTTTCGAAGTCGATGGTATGTCCGGTTGTTTGGTGATGTTGAAATAGGGCTGAGGTTGTCCGTTTGTTTTTGAGACTATTCTTATGTTCTTGGATTCTTGCTGATATGCGCCTGTTTGTTTGTCCTATATAAGTTTGATGGCAATCTACACATGGAATGCTGTAAACGCCATGATTTTCAAGGTTAGTCTTTGGGATTTCCCAGGGTGTTGGCTATTGTTTTTTGTGGTTTAAATATGGGCTGTATGTTGTGTGTTCTACTGTTGATGTACAACCACCAAGCATAGAAGAAGCTCGCCAAATGGGATTTTGGCGAAACGTCTGCAAACTTCTACAGGAAATCAAACGAACGAACATATATATATATATATATATATATATATATATATATATATATATATATATATAATTCTTAAATTGAACTTGATCGTTTTCTTTGGCCGAACGGTTAGTTTTTCTAGCTTATTTAATGATGTTATACTGAACGGAATATTCCTTTCGCTTCGAGACGCTAGCTACAGTATCATAACATACAGTATACAATCAAATAGAGGGGCACCCTGTAATGGGAGAAGGCTTTAGTTATCTGAGGGTTTGGTAAATACATAAAATACACTGCCTTGTTCATCTAATGAGCTATTAAAAAATTACACGAATTTTACTTAAAATTAAATAATATTTTCTAGTTTGGTTCAGCAGTATATTTGTGTATATACATTAAGATAAATTCGTATCTAAACAACTTTTTAACTTAAATGAGTTAAAACATAAAGTTACATACACATTCATCTGATTAGACCGTGGTATGCATTACGCGTATTCATGAATCCGAATCAGCCATATTTATGATTTACACCTATCATTTATTTAATTTCTTTTTTACATAGGCCACAATCTGATTTTCATTACTCTACAGCAGTCTCTCGCATTCTTCACTTATGACGGTATCATCGTCCTCTGAGTCTTCTGAGCAAATATCGTCTTCGTCAGACCAGTGCTCGAATTCTTCTTTATGATGTTCTAAAGCCATTAGAGAAGGAAAGAGTGAGTCGCATGCTGAACAACTGTAAAGAGAGAAAAAGCAGTGGTTAAAATAAAATTAAGATTTAATTTTGAGGTAATAATAAAGTTAACATAACCAACGCCATCGCTCAAATTCAGCCGGATCTATGAGGCAGAGTCATTGAAAATTGAATCACTCGGATCCGCACCACCATGAGAAGCCGCGGCGCACATTTGAACGAGGTTATATTCCATACTTATGGCATACAGCGGCCTTTCAAATTAATACCTCGCACACAGCTGTTTTATTCCATTTCAACGTCGACGCGCCCTTACTGAAAAATTCTTTGTAACTATATACAAATACAAAATATCGGGAACTTCTCTACGCCTTTCCAAATTTACTTACTTTACTTTAATTTAAGTCTTTGTCCGTTTAATTTAAAATAAAATAGAATAAAATATTGGCGAAGCGGACGTGAAAAATTTGTCAATCTATATGATTCTCGTGTTAAATTACATGGAAAAAAACTTATCTATTTATTTATTTACTTGTTTGGCTTTGAAACACGCTAAGCGATGCTCTCATGGTGGGATCGTTTGGTGCGACACGTGGCTTTGGCTGCCAAAATGAGCAGTAGGTTGGTTGCCAGTACCGAAAAATGCGACCCCTATCCTTTGGGCTGCGCGTTTCGTGTACTCGATTTTACATATTTCTGTTTTAATTCACCGTCGCGCCACCATATGACGGTTGTTTTTACAAACTTTGTTAATCTGTGTGGTTCTTGTGTTATCAAGTGGACCATCGAGATGTCGCCTTTGTCGTCTTGTTTGCTGTTTTTTGATTTTAAACTCAGCTTATATATATATATATATATATATATATATATATATATATATATATATATATATATATATATATATATATATATATAACAAGTTTATTGTTTTTTAAAATTTAAATTACTAAAAAACCTTGTATTTCCTACAATAAAACCATACACTTTAGCGGCCTTATTAGAAATAAAAGCTATATGGTTGTCAAATGTCAACTTAGAATCAACTACCAAGATCCCTCACCTTACCAACACTATCCAACGCCTCACCCTGCATATTGTAATTAAACAGAGTTAATTGGTTTTTACAAGAAAATCACATTACACTTGGTAATATTAAAATTATCATTTGACCACTTGACTATATTATCAATATTTCACACTGTACTCACATAAGGCGCGGATCCAAGGGGGAGGGGGGCGGTAGGGGCAATCGCAAAGACCTTTGAGTTCAAGAAAATAACCCCGATTTGGCTTTTTATACTAGGAAGATGTATATTGTTGGCATCTCTCCCCCGTCGACAACTTGTTTTTTCTTGCGATCGCCCTCCCCCTTCCCCAAGAGGTTTGAGTTCAGGAAAATAAACACGATTTTGCTTCTTATACTAGGAATGTGTATGATGTTGCAATTTCCCACCCCCTACCGTGGACAACTTGTTTTTTTACGATCGCCCCACCCCCCAAGAGCTTTGAGTTCAGGAAAATAAACCCGATTCGGCCTCTTGTACTAAAAATGTTTATGCTGCTCCCCCCCCCCCCTCCGGTCCACATCTTGTTTTTGTCTTGCGATCGCCCTTCCCAAGAACTTAAAATTCAGAAAAAGAGGCCCGACCCTGCCTTTTACACTAGAAATGGGAATGTTGGTGTCTCACCCCTCGTTAACAACTTACTTTCGTTTGCCATACTGTACTTTTTTGATATGACCGCCCCCTCCCCCCCAAAGGGAAAAGCTGGATTTGCCCATGACTCACATTATTATAAATCTTTAGATCATTTGTAAATAACAAGGAAGAATCATTCGGAATAGTTTCAGTAACACCATTTATAAAGTAGGAAAAGCAATGGACCGAGATTGGATCTCTGAGGGACCTCAGAAACAGGAACAAATGACACCGAAGAAAACCCCCCGAGAACCACCTGCTGCTGCCTGTTAGAAAGCCACCAAGAAAATCAGCAGGGTGAAAATGAAATCAAAACTTTTTTTAAGCTTTGATATTAAAATTGTGGAATCAAACGCTTTGACAAAGTCAGTGTATACAACGTCCACCTGACCTCGCTTATTCAAAGCATGCGATATGTTCTGAGTGTAATTAACTGAGTTAGTGACTTCGGATCTCTTTCTCATAAAGCCATGCTGAGTTAAGGAAATGCGCCACTTGACCAAAGAGTATATGCTTTTGAAAATTATACTCTCAAATACCTCAGCTGGTACCGAGAGTACCGCAACTGGTCGATAATTAGCTATGTCCGACTTATCCTTTTTTTATATACTGGACAAATCTTTAATCTTTTTTACTCATTTGAAAATGTACCGCTCTTAAGGCTTAGGTTAAACAGAATCCGCAATGGATACCTAAATATGTCAACACATTCCCTAATTATGAATGAAGGGTACATTATCTGGTCCTAGAACTTTACCCTCCCTTAAGTTTTTTACAGCATCCACTACATCATTATCATCAGTAATGACATTGAGAATACCCTATCCAGCATAATGGCATTCTTTAATATTTGGATTGTCACAATAGTCATCCGCATAAACACTACCGAAACGCTTTGCGAAGGAATCACATATCTGCACTTGCTAAATTCTGTATTATTTAATTATATCTTTTTTGGCATGCGAACCATACCCTTTCTGTCATTTATGAATAACCAGAATCCTCTGATATCCACACCAATGTTTTGTTGAATTTTGATAATATACATACCATATACCTGATCTACGTCTATTTTAATTTTAGCTCTCAATTGAATGAACACTCTGACAATCCAGTATTATTTGTGCTCTTATATCTTTTGCGGATCTTATCTTTCCGTTTAAGATCTTTTATTATCTGAGAGTTAAATCAAGCTGGACATTTTTGGCTCTCTTTGATTTTGGGACACAGGCGTCGAACAACTCATAAATTTGTTTATAAAAATCATTTACTGTAGTGTTCACATCGGTGTAGTTCTCAAGGAATTGTCAGTCAGTATTGAGCAATACAGTATAAAAACTTCTAAAATCAGCTTTTCTAAAATTGTATTTTGGCTAGAATTAATTTGAATGTGGTCACTTCTTTATCATGAACGTTTTATTATAATTAAATTTCATTGTGAAAGCCACCAATTAAAAAATAGGTATAGATTTTCCCTGTAAGCAATGGGGACACTAATAAAAAATGTTATATTAAATGTATATTTTACTTCGATAGAATAAAACTATTCTCAATTATCGCATTACTTTATTGTGTTACAATCTATCAATAAATTATTTTATTTCTTATTTAAATATAACGGTTTAAAATAAACTATGGTGATTTAAAATTTAGTGTAATTATCCCCTTTCTTTAATGAGGTGAACAAGTCGTTTTGGCATTAATTCGATCAGCTCGTTAATGTAATCTTGATCCACCTCCTTCTAAGCCTTTTTCAATGCTACAAAAATAGCTCCAGGATTACTTGACGTCTGATGCCTAATTATGTTAACAATGTAATGCCACAGGTTCTTTGTGGGGTTTAAATTGGGAGACTCGGAAGGTCAAGGCAATAGAGTAATTTTTTCATTAGCCAACCATTTCTAAACAAGAAAAAAGAATGTTTTGAGTCGTTATCATGTTCAAAAATGACTCTTAGTGACACGATCTCATCTATGTATGGTATAAGATGTGCTTGCAGAATGTTTTTATATATAAAATGATACATTGTTCTAACTATTCTACATATAGGCCTATTCCGTAAGCAGAGAAGCAACTACAAACTAAAACGTTACCCCCTCCATGTTTGACAGAGCAAGCAAACCATTTATCTAATATTCTTCCACTTGGTCGTCTAATATGAACAATTCCAACTAATCTCTCTCTATGAATTTTCAAGTTCTTTTCGATATACATTGTCTAATACTATCCCAATTAAAAATCGTATCACGTGATAAAATAAATCCACTTGATGAGTCTGGCACGAAGAAAGATTTAAAGTTCCCAACTAAATTTCAACTAAAAAGTGTAGGTTGAAATGTTAAAAGTTATTAAAGTTTAATAGCATTAGTTGGCAGATGGTTTGAAACTTTTAACATTGAATATAACTTTGCTAATTTACAAATGGCAGCTGGATTGTTAGTTTATAACGGCGGTATTACATGCGGTTTCAACTTTTATATATTCATTTTACATTTCGCTAGAAAGCTAATTAACTTCTTTAAATTACTATTATAGTGATTTTATTAATATCTATATCAATCCTTTGAATTCGGAAATTGAAATCGACCACTGGATTTGTCTGCATAGTTTGGAACAGAGCACTTACTTTTGGATGTTTTTTTTTCCTCGCTAAACTACTTTAAAACATAACAAAATAATGCTGGTTGATGCTGGTAGCCGTTACTATGTGGTAGTTAATCATCTTTTTGGGGAAATGTTTAAAAAGGAACTACTATGTTTTATACCACTAAATTTATTAAGAAGTGACTGCAGTTTCAACTCACAGAGTCATTTTCAAACTGAATTACAAAGGTAGACTAAGTATTCAATACAGAAACATGAGAAAATTTAACAATAAATAAAAACTACCTGAGAAATTACATTATTATAAAGAGGAGGTACTAAATTTTGGGAACTAATTATTATTTGGCAACAACAAATAACGGGGAAAACCCAAGTTCGGTCTGGTCATTAAGCAAATTTACATTTTTATTTTTACTATGTTTATATATTTCTAAAGATTCAAGAATATTTAACTTTTGGCTCTTTGTTTAATTATGTATAATATGTCAGTGTTACTTAAATTAGGAAAACTGTGGCTGGGTTCTAAGCAATGGTTGGCAAAGCTCGAGTCTGTTTTTTGTAGTCTATATGATCGGTGGTGTTCTGAAAAGCGAGTTTTAAAGCTTCTACCACTTTGTCCAATATACAAGCTATCACACTCTGAACATTTTAACTTATAAACTCCTGATTTATCAAATTTATTAATTTTACCTTTAGCATTGTAAAGGATAGTGGACAGATTGTGTTGAGATTTAAAGGCTACTTTTATGTTATGTTTGGAAAAAGTATTAGCTATGCTTTCTGATAGGATACCACAGTATGACAAAGATATATAAGATGAACTATCTTTATCATTTTTTATTTTGGGATATATTGAATTAAAAACTAGTTGTTTTTGTTTTTTTTGTTATTAATTTCTTTATGGTTTGTTGGGAGAAATTGTTTGATATTGCAATCCTTTCAATGATATTTAGTTCCTCTTGAAGATCTTCTTCAGAGAGAGGCAAATAGAATGCTCTATGTATCATTGAATTGTATGCAGCCATTTTGTGTTGTCAGGGGTGAAAAGAAATTAATAACTAAGAAACAAAAACGACTAGCTTTTAATTCAATATATCCCAAAATAAAAAATGATAAAGATAGTTCATCTTATAAATCTTTGTCATACTGTGGTACCCTATCAGAAAACATAGCTAATACTCTTTCCAAACATAACATAAAAGTAGCCTTTAAATCTCAACACAATCTGTCCACTATCCTTTACAATGCTAAAGATAAAATTAATATCAGGAGTTTATAAGTTAAAATGTTCAGAGTATGATAGCTTGTATATTGGACAAAGTGGTAGAAGCTTTAAAACTCGCTTTTTAGAACACCACCGATCATATAGACTACAAAAAACAGACTCGAGCTTTGCCAACCATTACTCAGAACACAGCCACAGTTTTTCTAATTTATGCAACACTGACATATTACATTATTCAACAAAGGGCCAAAAGTTAAATATTCTTGAATCTTTAGAAATATATAAACATAGTAAAAATAAAAATGTAACTTTACTTAATGACCAGACAGAACTTGGGTTTTTCCCGTTATTTGTAGTCGCCAAATAATAATTAGTTCTCAAAATTTAGTACCTCCCCTTTATAATAATGTAATTTCTCAGGTAGTTTTTATTTATTGTTAAATTTTCTCATGTTTCTGTATTGAATACTTAGTCTACCTTTTTAATTCAGTTTGAAAATGGCTTTGTGAGTTGAAACTGCAGTCACTGTTTTCTTAATAAATTTAGTGGTATAAAACATAGTAGTTCCTTTTTAAACATTTCCCGAACATAACATAATATCTTGATCAAAGTAAAAAACATAGTCACTTTTACAAAAATTACAATACCGGTACAGTAGACACCACGCATAGAAATACCGACACAGTAGACACCACGGTTGTATTCTAGCCTTAGAATGTTTTAACTGCTGCTTAAAAAGAAACTTTTATTTGATACTGTCATCGCCACGCGTGACTGAAAGCAAAAGTCCAAATACTCGTAACTCAATATATTATATTAAATTATTTTCTTTACGTTACTCAAAATTAACCGGACCCTCTTTACCTGCACCAGCGCTTTTTGTTCATTACTACAGAGAAAATATAGTGTTAAATTTATGTCAGTTATTTAACTTTACTTTGATATCAATATTATACTAAAGGGTAATATGAGAAAGCAAAATTAATTACAAATTCAAAGATTTGAGGATGTTTATTTGAGTAAGGTAAACTTTAGGGTAATTTGTCTTTTCCTATTTCCCTTTAACATGGTGTTAAAAGTGTATTTTCCCAACTAGAAATTTACATATTATGAAAGGTTCTTTATAAAACATATGGTTAATATTATTTAGTTCAGGTTACAATTAATTAGAAATACTCAGGTTATGAAGTCACTCTGTAACGAGGAAATGTGTTTTCTTTGTAGAGAATGAAAACTTTAACTATGATAAATTATTTATTCTGTTTTCTGGTTATCGAATTAAACATTTAAAAAACTTTTTAGTCACGATTAAATCCCTGAAAGCAACTTTTCTTTTGAAGATTAAACAATGCTTAGAGATCTTTAAGTTACTATTAAAAAGGAATAAAATTTTGTTCTCTTTTCTTTCTCGATTTTGTACGACAAGAAAATAATTGAAAGAAAATTTGAGCAATTTGTAATTTTTTTTTCTTTCAGCCGAGTTAAGATTAAAAGTAGCAATAATAAAAGTTCAATTTTTATACGGACTTGTTGAGAAATTTTTTAGCTCTGCAAATTTTTCATGTGAATTTTATTGGTACAATTGAAGAATTTGGTGAAAAAAATAGCTACATTTTTCGGCAAAATAGAGTTTTTGTGTGTATTATAATATATTTAGCATTTTGTATATTTTGGTGTAAACAAATGGACAGCTGCTTCGCTTATGCTATTAAATATTAGTTTGCGAGGAGTTGTTTCACTATAATTTTGGGTTAAAAAATGTGTCCGAAAATTAAAACTAATCAAATAAGAACTTGATTAATTTCATTAGAAGGTTATAATTTTTAATTTACCAGAAAACGTACCTTTTAAATACCTATCGAATGATATAAGGATGTTCTATAGCTAATCTTCGCGTTTTTACAAAATACGCCAAATAGTCGTTTTCTGCACCATTTTGTGTTTTTTGAATAGATGTTCTAATGTATCTAGTTATCTATGGTATTTAGAAACGTCAGATAATTCATTTATTCTATCAGTTTAGTTTGCAAAGCCTGTTGCTATAATAGCAGTATTATTTTTTGTAACTGTGAAACTTCATTTTTTTGATTGAATTATTTGAAGATTGTTGTGTTATTGCTTTGCCAAAATGAAGATTTATCCAAAGAAAGAGTGTATTGATATGATTTCTATCTTTGAAGAATGTCATCAAAATTGTTTGTTGGCTTCTCGAGCCTATGCTGCTTCCTGAAAGGAACCATTCCAAACCAGCCGTTTTCGTGAGACTATTAAGCCAGTTTCAGGAAAGTGGAAGTGTCAGTTATAAAAAACCTATTATAAGAAAACCTGTAACTGAGGATGATGAAAATATTTTTACTTTACTTGGTTCAGTGATAGAAAATCTCAATATTAGTCAGATTGATATATCCGAAAATACTAACATTAGCCAAGCAAGTGTTTCAAGGATTCTTAACAAATATAGATTTCATCTTTATAAAAATCCAGCTTTGTCAAGCTTCACGGAAATGATTTTGACAACCGAACTGAATTCTGCTTGTGGGTGTTAGATAAAGTGGTAGAAAATGAACACTTTTTTGTTAATGTGTGTTTAGTGATGAATGTACTTTTCATAACAAAGGTTTCGTGAATATACATAAGTTCTGTTACTATGCTGATTCAAATCCGCATGAATACAGAGTTATGAGAAACCAAAATAGGTGGTCGGTTAATGTGTGGGGAGGAATACTGGGTCCATACTTAATTGGACCCTACTTTTTTGAAGGACCTTTAAATGGTTTGATGTTTCACGATTTTCTTTTGCATCAACTTTCAGTGTTATTAGAAGATGTCCTTTTAAATATTAGAACAACTATGTGACTTCAACTGGATAGAGCTCCGCCTCATTATCATCGCGAGTTTCGGCAATTTTTAAATAGATGATGGACATTTCGAACATTTACTATAAATTTTTTGCTTCTCTTTTGTGCTATCGGCAATATGTTATTACCATTATTGTTGTTATAGTCTATCTATGTTAAGGAGATCCATTATATCTAAAATAAGTACATGTACCATTTATCTTAATGCCAACTTTACCTTATAAAAGAAATTACTACATTAAATGTTCATCACATATTTAACAGGTCAATAGAATATCTGAAGTACCTTAATCTCGGAGGTTTTTTCTTCTACTGAATATTTTGGGGCCCCATTAGTTCTTCTTGATCTGATAAATCGCAAAGAAATATATAATAAACTATGCAAAAATTTCATCAAACACACCTGTTGTGCCCAATATAAAGCATCACACACATGATATAAATAAACAAGATGCTGGCGAACCAATTTGTCGGGGTCGGAAAAAAACTACCCGTTCGCACACAGTAACTGAAGAGGCGCATATTTAAATCTGTTTTTTTTTATCAATAATAAAAATATTTTCAAATGGCTTTGCACTTTAGTTAAGATTAATGAAAAAATAATGCTTTATAAAATTCCTTAAACTCGCGTACTAGCTAGGTTTAAATTTTCGTTCTAAATTTAATATTTGTAGGTTAACTTGACTTTAAACTCTTTTTAGTGAATTGGTGAATTGAAACCAGTGGTGCGCTTTAAATTTAAACACGTGTTTATTAGTGGATTTATTTCAAACACAGATAGGGATCGAAATAAGCTTTGTGAATAAGGTTTCAGGGGGTTTAAGGGGGGTATAAGAATTAAAACCTAGGTTTAAGGCTAATGCCATCTTAGTGAATTGAGTTTAAGTAAGGATTTAAATTTTAGAAGTGGCTTTAATTCGAAATTGCTAGTGAATAAGGTTTAAATTTTAAGTCTGTGGGAATGTCTAAATATTTTGATTTAAATTTTAAAACTGTTCTATATTAGTGAATCAGGCTATTAAGGTTTAGGTACTATAAACCTCATTAAAATGGGTACTTATTTTGAACGGAGAATCCAAAAATGCAAAAATATTCCATTTAAAAAAACACAACTTTGATACTTTCAGAGCTTTTGGGACACCCTGTATAATCTGAAAATAATTTTTAAAAGTAACTATATTAGACCCCCATATATCCCAAAAGTAAAATTTTTGACTTAACATATTTTGGCCGCAATATTCCGTTCCATATAATTTAAATAACCCTGTCTAAAACAACAGTTTCCTTAACCACAGTTACGGTAAGATTAACTTAAATGTGTTTTGTGTTAATCTTACCAAACACAGAAGTGCCAAGAATATTAGGGCTGTCCTGATTCTTCAAAAAGATTACCTAAAACAGATCTTTAAAGAACTAACTTTGTAGTCATAGGGGCTAGCAAAATGATGTTTAGTAACAAAACAAAAACATACTCTGGCGTGAAAAAATAAATATTTGTTAAATACGTTAGTCTTCTTCTCTTCTTCTACTTCTTGGAGATCTGTCGATCTGTTAATTCTGAAGCTGTCTCTGCATCTTTTCCTGAGAGGTAGATTGCCAACTATCTTTCCACCTTTTAGGGGGCCTCCCGGGAGGTCTTGAGCCGGGCGGGTTATTTTCTAGGACTATTTTCGGAAGTCTGTTCTCGTCCATCCGTCTTACATGGTTGTACCACTGCCTCTTATGTTGTCTTCCCCATCTCACAATGTCTTGTATCCCGCATTGTTCTCTGATATCTGTGTTTCTTACTCTGTCTCTTCTTGTTTTCCCCACTATTGTTCTCAGTGTTTTCATTTCGGCCACCCTTAGCATGTGTTTCGTCTTGTTAGTGTCCTCACGGCCATCCGTGCCGTATGTCATGATGGGTCTGATACAAGTCTTGTAGATTCTAATTTTGCTATCTTTGCGCATGTACGAGTTTGACCAGACTATATCTCGTAGGCATCCTGATAGTGCGGATGCTTTGTTAATCTGGCTCCTTAGGTCTTTAACTGGGTCGTGGGTGCTTGATATGTCTATGCCTAGGTATCTGAATTGCATCACCTGCTCTATGGGATTGTCCTCCACCACCAGCTTACATCTGAGTGGATCCTTTGCGATTGTCATGCATTTGGTTTTGCTGATAGAAATGTTCATATTGAGTTGGCGGCTTACTTGGAAAAACTGGAAGAGTTGTCTCTGTAGATCGTTTTCTGATTCAGCGATAATTGCTACATCATCGGCGTAGCACACCAAACCCACTCTTTTGTTGCCCAGTCTGTATCCGAGATTGAGACATGTTACCTTGTTTATGATTTTATTCATGAGGAGATTAAACAAAAAAGGACTCAGACTGTCACCCTGTCTAATTCCTCCCAGTGTTGGGATATTTTCAGTGAATTGATCTCCTGCCTTGACCTTTGTTACGTTATTGTTATTCAGGTTATGGATTATCTTCGTTATGTTCGCTGGTGCCTACGTTAGTAAATACATAATAAATAGCTCAAACTAAACTTAAAATAAAATAATTTTTTTAAAGTCGACAAATGCAAATAAAGCAACTATAAACGCTACAATAAAAAAAAACTAATGTCCCAACCGAGCTGTTACAAATGATCCATGAGGAAAATATAGGAATCTTGGTCAAACTGTTTAATACCGTTTACGCGACTGGCTGAGGTATGTATTCGTCCCAATCCCAAAAAAACAGCGAGCAAAGCGATGCAGCGAGTACAGACTAATAAGTCTAATGAGCCACACTTTGAAGGTCTTTCTCAGAATCATCCACAGCAGGATAAGATTTAAATGCGAAGCAGATTTAGATGAAACCTAATTCGGATTTAGAAACGCCCTAGGTACTAGAGAGGCTTTATTCGCTCTAAATATACTTCTGCAAAAATGCCGGGACCAACACAAGGATGTATTCGCATGTTTTGTCGATTACGAGAAGGCCTTCGACAGAGTACAGCACAGAAAACTCATAGACATTTTAAATAATGTAGGAGTAGACAGCAGAGATGTAAGAATTATTAAAAATCTATATTGGCGGCAGAAAGCAACAATAAGGCTAAATGGAAAACTCACAGAAGAAAGTAAAATTCTACGAGGCATCAGACAGGGCTGCATACTATCTCCACTGCTTTTTAATATATATTCAGATAAAATCTTTAAACGGGCTATTCAAGGACAACGAATGGGAGTTCAAATCAATGGAGAATATATAAATACAATACGATATGCTGACGACACTGTTATCCTAAGCGACAAACTACAAGACCTGCAACTGTGTTAACACTGAGGGTCAAGAAATGGGGCTCAACATAAATATCAAAAAGACAACATTTATGGTATTTAGTAGACAACCTCATCTTAACGCTTCAATACAAGTAGAAGCAAAAAGTATAGACAGGGTGACTCATTTTAAATATCTTGGATGTTATATCACCGAAAATCTAAACCCAGATAAAGAGATAAGGTGTAGAACAGAGACTGCTAGAGCAACTTTTCAAAAAATGAAACCACTTTTCTGCAATGATAACCTCAACCTAAAACTACGACAGAGAATGATAAAATCATACGTCTGGCCAGTGTTACTATATGGGGCAAAGATCTGGACAATTAAGGCTGCCACGATTAATCGGTTGGAGGCTCTCGAAATGTGGTTACACCGGCGAATGCTGAGAATACCTTGGACAGCTAGGCAGACCAACGAAATGGTACTCAATAGGGCCGACACAACTCGTCTACTATTAAACACTGTGAAGTGTAGAAAAATCTCATATTTGGGACATATATTCAGAGGGAAGCGATATAGAATTCTTCAGCTAATCATGATGGGTAAAGTAGAGGGACGTAGAGGGGTAGGAAGGAGACAGGCTTCCTGGTTGAGGAATATTCGTGAGTGGACAGGTATACGTAGCGCGGAGGAACTGTTCCAGCTGGTACAGGACCGTGAAAGACTTGCCAATGTAATTGCCAACGTCAAGGGGACCTGATGTGGCACTTGAAGAAGAATGTAACTTCTGTTCCATGTCCTTATACAATTTATTAATAGCAGTCCAGTTATTTAGCTCCTGGCACTAATTTAGTCATAGCAGCCTGAAGAAATATAAGCCCAGTTAGATCTTCACCGTTCCATTGTGCCGTATAGTACATTCCTTTGTTGCTTAATATATAAAATACGCGCGTTTTAAGCTGTTGCTTTGCTACCAGAAGTTATTAATATGGAGAAGGAAAAAGTATTCGAAAAAGTTTAAAGTAAAAATAATAAAAACAATATTTTTTGAAAAAATTAAATAGTGCCATGGCAGTGTGGGGTACCCTACGATCCGCTACTGCTAGAGCAGGAGGGAAATAAACTAACTGGATAAATATAGATGTATTCATAATTTTGTGGGCCTAACGTCTGCGAAAACATTGGGAAATTATCTCTCGACTCTGTCTTTTGCACTAGAAATAGGAATGTTGCTGGCATCTCCCTCCCCCCCGTCGTCAACAGCTTGCTTTCGCTTGTCATACTGTACTTTTGTGATATCACCGCCTCCCCCCAAAGAGAGAGGCTGGATCCGCCCCTGTATTATAAAGGACCGAATGTATTAGGACAAAGTTTTTCGTAATGGAATATGGCTACTCTATGTTTTTTACATAATGCTGTTTATGTGGATGCAAAGGAAGCTATGACAATGGCACTAGCGTAGCGTGGGGGGAGAGCCGGGGGCGGTAATTTCTGTATCTGCTCCGGGCAGTAGAAACCTACGCTACGCTCCTGCAAAATGGGAAATTTCTTTTTATTATTGATAATCCTTTTTTTGGCAAAGAAAAATGTCTCATAATCAGCTATAATTAAAACCGATTACGAGGGCCGACTCTGACATAAAATATTTAAAATAGGTGCCTTAAAAAAGATTTGTATTTTTAGATGATTAGAGAATCGTTACATATACATGAAATTGATCGTATTATTGAGGTAAAAATTGTATAATTCACGGCAAGTTAAATTGAGACGAAAAACATCATTTATGGTTATATAAACCTTTTCATAAGTCGAATAAAAAAAATTATACAATATAAAAAAGCCTATAAATACGTTTCATACTAATTTTGAAAATCTCCCGTCAAAATTTTTATTTATTTTTTTACAATTATATCGCAAAATGTGATAATTAAATTACTTTTATGTCGGAGAACAGAGGTAGTGTGTTCAAATCAACATTTATAATGGATACTGAATTTGTAAAAAACAATATTAAAACAGTTTTATATGTTTATTAAAATTTTTGAGATACAGTTAGTGGTGGATGATGCCTATTAGACAGGGAGTGCCAGTAAATGAGGCAAAATATAGAATTATTATAAAAAAATTCGTTTCATTTGAAACATAGCTGCATACGGAAACTATTAATATATAGTTCCATCTGAGATTAAGAGATACTTTTTCCCAGTAGAGAGGATTGAAAGGAGGAGACAATTCTTCCGAGAAATGGATCTTGGTGGTTTACGGATGGATTTCTACAAAATGAAAGAGCGTTTTACTCTCTCGGACAACGTGCAACAATTTTTACGGCGGAATATTATGTTATTCTGTAGTATGGCTATTTCTGTAAGAGGGACATAAACAGGAATTAGGTAATAAATATATGATGAGACAATAGGCCTGCAATAATGACACTGAAGTCCAGTGTTGTAGTGCAAGCATGTACTGAACAGTCTGACAAGTATCGGCTGCACAGTCAGACTCTTGTGGATCCCGGTTCACTTAGGAATGAGGAAGTGGACCGTCTGACAAAGATGGGGTCTGCAATTGAACAATATGAACCCCAACCAACCTATCAAAATTGTCGTTCGCAAAAGGGAAATAAAATTGTTACTGGAAAGTAAATTTATTGCATAGTTGAATAGTGGAGAGGACCTCCTGGAATCAGGTGTGGCAATCTAATAAGTGGACCTAGTGTACGGCTTACTAGGGAGATATTCTCTTTAGGGAGGAAAGAGCTGCAATTTGTGGTGGACTGTTGAGAGGACATTGTCACCTGAGCGGCCATCTTTAAAAGATTGGTCTTCAGATAACCCGACATGCAGATGGTGTATGAAGAAGGATGAAACTATTGATCATTTCCTCATAAAGTGCCAGGCACTTAACATACTGAGAGAAGGACATCTCGGAGATACAATTTTGTTACCGGAAGCAGTTAGGCAAGTTTAATTAACGAGGCTGCTTGGCCTCGAATGGCTTGCAGCTTTGGTGGGATGTAATGGGCCTGACGAGGCCTAGACATCGATGATTAAGCATCATCACTTTTTTGTTTCATTCATTCATAGTTCCATCTGTCTTGCTCATATATATGTGCTGTATCAATAAACGATATGTATATCAGTTATTTCGTACAATCTACTATAAATTCAATATGGTGGCTTAAAGTTAAGGTTTCTGAACAGATTTTCAAACCCAGCCAAAAATAGCAAGCTCGAAGCGAGTTCGTCAGCGTTTTGACGCGAGATTCAAATTTTAGTCGAAGATTTTCGAGGGATGAGAAAATGTAGTCAGAGTTTAAAACTGTTATTTTCAATATGGCGGATAAAAATTTTTGAAAAACTCGAATGTGTGATTGAAATTTTGTACGCAGAGGTTTTGAAGTCGTTGAATATGAAAATAAATTCAAATTTTCGTATTTAAGATGACGTATTTATTTCATTTCATAAAACAGCAGATTTCTCTCAATTATAGTATCGGATAAAGACGAACTGACTGAAATCTGACGTATTATGAATTGAAGTGAATCTTCTCTTCTTCATTCAGCCCTTTGCGTCCACTACTGGATATAGGCCTCCCTCATTCTTGTCCATTGTGTTCTATCTTGAGCGATTTGCATCCAATTTGCTGCAATTCTCTTGAGATCGTCAGTTCAACGAGTAGGGGGTCTTCCTCTACTTCTTCTGTCTAATCTCGGCCTCCACTCGAGTAATCTCTTCAGCCACTTTTCATGACTGATTCGGGCGATATATCCGGCCCAGTTCCATTTGAGTGTGGCAATTCGGGAAATTACGTCGATAACTACTGTCTTTCGTCTCAGGTCTTCATTTCTAACCCGGTCACGCAACGATATACCTAGCATTGACCTTTCCATCTTTCTCTGAGCTATTTGCAGCATTTTAGAAGTTGCTGTTGTCAATGTCAAAGTTTCGGCACCGTAGATCATAACCGGTAACACACATTGGTCAAATGCTTTACGTTATAAAGAAATTGGTATATCGCTTTTAAAGATGTCTTTAAGTTTTCCATAGACTGCCCATGCGAGATTTACTATTCTCCGTAGCTCGCAAGTTTGATTATCTCTTGTGATCTTTATTTCGCGTCCAAGGTATATGTATTTTTCCACAAGCTCCACTTCGTTGTCTCCAATATTGATATTTCCACTAGGTACCAGATTGGTCATAAATTTTGTTTTTGATATGTTTATTTTAAGACCCACATTGGCGCATACTTGCTGAAGTTCATGTAACATTGTACATATCTCCTTGAGATTATCGGAAAACAAAACTGTGTCGTCCGCGAACCTCAAATTTGTTAATCTTTGGCCGTCTACATTCAGGCCTCTTTTTTGTTAACTTAACTGGGAAAAAAAGGCCTGAATTGAAGTGAATACTCCAACTTAAATGGGAAAATTTGAAAAATTAGAATTGATTTTTGTATTACGTGTACAGAAAACAACGTAGACGAAAACCAACAAGAAAGCGCAGAACTAACAGATGTTAACATCAGTGAAGCAGAGATGCACCTGACAATTAAGAAATTAAAAAACAGAAAATCACCTGGTACCGATCAAAATACTAATGAGATGCTAAAGTACGGAGGCTCCAGCTTTTTGACACAGCTCACTATTCTATTTCAAAAAATACCCCGCACAACGTCAGTACCCAACGAATGGCGGAAAAGCATCACAATTCCGATCCAAAAAAGAGGATCAAAGAAACAACCCGAAAACTACAGGTGAATTAGCCTACTGAACAGTTCAGCCAAATTATTAACCAAAATACTGTCACAACGGATCGTAGACAAATTAGGGGCGTGCGAAGAACAGCAGGGCTTCCGGAATAACCGCTCTACTATCGACGGTATATTTATTATCAGACAGCTGGTTGAAAAATCTATCGAATACGATAAACCGCTGTTCATTTCTTTTGTGGACTTTACACAAGCGTTCGACCGAGTCAAACTGGAACACGTAACAGAACTACTGCGAAGAAAACAAGTAGACGAAGCAATCATACGCATAATATACGAACTGAATTCCAGAAACATCATGGTAATTAAAACAAATAACACTCTAACAGAGGAAATCCCAGTATCCATAGGAATAAGACAGGGTGATAGCCTAAGTCCAACACTTTTCAATGTAATCATGGACGAAATCATTGATGAGGTAAAAAGCACAAATATTGGGTACCCAATGGGATACAACACCGTTCAGATTATATGCTTTGCAGACGATGTTGCCTTGACAGCAGATAGCGAGGACAACTTACAAAGAATGCTTTTCCATCTCAATCGAACAGCCAAACAGTATAATATGAAAATATCTGTAGAGAAAACCAAAGCAATGGTAATAGCAAAAGAACCGGTAAGATGCAAACTAATGGTTGATGACAAACGTATCGAACAGGTTGGGAAGTTTAAATACCTGGGAGCACATATAACAAGTAACTGGGCAGTAACGGAAGAAGTACGCACACAAGCCAACAAAGCGGCCATGATATCAGGCCAACTAAGAGACATAATCTGGAACAATAAACATATGACGGTTGAGAGCAAAGCAAGAATTTACAAGGTCTGTGTAGGACCGATACTGACCTACGGTGCAGAAACAAGAAATAAAACAACAAAGACAAAACAAATTATGAGAATCACAGAAATGAAAACGCTGAGAATGATCACGGGAACAAGTTTAAGAGATAGAATAAGAAACGCAAAAATACGCGAGGACAGCGGAGTGGGGGATGTTGTGAAGTGGGTTCGAAACCGTCGTAGGCAGTGGAGAGATCACGTGGAACGAATGGACGATGACAGACTAGCAAAAACCGTGATGAGAGAGAAACCAAACACCAAACGGCCGCCTGGACGGCCCCCCAAAAGATGGAGAGACAGCTGGATTTCGACGTCAAACGAGGATCGATGAGGCATTGTGTAGATAACAGAACTTGGTTCTACCTAGAAGAAGAAGTGTCCTTAAAAACTTCCAAGTACAAAGTTTCAGATACAAATTCGCGTTTTCCAAAAATTTTAGTATATTGAATCTTCAATCCAGTTTTATAATATTTTTGATGATATTTTGGAGGGACGAAGAAAAGATATCAATATAAATCCAAGTAGATTTTGAAGCGGAATATTAGTACTTTCAACTAGTAGTTTTGCGATAAAAATTAAACTTTCCTCTTTACATAACCTCAAAATTAGCAAACACTGCGTTTTTTTTTACTTTTAGGTTAGAATATTGCGATTCGTATACAGCATATCGAAAATCTTTGGAAAAATATAGTCTGCTTTTTGGCTTTGAAAATTGTTAGCCTGTGTTTTAGAAAAATCGCATATATTAAGCTGTTGCTCTGTTGCCAGACGTTGTAATTTTACAAAATAATTTTAAACAAAATTAAGTAGTACTATGGCACTGTGATTCTGTCCTACGAGCCGCTACTGAAAACAGTGTATGTAGAATTTATACTAATATTCGTGAAACGAGTTTACTTGGCAAAAAATAAAACCAAGAATATTTACCAGTGACGTAATTAAGAGTATTTTGCTATTTTGCATTCGTCTTGATTCTTCGTATTTTTTTATTTTTATCAAGAGACTTGAGGGCGCCCCTAACGCACCGCGGGATCGTTATTTACGTTACTGATATTTACATTTTTGGCTATTTCTTTTGCAATGTTCCGTTTATTCTTATAAAATTAATTAACTTAACTGTGATTTTGTCCTACGAGCCGCTACTGAAAACAATGTATGTAGAATTTATACTAATATTTGTGAAACGAGTTTACTTGACAAAAAATAAAACCAAGAATATTTACCAGTGACGTAATTAAGAGTATTTTGCTATTTTGCATTCGTCTTGATTTTTCGTATTTTTTTATTTTTATCAAGAGACTTGAGGGCGCCCCTAACGCACCGCGGGATCGTTATTTACGTTACTGATATTTACATTTTTGGCTATTTCTTTTGCAATGTTCCGTTTATTCTGATAAAATTAATTAACTTAACTGTGATTCTGTCCTACGAGCCGCTACTGAAAACAATGTATGTAGAATGTACACTAATATTTGTGAAACGAGTTTACTTGGCAAAAAATAAAACCAAGAATATTTACCAGTGACGTAATTAAGAGTATTTTGCTATTTTGCATTCGTCTTGATTTTTCGTATTTTTTTATTTTTATCAAGAGACTTGAGGGGCCCCAAACGCACCGCTGGATCGTTATTTACGTTACTGATATTTACATTTTTGGCTATTTCTTTTGCAATGTTCCGTTTATTCTTATAAAATTAATTAACTTAACTGTGATTCTGCCCTACGAGCCGCTACTGAAAACAATGTATGTAGAATGTACACTAATATTTGTGAAACGAGTTTACTTGGCAAAAAATAAAACCAAGAATATTTACCAGTGACGTAATTAAGAGTATTTTGCTATTTTGCATTCGTCTTGATTCTTCGTATTTTTTTATTTTTATCAAGAGACTTGAGGGGCCCCAAACGCACCGCTGGATCGTTATTTACGTTACTGATATTTACGTTTTTGGCTATTTGTTTTGCAATGTTCCGTTTATTCTTATAAAATTAATTAACTTAACTGTGATTCTGTCCTACGAGCCGCTACTGAAAACAATGTATGTAGAATGTATACTAATATTTGTGAAACGAGTTTACTTGGCAAAAAATAAAACCAAGAATATTTACCAGTGACGTAATTAAGAGTATTTTGCGATTTTGCATTCGTCTTGATTCTTCGTATTTTTTTATTTTCATCAAGGGACTTGATAGCGCCCCTAACGCACCGCGGGATCGTCATTTACGTCACTGATATTTACATTTTTGGCTATTTCTTTTGCAATGTTCCGTTTATTCTCATAAAATTAATTAACTTAACTGTGATTCTGTCCTACGAGCCGCTACTGAAAACAATGTATGTAGAATTTATACTAATATTTGTGAAACGAGTTTACTTGGCAAAAAATAAAACCAAGAATATTTACCAGTGACGTAATTAAGAGTATTTTGCTATTTTGCATTCGTCTTGATTTTTCGTATTTTTTTATTTTTATCAAGAGACTTGAAGGCGCCCCAAACGCACCGCGGGATCGTTATTTACGTTACTGATATTTACATTTTTGGCTATTTCTTTTGCAATGTTCCGTTTATTCTTATAAAATTAATTAACTTAACTGTGATTCTGTCCTACGAGCCGCTACTGAAAACAATGTATGTAGAATTTATGCTAATATTTGTGAAACGAGTTTACTTGACAAAAAATAAAACCAAGAATATTTACCAGTGACGTAATTAAGAGTATTTTGCTATTTTGCATTCGTCTTGATTTTTCGTATTTTTTTATTTTTATCAAGAGACTTGAGGGCGCCCCTAACGCACCGCGGGATCGTTATTTACGTTACTGATATTTACATTTTTGGCTATTTCTTTTGCAATGTTCCGTTTATTCTGATAAAATTAATTAACTTAACTGTGATTCTGTCCTACGAGCCGCTACTGAAAACAATGTATGTAGAATGTACACTAATATTTGTGAAACGAGTTTACTTGGCAAAAAATAAAACCAAGAATATTTACCAGTGACGTAATTAAGAGTATTTTGCTATTTTGCATTCGTCTTGATTTTTCGTATTTTTTTATTTTTATCAAGAGACTTGAGGGGCCCCAAACGCACCGCTGGATCGTTATTTACGTTACTGATATTTACATTTTTGGCTATTTCTTTTGCAATGTTCCGTTTATTCTTATAAAATTAATTAACTTAACTGTGATTCTGCCCTACGAGCCGCTACTGAAAACAATGTATGTAGAATGTACACTAATATTTGTGAAACGAGTTTACTTGGCAAAAAATAAAACCAAGAATATTTACCAGTGACGTAATTAAGAGTATTTTGCTATTTTGCATTCGTCTTGATTCTTCGTATTTTTTTATTTTTATCAAGAGACTTGAGGGGCCCCAAACGCACCGCTGGATCGTTATTTACGTTACTGATATTTACGTTTTTGGCTATTTGTTTTGCAATGTTCCGTTTATTCTTATAAAATTAATTAACTTAACTGTGATTCTGTCCTACGAGCCGCTACTGAAAACAATGTATGTAGAATGTATACTAATATTTGTGAAACGAGTTTACTTGGCAAAAAATAAAACCAAGAATATTTACCAGTGACGTAATTAAGAGTATTTTGCGATTTTGCATTCGTCTTGATTCTTCGTATTTTTTTATTTTCATCAAGGGACTTGATAGCGCCCCTAACGCACCGCGGGATCGTCATTTACGTCACTGATATTTACATTTTTGGCTATTTCTTTTGCAATGTTCCGTTTATTCTCATAAAATTAATTAACTTAACTGTGATTCTGTCCTACGAGCCGCTACTGAAAACAATGTATGTAGAATTTATACTAATATTTGTGAAACGAGTTTACTTGGCAAAAAATAAAACCAAGAATATTTACCAGTGACGTAATTAAGAGTATTTTGCTATTTTGCATTCGTCTTGATTTTTCGTATTTTTTTATTTTTATCAAGAGACTTGAAGGCGCCCCAAACGCACCGCGGGATCGTTATTTACGTTACTGATATTTACATTTTTGGCTATTTCTTTTGCAATGTTCCGTTTATTCTTATAAAATTAATTAACTTAACTGTGATTCTGTCCTACGAGCCGCTACTGAAAACAATGTATGTAGAATTTATGCTAATATTTGTGAAACGAGTTTACTTGGCAAAAAATAAAACCAAGAATATTTACCAGTGACGTAATTAAGAGTATTTTGCTATTTTGCATTCGTCTTGATTCTTCGTATTTTTTTATTTTCATCAAGAGACTTGAGGGCGCCCCTAACGCACCGCGGGATCGTTATTTACGTTACTGATATTTACATTTTTGGCTATTTCTTTTGCAATGTTCCGTTTATTCTTATAAAATTAATTAACTTAACTGTGATTTTGTCCTACGAGCCGCTACTGAAAACAATGTATGTAGAATTTATACTAATATTTGTGAAACGAGTTTACTTGACAAAAAATAAAACCAAGAATATTTACCAGTGACGTAATTAAGAGTATTTTGCTATTTTGCATTCGTCTTGATTTTTCGTATTTTTTTATTTTTATCAAGAGACTTGAGGGCGCCCCTAACGCACCGCGGGATCGTTATTTACGTTACTGATATTTACATTTTTGGCTATTTCTTTTGCAATGTTCCGTTTATTCTGATAAAATTAATTAACTTAACTGTGATTCTGTCCTACGAGCCGCTACTGAAAACAATGTATGTAGAATGTACACTAATATTTGTGAAACGAGTTTACTTGGCAAAAAATAAAACCAAGAATATTTACCAGTGACGTAATTAAGAGTATTTTGCTATTTTGCATTCGTCTTGATTTTTCGTATTTTTTTATTTTTATCAAGAGACTTGAGGGGCCCCAAACGCACCGCTGGATCGTTATTTACGTTACTGATATTTACATTTTTGGCTATTTCTTTTGCAATGTTCCGTTTATTCTTATAAAATTAATTAACTTAACTGTGATTCTGCCCTACGAGCCGCTACTGAAAACAATGTATGTAGAATGTACACTAATATTTGTGAAACGAGTTTACTTGGCAAAAAATAAAACCAAGAATATTTACCAGTGACGTAATTAAGAGTATTTTGCTATTTTGCATTCGTCTTGATTCTTCGTATTTTTTTATTTTTATCAAGAGACTTGAGGGGCCCCAAACGCACCGCTGGATCGTTATTTACGTTACTGATATTTACGTTTTTGGCTATTTGTTTTGCAATGTTCCGTTTATTCTTATAAAATTAATTAACTTAACTGTGATTCTGTCCTACGAGCCGCTACTGAAAACAATGTATGTAGAATGTATACTAATATTTGTGAAACGAGTTTACTTGGCAAAAAATAAAACCAAGAATATTTACCAGTGACGTAATTAAGAGTATTTTGCGATTTTGCATTCGTCTTGATTCTTCGTATTTTTTTATTTTCATCAAGGGACTTGATAGCGCCCCTAACGCACCGCGGGATCGTCATTTACGTCACTGATATTTACATTTTTGGCTATTTCTTTTGCAATGTTCCGTTTATTCTCATAAAATTAATTAACTTAACTGTGATTCTGTCCTACGAGCCGCTACTGAAAACAATGTATGTAGAATTTATACTAATATTTGTGAAACGAGTTTACTTGACAAAAAATAAAACCAAGAATATTTACCAGTGACGTAATTAAGAGTATTTTGCTATTTTGCATTCGTCTTGATTTTTCGTATTTTTTTATTTTTATCAAGAGACTTGAAGGCGCCCCTAACGCACCGCGGGATCGTTATTTACGTTACTGATATTTACATTTTTGGCTATTTCTTTTGCAATGTTCCGTTTATTCTTATAAAATTAATTAACTTAACTGTGATTCTGTCCTACGAGCCGCTACTGAAAACAATGTATGTAGAATTTATGCTAATATTTGTGAAACGAGTTTACTTGGCAAAAAATAAAACCAAGAATATTTACCAGTGACGTAATTAAGAGTATTTTGCTATTTTGCATTCGTCTTGATTCTTCGTATTTTTTTATTTTCATCAAGAGACTTGAGGGCGCCCCTAACGCACCGCGGGATCGTTATTTACGTTACTGATATTTACATTTTTGGCTATTTCTTCTGCAATGTTCCGTTTATTCTTATAAAATTAATTAACTGAAAATTTATGATATTACGAAAGTTTATTACATATTCATTATACAATCTTATTACTAAAAATTCAACTAAAAAAATAAAAAAACTAATTTTAAGGCATAATATCCGAGGGGTTCTTTACGTTCGCTCTTAACCAAATTCCAATAAAACTTTATTCGATTTGAAAACTTTTCAGGATGGATTTAAAACAGCCAGAGGATTTTTAACGCGTTGGAAACAAATAGAAACTTCGTGAAGAGTATTTTAGTTCCGACAAGGGTTGTTCGGCAATTTCGGAATAAATTGAGAGTAAATACAGGTAGTTCTGATGCCCTTAGGTGAAAGAAAGTTGAGTTTTATGTAAAGATGAGCTTTTAAGTGGACACGGAAAATATTCTCTGAGGCTGCACTCTTATTGAAGGTTGTTAATTTTGAAAGCGTAATTTTGTCATCAAGAAGGTTATTAAATTATACAAAATCTTATCATAAATATTTTAGAAACATTTCTTTTCTGTAATAACAAGTTTAAAAAGCATGTTATAATGTGTTTTTTAATGAGTCCGGGTGATGACGTCAGAAATTGGTGCTTCATCTTTGTATTGTAGGAGTTGTCACTAGAATGTACCTTCCTTTAGTATTAAAGGCATGACTGTTTTTTTTCTGAATACTATTGAAAATGTTACGAAGAACAAGTACTTTTTCAAAAATGTGGGTGTTCAAATTTGCCTAGTTTTAAAAAAAGGATATAAAATTTAAAGTTGTAGACCAATTGCATTACAAAACCTTTAAATCATATATATATATATATATACTTACGTGCATAGAAAACTATAGGCTAAATCAAAACAAAACTTATATAGTTGGAATGATCCTTTGACAAGGATATAAATTTATAAAAAATTTCCTATTGTTTATGAAGTGTAGTAACGGAAAACAAAAGAAAAGTATATTACGTGGAAGTTATCAAGAGTGTATACAAACTTTGACAGATTTAAATTATTGTCTTTGGAATAGTTTAAAGCGAATTCGGGTTTGAACATGGACATAGCCAGCGGTTTGTTGTGCGACGACTGAATATGACACGTGCAGCGGTTCGAAGGGTCTGCAAACGTTATGAGGAGACTGGACAGGCAAAAAGCGATGTACAACGGAACTTGATGACCGCTTTAATGTATCCAAGTCATTTAAAAACCGTAGACTTAATGCAGTTCAAGTGCAACAAGAGCCCCGTGAGCTCTGAGGAGTGAATATTAGTCAATAGACAGTAAGACAAAGACAGCAGGAAAGAAACTTGACCCCTAAATGTCCCGCAACTGGTTCGAAACTTACTCCAACCCACCGTCAAGTACGTCTGCATTCCACACAGGACCATGTGAATGGGACATTGGAGCAGTGGGGGGGGGGGTCTGTTCTATTCTCCGATGAGACCAGGATATGTCTCTTTGGAAGCTATCGAAGAAAAAAAGTTTACCGGAGACCAGGAGAGAGATTTACAGACTGCAGAAGAGATTGGCTACGGCGGCGGTTCATGCAAGATCTGGCATGCAAGTTCTATAGTAGCACGAACGGACCATGTTTTCATTACTAGGCCTGCCCATGATAGAGAGAGAAGGATTAACAGGCGTTCGGTATATTGAAGAAATTCTAGCAGTACATGTGGTACCTTATATCGATTATATTGGCGATAATTTTACTTTTATGCATGACAATGAAAGGTCATATATTGCTAGAATCGTCCAGGACAACATTAGAGAAGTGGATTTTTGTGTTATGGAGTGACCGACGCGAAGTCCCAACCTAAACCCGATTGAATATTTATGGCTTAAACGCAGAATCCGAGCTATGATTCGTGTACCAACGCCAATCTCAGAGCTGATTATTGCAGTAGAAGAAGAAGAGTGGCTTCATATTCCACAAGAAATCATATCGAACTTGATAAGATCTATGCCTAATCGTATGCCAGCTGTAATTAGAGCATGAGGAGGTCATACCCGCTATTAATGATTTAATATTGACATTGCTATGATCTTAGTTGATTGTCAAGGTACCTTTTTTTTGTAGTAATTAAATGATAATTTGTTTCATTCATTTATTTTATAACTTTTAGCCTAACATTAAAAGCACCTTTCAAATTATATATTATAATTTATTTTAGTCTGATGTTTAGTTTCTAAAAAACATACAGGTAAAGCCATGAGTGTGAGGTGGGTCGATTTCTATGTATGTAAGTGTATATATTGTATAGATAGACACCTTGTCTCAAGTGTGAAAAGTTTTGATTATGAAAAAATCAAACAAAAATGGACATAAATAAGTAATTAATGCATTGATTTGGTAATTGCAGATGG
This sequence comes from Diaprepes abbreviatus, assembly GCA_034092305.1. Taxonomy (NCBI): domain Eukaryota; kingdom Metazoa; phylum Arthropoda; class Insecta; order Coleoptera; family Curculionidae; genus Diaprepes; species Diaprepes abbreviatus. The sequence goes on along the minus strand of JASJET010000047.1, from coordinate 11,250 downwards.
TAGAATAGACATTAGTTGAGAGTATGTAAGAATTTATAGTTGAATCATGTTTTTAAAGGACATAAAATGCCAATAATTGTGTAATAACATGATAAAATGTATAAAAATTAGTGTGCAAGGTTGGACATAAATATATATAAATTAAGAATTATAAACATTTGACTCAGAAAGTCATGAATCTTATAAACTAATAAATAAGTGATATTTTGAATAAGGAGTGAAGTGTTATTTTCCAGAAATAGTGACTGAAAAAGGAATTTTAAAACAATATAGTGAAATCCACAAAAATGAAAATTTTAATCACCCATTTTATAAACAGTGCGGGCAAAGATAATATTAGTGAAAATAAGCGTCAAATAATAACAATTTAGTGAAATATAGACACTATTCATCAATTTTTATAACATTTTAGTGTCTACGTATTACAACAACAGTATTTGTTAGAACTTTGTTAAAAATATTGTAAATGTGTAATAATAGTATAAGAAAATCTAGATTATAAGTTTATTTTAATAAGAAACTAGGATAAAAAATTATTTAATTATAGCTAAAACTTTGTTAAATAAGATAATAATATTAATAAAACAAGAATTACCAATTTTAGCAAGTTATAATTAAAATTTAAATGTATAGGTTAAATTTTCTTAGATGTAATCCAATTTTATTTATCAATTTTATGTGGTAAACAATAATCAAAAGTAAAGTTTAGATATATCAAAATGTCGGGAAAAGTCCAAAATTTACATAAATCATAATTTATTGTCATCAAATAGAATATTTATTTCGTAATATCAATAAAATAAAAAAATTTTATCATAAATTGACAATTAGGAATCCATTTTGATTTTGTGTTTCAAAGCTTAAAATTTCATCTAGTTGCCAGTTCACGTCAGATAGCCTCAGACCAATCAGAAAAAAATTAAAACGAAAATTTATATCACGTGACCACTTACAATAAAAGCTAAAATTCATTTGTTTTTAGAGGAGAGTACAGGTCCATATTTGTACAGTAAACATCGTTAGTCTGGTTCATAAAAAGTAACATAACCTCAATATTTTCAGTTGTTATTTTGAAAAGTAAAAGGAGTGGTTATTAATCGATTATAGTGTAAAATTCGCTAGTCTTTTTTATTAACGGGACCATAACCTAAAAGTTTTTCATTTATTATTTCATAAATAAATTTAAAGGAAGACAGTGCAGATTAATCTATGGTAAAGGAAACATTGCTGATCTCATTCATTAAAATTTTTTCAAGAGTAAAAGGAAGAAACATAGAGTTTGGATATGAAAATATCTGAAGATTGAAAGTCAATTTTGAAGGAAGGAAAAGAAGTTTAATAATTAGTAAATGAATTATGCCAATAAGCAAGCAGCTGTGAAAAATATTTAAATAATTAGCAAAGGAGAAAGGATTTGTAATTTGTTTTATTAAAAAAGGAAGGAGGAAATATAAAACGTGGATAATAAAAATTTTTCTGGAGATTTAAAAGGTATTTATTTATTGTGTACGATATAAAAATTTTTGACTTGCCTGAAGATATTTTGATTAAATAGATTTATACTAACTTTATTATGAATAGTTATAGTTAATAATAAAATAAATTGCACTGTATCAAGAACACTTTTTAATAATAAGGGCACACACTAAATTATTTTTAGATTGTTTAAAATAAAATCACATTTTAAGACGATACTCATTTGCAACCATTTAGACATTTATGCAATATTGCCAGATTTAATAATTCTAAATCCCATAAAGGAATACAAAGCATATTGAATAATATTTATAATTTAATTAGGTTTAAATAAGGTGATTTATAAATTTTACATAAAAACTGCACCCACTGACATGATTGTATTTTTCTAAATAAAATTTGTATTTGTGTTTTTGAATCATTGGTTTGACTTTTTCTGATAATAATTATATTTTCACCTGAACTCACCTGACAGAGAGAAAATTGACATCAATTGCTCTATTCTTTAGAGTAATTATCAAATGATCAAAGTGAAAAAAGTGAAACTGATAACTTCATGTTCTTTTGAATATGCATTTACCTGTCATTAGGTCGAAGTGGTCATGATTATTTCACGTGATAGAACTGAAAGTGATAATGATTCAAAAGAATAGCCCCAATATGTTTTAAATGTCAAATCACTAAAAACGGGGTGCATTCAGAAATACAGCACATGTGTAATTGAGTAATATTTATTGAAAATAAAAAATTTTGGTACAAATCAATTATACTTAGGTATAGTATATGCCTGGTGCCCAACAATTTAATAAGTATCATATATATATATATATATATATATATATATATATATATATATATATATATATAATATATATATATATATATATATATATATATATATATATATATATATATAATATATATATATATATATATATATATATATATATATATATATATACGTTCTGTCAATAATTTTATTACTCCAATACTAGACAAACAATTTAATTAATTTTTTTACGGGCACGTTGCGCAGTTGTGAAAAAACACTATGAATTGCCAAATTAAAATTTTGTATATTTTATTATCAGAAATGTTCCATCAGTAAGTATTTTGTTCTTAACTTTCTACAAAACAAGAAAAATAAAAACCTAATTGGTAATAGAAATCCGATCAAAATGTATTCAGTCGTTTTCGAAATTAATCTGAACATACAAACAAGCGTATTCGTAGAGCTTTCTTTTTTCATGTAGTATTTCTGATACCCATAATAAAGGACTTAAAGTACCTTAATTTACCATGTTGCTTTGCTTATTTCCTCTTCTCCACGTATTCTGTACATTTTTAATACAATCACAGAACAAAGAAAAGCTTTTCACTTTTCTGTCGTTCCGCGGTATACCACATTCATTTAATAAATATGGTAATTTTCTTTGTTGAAAAGCATCCTCCAAACACCGCTAAAAGAGAAAGGTAGAAGAAGACAAATTACAGGAAAATGATGTCAGGATGCCAAAATGGTTAGGCAATTAACTAAAAACGATTTATGTCGCAGAAGTTGTATGTCCTCAAAACGCTCTTGGTTTGCTTAACGAAATTATTTCAAGTTAAAGGAGTTTTTTAAGCTTTAATACAATTAGATCTATTTTAATATTCTATAATTCTATTAATAACCGGTCTTATCTTTATTATTTTTCTCTACAGAGTGATTCTCCGAGAACTTTATCAATCGATTGTGGAAAAACTATAATTAGAAATTTCCAGAATATGGATACATTAGCGATCCAATATCCGCAGAATCAGAAACGAACACCACCTACTGTTAAAAAGTTTATAGAAAACTCCAAGAACTTTGGATCCATAAAAGCAAAAAGAAATAGAAATAAACTAGTTGTTAATAATGAAAATATTGAAACTATAATTTTAGGATATTTCGCCGTATATATATATATATATAAAATAAATAACCTCTCCATATATATATATATATATATATATATATATATATATATATATATATATATATATATATATATATATATATATATATATATATGGAGAGGTACTGTAACAAGATCACTTTTAATAATAGTAGGGGAGCCCAAGAGGCTAAATGAGTAGTTACTCGAGCGTTGTCGGGACCTATTGGATTGTGAAGATAAGATGCTAAATAGAAAAAAAGTTTATATGATGTATGCCCTAATAGTGGTGGGGGAAGCGAATATAAATTTTCAAAAATGTAAAAAAAATCAGTCACAAAGACATACTCAAGCGCGTCAGACATTAACAATGTATACGCGCGACCTGTTTCTGGTAACGGAGGGATGTTAATCTGACGGCTTGCTAGATGGGGGTAGCCACACGAAGGGGTGGAAAAAATTAGAAAAAAAAAGTTATTCGAGCGCGTCAGATATTCAGGGAGAATGTTAAGTGAACCCTTAAAGATGTCATATTAGAAAGACTGACGATTTTGACGCAACTAAAACTCATTGCCGATTTTTGAAAGTGTAAAAAAAACCTGACCTTGAAATACTCGAGCGCGTCAGATTTATATACAGTCGGTTCAGGATGTCCTTATCGTGTAGACCTATAATCTGACAATTGTGTGGAGGAATTTTTTAAATCTGACAGTCTAATTTTTATTTTTATTAATGAACCGAATAATTTCAATGAACAGCAAATAATATATAATGTCATAGAAAAATATATACATGTACAATTTTATCATGTATTTATGAGAAGAACGTTGAATGAAAAAAAAAATTCAAAAAGAAGATTACTTCATCGTCATCAGTGGAATCGGGAGTTCGAATGAATCACTTTGGTCATTTTCACCTACATCTTGCATATCTGTAATCAGAAATGGTTATGATATTTAACAATATTTAAGTTATTTCATGATATTATTAGTATTTTTAAAAGAAAACATACCTGAATCTGGAGTATTCCCTAAAATGTCAGGTGTTATGACAATATCTTCATATGCTTCTGGGAGTTGATTTCCAACGAACCAAGTCATCTCCAACTTTCCATCCAAATTTTTCCACCCGAAATCTGTTGGTGACATCATGCGATGTATTGCGTTCGTAATAATTGTTGCCGTAGCTCTGCTTGGCATGGGGGCAAGTTACAAGCGTCATAATAACACTGCGCGTGGTAGCCGTCTTTTAATGATGTTTTCTCTGAAATTTCAATTTCAGTGTAGGTGCTGTGTGATTTTCTTCAAACCGGCTTGGTTAAGCAATATTCCAAAATCACCATGCATTTTTTTAATGTTTCTGGTGTAAATGTTATTAATTTTTCATGTATTTCTTGACCACAAAATACACAGTTCACTCTTTTATCACTATTATCACTCATTGTAGTAATACATATAAAACTTACTGTATTTAATTCACTAAACTTTTTGAAAATATATTAAACAAACATTATACATCTAAGAGCACAAACGCGTTGTTGTGATCAGCTGAAATAACATCACGGCGGCAGGAAGTAGTGCGGAGACGGTGCGAGAGAGTGAGAAATAAAGAAAGAGTGAGAAGGGGAGAGAGGCGCGGAGTGGCAAGTACATTATTCTCAGCACCTGCAAGTACTACACTTGATTGATGAAATTAGCTTTTTCGGCTTGCGAAAATCGTCAGATTATATTATTTCCGTGATCCTTACATGATTTCCATTAAAATAAAAAAAATTCAACCGCGCTCGAATATCTCCAGCTGACGTTTTTTTTTTGGCAACTTTGTCACTCGCTCATTTTCTTATGTCACGCTAAAATCGTCAGAATATTGAAATGTACACTTTTCTGCATGTAATTAACTTACCTTGTCTTAATCTGACGAGATCGAGTTGCTTTAAGGATCGATTTTTTTTTACTAATCTGATCGGCTGCCCTAGACGCACCCCCTATATTTTAGGTTCATAACAGGTTGGTAGTTCATAACAGGGTACAAACTTTTTTCCTTTATAGTATTCTGCCGAGCTTGCATAAATCCCAAAATCCTCGCTTGGGCTCCCCTACTATAATAACGGCACGCAAAAAATTATTTTTGGATTGTTAAAATAAAATCACCTATAAGACACTAGTCATTTTTAACCGTTCAGACATTTATACAATATTGCCAGATTTAATAATCCTAAATCCCATAAAAGAATACAGTGCATATTGAATAATATTGATAACTTAATTAGGTATAGATACGGTGATTTATAAAGTTTACATAAAACTGTACCCACTGACATATTTGTTACATTTTAATAAAGTTTATACTTGTGTTTAGGAATCATTGGTTTGAGTTTTCTAATAATAATAATAATTGAATCTGAATTCACCTGAGAAAGAGAAAATTGACATCAATGTTTTAAACTTCAAATCACCAAAAAAACGGGGTACATTCAGAAATTCAGCATATGTGTAATTGAGTAATTTAAAAAAAAATAAAAAATTTGGTACAAATCTATTATACTTAGGTATAGTAATTTGTGCTTGGCGCCCAACAATTTAATAATTTTTATTTCTTCAATAAACATAAACAAACAATTACATTTTTTTTAAAGGGCACGTTGCGCAGTTATGATTAAAAAAAACATAAACGACGCAATATATATAAAGCATATAAAGGGGTATATCCCTTATTAACACAGGATATAAAGTCTTCTCTCTAATGATCTTAGAACGATTGACTGCGTTTGTGGAGTATCAAATAGGAGATTATCAGTGTGGATTTAGAAAAAACCGCTCAATTGTAGATCAGATATTCACGATTAGGCAATTAATGGAGAAATGTTGGAAATACAACAAAACATTGCACCAGCTATTTATAGATTTTAAACAAGCATACGATAGCATCATAAGATTGGATTTGTGGAATGCCATGGCAGAACTAGGCATACCAAAGAAGCTAATTAATCTTACCAAAACATGTGTAGAGGGATCTACAAGTGCAGTAAGACTTGAAGGAAGATTGTCAACCTTCTTTACAATCAACAGTGGTCTTAAACAACGCGATGCGCTGTCTCCACTCCTCTTTAACGTCGTGTTGGAGAGCATCGTGCGAAAAACCAACACAAAAACGCTCCTCTTTAGAAATCAAGGTCCGCGCATCATATTGGTGTTCGCTGATGATATCGATATTGTAGGTAATACAACTACCAGTGTCAAGGAAGAGTTTTTCAAACTGGAAAATGCCGCAAAGAAAGTTGGCCTACGAATCAACGAAGAAAAAACAAAATATATGGCTACAACAAGAACGGAACGGCGAGACAGAATAGGACAGAACGTGACTATGGACCACTACAATTTTGAAAGGGTCCATCAGTTTAAATATTTGGGAGCTACGATCACCTCTGACAACAACATTACACAAGAGATTAACAACAGAATACAAGGAGGCAACCGCTGTTGGTATGGGCTGCAAAAGATTATGAAATCGAAAAATATATTTCGCCGCATGAAAATAAGAATATGTCAAGTAGTTATAAGACCGGTAATGACATACGCATGTGAAACATTTACGTTGACAAAACAAATGAGAATAGACTGAAAATAGCAGAAAGAAGAATGCTTAGAGGGATATACGGACCGGTCAGGGACAACACCACACAGCAATATAGAACGAGAACAAACAAGGAATTGGAGGAACTATATAACCAGTCAGATATAGTGAAAATAATAAAACCAGAAAGATTAAGATGGGCCGGCCATGTTATGAGACAAGATCAACGTATCGTCAAGTTGGTATGCGAAGAGAACCCAGAAGGGAAGCGGCCGCTAGGAAGACCAAGGATGAGGTGGAGAGATAACGTTGCAGCAGACTTACAAACCCTAAACGTCGAACGCGCGGAGGAACTGATGATGGATTGCAGCAAGTGGAGGCAGATTGTGAAGTCAGCAAAGACCCACCCCGGGTTGTAATGCTAGAGAGAGAGAGAAAGAGAGAGATAAAGTTAAAAACGTTCAAGAACAGTTTTTCTCGAATAAAAAAATTGTTAGTTACATAATTAAATAATTGATATTTCGAATGTTCATTCAAGAAAACACCTAAAATGTTTGCCTTTAAATTTGTGTAAAATCAAATACCTTTGTGAGTACGCCACTTCATTTCCGTGTTTCTGTACGTATATTTTATTAAATCATTTCCTAAACATTGCTCAAAATTGGCCCGACTCACTTTACCCGAACCAGCGCTTTTTGCTCATTATTGTAGACAAAATATTGAGTTAAATTTATGTCAGTTATTTAACTTTACTTTGATACCAACATCATACCACCTAAATACACATACAGATAAAGGGTAATATGAGAAAGCAAAATTAATTATGAATTCAAAGGTTTCAGGATGTGTGTTTGTGTAAGGTAAACTTCAGGGTAATTTGTCTTTTCCTATTTCACTTTAACATGGTTAAAAGTGTGTTTTCCCAACAAGAAATTTACATATTACGAAAGGTTGTTTATGAAACATTTTTTTTTTCAGAATATACAGGGTTGTTCACTCTATACAGCATAGAATATTGAGGCCAAAATACGTGATTTTCAAAAAGTTTTACTTTTGGGATATAAAGTTACTTTTTAAAATTATTTTCATATTATACAGGGTATCCCAAAAGCTCTAAAAGTATCAAAATTGTGTTTTTTTTAAATGGAATCCCCTGTATATTATTGCATTTTTGGATTCTCCGATCAAAATAAGTGCCTATTTTAATAAAGTTTATAGTTTTTTTTCCAGGTTCGTCCTACAGCGGGACGCACTGCAGCCAGAGTAGGCCTATTGTGCTCACCCTAGACATTACAGCCACTCTGTCAACCTAGTCCCCTGGCTCAATCTGTACAGTCCTGCTAAGGAGTGAGTGAGTATTTCTCCCGGTTCCAGACTTACTGACCCGAATGTTTGTTGTCTAAATCTCTCCAGTGACTCACATATGATGTGCTTCACCGTTTCCTCGGCTTGTCCACATAGTCTGCAGCCGAGGTTTCCGTTATATAGATTCATTCTATTCAGATGTACTTTGATAGCCATGTGTACCGTCATTATATCCGTAATAGTCTTTAATTGATTCCTACTCATTTGGAGTAATTTCCTTGCCAGTTTCGGGTCAGGATTCCCAATAAATAGATTGCTGTGGTCCAGCCATTCTTTGACTGCTCCTCAGGCCGCGCACCGCGGCACCCCAAAGGCCGGTTCTGTACCAATGTATTGAGATGCTGATCCTGTTCTAGCTAGCTCGTCAGCTTTTTCATTTCCATGTATGCCTTCGTGTCCTAGTACCCACTTTAACATAACTCTGTTATCTTTTGCCAGAATTTCCAGCTCACTTTGACATTCCCAAACTAGCCTCGATGGTACCTTGTGGCCCTTGAGGGCTTTTAGGGCTGCTTGGCTGTCAGAGTAAATGTGGATTTGCTTCCCTTTATAAGCTCTCCTGTTTATCTCGTCTGCGCACCGTAAGATTGCGTATATTTCTGTCTGGAATACTGTTGGGTATTTTCCAAGGGGAAGGGTTAATTCTTTCCTCGGTTGTAACCCATATATCCCAGCTCCAGTACCCTCACTAGTTTTTGAACCGTCAGTGTACCAGATACTTTCACCTGAGAATATTTCCGGTTTTTCTCTTTTACTTGTCATTTGATCCTCTATTGTGACTTCAAACGGTATATTATAACAGTAGCTTGAGTTCATATGGTCTGTGTCCATTTCCAACTTTGGGCTCCTGATTTTTTTACATATGTTTTTGTGTCCTGACAACGTCCTTTGTGATTTTACTGTTGAGTGATTTAGTCGGTGGAGTCCCTTTCTCGCCTCTACCTGAATTACTATGTGTACCGGAGGCAGCTCCAGAATGTACTCCATTGCCGAAGTGGGGGTTGATTTCATGGCCCCAGTAATACACAAATAGGCGACCCTTTGTATTCCGCTCAGCTTTGTCATGGTTGTTCTCTGCATTACCTTGAGCTACCAGACCAAGGCTGCGTAAGTGATGGCTGGTCTCACAACACTGGTGTATAAGGTTTATAGTACCAAAATCTTAAGGGTTTTTAAATAATTTGAATTTTGGCAAAATCTAACCTAATTTTCATGTTTCAAATAGCCATATAGGGTGAATAACCTTGTATCTACACTATGAAAAGTTTTTTGGTTTACAATTTGGAGATTATGTTGTGTATGCTTTATATACTATTTTTTAAAGAGTATCTTCTTATAAATATTCGTCTATAATTTTCAAATCGAATTTTAGCTCTGAGAACTGACAGCTGTCAAAATTTTGACCTTACCAATTTAGTGGCGCGTTCGTTCCTGACTTCCTTAATAATGACAAAGATTATTAATGGCATGAATTTGTGAGTCATTATATAATATGATAAAATTTCATCAAAATATACATATCTGCTCAAAACCTACAGCCAAAAATGTAAACCACTGGATGCCCGTTTGGGGCCCAATTGTGAATCATTTGTAACACTCCGATTTTTTTCATTTTAATCCTATGTAAATTATTAATCCTAGACCAGTTTTCAAAATTCTTTGCAAGGCCAAGGAGTGACCATAACTCTCCATTACTCGATAATACTTTTACTATCAGCAAACGATAAACGTTGAGGTTCATCAACTTCCATTTATGATTTGAATGATGCAGACCGATGATCTGAAAACACCCATAATGATTGATTATAAGTTCAGACATCCATTTCGAACATCAGTACCCGGTCTAAATTAACATTGTCTCACGTGTTCTGATTTTAAAGCCCTTTTTGAATGGTCCTGTTTGTTGTAATTATCGCTGATTAGTTTAACTGATGCATGAAAGACGGAAATGGAAATGTAGCCAGTGGACAGGTCATCATTTATCCTAGAGAGCGTCTTTTAATTACTGCTGTCCAAAATTACGTAGTTAAAAACTTCAACTTTTTGATACAAAACTGAAAGCTATTATCATCCTATAGACATCCCTTTGCGAACTGGTAAAGACCCTTAAATAAATTAAATATTTATTTAAATTTTAATGTATTAGGTTTCCTGAAACACTTCACAGGAGAGTTGAAAAAGATCCGTTTTCAGGAAAAGTAGTAGCTTTGATATTCAAATCCAGCCTACGTAAATGTAGACAGGAAGCATTTAATTAAGTTTTAATGCTAGAATTTTAAGATATAAGTTTAGTGTAAACAATATAGCTATAAACATCTGTGTTAAGTAATATGTAAAGTATAACCTTTGATTTATACTGAATGCATTTATACTTGGTTAAAGTAGTGCACCGCCTTCAGTTACATGTAAAATATATCAATGCTTTTTTAAATATAATTCTCGACTATCACCACAATAGAGCAACTTTTGTTTTAACGTTTGTTTGAAGGTTGTAGACAATGTTGAAGATGTGATTGTCGGACTTGCATTGTCTTTATTTTTGTTTGTTTTTACGACGTTTCGATTAGGTTATATCTCTAATCGTTATCAAGTATAAACGAAATATTTTGTCTTAAGACTACGAGCTTATATAGCGTAAAGTTTCGCTTCATCGTACACACCTCAATGATTTGAGATTACAAAGTAGTGGTTGCCAAAGAATAGGTATCTCCACACTCGGTTTACTGAAGATTCCATTGCTGTTTTTAATGTAAGCGGTTTCTATAAATTTTCTTTTTTTCATGTTGGGTTCCATATGTATCGTCGCAGCCTCAGACCATTTTATATAGTGTTGTTTATCTCAGGCGTGTTCTGCAATACCTGATCTCGACGTTTCCCTTTTTTGTGTATGAGTTTTATGTTCCTTAATTCCAACTTC